>CM051029.1:10023714-10188714 GCA_027627225.1 Congeria kusceri | reverse complement strand
GTATTGCTACTCATGGGCTGAATGCAAGCAAGGCAATTCTACTTACAGACTGAGTGCATGCAAGGTAATGTTAATAACGGACTTAATGAATGTTGGGTAATGTTACAAGCGGACTGAGTTGACGCAAGGTAATTTTACTCACGGACTGAATCCATGCATGCTAATGTTACTCACGAACTGAGTGCATGGAAGGTTATGTCACTCACAAACAGCGTGCATCGGACTGAGTGCTTGCAATGTAATGTTACTAACGGACTGAGTTAATGCATGGTTATGTAACTTAGGGACTGAGTTAATGTATGGTTATATTACTCACGAACTGAGCTAATGCATAGTCATTTAACTGCAAGGCAATTTTACTTACGGACTGAGTTCATGCAGCATAGGGTTACTCACGGACTTAGTATTTGCAGGGCAATTTACTCACGGGCTGAGTTATTGCAAGCTAATGTAACTTACAAACTAAGTTAACACATGTAACTCGCAGACTGAGTGCATGGAGCGAAATGTTGCTCACGGATAAAAGCATTGCATCGTTATTTTACTCACGGATTGAGTCCACGCATCGTTAACCTTTTTTTTATAGAGTGCATGTAGGGTAATTTACTTGAGAGCAAGAGAACAATCCACACCAATTGAGTTCACGCAGAGCTAACTACGCACGATCAGTATGCGTTCAGCGTAATTTAACCCACGCCTTATGAGAGGGTAAAGTAATGTGCACAATGTTCTATTGGCCAATAATCTTACAGCGTAAAGTTATTCACGACAAATGCATTTGCACCAGATTACTACTCAAGACAAATGTACGCACAGCGTAATGGTACTAATGTGCGTTCGGCGTAATTTAACTCTAATCCAGTATGCATGCAATGTTATGCTACCACTATGATGGAATCGTAATACTTCTCACGACCAATGTGCGTGAACCATAATTGTATCCATGATAAATATGCGTGCACCATAATAACTTCGCACGACTTATGTGCTTGCATGGTCGTGCAATTTAACTTGTTGATTGTCCTCGTTCAACTTAATGCTACTATGAACTGTGAACGTGCAGGGTATTACTCTTCACAAGCAATGGTCTTGCGTCTTAAAGTTATTTACATTTTTCAATGATATAAGTCGCATGCAAACCAAGAAATGAAAAAACAACAACATGTAAACAATTTAGTTTATTAACAACGGTAGAATGACTTAAAGTTTCAGGGACAATTATGTCACGTACTCTACGTAGTTTGAGAGCAAATGTAAGCGCAATATGTGCCGAATCTGTACTCAATACACGTATAAGTACTTCAAAGAGATCAATACAGTTCTTTGTAATGTAAAATTGTATTGCTTTAATAATGGACAAACTGTACTACACACGGGTCGTTTAAAACTTTATGAAACATCCTATCGCCTTTAATATTAGCCTATACCGGAATTGTCACTGATATAAAACAGCCTTTGTGCTATCAAAATATATTATGTTAAATGATATGGTGACATCTTAATTTATAGTTATACAATTCAATAAATGAATGGGCGTTATTAGGCGTACCTGTTGAAAATCATTTTTGACATATTTTTGGCGATAATTATGCCGCGGGAAACTTGAATCTAAAATTTTAGGAAATTCAAACTTACAACAATCGTTTAATGTTTTTCAATAACTGTTGCATACATTTGAGGATTAAAACTAACATAAATGTTTACATAAGTGGTTAAAATAGAATTATAAACATATCTTCGACATACACTCTACAACTGAACATAAGTGTAAATAATTTATTTTACTCATGGCATACTGAACAATCTCGCCTTTCTTCGTAAAGACATTTGGTATCCTAGTTTCCCGTCAAAGGAATGTGAATCCCATGCATGCTTTTTGCATGGAGAAATCCCGTTATTGTGGTCAGTCAAGTGTTTTAAGTTTTAGGGTCGTCTCATAAATCTATACTAGTATCCAAAATTGAACAAACAGATTGGTACAGCAAATGGAAAAAAAAATAGGTAAATTATAAACAAATTGGCGTGATTTGTCCATGCAAATTTACTTACTGGTGGACAAAAACTTACCAAGTGATTTTTAGTTCGTAAATTTTTGAATTTATTATATATTGTAAACCTCTAACATGTTCAACATGTTTCATAGACGGCCCTTAAAATGACTTGTCCATTTGATGACAGTTAATGTCGTTTGAAGTACAGTTATTCATGGAAAGCATGAAACCTGAGAAAATCAACACAGTGTTTTTTACGATAGAGTGACATTTGTCTTTAAGCCAGATAGTCAAGCTGATGAAATCAATGGTACTATCAGATCGATAGCCAGCTGTTCGGTACTAATCGGGAATCTTCCGAATATTTTCTGCTGCTATAGCTTTTATCTGATGATCGATAATGCCTTATCTAAGATTCAATCGGTAATACATTTTACGCTTTCATACCCTAAACAATTTTATCTGGCATACCGTTTAGCGCAGTCTTTGTTGCAAGAGTATATCAGTATGCAAGAGATAAAGCGACACGATTCCGTGTTCATACAATTTTATTCTCTCTTGCACAATATTAAGGTTAGCAATTAATTCACAGTCTTTAATAGTAACAACAAATTACTACAACACCTACAACTACAACAACAACAACTACTAGTAATACTACTACTGTTACTATTACTACTAGTCTACTACTAATAATAATAATAACAAATTTTAATAATATTATTATTACTTGAATAATAATAATAATAATAATAATAATAATAATAATAATAATAATAACAATAATAATAATAATAATAATAATAATAATAATAATTGTATTATCATTATGAATAATATAACATGCATATTTATAATTTCGCTACCTAGATCTTCTATTACTGTTGTTGTTTACTGATACCAATAAATGAGAACCGACCACGGATAATTATGACAGTAATGCATTTGAAATGACTTCTATGACATAACGGTGATTGCACACACACATTATTTACTGGCCCCATTGTCACATTTGCATATCCGTGCAGACCAGGTATAGAGCCACTTTTCCGACAAGTTGTCGCACCCTTGTCAAAAACATCCACATTTTGGCACCTATGACCCAACAATATAATTTTAAAAACAATAAGGACTGCAGCTGATCATACCACCGACCCATATAGTGCATACATGATCCCATTATCATTAGACATATTTAGATTTAAGTAATAAAGAAACTTAAAAAAGTAAAAAAAAATTAAAGAGATCACCTGATCAAGCTGGACAAGTGATGTGTGGCTAAATGACTCTCCAGTCAAATTAATTTCCTAGTCAAATTAAAATAGTGATAAAATAGTGAACTTTGGTTCAATGTATTGATGAAGAGAAAGTGAATCTGGATATAAATGATGAAAATGATTGGTTTAGTGGTTTTCTTGAAAATCTAGAAAATTGAACACAACACTACAAAGTTTCTATGTGTAGAAAGTGGACATAGACTGGACATAATAATTTTGAGAACACCCCTACCTGGTGAGTGCAGGATAATTGGATTAAATTGGATTGGATTAAATTGGACGGTTAAAATACAGAGTCATTTTGTGACTTGCTAAACATACCAATTATGCCAGTGCATCTAAACACTGGGTGATTTTGTACACAATGAGTAAAGGTAAAAAGGATAAACAGAAGGAGCCAACAACCCAAACAAAGCTTGCTTTCAAGGGACAAAATCTTTCAACAAAACCTGCACCAAAAAGGCCAGCCATGAATATTATCAATAACAGTGCCTGCAGCAATACTAGTAGAGATGAAGTAAACACACTGATTTTACAACTCGAAAGCTTGAATGAAAATCTCAGTGTTCTGAGGGATGATTTCAAAATGATAGTGAAAAAAGAAGACATTGAGAGTTTAATAAAAAATGAACTTTCACAAACCCTGTCTGAATTTGAACAAAAGTTGCACAAAATTATTCAAGAGTAAATAAAATGTACAACTAAACTGCTTGAATATAAAATTGAAGGTCTTGAACTTAAGAATTTAAAACTGAAGGAAAAACTTGCTCAAAATGAAAAACAAAGAGAGATGGACAGCAATCAAATAAAAGCAGACATTGCAGAAATTCACAAGATTAGCATACAGGCCAACACACGTTCAAACTACAATGAACAGTACTTTAGGAAAAACAATATTAAAATCCTAGACATAGTTCAGGCTAAAGATGAAGATGAACACGCTCTGTTCAACACTGTGTATAGCATCCTTAAATCCCAAGGCCTGACCATCCACGAGCAAGACATTGTGGCTATTCACAGAATCCCGGCAAAGAAGGGCGTCAAAAAACCAGTACTACTAAAACTTAAAAACAATTCAGCGAAAACTGCAATAATGCGCAAACGCAGTGAGATGAAAAGGGCGGACCATCGACTTATGGATGATGTCACAAAGCTGAACCAGGGGCTGTTCAGCAGACTTTTTAAAAACAAAAGCATTAAAAGTGCTTGGTTCTTTAATGGATCAATATATGGACTAACTCACAATGAAGATTCGTTTGAACTGTATGATGACATTGACTTTGTGATCCAGGAATACAGACAGGAACGGAAAGCAGGCAGCTCCAAACATTGAACTGTAAAGTATATGCATTATTTGGTTTAATAAGGCCATGTTTAGAAAGTATTTAACCAAGAGCAAGTGGTTGTCTAGATTAACCACCATGTTTTTTAGGCTTATATAAAATGTAAATAATTTTTTGTCAATAAATTTTAAATCTTTAACATTTACTGTATAGTACAGTATCTTCAATGGTGTCCTCTAGGGCATCAGTAATGCATGTATCGGGTATGTACTGACAAGAATTACACTGTGTTTGTCCAAATATTGATGCAATATACACTAGTTAATCGGTGTGTTGCGGTACTTTCGTGATAATGGCAAAAAGTAAATACCATTAGCATTAAAATGTGTGTTGTTTTTTTCTCCTTTAATGCAAGATTGTTTAGACAACAACAGACAATCAAGTACCAAATTTATATTTTATTAGATAAGCATCTCTTACCTTTTGTCCACGGGTACCATAAATCTATTGTTGTTCAAATTGAAACATAATATTTATATTGGTGGTTACTGCTTTGCTACTTTTTTTAATGTGTATATTATTTTGTTCTCGTAAAACTGAACCATACAGGATTCAGACAGTTGTTGCCTATATTATTGTTTCTTATGTTATTTCTTAAGTACAGAAAACCGGTCAAATTAGATATGGAACAAAATATAACCCCTGAAAATAAAGATACATTATGTTTATTGCAAGCAGAACTGCAGTCCTTAAGAAATGAAAAAATGAGGGGTTTTATGATTAGGTCTCGTACAGAATGGGTAGATAGTGGTGAAAAACCAACAATTTGTTTTTGTAATTGAGAAAAATATCACTGTACTAGTAAAACTATACCATTTTTAGAGAAAGATATATTACTTATAAATGACCAGTCAAGTATTTTAAAAGAAGCTGAGTTGTATTATAAAAGTCTATATGAAAAAGTAGAGTCTGAAAGTGCAATTGGCTTAAAATCTTTCTTAAGCAATACAGATTCCCCACTTTTATCAGACAGTCAAGCACAATTACTGGAAGGCCCATTGTCATATCAAGAAGTCGCAGAAACATTAAAAAACATGAAAAATGATAAGAGCCCTGGATCCGATGGTTTTTCAGTAAACCTTTTTAAAGTGTTTTGGAAACAAATTGGTATTTTTGTAATCAGAGCTCTTAATGAGGCATTTCTAAATGCTGAACTGTCAGAAACACAGAAACAAGGAATTATAATATGCATTCCAAGAGAAAACAAGCCCAAATAATTACAAAAAACTTGAGACCAATCACTTTATTAAATACTGTGTATAATTAGCCTCAGGTACTATAGCAAACAGACATATTTTGGATATTTTAATTGCGAAATATCAGACAGGTTTTATAAAAGGTCGATTTATTGGCGAAAATATACGTCTTAACTACGACATTATAAATTACACGGACACACATAAAATCCCAGGCATTCTTATTCCAATTGACTTCGAAAAAGCTTTGGACCTACTTTTAGAATTTGGATCTCAATATGTTTAATTAATACTCAGACGTCTGTCCAACTGAATGGATTGTTATCAAATTTCTTCACAATAGGACGTGGATGCCGTCAAGGTGACCCGATCAGTCCTTACATTTGTATCCTCTGTGCGGAAATACTAGCTTCAAAAATTAGGAATAATAAGGACATTAAATAATTTTTTATTAATGACGCTGAGTTTAAGATATCACAATTTGCTGATGATAAATCCTTGCTTCTAGATGGATCTGAAGAATCACTTAATAGCACATTTCATGTTCTACACTCTTTTTCTCTGATATCAGGTTTAAAGGTTGATAAGATACAAATTATCTGGATTGGGGCCATGAACTACAGTACTCGTTCGATAAAAAAAAAGTGGAAACTTATCTGGGGCAATACTACATTCACTTTACTAGGTATAAAATTTGATGTTGATTTACAAAAAATGATAAGCCTAAATTTTAGTGAAAACATTATTAGCTACTGGAAAAGAAGAGAACTTACTCCTATAAGTAGAATTATAGTAACGTAGTACGTGTGTTACCTCTACTGACACAACTGTTTACTTCTTTACCTAACCCTGATGATATGATAATTAAAAAACTCAATAATATTTTTTAAGAGTTTGTTTGGCAAGCCCCAGCAAAAATCAAGAACAAAACTGTTACAAATGATTATTGTGATGGTGGTTTAAAGATGATAAATATCGAAGCCTACATGAAATCTTTAAAGCTTTCTTTGCTGAGACGATTGTTAACCGATAGTGATAAGAAATGTTTTACTTTGTCAGAATATTTGTGTGAACTTTAAAATGTTATTCAGTTTTGGAAATAACTATGTAAAGAAACTTCTTACTGTTGTGTGATAATGTTTTTGGAAAGATGTCCTAAATGCCTATTAGGATTTTACGAATGTACATGATACCAGTAAGTGTAATGAATTCCTAGCAATTCCTCTCTTTCATAATGATAATATCTTAATTGGTGAAAAAACAATATTAGTAAAATCCCTCTATGATCATGGGGTAAGATATATAATGGATATCATTAATGAAAACGGAAACTTTTATTCGCAGAGGGATTTGGAAACCTTTGGAATAAATTTAAATTTCCTTTGTTAAGTAGGACTAATACGTGCAGTGAAAACATATTTAAAATCACTGCGAATTAAACCAAATGTAGATACCTTAATAAAAACTTACCCTTTTTTACCCAGTCGTCTTAAACCAATTGTAACTTGTACCAAAGGTACTTCTGCCATTCATAAGATATTTTTAAGTAAACCTAAACCACCTACTTCCAGAGAGATGGACACGCACCTTTCAAACAGATGATAATGAGTGGAAAACATTATACAGTTGGGTCTTTAACACGACCACGGACACTTACCTACAGTGGCTTCAGACTAGGATTACTCATTACATATTAGCTACTAATTCACTATTATTCAAGATGAAAATTGTACAGTCAAATAAATGCACTTTCTGTAATAATCATATTGAACATGTGTTCCATCTTTTCTGGGAATGTGAACATACAAAAGAGTTTGTACTTAAAGTTACAGATATGTGTAAAAATGTGGATGTGTTTTTCGAGCTGGATTGTAAAACATTCTTGTTGGGTATAACAAAGAAAAATGGTGAACAACACAATATTAAGAACTTGTTTTTGGATCAAAATATTTAGGCATTATTTCTTATCTTTAATTAAACAATAATTGAAATTATGTCTTATGCTATACATTAACATTATAAAATACATGTTAATTTTTTTCTGGATTTCATTATATAAAATAAGCTAAACTGCAGATTATAAGGTCTATGCTACGAATACCAATGGTGTTATCTGTTTATTACCCCCAATAAACGCGCGGGGTACATATACTGCCAGAACGGTAGTGTGTCACGAATTAGCTCCGTATCATTCGACAACGCTCGTTTATTTCCGTATTTAGTCACGGAAATGATTTTAAAACTATAGGTACCTCATTTAAACCTAAATTTCCCCCGCCTAAAATTTTAAATAATTAAACAAAAGTATGCGATAAAGTTCAAAATGCACCATATTTCCGACCGAGGTTCTATTGATTTCTATAGGAAATAGGGTGATGTTACAAAAGTGCAAATTCCCCCGCCTAAATATTGAAAGAGAATATAATAGATAGTACCATATTAAAGAGTATACACATCTCTTTTCAAATCCGTTTGAACTTTTCTAAGAATGATAAACTGAGGAAGTAACGGCAAATAATATTTAACGCTCCCTATCTAATGAATGCTAATTTTACGCGAGAAGTATCGATTTTTGCGCCGCGCTGAGAAGCGAGATTGTTGCACACGATATGTCAGGATCAAAATGTTATATTTATTCACATTATGAAATAACTATTAAGTTTAGCCTACATAATCGGCGCGCTCAATAAATAGCAATACCGATCATGAATGCTAACATTTACGGAGGCGACAGTCGGTAACAAAGTACAATGTTGCCTGTTGAGCTCGTGTCACGTCTACCTGTCAATAGTGTTCAGGTTTTTTGTGATAAGTACAAAATATAAATTGGTAAATTTCTGGTATTTTTTTGATAAATAATAAAAAAATATTTGCAAATTTGATGGAGCTTGTATTTCCTATTAGTTTTATCATTGTGTAATGTTTCGGTCCCCGTACATTAATTCTAGCGAGTATAACACACTCCAGCAGGATAGTGAATAATTATAAAAATAGCGTTAATACATACGTATCAATTAGCTTCCGGAGAATCCTAAACCCGAGATTTTCAATAAATGAGTAATTTATATTTATACATTTACTGTGCATGTTAATTTATATTTGAATAGTGGTTGAGTTTTATTAAGAATTATTTATAATTGCACCTTTTTATAAACTTCTCCAGTAGGTGTTATTCAATTTATGAATATGTTAAACATCTTTCTATACGTAAAATGTGGTGAAAAAAGTATCGTAACAGGTCAAAATGATATTCATGTTACTTTAACTTCGTTTGACTTCATTTAACTTCATTTGCGTAGCATTAATACACAATGTGCAATACTAATGAAACATATATTATATTTTTTAACATAACTATGTACACTTGTCTAATATAGGTAATAATGTTCATTCATTCCCCTTTTTATTTTTTGACAATGTTAATTTGTTAAATTTGCCTGACAAAGTCATTTATCAATTATGTTTATGTAAATTATTCGTATTTAGGTTATTCATGAACTACTGGTGAAAACATGGGGCGGTATATGATCGGTTTATTCACGGTAGAGATATTATGATTGAGTTTATCTCAAATTAATTGTGGGGCCGGTACGTATTCTTATGGTGTCCGAAAAATCTAGTGTCCGAGAACTCTCCTTATCATGGACCGAACAAGCTGTGGTCCAAGAAGTCTCCTTAATAGGGACCGAACAATATGTGTGGTAAGAGAAGTTGCGTTTCCGAACGTCTTGGTCCTCTTGTATTATATTTATGGGAAACAATGACATCTCAATATTAATTTCAACGCCGTTTGTCTTTTTAAAATACATTTCTTGTTTTAGATCTAAATTTAAAAACAGCGGTGTGCCTGTTCAAACGGCACTCGACGGGGTCATACAATGACATCGTATTCCCAGTTGTGTTTACACAAATACACTTTGTAGTTCAATTACACTGTAAATAAATTGCCCGAGGTGAAACAGAATGTATGAATTTGGTTCTCTTAAGGAATATGTGCTTACCTAATTTATCGTAATCATGGAACCTATCCATAAAATAACGAAACCGAAAGAATCACATTCAATAAACGATTAAACCTTCGGCGCAACTCTGGTTTTCCGGTAATAAAGGATGACCAACACGATAGTCTACAACACACAATATCGTATATAACGTATTCAACCATTACTACTTTTCACCGGCGTGAAATTGATACAGGTGATATTAAGGAAGAATTAATGCTCGTTTTGGGAGGTATACCTTCACGGAAAGTTTAGAACAAATGGAAGCTGAGTGGATAAGATTTTTATTGTGTATTTTTGTTCTTGTGATAACGCTGAACTGATTACAGTGTTCTGAATGACAATGGAAGGTGATGAATTAACAAGAACATACTCAACGTACTAATACAGGCATGTGTTGAATCTGAATGTACATGTATACTACATAATCATAATAATACTAAATATCCTCCTGATACCACCTTTTTCGTATGATATATCGTTCGTTTAAAGGGACTCTATGCGAAAATATGATCTCATATTTTAATATACAAGTTCGTGTATTATTAACATGCATAGTGTAAAGATGCATACAAAATAAATAAATAATATATATAATACCTTACGAGATATTTCATAAAACGATTTAGTGAATCAAACAGTGGAAGAACAAATACAAATCTGATATCCTTCTCATGATAAACGACTCATTTAACAGTGCTGGTACATCCTGCCTTATATGCCTTGTAGGAATAAAAATGTATGTGCTTAAAATATCGTTGTATCGACGTATCGATGTATTAATGAATTAATGAATGAATCAATCAGTCAATCAATCAATCAATCAATCAATCAATCAATCAATCATTATATCGATCGATCGATCGATGGATCAATCAATCAACCAAGCAACCAATCAGTCAATGAATCAAATATATACATAAACAAATAAATACATAAACGAAAAAATAATAAAATATATAAATGAACCACAAAAAGAGACGGTAGGAGATAACATTCATTTTAGTTCACCATTATGAGTTAATGAAATAGTAATATACACAAATAGTGTAACAAACATAGACATGTTTTTAGAATAAACACAATGGATTTACGTCAAAATTGGATATCTTTAATACATTTAAACACAATTTTAGGCTTTATAACTAACTCAAACAAGTTTAAGAACTGGCTTTATCTGGCTTTATCTGGAATAGCACTGCTTGTTGTGGACTGGAATAGTTCCGCATTGGGAGACTGTGAATGACACATACAATTAATTATTTGGGACCTTTCAAAGAAAATCGGAAGACAAGAAGATTGCTTTCCTTCTCATATGGGTCGGTGAAAAAGGACATTACTCAAGCATGGATTTGGACAGAAGAAGAAACACACAACTACAAACATACTTTGACAAGTTCCAAAAACACGTGAAGCCAAAATTAAACCCAGTATTTTCCAGATATAAATTATACAAGGAAAATCAAAACACTATATACAAATGACATCCTCGAACAGTTCGTGACAAAGCTCAACTCAAAATTACGGATTGTCGCTTTCAAGTAAATACCCAGGATGAAATGATTCGAGATCAAATAGTATTTGTTGTCAACAAGCAAAAGCTACGCGAGAGACTAATAAACGAACATCAAGGTGAAAACTTACCACTTGTCAAAGCAATTCAAATAGCACAAAACTTTAAATAGTGTTGACAACACATGTTGCTGACTAACCAAAACCAGCAAGACGCACAAAGGATATGTGCGCGACAAAAGAAGTGATGGAGGTCAAGCACACAAGAGAGCCCAGCAAATGGACGTCATCGACGGTGTAAGCGTGCCGGAAGCTCTCAAATCGCGCCTCAAGACCGAAGTAGATAAAATTATCAATGGCAGCTTTATAATGCCTGTATCGATTGTGTCAATCTTATCGTGGTTTTATAAAAATCTAACGGCAAGTTAAGAATTTGCCTTGATCCAAAACAACTCCACAACGCGATACCCTGTCAGGATTATTCAATGTTATTACTCGAAGATGTAAATCGTTATTTAGAAAAAACTTCTCGAGACTTAATTTGGATTAAAGAACTTCTACCAATTCGCATACATCAGAAAAGTGATTGTCCATTGTGATCATTCGCTGAATTCGGCCATATTGAAAAAGCAACATGGTGCTGCACCGCCACGACTGTCAAGGCTACTTCCTGCAATGTCAAAATATCCGGTAAAAGTACAACATGTACCCGGAAACAAATCCCATTAAGTGATTGCTTGTCAAGACAGGCGTTGTCCGACACATGTCCCTAAATAGTTGATTGTCCTGACAATCACGTGCATAAAAACGGTACCACACTTTCATGTCACAAACTGCAACATCGAGATAATACGCACCGAAATCGCGAAAGACCCGCAAATGACAAAATTTAAACGGGCTTTAGGTAACAGCTGGCCGGAAACCGTAGCACATTGCGACAGAGAGATAGCTAAATACTTCAACCGCCGTGATGAATTAAGCTCGAAGAATGGCCTGATATTCAGCGGTCATACACTGGTAATTTTACAATACTTTAGAAATGAACTAGTTCAACAAGTTCCCACACCTCAACTCGGAAAATCAAAAAAAATGAACGATTCGTTTTGACCCGGCCTTTTGTCCGACTTGCGTTGCGCACAGAGAGGCAAATGCCCCACAACCGATGATAACGACCCCGTTTCCGGGCAGACACTTTACCAAATCGCTGCTGATCTGTTCCACTTTAACGGACAATAACACCTATTAACGGTATATTACTATAGTAGGTTCTTGCCCATTTACCAAACACACGATCACACACAGTGATAACGAAATCGCAAAAAAACCAACGTCAATAATACCAGTCCCCGATATTCTAATATCGGACAAAGACCCTCAATTTTCGTGTGGAGACTTCCTCACCAGGTCACCCACAAATCAAACAAGCAGTAGAGACAGCTTAAAAGCTGATGCAAAAAGCATTAGACACGAAAACCAATTTGAACTTAACACTGCTCGAACATCGCAAAACCCCGTTGCGGGGCGGTTACACACTTCGTCAATAAGCTCTATGTTGCCGAACCAAATCAGCTGTACCAATAACAAACAGTGCACAGCAACAAACACTGGTCAGTAACAGACAGGAACGCGCACAAATGAATGAGTCAAACGCACGACAAGTCGAATTTGACAAAACATCGCGACCGTTGCCGCTATTGTCATTCAAAGACTCCGTTCGTATATTCGAAAAAGTCCGGACCGTGGGGAGAGTCATGGAAGTTACGGTGACCGCTCCTACATAGTACAAACGACCGATGGTACCACTTATCGCAGCAACAGGTCAGTGTTGCACAAAACACTGGCGATATTGAGCAATTTGATGCTTCGCTTTTGATGTCTGATAAACGACCTATCCCATAGTTAATCCCCAAGGGGAACCACAGTCAATAAACAATCGCCGTAATGACACGAGTGTGAACCCAGCTTCAGAATGTAAGATACCGACAGGACGATAAGTGATTTACAAACGTAAATACGTAGGACGTGAATGGAAAATAGAGACAAATAACACCTAGCAAATTGATAATTATTCATAATTGATATTGGATTGCGTGTGTTTTAAATAATTTCATATTCATAATTGTAATTTTAATATATTGAATTTTTTCCCTTTTAGAAAAGAAGGGAGCTGTTGTTTCATGAAAGAGACTAGAGCCAACAACAATTTTAACCTAGTACCCTTTCCGGACTCCGCTCTATATTAATAAACTTCGTAATGGTAACACGTGTTGTGTTGTTACTCACATATGTGAACAATCAGTTGAATTCAACATTATGAGTTAACTAGAACTCCGCGAGTCGGATGTGTCGCCTGACGGGGCATAACTCAAGTTAGATCAGAGCAATTATGCCGAAAACCTAGCTTAACCTCTCTTTTATGCCTAATTACACTTCGCCAAAGTTTCATAATGATTGCACAACTTGTTACTGTCTGCAAAAGCCTTATTTGAGCTATTTTTGAAAAAGGGGTATAACTCAAGTATGCGAAGCGTAATTATGTTGATACAACACTTCACCTTTCTTTTATTCCTATTGTCACTTTCCTAAATTTTTCTATGATTGCACAAAACTTTTCAGGTTATAGTCTGCACAAGCCTTATTTGAACTATATGTTTCTTTAAATGCTGCAAACCAAACTTGACCATTGCTTTTATGATTAGACGATTACCGTATCTTTTTAGAAAAGAAAGTAGAGGTTGTTTCATGAAACAGACTATTGCAAACACCAATGTTAACCTAGTACCCGGTTTTGATGCCGCACGGTATAATTAGACGGTTGGCGAAGCCGACAAGTCGTTGGCTGGAAATCGCAAATGTGTATCGCAAAATGGCATGGCAGCGCACAACTTAGTACAAAAAATAGTGCATTTGTATCATGCATATTAGCATATCTTAGGAAGTGAAAATAAAAAGTGGTAACGTTAACACGGCACAATTGAAGAATGCACTTTTCAAAAATACACTAATTTACTTTATGACATATCGAAATGTAATATGAAATATCAATCTGCACTACTTCTTCATATTTTAATAAAGAACGGGGCGCCATCTTAAGTGTGATATCACTTAAGAGCAGCTACATGAAAATCGACATAATTCGTAGAGCTTGTAAGTATTTCTGTACCATGTGGTTCGAACTTGCATAAATATGTTTACTATTGTAATAACCAGAGCCTTATTTTTTGTTAATTACACTTAACTATCATGATTGTATTTTGATCACAGAAACCACCTGTAATTTTGATCGCCTTTACTAAAATTAATTGTGACTACTTTAGCCAGTTTTCGGGTGTCTCATGACATTTCCGCATTAACAATGACACTTGATAGCAATATTATCTTATTTAATACAACATGTGTTGCCTGAAAATTCCTGGTTTAACACACGCTTGCTTCTCTAGACTGTTGGCGGAGGCCAACGGTCTTTTGAGAGGGTAATTTCCAAAACAGGTATCGCGGAAAACTACTTAATTTATGTGCAGGCCATCAGTCAGTAAATCAAAACCTAATGTCACCAATTCTTATTTTAAATATTTTAACAAAAAATTACTGCAATTAATCAATTTTAAACTGTACTGTTGTACATCAAATACAATAAAGAGTTTCTAGTGAACGTTTCGTACATTTACGTTTTATTCTTAAGGGTTAGCGCCATGAGCATTTGTATCGTATATTAAGACTCATTGTCATTTTAGCAATTTTAAGTAGGCCTAATAATTATTGACTCGTTATGTGTTGTAATGATTTATTTTATATCTTTGTAATAATTATTTTTATTTTTATGCTTTAATCTGATTCTGACAATGTGAGTATTCGTTACCAACAATAGTTTTGCCATTTGCACTTATTGCTACACAATTATTTCAAGCGATTCGACTTGGTTTTACAATTGCCAAACATCATTTGGCATAAACGGAAAGTTAGACAATATCAAGTCTTGCCAGTCTTTTGCACTAAATCAAACAGTTATACAAAATTCAATTCATGATTGATTGCAGGGTCAGCAAAGATGAAGCATTACAAACAGTCGTTTCAAATTTTAGAATCAGTAGCCGGTAGCCATTTTGGAGTGTGATGTGCCTCACCGTCCTGAAACGTACGTTACTGTGTCAGATGCTGTCATTTACATGCACCGCGGTGAGACAACCCCATCCCTGAAAGGCTGATTTCAAGAACTACGGTAGATGGATAACATATACCTTATTGGTAAGCAAAAATGGTAACACAAATTTTTTCCAGAAGGTCGAAACATCTTTCGTTTCTCTATACGTACTCTGTAGATAAATCACAATAATTGCACATAATGTTACACTAGTTTGTTAACACATTCAATATCCAAATGATTATTACCAAACAGTTCATATGTATTATATAACATCAACATAATGTGCTGTGTGCAAATTAATGCACACAATTAAATGTATACACTTACCAGTACCAATCCTTGATAAGCATGAATCATGGGACAGGACGCACACAAATAAAATATTGGTGACTTTAGAATTAGGAATCGTTTCAAACCTTTATTTGTAATAAGAAACGGGTTGTTGTTCAATAAATGTGTTAAGGACGTTATAACTTTATAACGTTATATCAGTGGAGATAACTGAGCTATGGGCAGTAACACAATTGAAAATATGTTAATCTTTGCAACACATTAATTTAGACCTACGATGTATTTAGTTATCAATTTTTGCAACACTATTCCTCATTGATGGTATATTGTTTATCATTTGTGTATACGGAGGGTTCCATATTTAGTGCAAATTTCATTGTGCTTGATTTGTCTACACACACTTGATAGTGACAACTTTGTAAGCAGGCAATATAGGATGCATTCATGAGAACTATATGGTTCTTAAAATGGAGAGTAAAGCAACTTACATGCTACTGTCTATTGGATTTATTTGTGTCACATAAATTTGTTACAAATAAAAAATAACATGTAATATGACAGTTACTGTTATTAGAACCGCTGATGTTCACTTTGGATAAATTGTGTATGGTCTGGTCTTCACAAAATGTATGTATACTTATATGAACATGTCGGATCAAATTTCTATGTGTGAACATTTCTGATATAATTTCTATGAGAAATTTAATGATTTATGTTAATACAAAGGCACATCATCGAAGCAATGCTAACTAATTTGAAACATTTAAAGGCAAAACATAATATATACTTGAAGCATCCCAGGACTTCAGTTATGTTATTTTAAAAGTAGATCAGATTCAGTGGAAAGCAAATATGCTCAGTAGTTAAGTCCACGTGCCACTACAGTGGTGCAAATCAAAATATTCAGATTTCCCTTCAGTGCTGTGATTCCTCCTCCTTTCAACAAATCTGCTTGGTAACATAACAAACTTGCTTTAATTTAAAGGGTCTCTATGGAAATGAGTTCCAAACCAGTTGCCCACATATTTCACACAACAGTGCTATAGATTTTGCAAGTTCAAAACTTTGCATACACAATCAAGACTGTCTACTTTCTGCTGTCTGCATTAAATTTGCTCTTGAATGTCGTGTGATAATGTGATTTCGTTTGACATACTGCATAGCATTGCTTTTAATGTGATATTTTTCATGTGATTTGTTAACCAAATGTTTTGAATAAAAAAATATCAGTTATTAGATGAGTATGCCATTGGGCAATCGGGCGGGTGGTTGTCTACTTTCACACTTGTTAGGAGAAATGACCGACCTCTAGTGTAGCGAAAGGGTTCTCACTAATTTAAAAATATCAAACGTGTGTTTTCAAGATTGATATATTTCTCCGTTTTTGCATCAAATCGTTTTCAAACGACTGTGATCATTTACGCGTATCGGAGACACGCATGGCGGTTCCGTAAGGGCAGTCGATTGATGTGATGCATAAAACGGAGAAATATACAAATATTGGATACAAACTATCGAACTTTTTACATTATCAGCCCATTTTTACCGGGAAAATTCTAAACAATTGCAGGTCAGAGTTATAAGCCTTGGTCAGTGACCTTGCATGTGTGCAGTTTCAATTGAATGTCTGTAGTAGTAACAGATATATGGACTTGTTGCACGCAAACATTAACCAGAGCATTACGCCGACGCCGACGCCGACGAACGGGTGAGTAGTATAGGTCGAACAATTCGGTAAATAGTTGAGCTACTAAAAACACATTCCACTGAATAGATAGATAATATATTGAGATATTTTATTGAAACTTCATATGAAGATATCTTAGCAATTCCTCGCTCGGGATTACAAATGGAGTGGCTTGGGTCAATGTCACTATTACTAAAAATAAAACAAGAGCACCACCTAGGGGTGCTGGCCGCTCGACTTTCTTATAGTGCTAGTACTATAGGCTTTCGTTTATGGAATAAGTTGTTCATTCCCAAGAATTATCTTGAATTTCAAGTCAATACCTCTTATAGATATTAAGAAATTTGACGTAAATTAACAAAAACAAAAATATCCAAATAAAAAATGGCAATTACTCCACCAACATCCTTGACATAGATACCTCATCGTTTCTACAGAATAGGTTTATAACTATGATCTAGTATTTTGTGTTTCAAGTCAATTCCTCATATTGAGAATTTGACCTTAAAGGAAAATTGCATGTTGTAAAAAGGGTAATAACTTCAACCAAATCCTTCAAAGAGTTACTTCCTTTTGTCTGCAGAATAGTTTCAGCACCAATAAAGTACCACGAGCTTCAATTTAATTAATTTGATAGTTATTATGAAATTTTATATTTACCAAACAATTATCAAAATAAGCTAAGTTGCAATTCCAAACATGGGCAGATAAATCTGGAGATACAAACCACAGGGTTACCAACCTTGTTGCAATGGAGTACCCTTTTGATAATGAATAAGTATTGAACATTTCACATGGATAGCTTTGATAGGGTTTGAGAAATGGCCTCTGAAAAAAAACCTTAACCAAAAAATACGTAACTAACGAAGACGCAGACGCTGACGCAGAGGTAGACGACAGGGCAACGTCAAAAACTCTTGTTTTTCTCTTCCAAAAGTCGAGCAAAAAACGGCTTCTGCTCAATAACTTTAGAATAAATTGAGATATTTTAATGAAACTTTATATGTAGATACCTTATATTTAGACTTCAGTTGGGTACCATATGGGGTGATTGGGGTCAAGGTTGAGGTTACCATTACTAAACATAGAAACATGGTTTCTGCTGAAAGACTTGGGAACGAATTTAGAATTGTTTAGGAATCCTAATATGTAGATACCTTTGATCGAGTCCTCACTTGGAATGGTGGATGGGGTCAAGGTCACCGTTACTAAAACTAATAGAAACAGTTTCCGCTTAATAACTCCAGAACAAGTTGAACTATTGCAATGAAACGTCATAATTCGAAACCGTATATAGCAAACTTACTTTCATACTAGATGGGTGTTTTCCAGGACAAGGTCACAATTATTAAAATAAAAATGTGGTTTCCACTCAGTAAGTCGAGTACAAATTGAGCCATTGAAATGCAACTTTATATATACGTATTTTATATTGAGGACTCACTTGGGATTACATTCTAGATGGGTGTGTTTCAGGTCAAGGTCACCATTACTAAAAATATAAACATGGTTTTTGCTCATTTACTCCAGTAAGAATAGAGCTAATGCGATACAATTTAATATGTAGATACCGTATATCTCCCTTGAGATCTCACTTGGGATTGCATATGGGATTGGTTGGATCAAGGTCACTTTTACTTAAAATAGAAACATTCTTTTTGCTCAATGGCTCAAGAACAAATTTAGATTATGTATTCCTAGCAATATCTGTATGAGCTTAAAAATGCATCCTTTATTTTATTATTGTGCTGAATTCTGTGCATATCGTTGGCAAAATTTGGGAATTTTAACGTTTCTTATTCTTACTTTCAGTTATAATAAAACATAAATCTTACCGGAATGTCGTTGTGATATTTCCATAGACCATATTGAAACCAAACTTAAGTTTCCGTAATTGAAAGTTTTAACTTGAATGTTTAACACGCATACAATATTTGTTCCATTTTTTACACCTTTTCATCACGACGACTGTCTTTCTACGTTGTCAGCGCTTTGATTAAACTTCGTTGTGGCAACATGTGTTGTGTTGGTCCTCACGTGTGTGTATAATCATTTGAGTTCGCCATAAGTTAATGATTTCATTACATCTCCGCGAGTCGGATGTGTCGCCTGACGGGGCATAACTCAAATACGATAAGAGAAGTTATGCCGAAAATCAAGCTTAACATTTTTTTATGCCTATTTACACTTCCCCAAAGTTTCATAATGATTGCACAACTTGCCAAGTTAATGTCTGCACAAGCCGTATCTAAGCTTGCTTTTAAGGGGGCATAAATCAAGTATGTTGAAAACCGAACTTGACCTTCCTTTTAAGCCTACTAATCTTCTCAATCTACTTTCTGCACCAGCATTATTCGAACTTTTTTTCTTAAAAAGGGGCATAACGCAAGTACGGTATGAGCAGTTATGCTGAAAACCAAACTTGACCATTGCTTTTATGATAACAAGCACTACTGAAAAACAAAGTATGATGATTGAACAAAAACTGTGTCAGTTATTGCCTGCGCAAAGCATATTTCATCTATGTTTTTAAAGGGGCCATAACACAAGTGCGATAAGAGCAACTATGGCGAGATCAGAACTTAACCTTCCTTTTATGCCTACAAACACTTCCATAAATTGTCATAATAATCGCACAAAAGCTTCTCAAGTAATTCTCAACACAAACTGAAGGGGACGCCGCCGCCACCGACGCCGACGCCGAGGACGTCGCCGCCTCCGCCGAAGCCGCAAAAGTAACCCCTAAATTTCAGGCGACACAGTAACATAGTCATATACACAATAGTGTTAAAACATATGACAGTGGTAACGCACTGACTTCTCAACGAAGGGGTCACAGGTTAGAGCCCTCGCTACACCATAACCTACTACTGTAACTCATCTTTTGTTTCAGACGTTAAACCGAGGTGCAGTGTACTAGGTGCTTCACACCGGGAACTAAACGACCCAGGGTCGCCTCTGGAACGGGGCTTCTCCTGTAACTTGTACTCTACTCAGTAATACAAATAAGTCAAAGGGTTTAAAAATAAGCGCTAATGTGGCGACACAGTTTAAACACAAATGTCAATCTATTCATAAACCAGTGGTGATTCGCCCAAGTTCCATGCTTTTCATGAATACCTGTTCTTTTAACAGTAATATCAATTGTCATAAACTGGGTAATTCGTTGTGAGGGCCGTCTTTGAAACGAATTGCCACAGTATTTCAAGTTTGTAATATATATAATACAGTCAACAATTTACAAACACTAAATCACTTTCTCAGTTTCTGACCACTAACACGTACATTTTAAACATGTTACTTTGTTTACAATCTATACATTAATTGAACATAGTACCGGATGTAATGAATACGATTGTAAAGATACGCATGTCCATACATTTCGATGTCCATAAATGTCATTGTTTAAGGATATATATCAACTGACAGTTCGGACATTTGATATACTTGTCAGCTTGAGACATTTTCTGACTTTTAACCATTACTTGTTCAAAGAATTATTGAGTGTACAGTCGAGAAAGCGTTTACTACAGACGCAGTAAGCGTTAAAATCACTCAATTGACAGTGCAATAAGTTGTACAAACTTTATTTGCACACCTATCCGACAAGATCTTATGAATTCCCAACATAAACTGTTCACATCATAAAATTAAAGTAATAACCGGACACTGAAGCATATACATAAATATAAAACAATACTCTGAAAAAAGCAATATGTGAGTAAAATGTATTTTCAAATTTTCAGAGGAATCAAGTGATTGATGTAGATTATGGTAGTATATCCAAGACAACAAGCTCGAAATGGAATAGAGTTGACCTGAGTTGTATTTGCAAAACAACCGAACACTGTTTTCTTTTTTTTTCGTCGTTGACGGTTCTAAACAACAGATGGTCCAATCGTACAAACGAAAGACAATTGTCCAAAAATAGAGGCATAATCGTATAGAACCCATTACAAATTAGACACGTATGTTTGTATTTAAACGAAAAACAATGATTTTATATAGTTCCGTCTTTTGAGTTGTCCTTAAATCTATAGCGTTCGAAGACGCTTCAATCGATCGAGTATTGTAAAATAGCACCGTTTATATTTAAGTTTTGTCCAGTAGCGCATGCGCACACAAAAATCACGTGCTTGTATTTGGGGCAGCCGCGGCATTTTTAAGTAGCGAAATCCGGTTTCCAGCAAAGTGCAAGGTTATTGAACTTCTATTTTTCAATGAAATATACAGTTTATGACAGTATTTGTGTTCTGTGCAAATATTGATGGTTTAACGCATGTTTTAATCGCGTAAGCATAATAACAAAAACGCACATATGTATGCCCTTGAGTTCAGTATCAATAAGATTGAGGTATTCTAATTTTGAGTACGCACTAGCCGAAATGTCATAGACATTTGTGTTACCGCTGATGTACGCAATCGCAACATCCGGTAGTACATTCAATTGGTTTGCACACTGATTTGTTGTTAATTACCAATGTTTTCTCCATTTGTTGTACTTATTGATGTTTTGATAAAATTTACATCAGTAGGTTTATTAGACGACCCCGGAAACTGAAATACTTCACTGACCACGCCATCTGGATGTTTCCATTCAAAATTCATGTATAGGAACTGCATTCATTTTACGGGAAACTAGGGCACCAAATGTCTTTAAATCGTATACAATTCATTAGAATTAAAAACACCATTTATTTTATGAAAATGTTAAATAGCTTTTTGGTCATAATGTTTTATTTAAAAATCTTAATTAAACTCTAAACGTTTTTTTTAACTTGCAGCACCGTGTGTGTGCCTTTAAAGATTGTTTTACTGGACTGTTATTCGATGATACCGTATGCCTGATCATGTATTATCAGAGTCATACCGAATAACAAACAAAAGCACGTTTTGAACTTAATGTTATAAACAGTCCATTTGTAACGTGCACGGAATATATGTCAAATCTGAATACTGGTAAGCATTTTTTTTTTAGCAACTTGGCTTATTATTTATGTAATATGATACCAACGATTGGGAAATACAAAAAAGTAATTTGAAACTTGAAACCATAATGCTACCTGCATGTGGTAAACTTAACTAGAGTCACTGTGCTCTCAAACATTTAGATAGCAGCCTATGCTCAACTCAACTTACAACACAATCACCAACATACGGCGCTTGCCGTTTAGGTTATACGAAGCATTCATATTGTGACCACTATCCCAGCGTTATGGTGATTCATAGGGTCGCAAGTATTTTGAATATTTAGGCTCTGTCCTTTCTTAGCCAAGCAAGGAGACTACGGTGAAGCCAAAACTAACAGCACACACTCTTAATCGCCATTAACTACAATTTATCATTTTCCTCGACGGGTATGATAAAACAGCAGACAGCAGACACCCTTAAACAATAAACGGCGATATTTTAACACAAATGACCAACAATTATTATGGACTTGTCCGTGAAAACTATTTTTATAAGCCGTGTAACACATTTCTTATTAAGAATATTCTTTCTTAAACTGGTAACATGCATACCTAGAATCAGTTAGCAGAGTTAATATATTATGCCATTCTGCTTTGTACAATTTACATGTGTAAATTTATTAAATAATTGTAGCGACGTTCTACGTAAGCTGCATTTCAATCTAATTTACCGACAGTTTTAAAAGTAAACAATACGTTGGCTACACATAACATAATATATTGCATTTACGAAACATATCATGTGTGTTACAGTGGTATATATTGTATTCGCAACGTACGGAATCACATTTAATCAATAACAAATATAGAATAATACATCTCACAGAAAAACAAAACAGACATAAGTATATGATTACAATAATTTAACTTACCACAATAATTAGCCAACACTACGACACACAGAGTTCGAATGTGGACGATTAAATCCATTTGTGTCCGCCTGTTCGCAGTTATTAATCCTTACGTGAAATATTACGTTCTTATAATCCAATCATACACAATTATGCCCTATGCACCTTTATAAAGGCTGTAAATTTTGTTCAAGTTCCTTTCTCCCTTCCGTTGTTCTACAAACACGCAGTTTAATCGACTGTAAAATTGTCGAGACACTGTGTGTAGAATTCGCATAATATAGTCAAGCATTTTAACTTCCGTCTTCCCGAGTATACTGGCTCAAATCAAGGTTTGTATACCAGCCGCAGTCTGGTTCCCAGGGTAATATGACACAATAGTACGACTGACACTATTCTGGTACTCGATTTTTACTTACTTCGTACTACAGGTCAGGCATCACCCATGGTATACTGGCTAATTCTATGTGACAAAAATACAATATGTACTATAGGCAATTTTAAACGAGCTCGAAAATCAAGTTCTTCTTTTCTTGACAATGTAATAGCGCTTCGTATTTCATTAAACCCTTATTTTGTCTCATAATTTTTAGTTTTTCGTTCAAAAGAACGCACAAATTAAAATGTATATCGGTAGTTATTTCATTTAAATTAACGTCTAAAGCTGAATCACGTTGTTTTAAGAGTTTTTATTTAAACACATTTAAATAAAAAGTATAAGAGTTTAATTGTATTGCATCACCATTTTATTTTATGTAGAATTAACACATTTGGTAATACATACACAATGTTAATCTAGTTGTGTCACCAATCATCTATATATGTTTGATTCTACATAGAAGTATTTATTTTAGATTTTAATATGGTCGCTTTTAAAAGTAAATTACAGAATAAAAAAAAAGTATTGACTTGTAACGGATTATAATTAAAACGAAAGTGGAACAGGAGTTTGTTCCCTTGGGATATCATGCTCATGTGAACGCTAATTGAATGTTATGAGCAAATGACATCGTTTATATTACCTTGATGTAAAATGATGTTAACGTGATAACAGATGTAGATTTTTAAGAGAAAAAGGCACAATAACAAAGTATATTTTGTCGGCTATGATCAGCTGCCCTGAATCCTGGCAGTGTGCCTGGAGAGTTACATAGACGCGTATTTAAGTGTTTATGAAAGACAAGCCTTATGTTGTGGTCAATAACAAGATTGGTACAGGTTAGTATCAGTTCAATATCTAAGTGTAAAGTCATTTGTTTGTAATAATTTATAGGTACTTACAAATCGTATATGGTCATGTAACTATATTTAAAAAATTGTTTGTTGCTTGCAAAAATTGACCAAGAGGGGTCAAGGTATATATACATTTCTAAAATAATGACTCGGTTTATAAAAGGAAATTACGTCACGACGTCAACGTCATCTTTGCAGGACGTAATGCTGCAAAATTGCTCCGTTTTAAGCAGCAATGAAAATTGTGTTGGCAAACTGGATACTCAGATATGTCATCAGCCACATTCAATTACAAGGAAGTTACACTTATAAGTATGACAAAATAATAATAATAATAATAATAATAATAACGACAACAATATTACTAACAGTAATAATAAAATAATAATTATTATTATAATAACAATAATATTAATAAAGTAATTATAAGTATAATAACAACATTTATGAAAATAATATTAATAATATGCTGAATCACCATTACCAGTATTAATATATAAATCATATGCAAAACAGGTATTACGTGACGTAATTTCCTGTGTTAAATTTTGAATTAATGCTATAATACATAAAATGTGATTTGTGCTTAAAACATTTATTGAAGAAGGCTTCAGGGCCAAAAGCTTTAAAACCGAACTATTGTAGAAATGTAAAAATGTTTCATTTTTTAATAATTCACAGAACGAAAACATTGGCAAAATAGTAATGATATTACAAAATAGATGAATATTAGGCATATGATACGAAGATCTTTGTTTTAATAGAGGTATGGGACATTTTCAATATAGCCAATGCCATCAATTTTGCTTTGTCATTATGTTAATAGTTATAACATAAGCCAGTTACTAAAATGTGTATGTAAATTCAACAATGCTCAATTGACTTCAGTGCAATATCAGACGTCGATTTTAGCAATTATTATGTGTACATTAATAGCTATATGTCAGTAGAAACTGATGTAACACGGTTTGCTGAAAACATTTATGCTTCTTTTCAGAAAAGCAAACACACATCCAGTGGGCGAATGTTGGAATACGACCAGAGTGTCAGTGTTCAACCAAAGGCATCGCCAGTAGCATTCGCATTCGCATATTCATATACAGCTGGTCACAATCAGCTGTGTTTTATAATGAGAAGGCCAGAAACAGCGATTCTCTTGGTCTTCCTGCCCATTATGGCGTGATAAATAATACTACAGAAGATTATAAAAATCAGATCGGTAAAACACATCACTGCATGCATATTTTTACAGTGATTTTCAACTTATAATAATTCTACAGTCTTCATTTTTGTAAGGTATTAAACTTAACTTCGACCGAGTCCTTTTTAAGGTTCTTACTGGTAATGGCATTCGCCGATTTCTGAAAAAGTACCGTTAACATGAGAAAATCATACACCATTGGAAGTTATGCTTACTGTTGACAATATGTTTACTCCACCGAATTACCTCAGAAGTTACCACCGGACATTTTCTTAACACGGTGAGTTTCCTTACCGTGGATTTATATACCCACAAAACATTCAAATGTGAAAGAGCGAACAGTTTATTGAGTATTTACGCATACAAATAAACGATGTACTTACTTATTTTAGCTGTAGATGTTATAATATTAACTACCATTATTAAAAGTAGTAAATGTAAATATAGTTATTACAACTTGTCTGTTCACATGTTAAACCGTTCCAAAACAAAGTCAAATCGACCACAAAGTGTCCGTAACCGACTTCAAAAATGTTAAACTAATTACAATACAAACAGTCTACAGTACAGGAGGTTTATTAGTATGGTACCCGATCTTTACTTACTTCGTGGTAAAGGTCTGGCATCGCCCAAATCTCCTATGGTAACACCGGTTAAATCAAGATGGCTTAGGTACGTTTCTTTCTATAGACAATTTTAAACGAGCTTGAAAATTAAGTACTTCTTTACCTGTCGTTATAATATCGTTCCACCTTTCATTCAACCTTGTCTTGTCTGTTTATATGCATGCTTGCCATGGCAGTATACATTGTAGTTCTGTTAAAAAGCTGACTCAAATTAACTGGATGTTTATTTCGGATATTCGGATAAGTACTCAGGAACTAATTCAGTGTAAGCAGTTAATGCGTCTTGGTAGTTAATTTGATTTCTAATAATGCTCAAAAGACCAATCACGTTACTGGTTATTAAGTTTGTGTTAAAGTAAAAAGTATTTCAGCAAAAGTAAATGTGTATTGCATCATAGAATTATTATATTTGTAAATACATTAAGAATGTAGATATAAATAGATGTAGTTGATGCTATTAGAAATTACTGTATACTTCTGTTTTTGTATTAATTTTCAGGTTGCTGATTCATTTAAAAATTGTTGGATTCATTTTGTGTGCATGGCTGGCCAACTGTACTGACAATTCAAAGGATCTTGAAATTTAATGTTATATATATTTAACCAAAAAAATAAAAATAAAGTCTTCTGCACATGTGTTGTTTTTTTATTTATGTTACATTATTACAGTATTAATTAACAAATCTTATACACCTAAGGTATTATTATTAAGACGGTTGAAAAGTAGGCGTGCCTTACAGAAAAAGGAAATTGCAATTTATTTATACAATTAATGAAAATGCCTTTAAACTTAAAGCTGAAACACCGTAAATGTCACTCTTATTACTGTGATATGACTGGAAATATTGACTAAATCATTTTGATTATAAGACTTATGCCAGCGTATAAGTGATATTAATTGCGCATACATATAATTAACACATGTTAATAACACTGTTTAAAACTTTATTTGATTTATAGTTGCGAATCAAACAAATAAAAACACAAGACATTCACACATAGATTCCTATGTTTATTCTAAACCAAAGCATCTACATATAAATTTCTGTTTAATAATGCCACAATGGTAATGTACATGAGTGCAATAAATGTTCTTCAGTGAAATACAATTGTCAATTTACTTCATACAATATATTTTAATGACTGAACATGTTTACTTTTACAATAAATGTATACATATGAAGTATGATTTATATATGTTTGCAAATCAACCATTTCAACTGTCTTCAAATAATGGGCATATTCCTAAAGTAAACTATCTACATTAAAATCTTCACTGAAATAATTTGATGCAGGCTCAGTCAATGCATATCATCAAACAGATAATAACGTAATTGAACATTTAACATATAATAAGTTTCCTTTCACGTTTCAAAAGTACAACACATGCTTGGGGTATGTTACAAAGTTCGTAAGATGTCCTCATTATTGCTTTGTTTGCTACACACTGTTAATATTCACATTTTATGACTTACCCATATACAATTTTTATTGTAGAAAGTTGTTGTTAACATTTGACATTTTATAATCTCATGATAAATTCACTAGATACAATAGTAATCACACAGATGAACAGCGAAATTTCTGTTTATTAACTTTCTTGTCTTGTGCAGCTGGAAGAGTTCAGTATAACATATGCTGGGGCTTTTTTCTGTTCTTTGTATCTTCTTACGGTTTTACTGATGCCTTGGAGTGGAAACTGCACACTGAAAAAATATAACAGTTTTATAAATTATTTATATTAATATATTAATCTTTTTTTTTTTTTTTTTTTTTTTTTTTGACCAATTCATATTATTTGCATAAGGATAACGGTCTTTATTAACCTGCGATTGAAATGTATTATTTGTTGTTAATTATTTAAAATAATAGAACAGTGTATTTAAAAATCTATAAATAAGCATTACTGAATTTCTGGTGTTTTTTTTTTCAATAGTAAACAACACGTCCGAATCTAAATATATGTGTGGATGTTCACACAGGTTATTCAGTATATTTAATCGATATACATTCAACGAGATTTAAATCACTAAAAGATCGCGATGTACTTACATGAAATATAATATTTGGTTAAAACAAGAGGCAAAACAAACGCAAACAATTTAGAAAACTCAGTTTTTATGTATGACATACCGTTAGTCCGCCATATTGTATTGTCCATGAGTAATCGGCCATGGATTGGCTGACGTCAGACTAGAGGTTTATAACACACGTGTGTTTTATGTGATGTATACATGAGTGACTGTGTGCATTAAACATACCTTTAGTTAATACAAGTTTGCGACGTTTCAAAACAGTTTCTGTGTGCACTTAATTTAATGCATGTGTTTATTATTTAACTTGTCATTCACGTATATATGTATTTTAATCATAAGTTATAGATACACTTGCATTGACTAAATGTGCTTGATACCGATTGGGCAATAAATGCTACAATTCTAAAAGGTGGTATCGCATAAGGTGGAACACTGTAATGTAAAAAGTTGAAGTTTAAAAATTATTATTTTTTTGCTTTCGTCATAAAGCCTACGTCATTAGCAATATTCAGAAATAAGTGTATGATGCATAGTATTACACGCAACTTTACATAGTTATTACCTGTATAAACGTGTATTGCCCCAAAATATACACATATCTATGGCAAACGATAGACAATATTATATTACTCATACTTTTATATAATTATTTAACAAAGTTAACATTTACTGTAACTTAAATTGACATGGTGATACTTAGTATCATCGTTATCCTGAGTGGACAATGTGAATAATAAGTAACATGGTGCGTGTGTACTGTTGCAGGCTTATTCACGAAGAGTAACGAGTGTTATATCTTGTTGCCATACCATACCAGTGCTTGCTATACCAAATTAATCTTTAACAACTTAGACATGCAATAAACATACTTTTACTGTATGACTCGTTTGTGCTGTCGACCAACCCTAATGGATTGGTTCGATCAACCAAATTCACGGAGCAAGCTCGAACGACTGTATACTTCTTCTTGAAGGCTTATTCACGAGACACTCATTGCCACCATGACTCAATCACAGCTTCAAATCAACAACCATCTAAATCTCTGCTCGATAATCCCGACTTAATACGATATCTATAAGATCGATATTCGATTCAGTTTCACTCTTCCGATCGATACTTGATACGAACTGGAGTTTTGAATTAATTACAAAATAAAAATAAAGATAAATATGTTGTCTACTTTCTCTCAAGAGAATGCAGTTGAACATCAGCATCGTAGTAAATACCCGTGTTGTACATGTACGCATTTTATATTACTTGTTAAATTGATAGCTCGTCTGGTTTACGCTACTAGTTTTCAAAACGCTGTTTGCATTTCGTTGCAAGAATTCACAAAGAAAAAATTTGAGGCACTGAAACTTGCTGAAGGATGCGAGTTTACCGGAGATAAATGTCTGCTAGGCATTTAGTGCTGCTGGTGACCTGCAATAAGACCATGGGCGCCTAGCTTAACGGCCCTGGCACACTGTGGTGAATTTGAGCTTCGAGTTTTGTACGAGTTGTGTAACTTGCTGAAAAGTGGACGAGATTGACGAGATTGACGCGATTTTTTTCAAGACGACATGTGTTCCAGTTTTCTTCAACATACAAGTATTAATACGATAAGAGTACGATATGTTTATGACAATCGAAGACTGTCGACTATGTACGAGTGTGGACGAGTCCGTACAACTTTTTACGACATGTGCAAAAGTAAATGTCGGAGGCAAGTTTCCCAAACTAAAAACTCGTGTTATCTCGTATAACGATAATATACGGCAAAACAATGCGACAATGACAGACATGTATACAGAATGTGATCGAGAGTGCGCGCGGTTCCTTCGACATATCTTTAACAAGCGTACGAGAAAAAAAACGTTGACAAGAAGCGGCGAGAATTTAAACCATTCTGAAGACATAAGAAGACACAAGAAGAATTCACTGCGACATAGAGCGAGTATGCACAAGATCAACACGACAATAGGCGAGTTTTGGCGAGTTACAACTCCCCACAACTCGTAGCTCAAATTCGCCACAGTGTGAAAGGACCCTAACTCAAAATTCACATTATCAATCATTGAAGTCGAATCGACAACTTTGCTGAAAACAAATGATCCTTTTTCGTGATAGATAGTGATTGTTAGTGTTATATTTCTTATATATATTATGTAATTCACGTTCTGGGATAGATCTACACGCATTCAATTATATGATCTAACGTTATAATTAGTATAAAGGAACTAGTCGAATCCTACGCATGTACGCCAAAACAAAATTCATCACTTTCTTTTAACTATTATTGAAACAACAGTTATATAGCATTTACTGAACTTAACAGTGAAAATTTTGTGCACGAATTACAATCGTTGGCTTTAACGGCTGGTTTAAACTGCCAACTCGGTACGACATTCTGTACACAATTTATTGCAAAACATAATATCAAATGGTAAAATGTATTTGTAAATGTATTGTCTTTAATGTTGTTCTTTTTTGTTGTTAATTGATACGCTACGGTTGATTGCAATAACAGTATTGCCAATAAATGTTGTTGATTAAAAACGACTGAATATTGGAAAAAAAAACAAGTTGGCAATATTAAAAAAAGAAAAATAAGTATCGGTAAATATTTGTTTATACTTCTATTTGGTAATCGTTTTAAATTTATTCCTGCATGCACAAAATTGTCATCCAACTTTGTTTTATTATAATATCATCAGACATTTAAATTTAACATGAAATATAACAAGATTGTGTCATTAAAGTTGTTTTGCACAGTTAAAGTTTTAACTTTCCTGGTACAAGTAACTAATGGATGTAAATAATTTAAGGTAGAACAACTGTAATTGGGAATATTACAAACCTAATTTTAAATAGTATTTCCATGATCGTATTGCATCACTGATCTTATTACACATTTTGAGGGTGGCTTTCCAGGCAAATGTTTTTTTTGGGAAAATGTTCAGGACAACCCCTTTTTCCATTTTTATCAAAATTCATTTACCCCTATGGATAAAAATAATCACGACTCAATTATAGTTGCAAATATATTTGGTGTATTTTATATTAGCAATGATTGAAGATTATGAAATAAGGCAACACAAGGCGTTAAATAAGATACAAATATTGATATTTATCAATGTCCTATGGAAGCTTAGCATAAACTCGAAGCTGAAAGAACAGATAAAACAATCTGTGGTTTAAAAGATTTTAGGTTTTCCTGGACTGGTATGTTGTTTTTCACTTAAATTGTTTTTATTTATTTTTCATCTTTGACATATATTTGACTAAAATAAATCAAAAGTATCATAATCCTTTAAAATAGACAGCTATATTTGGGCTATTCCACAACAATAACTATCAAATGTGACATACATTATGCATCTTAAGTTTAATACACCATTTGTATCAGGTAAACTAAATATATAATAATGAAAAGTTATTATTTCAGTTCAACATCGTTTTTGTCAAACTTATTTTGTTTGCTCGTATTTATAATTTTGTTTTAACAGTTGTGTTTGTTTATACCACGAAACATATGTGACTTTCGGTTTCGATATGTCAATATCAATATATTTATCCGGGTATACGTCCAATATTTTACCATATTGGACGCGGGTGCGTACAATATTTTCCGTTTTGGACGGTCCGATTATAAACATACGATAATGTCAGAGTTCTCCAGAACTGAACGAATATGCAACTTTTAGTTTTACCTTGATCAACGATGACTCTGATCCTATTCTTCGAGTACATATCTTAAAAGCCAGCAACAATCATTTCAATTCCTTTTTATATATCCACGAAGAGTGTTCTCTTGTGAACCGTGCTACCCAGAAACGCGATTTGTTTTCGGAGTCGACGTGTCTGGTCATCACGTATGTTTTGTGTACACGTTAGGTTGTCACCAAGCCCATATCCGATTAAGAATGTCACCTGCAGACACTTCCTATTGATCACGCCACCTTTCAAACATGACACGTCTAATTATAGTATATACACACTCAATGCTTACGATTAGTACAATGTCCTGGCCGCTTTCTGTAAAATATAATGTATAATTGATGTATGAAGGCTGTTTTAGCAGTTAAAATTATTTGATTAATTAGATGTTAAAGCAGGTTACATAATGAAAAAAGACACATGTTTGTTTGCAAATTACTTACCTCGTAGATCGACGTAATATATTGGTAATGTGAGCGCGCTCACTGTTCCGCGGACTTTATGTTTTAATGTAAATATTATGCAAATAATACATAAATATCAATAGGTGTATAATACAAAGATTATTTAACATCGTTCTGCACAATACCGTGATATAGTTGGACTCGTACGTAGCTGAAATACTCACATTGGACTCGCCTATCGGATCGTCCAATATGGAATGTCTGCTACTGTGGTTTGTGAGAGGTTATCAGATATTTACTTGAAGTTTAGTTTGAAAATAAAACAGAGCTCAATTGTAACAAGAATTGCATATAATTGTTAAGAATAGTATAAGCTATATATTAAACACCTTTTACAACTGTAATATATAATATGTATTAACAGTTGTCTATCAAGCAATACTAGTATCCATTTTTTGTCATGAAGTCAACAATGCACAGAATTTAAAACATCGAAATATTTACAATAAAACATTAAGTTTCCAATCTATAAAACAGTTATAGTATGCATTAATTTAAGATATATAAATCTTATCACAATATATAATTCTGTTTAATGCTTATAAAATAGTTATGCTTTATGTGATAACATTGTACTTATGCACAATATATTGTTATATATTTACTTAATTAGCAATATGCATAATACAAGCATGTCAAATAAACACAGAATCACCAGATTCTTACCCTGTTGTTGCAGGTAAACAATTCTTCTGAGCACGGGCGCAGGAATATCGTTTATTTTATTATCGTAATATTTATTTTCGCTTAGTCCAGATTCTCTAGTTGTGCAGTAAAAACATGTCATGACTTGTCATGAAACAAAAAAAAAAAAAAAAAAAAAAAAAAAAAACGAAATAAATAAACGAATAACACACTTTTGCATAAATAAAATAAAATAAGTGTGTATACCTTTTTGGTTAGGGTTTAACCCCTAATTGATCATTGATCAAAATGTCTGAACTATTACCTTCCTGACTTGGCATTGCCTAAATAAACAATATTTCGGAAACAAATAATCAGGTCAATGTTCTCACATAATAAAACGACGTTAATTCAATAAATTAGTATTGTTTTGTAAAGAAAAATAATTGCAGTAGTCTGTTCATTTGACATGTGTATTTTGAATCTAAATAAATGAATGCACATTTTGACAGCGTAACAGCTTTTCAAAAATTTAAACTCAGATCAAGCAAACCAAATGCATATATTTTGTAAGAAATTAAATTTTTATTGTGCGAAGAACATGCAAAACACGAAGTCAAACATGATGACAGGCATTTATCCCAGGTAAGTTGATATTGCTTGCAGCATCATAAGCTAGATTTAACTGAGCATACAAGGAATAATGGATAATACATAAACACTGTTTAGTTTGCTGATCAAATTCATAAAACATTTATATAGCATCAGGTACTTTTGATAGTTTTCTGTTTAATTTGCCAACAGACTGTCTACAATAACAACATAATCTGTCTAGAACTAGAAATAAGATACATTATACATCATGAAATCGAAATTAACTCAGATGTATGTGCAGCAGTTGAAATGCATGAAACTGAATATAATTTAACTTTAATTGAAACAATAAACAATGATCTACGTGTAAGATGTCCGAAATTATAGGACGCTTAACGAGCTCAAATGTCGTCAGTTTGAAACTTGCAAATCTTTAGCAATTACATATCCTGCCAAACTTACATGTAAACTGTGCTACTTTATGTAACTATTTATGAAGTTGAATTTTGCCTATATCACATTAGTTGTTGAATGGCTGTCATTAACAGCCGGTGCCTGACCCTGACGAGTGACATGGGCAGTTAACTTACCCGACTATGAGAAAAGCAAGTTAAATCAAGTAGACTGAAGTTTAAATGTATGATTTTATTTTGCTAAGTTTATACGCACTGTGTTTATTACCTTACTAATTCTTAATGAGCGTGTTTGTTGATGAGGAACGAAATTTGAACACATGTGAATACAACTAAAACCGTTCATAGAATAAAATGTGTATTACTTAATACTAAGATCATTTCAATTCGTATACGGATTAACACATATCAACAAACAAGCACACATGCTGGACTTAATCAACTACTTTCAAACACTGTGTATATAAGTATTGGTTGATTTACGTTGTGAGTAAATATATTTGTATCTTTGCACGCATAATTATTTGCATGGGGAATATCATACATGTATGAATGTGATCCGTATGTTGCAAATAGACGACATACTTCTGTAACGCATAGCATATGTGTCATATTGCAATATGATATGCTATTTGCAGTTGTTGTATTGTTTACAGTAGAAACTCCCATGAGTACTAGTGAAACATCTCCAAATTGACAGCTGTAAATTGTACATTTATGAATGGTATTTTACAGTGAGGGAAAATTTCCCGAAAAAGGAAAACTGGGGCTTCACCTGACCTGCTGATTTGTTACTACTTTTAGCAATGTGTTTTCCAATTGGGAAATACAATTGTATTTTTTTAATGTGTTCAGCAAAATTGGTCGATGCAAAGAGTTTTTCAAGTGACCCAGATGTGTGTGGTCTTAAAAGGTTCAGAATATATTGTTTTAAATTACATTCATAATGTTTTTTAATTGTGCCGTTTTTAAGTAAATTGTTACGTAAGTTTATGGTTTTTATACAAAAAAGGCAAAATGAATAGTTTCCCGAATCGGAAATACATGTACCCATTCGGGAAATATAGTAGACAATTCCCACTACAAGCATTTCAGAGTTTCTAGCAATTTACAGTAAACATATATCGTTAAACATATAATGGTGCACAGCGTGTTAAGCAGTCTCTTGTAATATAGAAAGAATATGAAAATAATACAGTTTAAAGTATTCTTCTCTATTAAGCAGATTTTTCATTTTGGTTGACAGTTTCTTTAAGTAAGTATACACGTTAGTATTGTGTCAGAAACAATATAAATCATGAAACACAATTCGTAATTTCAAACGGATGTTCATTCTATTATGCGGTGATTTTTTCGTCAATAATCTTTCAATGCATCTTATATTTGTATGAAATGGTAAAAATTTATTATTGAATGTGTATTATTGTACTTAGCATTTTTGTAATGACTGGCGATATATGGGCAAAATTACTATTTATTTATTTTTGTGTTCCTGTTTCGGGGGGTGGGGGAGAAAACCTTATTTGCCTCGTCCATTAGTATGTTCAGGTCGAGGCCATCATATAACCATTCCTTACTATAAGTTGTTAGCAGACATGTGGTGTATATTTAATAACACTTAAATTATATAGTTTATAAAGCAGTAATAGTGCTACACGAGTTTGATACTATTTCCGTAGTTATAAATACCATAGTTTGTCTTATCATCAACATTAAAAACAGGGATACCGCTAAAAAGCATGTGCAGACAAGGTTTACCTTTTTTGAGAGAAAAAAAGGAGAACAACGTGCATACATTTGTAATTTCGTGTTATATAAATAAAACTCTACTATGGCCTACACACATATATACCTTTCAAAAAAAATTTGTATGATTACACACCCAGAAAAGACAGAACATGTTTTCAATATGATTTTTACATAAATTGCATTTTTTGGACTGTGCAATTGTCGTCATGAATAATAGTGAATTGGTTGCTAAAATGTAGTGTAGTTTGAAGCCTCTGTATATAAGTGTCTGCGGTTGTGTTGAAAACCCAATTGTATAATGTTTTCCACTCATTATCATCTATTTGAAAGGTATTACTCCATCTTACGCTGGAAGTAGGTGGCTCAGGTTTGCTTAAAATTATCTTATAAAAGACAGCAGTACCTTTGGTACAAGTCACAATTGGTTTAAGATGACCGGGTATAAAAGGGAAGGTTTTTATTACGGTATCTGGATCAGGTTTACTTTGCAGTGATTTTAAATATGGTTTAACTGCAAGAAATTTTTTATTTGTATTCCAAATGTTTCCAAATCTCTCTGTGAATAAATTGTCCATTTGTATTAGCACTGTCCATTATGTATCTTAACCCGTTATCATAGAGATTGTATGAATATTGCGTTTTTTTTCCACCAATACAAATATTATCATTATGAAAGTTAAGAATGTCTTGGAAAAATCATCATATGACATAAGGACATCATTGCAAAAATCATCTTCACACAAATGAATAAGTTTCTTTACAAAGTTATTACCAAAAGTGAATAGCATTTTAAAATTAACACAATATTTTTACAATGTAAAATAGTTCTTAGCACTTTCAGCTCGCAATCGTCTAAGCCAAGAAAGCTTTAAAGATTTCATGTAGGCTTCAATATTTATCATTTTCAACCACCATCACACAAATCATTCGTAACAGTTTTGTTCTGGTGTTTTGCTGGGTCTTATTATTTGTATTTATTATTTTATTGATTTTTAGCTCTACCATTCGAATAATAGGTGAGCTATCCTACTACTCCCGGCGTCGGCGTCCGCGTCTGAATTGGTTAAAAGTTAATATTCAAAAGTATCGTAACTTCAAAACTACATAATTTATTCACTTAAAACTTGGAACTAACATTTGTCATCAACTCCAGTATCAGGGGCGACATTTCCCATTACTCGTTTTTGTATTTTGACTGAGTAATGCACCTTTTTCACATAAATTTTCTGGGTTAAGTTTATATTCAAAAGTTGTGTATCTTCAATACTACATAAGCTTGATTTAGCAGATATAAACACGCAGATCTGCTTCAAACACAACGAATTTTTATGTTCACACCTTATGACTATAACAGAATAATAATTTAAAATGTATTAATAATATTGGCCAAAGTTACATAACATTTTACCATTGTTCTAAAGTTAATTTGAACTGTTTGTAATCATGACATATCATCTATAATTTATCCACATGACTGACTATATCAACCAACTTCAATGTTTGGTTTATGTTTACATGTCGGTACATTTTGATTGGCTATTTTCATATCCTAAGCAGACGAAATACAGCAGGTTCTAATTCGTTCGTTTTACACATATGCTAGCTTAAGTAATAATTTACAGAGCAAGTCTGCTCAGACATATATGTAAAAGCAGCCCGTGTAAACTGGGCTTTAAACGCTAGATACATGTTTAACCGATATAAATAGAACAGTCAAGCGCTACCGGAGATTAATGAGTGCCATGTCAATAAAATCACACTATGTGTGGTGTGCATATGTCGAAATATGTGCTCTATCTTGTGCCATTTAATGTAGGGTTATGCACTACAGGGCATGGCACGTTCCTTGTACACAACAATCGACATCATAACAACTTCAGGTGCAATACACCAAATGTGTGTTGGGGTGGTTATTTCTGAAACGACACATACCCCAGCAAGCACAACCACATCAACCCTTTTATGATTTACATATCGGATCGATGTCGTTTTGCCGATCGACATTCAATCGGATGGATATCGTGTCAATTATTTGTCGGACCGTCATCAAGCGGATATCAAATATGATATCGCCTTTACATATTGCTATTACTGGACGGATAAAATCAAAAACAATATAGACTGAATTTCGTTTTGCCCAGCGGCATTTGATCGGATGGATATCGTGTCAATTATTTGTCGAACCGTATCAAGCGGATATCAAATATGAAATCGCAAATACATTTGACTATTCTCGGACATGTCGTATGATGTTAAACATGTTATTTTTGTACTAGTATGCAATGGATGCAAGAAAATTAATATTGGACAAACTGGCGATAAACTTAGACATAGAAGATGAGTGAATGAACAACAAATGCGAGACCCCTCAACAAGGCAGATGCCTTTAAGTAAACACCTGGGTGAGAGTTCTACATCTGAAACGAAATTTCATTTTTTCCTTTCTATAAACTATGTTCGGACAGTGTTTCAGCTAGGTTAGCGAAAGAGCAATGTTTTATTCATATATTTAAACCGCAATTGAATTTTATAAAATAATTATTGACGTTAAGACGTCATAATTGAAATGACGCTATCTCTATGACATTTTGACGTTATGATATATTGTATTATGCCCTGATGAGCTTTATCAAAACGCGTTGGCTATATTGTTAATATATATTTATAATCCCATGTAACGTGTTTGTACTTTTCATTATATACATTTCTCAATCTGGACATTTGACATTTTGATATTTCATTTACGTATATATATATATATATAGATATAACATGAAATCATATTTCTTCGATCGGAAGGATATCGTGTCAATTATGTGTTGGGCAGTCATCAAACAAATATCAAAAATGATTCCGACCTTACGCAATGGCAGTTATAGAACATATATATTAATTTCATATGAAGCTATTCATCATGTTTATGATAAATACGTTTCTGCAATGAATGGTTCATTTGAAAAAAATAAGTATCCTATAAATGATTAAATCAACTGCTTAATAATACGGGAAAACCAAAGCGCGACAATGTTTTTTTCGCCTAAAGATTACGCGAGTACCTATATATTTTTTATTGTTGTTTCATTTACAATACCAAATAACTTTATAATATATGTTCTGGAAGTGTTAATCGCGATCGGAACCTTCCGGTTCCGGGATTGTATGCATACTTTCCGTGTTTCAGTAACAATAAGCAACGCTAAGCGCATCTGCTAACAGGGAACAAAATATTTGCATTTTATTGAACCCAAAGAAATTATAACGGAAAGTAATTAGGTGTAAATACAACGTGAAACAAAACGTCGTCTGTAAGCATGTAGATACATCCATTTATTACCAATATTTAGTACGCCAACTTAATAATTTTATAATAAATGTTGTTGAAAACAATGTTGCTGTAGTAAATAAGTATATGTTTTAATATTCTTACTTGGTAACTCGATGGTAAGCATTTCTAAATACTTGATCAAGATTAAAAATTATACCTAGATCTATATTGTTACTGCAATATAACAGTTAACAGTGACAAAAAGAGCGAAACAGTTATCAACTATTTTGACAAGTAAACCAAGAAGTGTCAGGCAATTGACAGCATATTTTATTCTGCTTAAGTTCAATGCAAACTTGAAATGAAACTGTCAATTCAATTCAATGATAATATAGATCTAGGCCTACATACAAAAATAAAATGTTTACTCTATGTTGAAACATATGTATTTATCATCTTACCTTTTAATACATGTATACACGTCCACTGTAATAATAACACTGTCAATTATATAAATGTTTTCGCAGTTTTCTACAACAGGGTATTACACATTACTTTAAAAAAAACATCATCTATTCAGTTTTAGCCACTCTCAGCCACTCGCAAACACGACGCAATCTACGTCACAACAGTGAATACGTCATAAAAGTGTGTTGATTTGAATCGCAATCATTATTGTATAAGGTTTAGTATCTTTAAAGCAATTTAGTCTGGTGTTTTAAAGTAGTGGTTAAATACACTTTGTAAAGTATTTATAATACAATTTTTAAACATAACCGGCTATAACGTACTTGACCAAGGAAAATACAATAATTCAACATGTAACCAATCTCAGAAATATACCGCCTGTGTTAAACAATTGGGCTGGATGTATTTTATATAACAAATTGATCAAACTACTTATTATAAGTATTTATGAAAAGTTTACGTAATAATATATCCCCAGAGACTAAAAATAGCATAGTCTATTGCATTATCAGTATACTGAGTGTAATAGTGATATGATACAAAATGTATTATATTTTTGTATCGAAATGTATTTATTTGCAAGAGGAGTAGTATACCCTACTGACCAATTGGACTGTTCAAACGCTAATCAATTTTAACTTGTTAAAATATGTGCGACAGATCCATTTTATCGAATGGCGAATGGTACCATATAAATAACATAGAAAAACAGTTGTAATTATGTTTCCTTGAAATTTGTCCAATACCTATATGACATTAAAATTTAAATAGGCATAATTTAAGGAGAAAATACAACATTTATAAGGAAGAAAATAAAATAATTTTAATATCATCATATGTTGTATTTTACACATTATGCATTTTATATTTATACGCGGAAAAAAAACAACGCGGGTTCGTGGAATACAACATTACTCAATGAACTCGAGCAGTGCAATCCACCTGAAAACCAGTCATGTAATATTCCCTATATATGCCATGAATATAAAGGCGATTATATACATGTATCAATAACATGGAGCGAATGTTCTTTGAACAACATGAAGGAAAACATTTTGTTCACAAAATCTAATCTTGATCATTTTTAACTGTTTAATAAAAAATGCATTGATCAGCTTGCGTGGATCGAAATTACTGAACTTCAGATTATAACCTTACAGGTTGTGCAGTAAACAAATCAAAACGCTGACAACGTATAAAGATTGTTGGCGACAAAAGAAAATATAAGCATGTGAATTATCGGTGCATTTTTGCTAATATGTAAACATTTGTTTAAATGAAGTTCAATTTCCCATTCTTAAAAGTTGATAATCTCGCTTCCTATTCAATACTATACGACTTCATAATACAGTAAGTAACGAACAAGTACCTTTCAAGCTCATTATCTAAAGTGAATTATATAAATTCCAAACAAGTCAATATGCAACGCGCCATGCAGAATGACCGATGTTCAAAGCGTGGTAGTTAAAAGAATCGATAGTTACTGATTCTTAGCCTATTAAGTCAAAAGTAGGTCATACGATGCGTGCTCTCTATAATTTCATACTACAATCTACAATTAATACATTGTAGATATTTATTGTAAAAATATTACGAATAAAAATCGGTAACCATAAATAATACGTTCGCAACGAGTCAAAAACAACCGCTGTAGCGCATTAATTAAGTGGTCTTATTCCAGGACACCCGCATTCTATACGTCGATTATGACGTCACTGCGTTTGTATGACCTCTATAGGAACGTTGACAAGTGACGTAACGCGCACCTGCTATGTTTAGACTCCTCCCACTGGTTGGCAAATACCGTGGTATTAACGTAGACATATACAGATAATGTTGAAAAAACATCAGTAAATTTCACAATAATTTAATATTTTAAAACATGTTGGCGCATAATGATGTTATATTAAGACATATTTTATTAAGAAATGTTTGTTCCTATAGACTATTTATTCTTCACTAATAATGCATTTAAAAGTAATGAATTCAATTGCCCAATATTCATGTATTCAACACTTACACAAGGCAAAGTTGTTGTTTGTGACAACGACAAAAAAAACAAAAAAACAAAATACATTTAAGTTAACTTGTTCAAGAACAGAGGGCACTAAATTAAATCATGATGTATACAATCAATCGGGTCTTCGTGTAATACATTATTATAATATCGAACCTTAATTACTAGAACATACACAGTTCAGAAAAACCTTACCTGGCTATACATTTTAGTCCATTTTCATAAACATAACATGTTTTCTAACTTAATTTGAATTAGAATGTTTTCACCATCTTGTGCATAGTTCACACCCATTTAATAATGTTTTTTTTAATGTTTTGATAATTTAATCTGATGTTTAATTGCCCCTTTGTTTGAGCACAAACCCATTATCTCAATATGATCAGATACTGCCCAGACATTTACTAAATAACAACATGGTGTCATGTTTGATTCTAAGTGCTATAAACCACAGGTGGCAAACGTATGTCTGGTCATTTAACGAAAGTTATAATACTTCAATGGCATTTAGCAGTCATTTTCATGGATAATTTTAACGCCCAAAATACAGAAATTTTGCTCGTTTATAATATATATTGTATTATAAAAACGCTGCTTATTGAATTTTGCACATTGGTAAAACATGATCTTAGACAATAGATTTTTTATTTATTTAACACCGCCAGTTTCAGCAATGTACACATAAGTATCATGAAGTAATTATAATTTATAACAATATGGCTGTTTGAATATAATACAACCTTGTTGAGATAAGTAAAGACAATGACTTCAAATGTTTGATATTTATCAGTTTCAGCAATGTACACATAAGTATCATGAAGTAATTATAGTTTATAACAATATGGCTGTTTGAATATAATACAACCTTGTTGAGATAAGTAAAGACAATGACTTCAAATGTTTGATATTTATCAGTTTTAGATATTTAAATAGGAATGGCGTCCGAGACTATACTTAGGTAAACATTTTTATTGCAAAGATGTGTTACATCAAGGCGACATTAGTTAGCCAATTCATACTTGGAACATACCTTTGTCATCAACTCCATCATTCGGTGCATCATTATTAATAACATTGTTGTTTTTTGTTTTTTTTTGGACATAGTTATCTCCCTTTTATACAGTGAGTTTGGGTTTCAGTTTGTATTTAAAAGTTTTATAATTTCAAAACTTGCTAAGTTATCCAATTGAAGCTAAGAATATACCTTTTTCATTACTAACAGCATCAGTTGCCACAATTCATTAACTTGGTTTTGTATTTTGACAGAGTTATGTCGTCTTTTCACATACTTGTTTAAGTTAAAGCTTTTATCTAAATTTCTTTAAAACAACATATTTTATTCGCTTGAAACTTGAAATCTATCAGTGTAATCAACTCTTGCATCGACCTCATCAATGTCCATAACTCTGCTTTGTATTTTGACTCAATTTTGACTGTTTATCACATAAAACATCGGTTTAAAGTTTTTTTTTTCAAAAATCTTATAATGTCATCAACTCAGGCATCAGACGTAACAATCCTGATAACTCTGTTTGTATTTTGAAAAACTGTGTTTCCGTTTTAACTGAGATTTTCAGAATCAATTTTATGTTCAACACCCATTAACATTAATACTACATAAGCGTTTCATTTTAAGCATTGTCATCAACGTCAGAATCTCTGAAAATTAAGTTCCATAATTCAGCTTTGTATTTTGACAGATCTACGTCACTTCCTATTTCCAAAAAATGCATCGATTGCAATAAAATAGTCGAGCGCGATGTCCTGTGATAGCTCTTCCTTAACACCCGAGGTCACACTGGTCCCATATGCAATTCCAAATTATTTATTTTCAGAAGGGAATTGTATTGCTGTTTCAAGATCAATTGAAAACGCCAACCCAAATATATGACGCCGCTGTGTTTGTCCGTCAGAATTCTAATTCAACTGCTATTCAATTTGTCAAATATGACAAATGCTTTTTAAACAAGATTGTATCCCTCATACGCCATGTCCGTCCGTCCGTCCTTTCGTCCGTTCTTCCGTCCACCCGTCCGTCCATAATTAGGTTTCCATGCGAGAGCTCGGGAACTACTGACTCGAATTAAATGAAACGTTGTATGCAGCCTAACTACTGAACGGACATTCGTATATGGTCAGTTCCTTCCAGTCTGATGATTTTTGTGGAATTATTGCCCTTGTTGTAAAAAAATACATTTACATATATTATTTTCGTTTCCGCGCGAGATCTCAGAAACTAACAACTCGCATTCATTGAAACTTTATGCAGCATTTCTTTCAAGCGGAACTGCGCATACTGTCAACTTGTTTCGGCCTGATAAGTTTCTTCAGGACAAAACAACTTTCACCGTTATTAACATCCAATAAACAACCCGAAAAAATAGTTCCGACACTGTATAATATAGTTCGCATTGTAATTTCAGAACATGTTGTCACGTCATAATAGTATCAAAATAATGTTCGCGTTATCGTTGTTTATCGGCTAAAAAACACCGATTTGTAGTTCTAATGCGAGATATTAAACCACTAACGTCCCCGTGGTTTAATTTAACGCAGCAGAACTCCAAATCGTTGTTTATAAGCCGATAAACAACTCTAAATCGAAAATATTTCTTAAATACAAATTATTAAAAAAGGTTGTTTAATGCAAAATGTCAAAGTTGCCAAATCCAAAAACGGATTGCGTTCATGTCATGTATAATTTATTTAACCCAACTCGTCATTAATTTGAGCGTCCCTTTGTGTGCTTTAAACTTACCTAATATGCATGTATTATGTTCACTTTAGGTCTTTTGAATACTTGGAGACAAACTTAGTATCAAAAATATTGCATTCGCAGTAACCTGACAATTCAGGCTTTAATAGGAAGACAAAATATGATATCATAAACACACGGATAATAAAGCAAACATTAAAGGTTTATTAATACCTCTAATCGTGCGCTTGTAATTGAAGAAGCCTCTGCAATCCAAGTTGCCACAATCAATATAGCCGCGACCTGAATTTCTGCAATGGTTGCATAAATGTAGGACAATTATTTTTGGGACGATGGCCACAACCAATTAACATTCAAACTATGTTTTGAAGTATTTCGACAATTATTACTAATAAACTCTATCCAATAATATCAACAACCCATAACTTAAGCCTCGTGCACTTAAAATCTTCAAATAACCCATTACTACGGCATTTGGACTGAGTGCGTAGCTCGCCCAGATAAGAACTTAATCATTATAGCTTGTATTACGTTTAACAAACAATGGAACTATCGCATGTTTTTTTTAATGGTTAACAAACGCTGAGATTTATTTATAATTCAAATACTGAACGACACTGAATTGAATGCTTAAAGAGTAATTGTGTAAGCTGTAATCGTTATGTTTCGCACAATATATTTACATGTACAGTATGAAGTGTTAAAATACATTTTTGCCGGTAATGTTTGTGAAATTCATCATGTATTAGCTATTTTGAAGTCTACTTTACGCAGCTATTAAAAAGCTCTCAATGACACATAGACGAGCATGAAAATATAATGAATTGAATAGGATCCAAGATATTAATCTAAGTAGGGCGAAATTGCATTGTAATGAGCTATTGATGGATCTTCTTTCCACTTGTATCATATGGTCTGATTGTATCTGATGTTTTGATGTACAGATACAAATCAAAGTCGAAGGGCCTTGGTGTACGACTTAATAAGATAAAGTGTACGAGTCATAATACGACCATTATAGTACGGCAAATGTTAACACTAATATGAAATATAATATAATGACAGGAATATTAATATAATAAATGCTCGTTTCACAAGGAAGTTTTAAACCGGAGAATAATGAAGTATCATATCCTTAACAGCTCAGTCTGTCTGGGTTTACTTAGCCATCGGAATTACTTTAACGTCGATATTTTCTTCCTGTAATAAAGTTGCACGGCAACTTCTGTCAATATGTACAATGAGCTAACGACATGTAATGCAAAACCTCATTCAGTGAAGACATAAAAATTAGCTTTGCAGGGGTATCGATTGCATCAGACCGGGATTTGGCAAGGTGGTATCAGGTTGCACAGGTACAATGCAGCTGCGAGGCGTTCACCTGTTTGCTATAAACTAATAAAGTATTGGCTATTTTTAGCGCGAACACGCTCGTTGGCCTTGCTAAAATGCGGTTTGTTTTGCACACAATAAGGCCTTGACATACTTAACTGCACGTTTACATGGTTTTAAATTAGTCCATATGTTGTGCACTTATTATGCCACATCGTGTAATATGATCATAGCAAAACCGCTTATATAAAAGGGAGCTAATTCACTGTATTTCAAATAAAAATACGCGTTTGTTTATTTTCCATTTACGAGTAGAAGTGTTTTCCATTTAAATTATTTTGTAATGGTTTTATGCCTATAATCGACAAAATCAATAATGATCATAATAATAATAATAATAATAATAATAATAATAATAATAATAATAATGAAGACGAAAAAGAATAAAATACTTACTATTAACTCATTTTCTTTCGCTGTATTTACTTTATTATTTAGCCATATAGTTTTAGGTCGTGTCTTCTACCGTGGAGCTAGAGACTTCGGTCTTGTACGCAACATATCATCTCCAAATAGTGAACATTTGATGCAAGTTTTATAACAATATCTGTCTGAGGACAGTAATCTCAACAATTCATAATATAGCAGTTGGTACATATTATAAAACTCTTTAATACAAACTTAAATCTGAAAATCTATGTAAAAATGGACATACTTATTCTATAATACAAAACATAGTTATGGAGAATGTTGCATATTATGCTGGAATTGATGAGTACGACATATTCCCAGATGCAAGTGAATAACTTGTATAATTTATAAGTTGTAAGACTTTTGAATATAAACTTTAACCATAAAATCTATGTGAAAAAGGGGCATAACTCTGTCAAAATACAAAACAGAGTTGTTGCATTTGATGTTGGAGTTGATGAAAATGGTACATTCCAATTGTCAAGTGAATAACTTCTGTAGTTTTGAAGTTACAATACTTTTGAATAACAGATACTTTTCACAATGAGTAGTGCAACAAGTGTACACAATGAGTATTGCAAGTAAGGTAAATAATGAGTAGCACAACTTTATTTCACAATGAGTAGTGCAACTATGTTTCACAATGTGTAGCACAACTAGGTTTCACAATGAACAGTACAACAATGTTTCACAATGAGTAGTGCAACTATGTTTCACAATGAGTAGTGCAACTATAATTCACAATGAGAAGTGCAACTATGTTTCACAATGAGTAGTGCAACTTTGTTTCACAGTGAGTAGTGCATCTATGTTTCACAATGTGTAGCACAACCAGGTTTCACAATGAACGGTACAACAATATTTCACAATGAGTAGTGCAACTATGTTTTACAATGAGTAGTGCAACTTTGTTTCACAATGAGTAGTGCAACAATGTTTCACAATGAGTAGCATAATTAGGATTTCTCAATGCGTAGCAAAACTATGTTTCTCAATGAGTAACACAACAATGTTTATCAATGCGTATCGCAACTATGTTTCACAATGAGTAGCACAACAATGTTTATCAATGAGCAGTGCAACTATATTTCACAATGAGTAGCACAACAATGTTTCTCAATGAGAAGCAAAACAATGTTTCTCAATCAGTAGTGCAACTATGTTTCTCAATGAGTAGCACAACGATGTTTCTCTATGAGTAGCACAACAATAGTTCATAATGAGTTACACAATAATAGTTCTCAATGAGTAGCACAACAATGTTTCTCATTGAATAGCACAACAATGTTTCTCAATGAGTAGTGCAACTATGTTTCTCATTGAGTAGCACAACAATGTTTCTCAATGAGTAGTGCAACAATGTTTCACAATGAGTAGCACAACAATGTTTTTCAATGAGTAGTAAAACTATATTTCACAATGAGTAGCGCAACAATGTTTCTCAATGAGTAGCATAACAATGTTTCTGAATGAGTAGTGCAACTATGTTTCTCAATGAGTAGCACAACTATAGTTCACAATGAGTAGCACAACAATGTTTATCAATGAGTAGCGCAACAATATTTCACAACGAGTAGCACAACGATGTTTATCAATGAGTAACACAACAATATTTCACAATGAGTAGCACAACAATGTTTATCAATGAGTAGCACAACAGTATTTCACAATGAGTAGCACAACGATGTTTCACAATCAGTAGTGCAACTGTGTTCGTTTCCGCTCTCTAGGTTCAACAGGTTTCATCTTATCTTAAACTAACTTCATGAAAATGTTAGTTGGCATAACATCTATGTCAAGTTGTTTCAAATTAGTGGTACTGAGAAACATAATTTGCAATAGCCACTATTATTTTTTCTGATTGTGTGACCCGTATTTGTCCATTTGATACCTCGGACAGTAGACTCCTTAAAGTTTCCACTCCATTCCGTGTTGAAGCAACACACAGATGTTTAAACTGTAATCCGCTTCCTGCTATGGACCTGGCAACACATTGACTGATAATTGTTTTGTCAATAATTGTTTGTAAAGATTTGATATTCGATGCAACAGTTTGTGAAACATTATATGCTACTATTGCTCTGTCTAGGCAGAATGCAAATTTGTTTAGATTGTTCGTTCCAGATTTACAGACTGTAACAACTTTTGTAAAGCTACTACATCGTGTAATGCACTGTGTGTCATGTATGACTCACATATAGGATCTTTAACTAAGTATTCTTGCTTGTATGATTTCACATTTGGGAAACACTTTTTGAACATTTTATATGTATCCATAAACCCATGTACGTATCTTTGAAACTCAGAAATTTGCCCACAATTCTGCTAAGCATGAAGCAATACTTTGCAATCAAATGATTCAATATTATGTCCAACTAAAATGATTGGCGGGTGTTTCTGGCATTTTTGTAAGAATATAAGAAAACTGTCCAAAGCAGACTTGATTGAGACAGCTTCTACTGCACGGCCTTTGAGAATCATGGATTGGCCTACTCCTGTAACCTCTGATGCTTTCAAGGACATCTTCTTTCTTGGCATTACATGCATGAAAAACTGGCCAGCTTCGTGCACAGCCGCAATCTGTACTATATGAGAAGTACGCTCTAGAAAACAAAATAATGTTAATTTAAAAAGTTATAACAACATACATTTTAATAAAAGAGTAAGACAATCATGTGTTAAAAATGAACGTATTCTTAAGTTTTATATTTCATTTAACCAATGGTTATCCACTTATCAAAAGTATGTAACAGTACAGGATTATGGAAAAATAACTTCTTCTGAGGCAATGTATTCAGCTTGTCATTAGTTGATTTCCTTCAACGGAATTAACATGGCATATATACAATCTTCAATCAAAGTTGGTAAGTCTTCAAACAAAGGATATGTAAAAATATGTAAAGAAATACCAAACTTAAACCTGTTGTTTCCAGATCAAAAAGACAAACTCTTTCCAGGCAGTATCGAGTCCTGCAGGACCAGGCTTGGGTACAGGTTGGGGAATGGTGGTGAGGTCGACATCTTGTTACCCTATGTTGCAGGCATATGTTGCAGGTCCCTCTCGTACCTCTTATACTGATCCGTTTGAATGGCTGGAAAAATAAAATTTGAAAATTTGAAGTGGACATTGTAAGCATAAATAATATGTGCATCTGACATGCATTATGCTCTTCATAACATACAACAATGGGTTTAAAACAATAATGCAATAGCATTAATTAGTGTTTGCATATTAAAATATGCATTAAAATAGATATTGATTTTATTTAAATGTAAATATTTAAATACATATAAGCAAAGGACCTGTTTAACTGACTGGCACAAAACTAATGTACAACGGTTTTTTTTCCCAAATAATCTATAGATCAAGATTGTTGATTTACCGTTCAAGTTTGAGTCTTATTCGTCGCTGTTTGGCTGCTCTGGTAACAGCTATGGCCTTTCTATTTTTATGTTGAAGGTCACGGAGTAGGGCCAGTTTTGATGTGTACATTCCAGGTGAAACACACAGCTTTCAAGTGACCTGAAGCAGAGTACAGAAATTGCAAATATGGATGAAATTGCACTCTGCTTCTGTGATCATGTTGATAGAAAAGTGTATAACTGTCATGAAACTTAAAGTGTCCAGCAAAATCCTTAGATAAAATAACACAAATTCTTTGCTGCTTATTTTTTCTTGTTTGTGAACTTATTTTACATACAAAAAATAAAATGTAAGTATTTTAGTAATATACAATATGCACGTGAATTATAAAGATGATTGAAATAAATAAAAATTTGTATTCAGAAATTAAAATATTAATTAATAAAAATAATCGAACTAAATTTAAAAACAAGAGGCTTTATTCAATAAACACATATGCCCACATGCAAAACTGATTGTAACAAAAGAACATGGTAAAGAAAGAGCCTCAACATATCGAACAGCATACAGTTAACATAACTTTATATTTAAAATTGCTCAGGTGGCTATGAACATATTAAAACAAACTGTGACTTTTTTATTGTATTGCCTAAAGTTTGTTAGTGTCTCTATAATTAACTGGTAAGTTGATTGTTTAATAATTAAAAAAAATCATATCCTAAAAACAAAGGAAATTTTGATAAAGTCAAACAATTCCTGTTTTTAAAATTCGACAAAAGTCGAAAATACATTTTTATATATTACGTTGGTGGGATTACTATTACCAAGGGTTATCTGTGCCACTCCAGCAGCTACCTTAAAATTCAAATTCGCTGAGCCAGAGAGGTGAAGCTGATTTGGAGCTTTGCTGGTTAAAGACTTGTTTAGGCTCTCGTATTCCGTCTGTATACAAGTTGAAATTTATGGTACCCGGTCTAGGACCTCGATTTGACTTATGGGTCCTCAATAGATCCAATCGCAATCTTGGAGAACGTACAGAATTATTGCAAGTAATGAGACGTATTTGTTGATTAATCAGTGCAATTCGCTGAGCTGATATTTTATCCTGCTCTTCAAACAGCTTGCTGTTTGTATGGCTATGTGATTGATTCCAACCTACAATAGTATATGGAGGGATTTCCAAAAATGTATATGGTAAATTATTTGCAGTGAACAGTGCCTGAAATTTTGAAATATAATCCAAGCAATTGCTCACATCCGCTTCCGAATTGGTATGTTTCAAATTGATAACTTTACCTGTTTTTCTAGTTAAATCTCAAATACCAAGCCAGATAAGAAAATGAGAATTTGGTGGAAAATTGTGAATATTTCTTACTGTAAAACTAAACTGCTGTGCGAAACATGCGCCACTTTTACATCTAAATTCTATATCAAACTCACTGAAAATACGTTTATGTTTTCTGAGATAATTGCCTTTACTAATAGAAATCAAGACAAAGTGTTTTGTCAAATTACCTGAATTGAAAACTAACTGTTTAGACAAAAACTTGTCAAGTCTTCGCTCACTCAAATGTTGTAAAATCTTTAAACAATAAACAAACTGTTAAAATTCATGTAAAGATTTAAAATAATCACAACACATCTATTCCCACTCTTACAAAATACACAATCCAACAAATTCAAACCATATTTCTCTTATTTGCAAAAATATTGCTCTGGTAGGGAAACAATAGTAACAAAATGCACATTCAATACTGAATTTGAATTATCACTTCAATTTATAATAAATTCATCATTAATTAAACAACAATTATTATAATTAAGGTTTTCACACAGAATACAAGTTAATAAGTTCAGCACATGCACAAATTAAGATAAGTCACACGCGCACACCCATCAGGAACAGTCTTGAGGTTAATATAAGTCACGTTTAGTGTGATCCACCCATGTAGCTAAAACTGCCTTGCTGAATCCAACAGTGTTTGTGATTCCCTCAGAAGTCAGTTTGAGTTGTTTTTTTGAATTTCAACTCAAAAACAAAACATCAAAATAAAATTGATGTTTGAATAATAATTAACTGTTTGTTTTTCTAATGGTTATCTGCTGGGCCCAGATATTTATTTAAACTGAAATCACAGCATCCCTTATTGTCCAAGGCGACACTGGAGAATTATTAGATTCACAGTATCCAACAATAATGGATAGTGGATAGGTAACTCTGGCCTTTTAAAGCTGCATCATTTCGAGTCCCACGTTGGGCGCCATTTATAGCATGGATTTTATTTATTTTAATAGATACAAAAGAGACCTGAAATAAGCATATAACAATTATAAAGTAATATTTAAATACTGTGAATACATTCTTAAGTATAGTCAATTTAAATGCAATACAACACAATACAATTGTTTGGACAGGTCAGGGAGGGAAGACCTACCAGAGCACCAAATCTAATTATAAAAATATACTAGTATACAACAGTATCAACTTCTCTTCACATCTGACTTTGGAATGAACACATATTTTTTACCTTTCACACACCATTCACTCACTCATCCATAATTCAGCCACTCATATTCTTTTAAAACAATATAATACTTGCTGGTCAATATTGGAAAAAGGATTAGTGCGCAACTGGTTTTTGGCTATTCTTCTAACTGTACAATTTAAAGCAGTGTGCGCACTGTAAAATGTGTTATTGATAAATTAAGCTGTTTTGACTATATTAAAGTTGTATGTGGCACATTTTAAAATCTACAATAGGTAACCTATGTTACATATTGTTTGTTGATAGGACATGATATATCGATGTATTCATGCATACACTTGTTATTATTTGACACGATATATTGATATTAAAATAAATGTTAAACATATGGAAACTCAAATTAATTGACTGATAGTAAAACATGTTGATATAATTGTTTCAAACAAAATTTGACATTATGTTTAGATAAAATATAAAATATCGGAAATATAAAACGTGATTTTGCAATGAATCTATGCATAAGTTCACAATGTTTTATTTATTGATTTTATCATGTCCAGTTAGTATTATTTTTTTTATTAATTACGTACAAAATACTGACAAGATATGGGTGTTAAAAATTATTGTTAGCCACAAAAATATTATACATCTAAACAAAATTAGTAATTAAAAGAAAATTACAGAATCTTGTTTTACAGAGTGACACATGTATGTGTTATAATACGTTATTTTTTCTTGTTACCAAAATACACATGATGTTAACATCTTGTACTCCATATTAGGGAAATAGGTACTCCATCAATATTCTTCTTCTACATGGGTGACCACTGTCTGCTAGAATATGGTACTGTCCATTTCGTATATTGACTGCATCGTTGCTGGCTTCATTCAGTTCCTTTAACAGTAATGACAAATGCAAGCTTGTAGAGGAAACACTTTTGGACAAGCAAAATTACAGTGTAATATTATGTATGTTTGGTATTCTTTTAAAATATTTAAAAGAAGAATTAAGAATTCCTCAACATAAACAAGAATTAAAAAAAATAATTTATTTCTATGTATTGATTCCATAGTAATTTATATATCGTCCCTTGAAGGCCAAAAGGTGCTTCATCAGCAAACTATTAAGTGCACAAACGACTGATTGAAAATTCAGGCTTTTAAGGGACGATATATAAGACCTAGAACATAACGTTGCGATGATTAATTTATATCATATGAACACATATATATTTAGTCGTATTTCACTGTGTGAGACAAGAATTATAAACAAATGTTATTGATGACAGTACTATGACGACTAACTGCCTTTAACACACGTTGTTGCAGTACTTTATCATTAAATGCAACCAAGACATTGATGCTATGGTACCCCATGCAATAAGCACACACCACTCCAATCTAATTTTCGTTCAATCGATACCATCAATAACTCGTTGAACTGAGCTTTTCTATAAAATTATTGCGCTTGCTTGGTCAATTCGTGTTCAGACAGTATAAACTTAATGTAGAGAGCAGATTATCAATCCAACTAAGATGAGCAATAAACCTCTGCAACAGCACTATATACAGTTGGCAGTGATATGGCATTAATGTAGCAATTTGTTCAGCTGAATGCGGCCAGTTGCAACATAGCTCAATGTGACATTATTTGCAATGTGTGATATAGTGTTATCTGTATTGGGTTCAGTTCCTATTTAAATACATCAGTAGAAATCACACAACTCCAGTTCAGTTCATAGTATTCTCTATATTCAAAATACTATAGTCGTACACATAATAATATTTTACTGTCCAACGTCCCTTATCCAAATCTGACCCCAATATAATTATATATAATGACTCTACGGAACAAGCATTAGCATCACTGCATGTAATGATCATTAAAGAAAATACACAAACATATAGCAAAACCATATAGTAATCACATTTCAATACATAAAGAGTTATTCATATTCGCATAATCATAATAATAAGAGAATGTGTCTAGTGGCCCACTCAAATAACTCTTTACACATATACACTAAAATTTCACCATACAGACATTTAATAAGCATTTACAAAACTCTAAAACATTACAGCTATATAATACATACAAAGCTTACACTGTTCTCTGTCACACGCATACACATTACAACGCATATCAACATACACAATGTGGTGTGGACTTCACATAGTCTGAAGTTCTGCCTCCCGCTGCCTCCCTGCCTCTGCACATTCTGACTCGTGTATTTTAGAACTGCAGCAATAAAATCACGGGGCACACTAGAAAGAAAATAATGATTAACATACTTTCTATAACAAAGATAAAAAAAACAATGCAATCTCGACTTCAGGTTCCAATAAACACAAAATTCAAAACGAAATAATTACAGACAGATCATTTCTCATTCTCAAATCACTTGTAATACATGAATAATAGACACTATCAACATTAAAAATCTTACTAACCTTTCATAAGTAATATCATATGATGAGCCGCTCACACATTGACAGCCCAGAACGCAATGAATGAAGGATTTAAAAAAAGTGGGATATTGTCACCTGACTAAACAACATTTAAAATCACTCATCTCTGACTATTGGTCAGTATGGTCAGTTGGAGATAGATTAAATCAAATTGTCAGAATTAATAGAAAATTCTACCTGGTTACAGATGGATTACAGGCTATTTCTTCGCTTGGTTGGCTGTTGTATTCATGCTGCAGATAATTATGCATCCAAGGCCTCGTTTCCTTGTTGACAGAATTAGTACATTTTGATCGCTGCTGCTTTGTCAGAGTCTGCTGAGGGTTGACTCCGGCGGTCTTTTATCTATTGACATAAAGCACATTACTACGTAAATTGTCTGATTTCATGAATTGGTAATTATTATTAAATAAGACTATTGAAAATATATGTCAATCATCTTATAAGTCATTCGTGAAACTAACGTATATACTATATGCAAAGAGTACGTGAAACATGTAAATACATTTAAAACATTTAATTAGTTAATAATTATTGTGGAAATATGCCAGACACATGTACCAAATTATGTTAGTTCGAAGTTAACCAAACAACGAGAGAGCACTCCCCAAACATTGACAGAGCACTCCTTCTTTAATATTTCTGATTCACTAGTTTGTACACGTTTTGTATCCGAATACCGATGCATCCAACTATTATATCACACATGGAGGTGCCTTATGTGTGAGTCGTTCAATCGACTTACCTTTATTCACATTGGTTTATTATAAAATAGATAACGTGCTAATATAAATACGCTTCCAAAATAAGTTCATATTACAAAATTAACATAGCATTTAAGCAAATATTGGACCGTTGAAATGTTAAATGTTCATATCCGGTTTATGTAAATAAGTTAGGCGTGAATGCACCAAAATCGGAATGATTAAACTAAAGTAAACTTGCCGTGTTTAAATTACTGGTTGACATTGAGTGGAATTTAAAATAAACAAACAACGACGCTGATTGTTTTTTAAGATCTTACGTTATTGTCTTCTTTAGTTAAGGAATTGTGACTCTTCTGTCACACTTAAGGAGAAAACACTTAAGTTTAAACTTGCTTGAATAATACTTACATTTTTCTTAGATATCATGGCAAAACCTATACTCTCAACAAAAGTTTTAACACATCAAATGGAATAAATTGAAATTGTTGTTTTTTATTTATTTATAAGAATTTCAGCTTGAAATGTCAGCTATGGTTATTTGAGTTATACATGCATGTGTTCCGTCCAAAATATTGTAAAATATACGCACACATTTCGTGTTTACCGTGGCGCAGCTAAAATGCTTATAAATAAACAAAATACAACATTTTGCATTTGGAGTGTTATAACTTTTTTTTGAGTTTATATAAAGTATTGTTTACAACTTCGTTAAGATTGTACTAAGATTCTTCGTGCACTATGAATATGGCCTAAAATCACAAACCAACCAGATAAACCCAAATGAAATTACAAGTATAGGCGGCAGAGAAAATAGGTTCTACAATCATATGCTCAAATAGTATATGTAATTTATCGGTATTATAATAATCATTGGGCACCGGCGAAAAACGATTGAAAAATACTCAATAATTAAGTATTTTCACATAAAGTAAATATAAATTATTGAATATGTACTAGCGCATGCATATTAATAATAGTAGTGAACTTGCAACTAGTTGTATTAATACATTATGAGCATGTTTCAGTTTCGATATCAGTAATTATGTGTGTACGCTGTAAGTTTAGGCATGAAACTTGTTTTAGTTTGTGTAGTTCTTTCCAGAGCATACATACACAAGCGCAGGATAACAAAATCCCACACATTCTATATATTGTTATTATTACCGATTAATTATGACTTAGGATACATTTTTTGCATTTGAGCGGTGTTTATTCTATATAAAAAGTTGTATTTATTTTGGAACATAGTATGCAGCGATGCGGCCAACACGACGATAGTATCAATTACGTCTTTATGCCATACGTTTATTAATTCTCAAGCATTGTTCTTTTGCGTGAGTACATAAACAAACATATACTTAATGAGAGTCCTACAGCAGTTCATGAAGGATAGCCTGCATGATGTTGATTGTTGAACGTTATAGGTACCGGTATGTTTTCGTTTGTCATGTCGCTGTCCGTCTGTCTAGTTGGAAACCTATTTTGTCGCCGTAAAAACAAATGCTAAATTTAAAGTGTATGAATTCTGGTGATTTTAGTTCCTTTATATCATGTGTGTGTGTAATCATGCGCTCAACGCATTATTGTGTTACCAATCTGTGTTTTGGTGCTATCATTTGAGATAAAGATTTAATGCCAATGCTGACAACATGTTAAACAAATCTCGCCATAGAAACTGTAGTGACGTCATTTCAATGCAACATCTCTTATTGACACACCAACGTGTTTTTTTTTTTCAAAACATAATGGTCTGTATAAAGGATTTAAATTGTATTTTATGTATACTACCATTATGTCTATTATAAAATTAAACTGTGTTGGCCGCAACGCTTTAAATAACATTTGAAATACGCATATTTTTAATAGACCTTTGTGATAAAAGGGACTTAAATGCACTCTGAAGATGTAAAATATACATATATTACATGTGCACATGCTTAAACAAACATCATCATGATATTATTATTTGTTTTGGGACAATCCTCGTCATTGTTACGCCATCGGGAACTCGGACAACACTTTAATTAAAATGTGTAAACACTTTAAACTGGCTTACGATGCAAATTGATATAAGCATCTTTCGTGATCAGGGAAAAGTTCTCTTCTCACTCCTGGCTGAGCCACTCGTGAAAATATCAGTATCTATGAACATTCCTGAAATAAAATACTATTTTACACCGAAATCAACAAATATCCACTATATATTTTTTAATAAGTGTTTAACTTATATATTAATTATACACGTCAATCTTAGTTTATTTGCACCAAAAGCAAACTCTCGTTCATATCGTAGTCCGACACCGGTCTTCGACAATACAATAATTACAATTTTCCTATTTGGTAATAAATGACTGTAGGTCCTGGACTATGAAAGCCGTAGTTTGTAAAAAAAATCAATTTCAATGTAAACATTCCTTTTACACTCGAACTATATTATCGAGGCAGGTATATATAAACACGTATATCTTCTCCATATACGTTTGTTTTTATTGGCAGTTGGTGTATTGATATTAATTTACCGTGTTTAAATGTATTTACGTATAATCCTAATATCTTCATTAGCGCAGAAGTCAACGAAGTTGTTCAACTAGCCTGCACACATTTAACCGAAAGAGTTGTAGACTGGTGGCGCCAACCAGCAGGCGATTGAACGTTCCTAAACATCCTAACAATCGGATACGTTGGCAGCGAATGTACAATTATACCTGCGACGTTACCGGCCGAATTTTCGAACTGTGGGTGCAGCGGATCGACAACATTAACGTGAACACTGAAACCCTTGAACTCAATCAATAACAGTGACAAGTGAAAGTGCTCTGTTGCCATGAATTTTCAAGCGACATACAGCAATGAAATAACATTAAAATTAACAAGTAAATGTCATACTTCTGTTGCACAATTCGCAATACATATACTTGTTTGTCGAACATTTGTTGCATTATATAAGTGTGTTTAATTATATCTCTGTATAGTAATAAATCAGTTTGACACGTGCTCATTTTATGATCAGTTATCTCCACTATGCCAAACAAATTGTATGTATAACGATTCTCCGTGTAAATTTTGATGCGCATATCAATAATGATGGATGGATTATTATTTATAATATACCTCAATAAGCCTCTTGTAAATGTTTGATAGATATAAACGTAAACAACAATTATAGCACATTCAGTATAATTTATTGCACTGCACGTGTTCGTATTTTTAAATTTCTATCACTATTTCATTTATATATATAATATATACAATAACTAATATACACGTTTTAATAAAAGCAAAAAATTAAACTCACAGTTACATGTATATTTTACTTCCAATCCAAAAAAAGAACACGTATGTATGTTGAACCAATATGTATCAATATTGTTTTAGTTAATATTGCTCAATACCAGTCGCAAAAATTGTTAAATTAATAGTACCAACAATGCATACGGAGTTTATTATGGTACTTGTTTCAATCAGTAAATGCCTGATAAAATAACATGTACAGTTTACGATTAACTAGGTAAAAATTATAAAACATGTATTAATCGTTTAAGAATGGTCATAAACTGCATTTTATTTAGGTTTCTTTTATTGCAGATCCTGTGACAGGACTGTCTCTCTATCTTCAAGGGATTACTGAGCAACACATTAACAGTCCCACCATTAGCTTTGTAAGAGGTCGAGATGTCCGTTCAAGATGCCTTGCGTTGTCGAATCTCCCTGCCAGCTATGTATGGACATCGAATGGTGTGGTGTCGGCAAAAGGTCATTAAAATTGGAACACTACTCTCGTGAACAACAGCAGCATTGAGTGCATGGCACGCAATACTCTCGATCCGACTGGAAAGGAACCGAAAAACATGTATAGTTCGATGAGCATTGCTGCAGTATTGTGTGAGTAGTTTTATTATGAACATATAATTGCTGGGACCTCTTATGAGGTCAAGATGTATGCAGAAAATTCAATTTGAAAATCAGAAGAAACCAAAGTTATTTCTGTGATAACACGGGCTTCATCTGGTATGCATTGTTCCCTATTTTATTGCTTTATATTTTTCTCATTTTAATATGCTTTATTTTGGTTTTGACTATACAACATGAATATGTCCGTTTATGAAATATTGCAAGAATACTTAAGTAAACTGCTATTAATTGTCATAAGAATTTGTGTATAGACTAAATTCGTTGATAATTAATATCGAATCAATGGACGAAACTTGTCGCAAACAACGACATAACAAACAAAAACCATCTTACAGACATTAAGAAATTAATTCGTATAGAGCAGTTTACATAAATCAATAGATAGCAGTTCTTCCTCGTCGATCAGGGCTGCTGTTGGTAGCGTTGTAGGTGTAAGTCTTATGGCAGTCATCTTATTTATGATGTGGAAATTTAGGATCACATTTTAACGTAAATTTGTGTTTTATTGTGATGTTCGATTGTAATGATTAGATACGTTTTGTTTAATTGTTGCAAACTTATAATTCCATGTGCATCCTAGTATTGATGTTCCTATATTAATTACCGCATATATTTCAGGTAACCCTGGCTTTTGCAGCTCATTACACTGACTTATTCTTTACCCAGTCCGTATCTATATTTGCATCGTTTAATTAGAACACTCGTAGTCAATTATTATTGTTGTATTCTTATACTTATTTTGTTTAACTGCATATTACATTTCTAACGTATTTAATGAAATACTGAGAAACAACTCAATAACTTTTTGTTACAGAGCCAACAACCCAGCTGCAAACGGGAACTCCGAATACGAATCCTGCGGAATCGGTATGATCATGATCACCATTAAGCATAATGAACCTTTAAGCGTAGTTATGATTCAAAACCTGCATACTATTATATTGCATACATGTTATTACATTGCTTATATTGTATAAAATCAACATTATATGGGTCGGAATAACGAGTGACTCTGACGCTTTTACGAATTATTTAGGCATGATAATTACGACATAATGACAAATTTCAAAAATAACACGGCCGTAATTACGACATGTTATAAACCGAAGTCATGCTTACTTGATAATACATGTATGTCATAAGTATTACATAGGCTACTCGTAATTACGGGTAACGAAATTATGACATATTATGTCGCGAATATGAGTTAATATGTAGTAATTACAAAATTAAATTTGTGTTTTACCCATTTGCCAACGGGCGATTGCCATATACAACTGAATGGTTAAATATTTAAAAGCAATTCGAATCATGGTTCTTCTTTATTTTCAAAAACCCCGCCTGGAAATCAGTACGAAACACCCGCTGAAACTTCATTTCATGAATATTCGGTTCTGTCACAAGGCAACACACAAGAAGCTCACTCGGTGAACAATAAACTATACAATAACATTTCGGACAGTGAGTCTGGCTTGCTGAAAGAAGAAAATGCATATGTTAATTTAAAATTGTCCAACACTTTAAAAAACGAACAATCTTGCTATTGGAGTATTATGTTAAATAATATATGCATCAATTAAATTGTTAATGCGACATGTGATGGTGGAACGATTCTATAGAAGGATGTTTTTAAATATTGGTGGGCAGAATGTGGTAGGATAATCTGGTAAATATTGATTAGTTTACTTTTAGTTATATGGGACTACTTTAATAATATACTGTGAAATGTTCATGCACATGCCGTGGCTGGTAGAGAATACAAAGGGTATCATTTTTAACATAGAAAACTGTAACTAGCGTCGATAAAATTTAACATGTAACATTAAAATTGCGACTATTAAACATACATTGATGCCGTCTCAGGACACAAAATGTGAACAAACCATACCGGTCTGATCGCGGAATATCGTAACGGTATATAAATAAACAAAAATACGTATAGCATGAAGTACGGATAATGACAATTAGATAAGCGCATACCATAGGTATGTTTAAATACATTTATATAGAACTCGTACTTTTGAGTTTTGCAACTTAGTTGAACACCATTTATAATAAAGTAAGTTGTTGCAAATTGGTATCGCATACGTATTTGCTGACACATTTGAATATATATTTTATAAATTTGATATGAACAACCAATATAACATTAGGTTGTGTATATTGTATGATGTAATACTTATACTATTCTTATTGCGAAATGTAAAAAAAAAACTTTCTACAGACAGACATAGATCTAATGATGAAAATAGTATATAGTGCAACATGCAAATTGAATCAAACATGCTTTTGCTTTTACAATTACTATAGGGTTATAGCGCAATGTTTTTGACATAATGCAGACCAGATGTAGCCGTGTTATCACAGTAATTGCGATTTTCCAATTGAATTTTGTGCATACATCTTGACCTCATAAGAGGTTCCAGCAACTAATATATTCATGGTAATACTAGTAACTGTTGCAGATAGTATAGGACGATAGGACGATAAGTAATACGTGAATTTCAAATAATTAAACGCAATACGAAAAATAGCATTAAAAACTCAAATGTAAAATACTTCTAGGCTTATTTGTTGTTCGTACACTCGCCATTGTTGTTACAAACAAATTAGCAACAGTACATATTTTATGGAACTGTCTTATGTCGTCATGTTCAGAATTGTCTTATTATGTCAAAAAGACGTGGCATTATGTTAAAATAGTGTTTCATCATGTGCTATGTGCAGGTGAACTTCTCAAAAGAATATGTTATAATGTCAAAAAAAAGACGTGGTATTATTTTAAAATAGCATTTCATCATGTGCTATGTGCAGGTGAACTTTTCAAGGGAATATGTTATTATGTCAAAAAGACGTGTCATTATGTTAAAATATTGTTTCATCATGTGCTATGTGCAGGTGAACTTGTCAGCTGAATATGTTACTATGTAAAACTAGACGTGGAATTATGTAAAAATATTGTTTCATCTTGTGCTATGATCGGGTGAACTTGACAAAAGAATGAGATATTATGTCCAAACGACGTGGTATTATTTTAAAATAGCGATTCATCATGTGCCATGATCTGGTGAACTTGTCAAGGGAATATGTTATTATGTCAAAACGACGTGTCATTATGTTAAAATAGTGTTTTATCATGTGCTATCAGTTGAACTTGTGAGAAGAATATGTTAGTATGTCGGAAAGACGTGTTATTATGTTAATATAATGTTTAATCATGTGCTATGATCAGGTAAACTTGTCAAAAGAATATGTTATTACGTCACAAAGACGCGTCATTATGTCTACAACTAAAATTAACGTTTTGACTTTAATGTCATTCGTGCATGCTTTTATGTCTAATCGTATCGTTACTGTGTGTTTTTAGAAATTGTAGTGAGTGAATGCTATTTTAGATCAACAACAACAACATGTCATTTGAAAAAAATAACATATCGTTTAAACAAAGTGAATTTACTTTAAACATGATTAGACACTGTGACAACAAAAATAAAATTTACAAAACAGCTTGTAGGCTTGACATGATAGCAATGTTTAGAACACAATCACTCGAAAAGTATGCAACATGAATTAATAACACAGCATTCGGACATAATAAGAGACAGTCTGAGCAAATTAACAGCATATATGTACAACTTTTAAACATGACATAATAGCACACTACACTGACAAGATCACTCACTGCACAAGCATGTTAACTTGCTCTCTTTACAGGATCAAACGACATTTTAACATAACAATTTGACATTACAATTCACATTGCATACAAGTTAACGCCTTGCATTGACAAAACAACACGTGTACATAACATAATAACACATGCGAAAGACAAACTCACATTATGAGTAGACAAGATGAACCGATATACTGACAAGACAACATTAAAGTTTGACATAATAACATGTACTGCTAATATAATAACATAGCAGATGACAACATAAGACGGTCCTGGCGTTTCATAATTTTTTTTAAATTTCTAATTTGGATGTGCATTGGTTTGGCATATGTAATGTATGCATGTAACACTATAGTTAATAAGTTGCAATATTCAAACAGTAAGTATCGTAATGGTTATGTTTTGTCGAAAACATTTACTAATAACCAAAAACACAATAATGTTTTGATAATTAATGCAGCATCTATAATGAATTTTATAGAAATGTCAATTCGCTCGATTACTTTCGCTTAACATGCTTTGGTAAACTATTCGTGTAGCTCTGTCAGTATACATGTAGGTGTATATCACAAAGATAATTAATGTTCTTACTCTATGCTTTTAATATCTAGTTTTTCAACAAAACAAGACAATGACACAAAAGATGAAACAATCAAATAACAGTGTTAAAAGTGTTGTTGTTGGATTAATATTTGCCGTCAAAATAACGATGAATATTGTTTTAACACATGTTTAACACGATACCTTTCAAGTTTCGGTTAATGAATGTATAGGCTGTTGAGCTAGTGCAGTGGTGGGGACACTAACTTCACACCTAGGCGGTCAGTGTTCTATTCCAGGTCGAATTTTTTGTATGCACAATTCGTCCCAATGTTCGATGTGTCTCTAAAGGTACATACAGTAGGGGTGATGGTACAGGACTTCATAATGACGCGACAGGACTTCATAATTACTACGAAAAACAAGTGATTTAAGTATGTCTGCTTGAAGAGATTATTTTAGCAGAGAATGACACCATAATATTTTACACACACTTTGGTTGACTTCAACATGATGCCTATCTCTGCATTAAACATATCATAACATAAAATTAGACGACAATGTATAGAACTCAATTGTACATTAACACACTAAGACATTACTTTTGAATATTTTCATTTATAAACCACATTATTACCTTTCACACATAATGTTTTCTAGATCACACATATTTTGTTAATAAAATTCATCTAAAAACGGATAGATGACTTGTTATATTGAACAATTAAAACACAATACCTGAAGATATAAGAGCATATGTGCAGTGTTGTTATACAATAAATATGCTTAAAATTAGTATCATTAATAGTAAAAATACACTAGTTATTTAATACCATTCAATGTTTCTCATTCTTTGTGGACAGAATGCACGATGCAGAATCAATTCGATCAGCAATAATTCATAAAGGCTTAACGAAGGTTATTTTCACGTGAAAACACTTTAATTATTAATCTCAAACAAGTTGGTCAATACTCATCAGAATGTTTGGAGACCGTTCAGTACAACATGTACATACATGCTTACATCGTATAAAGTCTATATTGGTCTGTAACATCAATCTTTAGTTTAAGGTACTGATCTAGTGATCTGTCGATACAAAAGATGAATGAATATTAATACGGACCAAACAGATAGATGATTAGATGTATTCATGTGGTTTTATTGATGGATTGGTCGGGGAACCGACGGACAGATACTAGTAGTCAGGGCAGGCGTGAGGGCAACCAGGAAGACAGGCAGGTAAGCAAGCAGATGTACGGGAAAATACACAGACGAACGGACGGACGGATCGACAGACAGACAGACACACAGACGGACGCGCATCCAGACAAACACAAAAATACACACCCACAGAGAGGCAACCAGGAAGATAGGCAGAAAGGCATGCAGACGGATGGACAAATATACAGACGGATGGACGGATCGACAGACGGACTACGCGCAGAGACAAACACAAAGACACACAGACACACAGACAGACAAATAGATAGAGATTGATATCATAATTATGCAATCATGCTGTTATATAACAAAACAAGCAATGCGTGTCTAATAATGTTATAAATAAGTTACGAGGCTCATGAAAGCAATAAAACTGAAATAAAAGCTACACTTTCATATTTATTTTAATAATGATAAGCGATTATAACAAGTATTGAGTCAGTAAATATCAGAAGGACATATAGATATGTTAATAAAATAACAAACAAATAAACAATCAGACATCTACCGAAAAAACAATAAATGGACATATTCACAAATTGGCAAATTGCCTATTTTTATTTGATTTGTCGCAGATTTCAACAAAGACACGAAATAACACTCCTGACACAGAATCATGTTGCAAATGTGTCGTTTGCGGACAATCATTAATTTAGATAGATAAAGTGTGTGTAACGCTTTTCGTCGGCATTTTGGAAACATATGTGTCACTTATAGAGCGTTAAAACAAACATTCATATTATAAGGTTGAATGGTTCAGTTGCTCGCGTGTTATATATTTAATTCCAGAGTTCGAAGTGTTGACAGCCAACGAAAGCACCTGTTTTTACTTATATTATTTTTTTTTACATAATGCTGCTGTTTAATAGCCAAGAATTAGAACCACTAAGTTTTGTTTATTGGGCGATAAAGAACGCTAATGCGAAAATTATTTCGATTGTAACATAATTTGACAAATATGTAGGCAATTGTAATGAGAACTACATTTTACTATGCTCCGCTCAGAATCGGGACTATTTTTGAGTTGTTTATTGGGTAGTTTAACAACGATACTTTTTTTCTTTGTCTAAAGAAAACTCAGCTAGTATCCTGTTAGAATATATTTTAACGAATGAATGTCCACACAGTTTTTAAGGAACTCGAGTGTGACATAATCCTGAAAGAAGTACAAACATCACTAAACCTATAAGATCGATAGAGTAGTGCAGAACTGATACAAATGATGGATGGATTAAATGACAACATTGAATTTTCACGCTGTCAGCAATAACAATTTGATAATAGTTTCGCAATGATTTTTTTCTAAGAAAATTGTCGAAAGGTTTTATAGTAAATATCAACACTAACAACAACAACAACAACAACCACAACAACAACAACAGCAAACATAATTGCAGTACGTATCGTGTAGTACACTTGTTTTTCAATGGGAAAACGGTTTGTACAAAATCTGAGAAAAAAAGCATAAAGTTAAGTATTGCAGATCAACAGTCAAACCTTGTTTGCCTAACTGTAAGAGGAAATAATAGTATGTTAATGAGAGGAACGTTGAGTGCTCTTAATAAAATTAATTGTTTCGTTCGATTATTCTAGACAACGTAGTTTTTTTTTCACGCTTCCAATTAATGGTATAAATGTTATTTCCCGTTAGTCATAAAATAAGTTCACAGGCATAAGTTATAAGGCATATTTCTGACAAGGACATTTTAATGTTACGACTTTCCATTAAAAAGTAATCTATTCTTCTCTGCTAACATTATTAGAAACATTGTTGTTGTAGGTTGATATAACCAATAACTTAACACGTATAAACTATTTGTATTCAGTGTGATAATACCATAAGAATATAGGCCCATTTTTAAACATACAGTAAATTGTAGAAGTAAATTACTGCGTGTGTGTTTACTTCGTTAGTATTAGTGTTTTGTACACTAAAATAACTGTCAACTAAGCTTATATACAAAATATTGTGGTGTATGACTGTACAGTATTATACGTTAACAAAGCGCCTACAATAAGTTTTTTTTCCAAACCCTTCTTCTTGTATTTAAAATTAAAATGTATGAATATTAACTTCGTTGGGTTATTTATATCCTTATGTATCTAATCAAGTTATGGATTATCTTTGCGTGAACTCGAAATAGGACTTTGCACGCGTTTCTTGTATTATTCATACACACTTTCGACACTTACGAAATAAATTACGATACAAATTTGTTATTATCATTTTACTTTTTTAAAATGAAAGCCACACCAACAAAGCTTCGATTTTTTTAAATTAATTATAAACTGACCATTTCTGTATGTCAGTGTTCCAGCAATGTCATTGGATAGGGCGCTCTATGAATACAGTTGATAGACTACTTTACACCAAAAATATTATTATAGAAGTATACTCCGGAATTAAATGACAATATGGCATGCTAGTTTAGGCATTGTTTTTGTGATGTCAAACATGATTATCTCTCTCTAAAAACATCACTGCTTTCGGCGTTTGAATTCATTTATTCGCTGCACAAATGAACACACTTAAAACCTAAACAAACCGAAGTGCACATGTTGATATTAGATAACTTCCAACTTTGAATTGATACCAATCTAACTCAGCTCAAACCTTTTATTAGCTCACCTGTTCAAAAAGTGCAGAATAATATATATTGCGCGCCACTTGTCCATCATCTGTTTAGATACCATTTGCACTAGACCCAGCAACACCACAATTAGGGTTTCCAACTGAGAATAATGTAATGTTTCTATACTGTCCAACAGTCCGAATTTTTGACATTCCACAACAAGTTATATAAACGTGGCCACTTATTTTTTATAACGGTGGAATTATTCATAACAAGTTTCTTTTCCTTTATTGTATGCAAAACAATACATAAAAGCTATTTTGATATATGGTTTTGCAAAAAATGCATAGTTCGTGTTAGATTAGTATTAATGTGTTTGTTTTAACATCAACCTTGCAGTGGAGATCAGTACACGACCCAGAGAAATGTATCTGTTTTAGTATATTTATATGGGTATTCGCTATCATCATATTTACCGTTATACCTTAACATTGACAGGGTGCCGAGCGCCGATTCGAAAGTCTTACCTGGGACCCATTTAGCAAGCAGTGTATGTCCACATAATATCTCGCATGAACGTACACAGTTCGATGTTATGAACGGTATGTACACAGTGGCAGTTACACGTATTATGCAAATACCCTCAGCGCAACAACGCACACGAACAGAACGAAGAAACTTAAATGTTACCTTATGCTGATAACGTTCTTAAGTGTCATGTCATTTTGTCCAAACTATATTTTTATTGTAATTATGCATTAATTTGTGTAACATATAGTATATAACCGTGTCTGACCATGAAACACAGAACTTTCAACAAACTTGTACTTAACTCGAAAATAGTTATTTGTTTCCATTACATATTCGTTGTGTGTACAACCATATGATGTTTCTAATAGCACACGTTTCATATCGACCTAAAATAAATAAGGTACCTTCATATTTTGTAAGGTTTTCAAAATTATATTTAACATATAATTAGTATTGCCTATTAGTTAATACAAGTTATCATTTTAATAAAACATTCATTGTGCGTATGCATCGGTGCTTTTTTTTATTCGAGTTATACATTAAAATATACTTGTGATCTTCGATCCTCAGACAACGTATCCGATTTGAACACTTATTTGTTACACGTGCGATGATAATTATACCGTTATTTTTATAGATAACAATGTCCCGATGATTTGTTACGACCAGTATTCCATACTTAAACACGTATTTGCTTCAACAATATAGCATGGCTACCATTCGACAGAATAGTGATCTCTAACGTTGGATTAGATTTAATGCCAATAGCATGACTACGTGTATCACATGTGAACACCGGGTGAGCAGTATTAGTCAAAATAACGCTCTTGGTTTAGCTAAACTTCGTAAAACACACATCTTGTCGTATACACGTAGATCGTTGGGCTTTGTGAAAATAGTTTTTGATATAATTTGTTATATCAATGGCTAAGGTCATTTTAAAGAATTGTATGTTTAAATCGCGATTCTAACAGTTTTTAAGTTATTCTTCAAGCTTTTTTGATGGATTTATGAGCATTGAGAAACCGAGATTATAGACAAGGAAACTATATGAAAGGAGGACGCACATAATCTGCGGTAGGAAGAAACCAGTTTGATTGCAATATCTAAAAAATGTTTCAACGTCGGTCAAAACATGAAGCATAAAGTGAACATAAGAAAAGCTCAAGAAATAAGCATTTGCCTGAAATGCGTGAGAATATAGTGTGTTCTAGTTTAACATCTATAGGACTGTATATGTTGTGATTTCATCACGCAATTGACAACAGTGTTATTTGTTGGCTTTCAGTTGAGTCATATGATTTCCCAATAAAGCCGTGTTTGTTGTGACTTATAATAAACAATAACAGTTTTAAAAGAACCAAACGTTTGACATTTCAACAGGATCTGTGCCTTTTCAGAAGAGTAAATTTTGAATTCAAGAAATTATCGGCCTAGTGATGGTGATGTCGCAAAGAAGTAACATTTACGCTTTTGAAGGACTGGTTTGAGGTTGGTGATTAGTTTGGTTTTACAATATTAACCACGTGAAAAGCAGCTGGTCTTTCTAATGAATAATGTATAATGTTCATCAATATGTTTGTGCAGATAAATTTGTATTCGGACATATAGTTTTTAATTGACGTGTTACTTCTATTTAGAGTTAATTAGCGTATAACTGTGTCCGCCTAACCAATACAACTTGTATTATTGCGAGTTACATGTATTTACTGCGCGTATTTCATTTCAATAGGGTGTTGTGTGTTTTCAATGCGTCAACCATATACAAATATTACAGATACACATTAATTTCAATAACGCAAAACCTATATGTTAATATGCTGCTTCCCTTTCTTGTTTGAAAAGATTGGTCAGTTTACTCCAAAACAGATATGCCATTAGTTTCTCTTTCTATGAACGTTATAATTCATTCTCATGATACACATATCACACAAATATATTTTGTCAGTTTTTGTCAGAATACAGTTTCAATTTAAAAACGTTTCAACCAATTTGGAAAGGAATTATATCAGGGTCCAATACAGTTTTATATTTTCTAGCTAGTTTAATTACATATAAAACCTTTATTCCGTTCTGTACGGGATATATCAAGAAGAGTACAGATTGCGCCCCTATATGCATGGTTTGCGTAGCTCGATGTCACCTAACATATATATGATATCCCTCAAGATATGTCACACGACCCGTGTTTTTTGACAATCTATGTCTTTGTGTTGAAATACTATAATGTTCTTTTTTATAAGAACGTGTTCTGATTGGAACTTTATTACAGAAATTATTATTTCTATATGCAGTCTATATTGATTATTCGATTTAAAAATGTGCCCACTTTATGCGAGTTTACATTAAGCATGAAATGCAAACTTTTATTAAGTATTCGATCCAAATTAAAGTAAATTTGTGTTCCTACTAACTCTTTCTAAATTAAAATAAACAAAACACTTCGCATTTTTTTCAAATTCTTCTCCTATTAATATAATACTTGAAGGGTATTGAACACATGGACGCATTTAAAAAAAATTCAAATGTTTCATCAACACCACTGTAGCTGTTTACAATTATAATGATTTGCGCTAGATTAAACCAGTTTAATAACATAGCACACAAAATACTGTACCCAACTCACCAAAAAGCCTTTAATTGTTTTTGTTTATTGGCATATACTCGATGTATTGTAATATAAAAGACCAACACAACTTTGCGAATATTTTATTTGCAAATAAATCAAACCGTTGGAACACAGGAGCGATGTTCATAAGCGTTCAAAATATATTTACTATTTTCAAGCAGTTGAACGTGGGGTGTTAGGTACGTTCAGGGATTAGTGCCATAACTTATTTAGTTTTGATATTTTTCGAAGAAACTATTTACAAATATAGCTACATATATGTTCTATAGATTTATTTCCGTTATTTTAAATGGTTCCAAAAGCCCGCTAAATTTTAGTGTCATAGCAACGTCGTTTGGACGTGAACGAGAACACCTTCCAACGGAAAAATAGAGTGTTTTTTATTTGAACTGTAAAACAGTCGATTTTTTTTTAATTCTCCCATGATTACTTTACACGCTTATGGAATCGTTCAAACCAATATTCAAAACGGTTTTTAAATTGTCTGACGGAATCTTCTGATACGTTCTCGAACAACGACATGTACATGTAGATCTTCGACGTCATCAAACGTGTCGCATACTTAAATGACTAGTCATTATTTAATGTACAGTCGCAGTGTTTAATCCAGTTTGTAACGCAATGTGACGCATGTATTTTCCCTATACCCGGAATAATTAAATTGGCCTGGTGGATCAGAATGAAAGTTATGTAAATACGATCCGTTGATCATTACTTTCTCGTCACAAGTTGCTGATACTGTATAAGAATCGAATGATGACTTTTATAATCCGAAACTCAACTATTGTTATCGTAATTCATGTTTGCACAAGCATACACATTACTATGAGAACAATTTGTGAAAAGTCCTTTACACGAATCTATATGAATACGTATGTGAACTTAATTCTTAGTACACGTCTGTGAGAGAGGTTTGCGAGTATAAATCAGATGTTTAAGCTTCATCGGTGCACTTTTACATGACTTTTCTAGTGGTCGAAGTTTATTGTTGATTACTAGTACCAGTACCCGACGATATCTCAATTTATAAAAATTATTTAGACATTACACAGCATCCAGCAAACTTTACATTTGAGATAGTCGTATTCACTAATTGGGGTGTTGTTTTATGCAATGTTATGTCTAATTATAATGCGTAGCTTGTCTACTTAAGCTATGCTGTGCACATACTTACATCCTTTATACAGTATACAAGAAGTTTTTTCTCATTATGCGCAACTACAGTTCAGTTGGGTTTGTTCGTCCATCTTTATTCAGAAATGTTATAAACACGATGATGATATATGGGCCCGTCTTCACCAACCTGTGCCTAGACTAAAGACTAAGAACAAAGAGTACACGTATTATTGAAACTGTTCTGTTTTTTGAACGCTGAATATAAGACTCGTACTAGGAATGATTCTCCATTTTAATTGCAATATTTGTTATTACGAATAATGTGTTCATTGGTACCCAGAATATTTACTAGTTTAGTCTTAGTCTGTACGGGCCTCTTTATGCTTATGCCTAGGAATGCGTTTATGAATACGGGCCTCTTTATTCGTAAGTGTACGAATGGGTTGGTGAATATGGGCTTCTTTATTCTTAAGTCTAAGAACAGAATGGTGAACACAGGCTCCATTATTCTTAAGTCTAGAAATGCGATGGTAAATACGGACCTCTTTATTTTTAATTCTAAAAATGGTTCTTTGAATGCACGCCTCTTTATTCCTAAATCTAAGAATGGGTTGGTGAATACGGACCCCTTTATTCTTAAGTCTTGCACTGGATTAGTTAATAACGGATTCTTTATTATTAATATAATCAAAACGAAACTCTAGTTGCGACAGCAGTAGAGAACTCCCATTAGCAGCCCGAGGTCCCTCATTTAGGGCAAGTGACCAATTGCCAAAAAATTACACAGCACATCACAAAAACACATAACAAACACAAAACACACATTAATTAAACTGATGTCACCGCCTTGGAACGGTCAATGCAAAGCATTTGGGGTTTAAACCGGTTTACGTGTGCACGGACCTCACACTTGGCCCAAAATTATTCACTTAACATGTAAGTGTAAATAAAAATTAAATATATGAATGGCTTGGTGAACATGGACCTATTTATTTTTAAGTCTTACACTGGATTCGTTTATAAGGGATGGTATATTTTTATGTCTATGAATCGATTGGTAAACACGGGCCCATTTATTCTGAAGTCTATGGAAGTGTTGGTGAATACGGACTACTTATGTCTAAGAATGGATTGATGAATACGAACCTCTTTATTCTTGAGTATAAGAATGGGTTGGTAAATACGGGCATCTTTATTCTTAAGTCTAAGAATGGGGTGGTGAATACGGACCCAGAGCTGGCTTACGAGACCTGTTGGGACATCGAATATAAGGTATATCGTGTTGGAGTTAGAATCATAGAATCAACGATAACTAATTGTTTTATCCGTGAAGTGTAATTGCAACTAGTTTTATTAATTATGTATTTCTTATGCTTAAGCCTTCTTGGACATTTTGGAGCCCAATAGGAATACCAACTATATCAAATACAGCACTCAGAACTATCATCATAACAAGTGTGACTTTGTAACAGCATCTGATATATCAAATCATTGCAGTTTCTTTGCCATGACAAATCGCACTATGATATGATGGATGAATATGGAGTTGACATTTAACATCGTTTTTTTTTTATATAATTATTCAACCAGTATGTACCAAAATGACTACTTTTGTTTCTAGAACTATTGTTGTAAGTTGATCAAACAACTATTTCACCCAATCTTCCCGCGGTTTCGCATTATTAGTATTATATACCGTTTTGATAAATATATCAGCCATATGGTTTTGGCATTCGCGACCAAGCAAAGAGTAAGCTAGACCACGTATCTGCTTTTGCGTGGCCATCTATCTGATTCATTTTAGATTAATGGTAATAACCATTTTGCTGATTATGTTGCCAACAAGTGATAATTAATGCCATGTGGTAGAAAGTTTTGGTCATGTTTGTACTGTTCTTGTATGATAGTTTTGAACGATTTATTATGTACGCTGTTTGAGAGATTTCATATATTCACAACTAAATGGAACGTGAGCTTTGAATCTTACCGTATGTTTCCTCTTCAGTGGCGCATAGTTGTAAATGACTTCTGAAATGCATGTGTCAACTTATATCACAAGATTATTGACGTCTAACGACCTTTATATCAACTTAAAAGTCATCAGTCTCTAAAGCTTTTTAATACTGATTTACACCATTTATGTGATATAATTCAACCCGTACATAGAGACTGCTCCATGTTAAATCTTACGAAAAGGTGATAATTTATGGGATCTCTCATAATACAACTTTTGTGTTGTATGCCGTGTATATGTGTTGAGTCTTCATATTTAGTTTCCGGAACAGAGTCCACCTAAATTACTTCATGTACACGCACATGTATCAGCGCACATGATGGTTATTACACGAATCCTTCGCAATGGTTTTATACTACATACGGCAACACATATTTGGATCTATTGAAAACACGAATTAATTCTAAGACTTATTTTCTTCAAACCCAGCATAAACAACTCAGGAATTGTAAAGTAAATATCACATATGAAAATATTTAAATTGCATTTGTCTTAACCACACAAGTGTTTTTATATAAACCACACAAGTGCTTTGATCTGAATAGTGTAATTTGACAAAAATGTTACATTGAAAACTAAATACAGTCAACATACGTATGATGACGATCAATTTTAGGTTACGGTAAACTCATAAACGATTCGGCAATATCTGAAAGGCAAACCCCGTTTATTAAGAAAAACAATAAATATTTGTAGGAAAGTCATATTTAAGCACAACGACTCCTCTCGATGTTCACGTCAATATTCTCATTTTTAATTTTAGTTATTCTTTGCTCTTAAAGTTTTCATATCCGCATTTTTGATTATAGTTCTCCTCTTTATAAATAATACAATATTGTTTTACATTGTTCTACTGTTAACAACGATATCAGTTGTTTTGGTCTCAATGAAAACATGCTTGATCGTATCATGTAACTGCGTTAGTCTTATAGTCAATACACATGTCAACACAAAAATGACTTAACAAATTCATTTAATTAAACACATTACTTCTTTCAATCGATTTAGTCAGCTTTATATTGCTTCGCAGCTCATTATTTGTATGACATTCAGAACTCTGAAAGTTTGGTGAACCTTTTATTCATGAGTGTATTTGGTATGTTTCAATTTCAACGGGCCAAGTGTACCAGTAAAAACTTTATTTCTGATACAAAAAGTAAATATTGTACAGCTAAAATGTGTTTGTGTTTGTAATTTTAGAAAATCGAACACATTGACGTAAAAATTGTTTTCTGATTACTTCTCAACACAAACAAAACACATTAATACGTCCTACGTGGGTCTTGCGTTGGTCTTGCGTCGACGCAAGTAGTATTAAAATACAACGAAGGTCAATTATGTCGTAGGTTGGCGTAGGTAGACGTAACCTTAAGAATGCAGGACTACGCAGGTCGACGAAAGTTAACATACGCGTACGTCGATAGTTATTTGCTGCTTAAGTACGACTACGCACGACAACTTACTGCAACCTGCGTCGACTCAAATTGCCTTGTATGCAGACGAACGACTTCGCGCGGTACTGTCCCCTGACAAATATGCATTGGAAATCATGCAACACGATAAGCCGGATAGAGACTTATCCGTTTGTTTGGATTTTTCGCCGTATTCAACAGTATTTCAGTCATATAACGGCGGTCAGTTAATCTACTCACACTTTTCCTGGTTAAGCTGGTTTACCTGTACTAAGTGCACATACTTATGCCAGTAACTGACAACTGCTCTACTTGAATCAGAGGTACGGAGAGAATGGCCGTAGAAATAGTTTCATGACCATTTCCCACACAAGTTATGTGGCCGGGCTGGGAATCGAACCCGCGATCATCGGAGATTATTAAACGAGATGTTGAAATACCATGTCAGCTTCAATTGTTTTAGGCAACAATATGAAAACAGAGTTTAAGAGAAATATTGCATTTACTCAATAAGGCCCATTTCCACAATATGTCGACATTGTTAACTGAAATACATAGGGCACTACAATGAAAACTCGACATACCCGTTATACAAACATACCCGAGATAAACCATACTGGTTATAATTAATGACCTTTCAGTACTGATTAATACGTTAAGCAATGTATCATGTTGATGGTAATATACGCACCCTTGGCGGTATTTCAAACAAAATACATGTAGCATTATTTTCTTTTAGATTGGGACGGTATAGCGCTCGGCTATATATGTGAATAGTATCCATATAAGATTATTTGAAACTGTACACAGTATTATACGTTTATGTGTCTGATCTGTTTATTAAACTGTACGATTATCAGTCCCTAGCGTGGCAGCGAACGTTGTAATATTTATTTCCAAGCAACGTGTTTTCAAACGTAGTAAGTATATTTTTCAGCAATGAAATATTAAGTTGGTATCATACGTAGTCGTAAGTCAGTCATACATGACATAAAACATTCTTTAGTCGACGCAGGAGCTCTGTCTTGCAGGGTTTTACAATCATGCACGTCTAGGCAGGTCTACGTTGGAGGTATGCTACGTCCACGTAGGACTTCGCTGATTCACATTTATTCAAGACGACGCAGGACATTACATACGACGGCTTACGTCCTACGCAAGCTCACGCAATACTTTGTAAGAATCTTGCCTCCAGTCGGGAGGTTTTTGAACATGTTCCAAAACCATCTACGACTGAATTTTAGACTTTAGACAACGCACGACAGTCTTAACCTAAGAAGGAACACCCATGACTCGGTTAGGATTTTTAGTTGTAGAACTGATTTATACCTGTCGTAAGCCCTAGTCACACTGAGTAGTAGGACTTTCGAGTCGCAGGACTCTAGGTGTGATACGATGTCTGATATCATCTGGATATGGGCTTATCAATGCGGTATTAATACAACATGGGAAGCTAAACAGAGAAGATTATGAAACACGATGTTGAAATACCATGTCAACATTGATTGCTCAAGGCAACAGTATTAAAACGGAGAGTAAGACAAATATTGTATCTTCTAATAACGCCATACCAATTTGATTCTATGTTTAGCGTCCTCGGGCTGGTAGGTTTTCGGATTCCTAAACGAAATTGACAATTAAGAAATTGATTTGGAAAGCGCATAAAATATGCCTATAATGACACACCTTGTGTGATTTTTTATATATGTGATCTCAGTCAATGAATGATATTATAAATAATATACGGTAAGTCACGATGCTTCGTTCAAGTTATATTTGAGTTTTGAATTAATATTGTTGCATCTTGCATTTTGGGTACGTGTATCAATTGAAATAAGTTGATGATATTACACAATTCTGATTCGTCAGTAACTTACGTCCAGATGTATAGATCTTAAACACATTGAATTGGTATGTTTTGTCTTATTGCTATTTTTAATTGCCCTTTTTAAATCATATTTTCAAATTTGTATATATTTAATTAAATATGTTAAAAAAAAATCTATGATCGTGTTGTTAATGTCAGGGTTTGCCAATACCAATATGATATGATATGCCTTCAGATTGAAGTTGTATTGGACAAAATTACTCGTATGTGTTTTTACCAACATTTAATAAAAGTGTGCAACAAGTCAATTTACTGTTACAATACTCTGTTAAAGTAGGTTCCTAATATTAGTTTTGAAAGTAAACATATGTTTTAGCTTGTACCACTGCCACGAATAAGTTATGGAAAATAAAACGTTTTTTATCGACTCATTTATTTTTTCTGCCCGGTTGGTAGTTCTTGAAACTCCTGAGGACGCCAAACTTAGGATCAACTTTGTATGACCTAAGGCCTATTCCCACAATTTGCCGACATAGTTTACTGAAGTGCATTGGACATTGCGTTGAAAACTCAACATACGCGTTATACAAACATACCCGATGACATCGTTCCTGGTTATAATTAATGTTCTTTCATTACTGACTAATTAGTATTTTTATAGTAATGTACAATGTACGGAATCTTGACGATATGTCAAATAAAATAGAAATATTGTCTTCTAGGTTGGGAGGGTATAGGGGTCTGCTAAATATGTAACTAGCAGCCATTTAAGATCATTTGAAACTGTTGACAGTAATATACGATTACGTGTCTGATTTGTTTATTGAAGGGTATGATTATGAGTCCATAACGCGGCAGTGAAAGGTTTAATATGAAATTCCGAGCAAAGTGTTTTCAGACGTAGTAAGAATGTTTTTCAGCGATGAAGTATATAACGTTGGTATCCTGCGTAGTCGTAAGTGAGTCATACATGACTTAAAATATTCTTGGATCGACGTACGACAAAAGAGTAAATCGTACGTCGAAGCAGGAGCTCTATCTTGCCCTGTCGTACAACCAAGCACGTTTACGCAAGTATACGTAGGACCTATGTCACGTCGACGTACTACTTCGCTGATGTCAGATGTCTCCAAGACGATGCAGGACATTACATACGACGTCCTACGTCCTACGCAGGTTCACGCAAGACTATGTAATAATCTTAACTACAGTCGGAAGGTTTTTGAACATGTTCAAAAACCAGCTACGAGTGATTTTTAGACTTAAGACAACGCACGACATTCAAAAACTACGTAGGAACAGGTAGGACTCGGTCAGGGTTTTTAGTCGTAGACCTGTCTTATTCTTGTCTTAGCTGCAGTGTGACTGGGGCTTTAGCTGCAGTGTGACTGGGCCTTTACCTATTTTGAACACTACTATTTTGTTCCAGTAGTTCTTATAGGTTTGCCGTTGATATTCTTGACTACCTCACACTCTTTTAAAAAAGCCGCACCTTTAATGTTACGGATATTGCTGTACGCTTGTAGTAATTTATAATTATAATAACCAAACAATTTTTAAAAGTTCAAACAAAGTTTTATACAAATGATTGACATTGTGTGTGTTTGTCATATTGATGCCATCGCAGAATATCAAATTATGAATATGTTCAGAGATTTAAGATTTACCATGCCTAAACGTTGCATATAAACTCATGGGTAAGTTGCACCGAAAACCCATGTCTCTTCCTTCCGGAGCGACGTCAAAATATATTGTTTTTGAAAACAGTTGGTAAGTAAGACAATATGCTGCTGCGCATACGAAATGCACGTTTTATACTAAGAGAATATATGTTTAAAAGACGACGGTTTTGTTCATCATAAATGCGTACTATCATTAAATGGAACTGTATAAAACCACCTCGTTCAATATTTGTCCTTTTAAGTTTGTGAAGTGAAGAAAATCATTGGTTATTTGACGAAATTGACAACAAATGCCTTAGGATGTGTCGCCCAAATCCTAAGAAAGTAACTGCGATAGTGCATGTCAGACATATATTTATTCGTGTCTTGTTGTGTATTTCGTTGTTCACGAGGCCCTTCTTTGCCGAAGCTGCATTACGCAATGTGCGTGTACCTTCTATCCTTCGACATTTTTACTTTTTAGACACATTTAAATGGGGACGGGGGGGGGGTTATTTAAATCATAGCTGCAATTTAAGGATATCGATTTTTTACTGAAATATGTTTGCTTGTGTTGAGGAACCCATAGGAAACCCAGTTGTATGGTATTGTAGACACAAGCCAAACTCTCAATTCCTTATCTAAATGGTACTTATGTTATTTAGTACAAAACACTCCGTTCCGTCACATGACCCATACGGTTTTTGTCCTGTAAAGAAGTATATAGTAGTCTAGATATATATTTTGAACATGAGCAATAACGCAAGCCACATTAAAAAAATAACGCTGCCTCAGCTTAATTAGTTCAAATAAATACCAATACATATGTTCAAGTGCAAAACTCTTTATCAAATATGTATTTACATGTACGTGTATTCTTCCTTTCTTTTTCTTCTTTTTCATCTTCTTCGTCGTCTTCTACTTCGTCTTCTTCTTCGTATTATTAACTCCCCTTTGTATAAGTGGTATTGCGAGGATCATATCACATGCTGTGTCATACTTACTGCACGCAATTGGCGCATGTTTATGAGATGGCCAGTTGATAGCATATCGCCTGACTTAAAACCACTTATACATGTTTTAACTTTGTCAAGGCTCCGTTGTTGTGCAGAAAAAGACGTACTTTAAAGGCTCCAAATCCGCAATTGGCAAACAACATTGTTCTTTTTGCAATGCTAACAATTGAATAAAACAACATTACTCGTTGTACCCTTTGCACACAACACTATATTAAACAAAATTGTCTTAATCCGAGAATCATATATAACCATTTAAACTGTTTGTAAATAAATAGTATGTCGGGTATTTTTCGAATAAATCAAGGTTTAAATTCCAAAGCAAGGCCATTCACAATATCAACTAATACCCGGTAACACATTTAGAAACTACATATAACTCATGTTGTATGGTCTAGGTAGACATGGTGTACTTAGTTGTTTTCAATATTCTTTAATTCCAAATACATTAAAATTGTTCTTATGTTGTTGTTTTTTAAATAACGTGCCTTTAATATTTCGTACGTGAGTGTTTGTGTTCAAAATATGTCAACACGCCCTTTGTTAATAGCAACCAGGTGCACGCCTCATAGCTACACATTGTAACTGTGCAACATTATATCACCTTGGGAAATCCCGGTCTGATGCAATCGATACCCATTCAAAGCTTAGTTTCGTCCTTCGGTGAATGAGGTTTTGCACGCCTGTCTGTCGTTTGTTGGAATACTTGAAAGTAGTTTCCGTGCAACTTTGAAACAGGAAGAAAATAGAGCCTGTCATGTATTTCCGATGACTAGCCCAGACAGGCAGAGCTGTTATCGATGAAATACTTCCTATCTCCCGGGTTTAAAACATCCCTGTGAAACGGATATTTATTACCTTGTCATTATATTATATTTCCGGTCATTGTTAACAACATGTTGTAAAATACCGTTGGTGCTAAAATGGTGTACAATTCGAATGTCATGCATTTACATGATTTAGTTTTACGCCGACAACTCTCTATATTGCTTTGTACATGAACACTTAAAAATAGACCACATGATACAAGCGGAAGGAAAATGCACGAATAACCAAGCAAAGGCTCATAACAATGCAGTGTTCCCCTGCTCGTTGATTAAGATATTGGATCTTGTTTAAGTCATTACATGTTCATGCGTGCTGATGCATCATAAGAGCTTTTCAATAGCTGCCTGAAGTAGATATTTCACATTAGAGAATACATATTGAGTTTCACAAACATTGCAGACAAATCTATGTCAACAGATCACATCAGAATTATACTATGCTAAACAGAAATATAAAATCTGACAAAATACCTATTTAAGCATTCGATTCAATGTCGTGCGACTCGTTCAATATGTGCAACGATTTATTATTAATATATAAGTCTAATCTTGCGAAATATGAAATTGGCTCCAATAAACATAATCGTACACGAGACTGAAATAATAGGCTGTTGATGTGTAGAGGTAATCGGTAACTATTGTCTAAATACCCTAATCTATTATTAAGCGTTCCCTTTAATCGATTCTGGCCGTGGTCCAAACAATGAACAAAACACAATAAACTTCAATGTCATATGCAACCATTGCATACATTTAGGTCAGAGCTATATTGATTGCGGCAAACTTGCTTGCAGAGGCTTCTTCAGTTCCAATCCAACAATTAGAGCTATTGATAAACATGCATTCATTGTTTTATGGTCCGTGTGGGTATGATATAATAGTTTGTTCTTCCTGTTAAAAGCCCTAACTTTCAAGTTACCCTGCACGAACGTTATATTTATGATTGTTTGTTTGCAGGTATTCATAAACGCCTTAGTTAAACACAGTAAATTCATGTCAGTTAATTTTAAAGCTTGATCAATCTGAAATACAATAAGACATACATGTAGGGGCGCTCATATAACGATTTAACGACTTGTGTATTTAATACTAAACTACCTGCACCATGCAATAATGTAACCAATGGAACTTTTAAGAATGTCTCATATTCATAATCCGAAATCATCCGGAGTTTTAACTTTTAACTCGAGAAATCCTGCTACCCTGAAATTGCAAAAGCGAATCATGGGCAATTGTTTTTGCGATGTGATAACTATCTCTAAACACACCTTTCTTCAATGGAAGACATTTGGTGAAACACTGTTCCATTGTTAGATTTGTGATAAATGCGGCACAAGTGTTGTCCATTTTATAACTGAGTGGACACCATTGTAGTCTGTGTTTTGTCGTGTGTCTTAATATTCCCATTTTTTTCGATAATTTCTTCAATCGAAAATATTCGATTTCGTGTCATGATTTAGTTTCCTGTATTAAATCATTGGATAAAAATAAAATAAATAAATATGTTGTTGTTTTATAAAGGTAATTGTATTTGCTCAGTACAAAAAGAAACCCACTAACCAATATACGTGATTCAAAATAGATGTGTAAGCTTCATTAGATAAATTCAACTTAATTTAAAACAATAAAAGGCTCCTTTGTTAAGCAAAAACATTCATTGGTACATAACACGAATAAACAATAATGTAGTGTGGCTATATGATGAACACATATAAATATGTATTGAAATGGATTAATACTGTCATATATGTTTGTTATATAATCTATAAATAGACGCTATCCCATTGGTCCGAACAGCCATCGATGACTGAATATAAAAGTCATGACGCATGCCCAAACTCATGTCTTATGAGCTTAAACAAGATTTGTGGATTTCCTAAAAATTTGCAAACAGCTTGCACATAAAAATTCACACACCGCAACAGGAATCAGAACTCTTACAGACATTCATGTCATATCCGCTAAAATACATTTGTGGAATTTCTCTCTTGGTTCCTGACATATGGATTGAAACCTGTACACATAACATAGAAACCATCACAGCGTTCTTTTCTGTTTTACGAACAACAATGACGTCATTTTGTTGACTTTCTGACGTCATTTTATTTTTTTTGTTTGATTCAGTAGTGTTTTTCGATTTATAAGAATCTGGTAAGTTAAATATAATCGGCGTTAGATTATACAAAAGTTTATCTGCTCGGTGATTTTGCTAGTACAACTATTGATAAAATATATTTAAAAAACATTTGAATAATTGTTTTATTAGGATGCTTATATCCTTATGTATATTGTCAATACTGTTACTTTTTTCAAATAGTTCATTTCAAGGGGTGCAAAACCAGAAGTTAGTATCTGAGATTGACTTCAATCAAGTTCAGTGGCAATGGCAATTGGTACCTTGTGGTTTTCAACACTCGAAAATGAACGTTTGTATGAGATATAGTATAATTTTAGACAATTTGGAGACAATTTAGAGACGTGATTAAAAATAACGATATACAGTGCAAATCAAACATGCTCTTATTGCAGATACATCGTATATATAAAAAGCGTTCATGATACAAATAATGCACATACATATCAGATAAATATACATTGTGATGTTAATACAAAGTTTAAACAAAACGTGTTTAGTAAAGTGATATATACATGTATCACAATGGTTTTATACATTTTAGAATACAAAGTCAAAATGCAATAAATTCAAACTGAGATATAGCCTATCAGATATAGGGAAAACTTTTGGCAATTATTGTCTTCCATTTATAACACATATTTTAATAATAATCCTTATATTTATATAACTCTTAATTAAAACAATTTACTAATCCTGGTAGGTATATTAACTATTGTCATTTTGTACAACAACATGAACATGAACACGTAGCCACAACATTCTTGATTCTACTAGTCATTTTCTCATCTAATTTCAGTTACAGAACTTTTTTTTTCACAATGAATCCCATACGGAAAAACTACTTTCTTTCATTATGTGTTTGCATACACTAGACACCCGTCGACATACTCCTTCATGAACTCATGGCAGAGCCGGTACTGTGCCTGAAATGTTTTGGCTATGAAATCAGAAAATTTGTTCATATGGTCAGTCAGTAAGCCTGCAAACCAACCATACATTCATGATGAGAGCCAGCCAGATAGTCTGTATGTCTGTCCGTCTGTATGTGTGTCGGTCTGTCTGTCTGTATGCTGTATCTCTGTTTGTCTGTCTGTATGCTGTATCTCTGTTTGTCCGTCTGTCCATCTGTTGGTCGGTCAGTCCCTCCGTCCGTCTGTATGTTTGTCCGACCGTCCGTATGTCAGTTTGTCCGTCCGTTCGTATATCTGTTTGTCGGTCCGTCCGTCTGTCTGTCCGTCCGTCCCTCCGCCTTTCCGCCCGCTTTTCCGCCCGCACTTTCCGCCCGCCTTTCCGCCTGTCTTCTCGCATTCCAGCCCGCCCGTATGCCTTCCCGAACGCCGGCCTGCCTGCCCGCCCGCCCGAAGCCCGCCGGCCCGCCCGCCGGCCCGCCCGCCCGCCCGAAGCCCGCCGGCCCGCCCGCCCGCCCGAAGCCCGCCGGCCCGCCCGCCGGCCCGCCCGCCCGCCGGCCCGCCCGCCCGCCGGCCCGCCCGCCGGCCCGCCCGCCGGCCCGCCCGCCCGCCCGCCCGCCATTTTTATATGGTCTGTCAGTGATTCAGTGAGTTAAATGTCTGTCTGTCTGCCTGTCTGTATTTCGGTCTTTGAGTCTGTATGTCGGTCGGTCGGTCTGTCAGTCGGTCTGTCGGTTGGTTGGTTTGTCTGTTTGTCTGCTTGTCGGACTGCCTGTCTGTCAATTTGTCCGTTTGTCGGTGTGTCTCTCGGTCTGTCTGTTTTACTTGTTTTTAAGCAAATCCAGATTGACTATTTATCGGCCGATTTGTCTATGGATTTGTCTGTCTATTTGTCGCTGTATATGTCCGTTTACCGTTATTTCTGTTTATCTGTCAGTATGTCGTATTTTCGAGTGTCTGTTTGTCAGCCTGAATGTGTTAAGTTTATTTTGTACTTATCCGAGTGTCTATCGGTGTGTCTGTCAGTTCGTCTATCGGTATTTTCATTTGTATCTCTGTCAGTGTGTATATCTGTATGGTTGCCTATTAGTATATCTGTCTATTTTTATGAGCGTCTGTCAGTCTTTTTGTCTGTTTTGAAATCTTTTTGAGTGTAGAAGCTAATTATCGGTATGTCTGACTGCATGTTCGTCAGTTGGCTTGTCATTTCGTCTATCTGCATGTCTGTACATATGTCACTATGTATGTAAATTGTATGCCTTGTTTGTCGGTCTGTTTTTTGACAGGTATGTCTATCGGGAGGTCTGTCTAGTTGTCATTATGCCTGTACGTCCATCAATATATCTGTCTGTTTTTTCTCCGCCTCTCTGTTTGAGTGTATTGTATTATATGACCACATCTCGTTCATAGTGCATGTCTATCGGTCTGTCTGTATGATTCTATATTTGTCTGTTTGTCTGCTTGTGTATACATATACAACGACAGTTTTGATGATGATAATGTTTTTCTCATCTATATATAGCGTTCATGGAAGCAACGCACTGTTTTTTCCAAGAACAATGACATTTTAAACTTGACCATTTCAGCATTTACAATAAGTATTGCTTTGTTGTAAACAACAACAGCGACAACAACAAAACACATTTACTTCATTATTGCATTTAAATTTACCTCGTTAGTGACGACTTGCTCCCTCCTACATCTGATCATTCTCACTGTTTCTGCCACAGCCACCTCCCCATCCCGTTTACTTCGCTCCATGAGGCACCATAGCACCGCCAGGAGACCACTGCGACTGTATCCGTCACTTAAAGAATAATAAAGTGATTCAGTAATAAGTCACAGATTTGATTGTCAGTTGACCCCATTGTCAATCTTTTTGTTTTCGAGAGCATATATGCTTTGTTTTATATGGTGTTATAATCATTCAGTAAGTCCTGAAATATATGCATTGACATAAATGATAATTGTATAAAATATTACGTACCTGCACTGAATCCCTACTGGACCTTCTGTCGAAGCGCGTTCTTGAACGTCTGTCAGCAAACTTAGTAGTTCGTTTGTCTTGCACAAATTGAACTGTTTTGACCATTTTGTGAATCGAAATACCTCGACATCAAAACTCTCGCGCTACAAGAAGAATAAACATATATTTTAAATTGTTGTACAAAAACGTCGACATATGTTATGACGTATGTACATGGGAATTCACAATGTAAGTTATTGTGTACCTCTCCGATATGTTTGAATCTCACAACATATTCTTGGAAGTGCTGCTTATGTGCGCACGATATTGATGAGGCAGTAAAAGGGCCTATCACAATACTTTCTCCGCTCTCTGGTAAGTAGGGTTCCATCTAAACATAAGTACAGTAACTTATGTAATTGTTTTACATATTTATATTGCGTTCTCAATAAACATAGTATCTTATAAAGCACCATACTTGTTTTTGATAACTGTTAAATCAGTTGAAAACACATATTATCCATATCTTATATATACAATCATTTTGGAACGCACTGTTTCCGTAAAAAAAACATATTACCTCATCGCTCAATGTAACAACAGTCCGAACGTAGTGGTCGTGTAGTAACCGAACAAAATCTATATCTGAACTTGTCTTCGCTGACTGCGTCAGTATCAATCTGTCTCCCTCTTGAAACGTCTGGAATATGAAACAATCGCGATTAAAAATAAAAAACACTCAGACTGAGCAGATCCTCGCCAAAGAAACTCATTTTCTGCACATAAATTCATAAGTTGTTGACTAAAGTTAATAACTAACATACTATCTGAAAAAAATCAACGCCAGCAAAAACATACGCACCGCGTTGGAGACGGGGTTATTATTATGTGCATATGTATTCGTTACTTACCGAGACGTACACGGCATTTATGTAATCTGTGTGTCCCTTAGTGTTGATGGCGTTAAGTACGGGGCGATATTTGTCGTCTGCAAGACACAACATGTGAAGCAGTTACAAAACATTTAACACATTTGAGTAATGTGTCTATAATTTTAAAATCATCAACTTCAACTGCAATTGTACGTACGATAGTTATATCTGGTGAAAAAGAAACAACTAATAGTGTACCTGGAACAACACGTGGATCGACATTTTTATTCATGTTTTCTGGTTTTTCACCATCTAAAACTTGTATGTAGTCACCGTCTGCTGTTTCTTCTTCGCGATCAGGAATATGGGACAGGCAAATCGTCTATAGAAGCAAGACAAACAGAATATCCATTGAGTTCTATTTTGTTATTTTATAGCTTATTTGATTAGATATACAAGTAAATATTTGGTTTAAATATCAAACAAACGAAACAAACAAGAACATTGCAGATAATATTAATATAACACACAATCTGATATAATTGTATTGGATGGTTTTGTCTAGAACATAATTTGACTAAAACATATACAATATATGTATCAATATGAAAATGGATTATAATAATGTTTATAGTTTATTACTTGCATCATGGAGGAATAATATTATATAAGAAAAAAAACGGCTTGTTAGTAAATAGTTGATTTGTATTCTGTCCAAATACTCACATGGTACGTAATAAGAAAAAACAACAACAATATATTGTTCAGGTATTACTTTATATTCCTTGTTGAGATAATCAAATGTGCGTTTGTTTTCTACATATGCCTTGTTTGACAGCATTTCGCCTACTGGACACAGAGCTTCACACAACACCTCGTGGAGGTATAAATACTGGATCTGTATTAAACGTCAAATAAATAAAATAGGAATAAAAGCGGACAGACCATTTGATTAACTACACATGTTTCCTTGGACTGAAACTGCACATTTGAAAAATATCACATGTATCTGCAAGGTTAAATGCTATTTTACAGACGCATCAAAACTTTAAATTGTCATTCATTTTAATGTTTAGTTGCCGATTATATAACTGTGCTATTAAACCTTTGTCTGAACCATGTAGATCCTTTGTTCACGAAGCAATAGTACGGCGTCAAACACGTTTATTTGTTTCTCTGATACTCCTTGATCATAAAGATAGTCAAGTGCGATAAATGTTCCAGTTCGTCCCACACCAGCACTAAAGAAAGAAAAACACACTAAGATCTGAATATATTGTGCAGTAACATAAACTGAATACTTAAACTACAACATATCACGTCCATTATTTATATCAGTGTCGCATATTTAAAAAAAAGGCAAACCTGCAATGCACAATCCAGGGAGCATCAACAGGCTTTTGCACACTGCGGACCTTGCGCCAAAATTGCATAAGGGAAAGAGCTGTGTCTGGTACAAATTTGTCAGGCCAGGCGGTAAAGTGTAAATGAGTGACAGTTTTAGAAGACCCCGTCTACAAACAAGAATGTATCTTTTATAAGCTCATCCAAAGAAAAATAACATCAACATACGCATGAAGGTATACAATTCAGACATTAACTATTTAGTAACATAGTTGTTATTTAAATAATACCCGAGTGCATTGCAACGTGCGAATAACAAAGTCGGCATAAGTTTCTTCAGTAAGGAGATGTATTGTGGAGTCACCATACTGACAGTCATTTCTGGCGTCTGTAGGCCAGTACTGGAAGCATTTTCTCTGTAAACATATGTTATGTACTAATATTACGGAAGTGTGATGATTGTAAAACTTGAAGTACACATACACACACACACTTTATAAATGACATAATGAAGTTAAACTGACTAATCAATAGTAACATTACACTATGTACATTGAAAAACAGCAACACAATTGTTCGTACCTTCGAGTCCTCTACTAGATTTGTGACCATGACAACAACTCTTACATTCTTTTCCCAAATCATTCTCCATAAATCCTCTCTAGTACCAGCTAATGGTCCTACCGAATTAAAATAATAAATAAATAAATAAATAAATAAATAAATAAATAAATAAATAAATAAATAAATAAATAAATAAATAAATAAATAAATAAATAAATAAATAAATAAATAAATAAATAAATAAATAAATATATATATAAATGAATAAATAAATAAATAAATAAATAAATAAATAAATATATAAATATATAAATAAATAAAAAAATAAAAAAATAAATAAATAAATACATAAATACATAAATACATAAATAAATAAATAAATAAATAAAGTAAATACATACATAAATACATAAATAAATAAATAAATAAATAAATAAATACAATAAAATAAACCAACAGTGGTAAATAGAAAGAATCAAACAAACAACAAAACAAACAGATACATATAAATAAACAGATAAATCAATAAATAAAACAATACCTTGTGCAGCGATATATTTCTTTGGCGAGGAATAACCCTGTAATAAAACGTATTTTTTCACATGAGTATAATTGACAATGCTATCTTAATGTACAAATTACATAATAATAATGCACACATTATAGATAATAACGTATACATTACATCTATGAAGCTGGCATTGATGAAGTCCGTGTCGATATCGTTTCCGATAACAGAAAGTGTTACCCGATTTTTATCGTCTGGAATTAAAATAATGAAAATATTTAAATAAATAGGTTCTGGCGATTTATTAATATTCAAATGTGGTTAGTACACATTTAGAATTGTGGTACAGTGTAGTATGTAACATGAACAAAAGACAGGTTGGTATCGTTTTCATCCGAGTATTATTATATTTAATGCATCTAAAATACAAGTCATACAATATGTAGTTTGATAGAGTGGGGGCTGGGCACTTAAATTACCAAATGTTATCATTTAGAATCTTAAGACAGGGCATCTGGTTTTAGTCTTTCGCAATCTTGCAATGTGAACAGTGGCGACTTTTGCACAATGTTCTTACAACAGTTCATGTTTAAAAAATGTTTGCATAGGAAGTATGCACGTGTGTTTTGTATACTCATAATTTATTTTAAGGGATGTATATTCGTTTACATGTTTTTTTTTCAAAATTCAGAAAACCACTTTTTATATGTTGCCTTCCATAGACAGGAACTATTTTGTAAAATATTCACTCATGATGAAAATTTATTTCGAGCGATGATGACCAGATGATCACATACAATTTTACGACCTATTGTTGCCATTTTTATATTAAAATGTGTTTACATATTAGCATATATATTCTTTAACTACACGTTCTGAGAGGTCATCGAGTACGTTTGCTGTTATCTATTTTCGTTGAAATTATACAGTACAGAACATACACGTTAAATACTATTCTTTTATTTTTTAGGAGTTTATATTAAAATGTTATATGACACTTACATGGGTACATATTTTTATATCTGTTTTTCGATGTGTTAGCTGGCTTCATGGCGGCGTTTGTGGAATACTTTATTTTCTCACTAGCAACATTCAATGCCTAAAAAGAAAGAGGTGGCATTATTATTCTTGTTATACGGAATAAACACTATTGTAAATGTACAATAAAATATCTCAATTGACTGGAAAGTAGAAGTAATTATCGTTAACTACTTAAGTGAAACCATGCATTATAGTAAAGTAAATACGTGTATGACTATTTGCTTACGCTATATTCAGTGAGCACGATTGTTTTATTGTCCTTGTCTTGAACCACAGTGTCTCGTAAATTCTGAACGCTGATTTCTCTACTCTTCGACTGTCTATTTCTCTTATAAAGATTACCATAAATCGGGTCGAGGTCAACTGCAAAGGAGTCTCGTCTATGCAGTGAAGTTTTATCTTTCGGAGGTGTTTCTATTGGTGAAAATGGTATGTCTGCCAATGCGTGCTGTTGTGAACTTTGAACCTTATGTGTGAGAGGTATTGTTTTCCCTGCATTATTTTGTAAACTTTGTTCATCGTGTTTTACAAGTTCTGATTTCACCGCATGCTTTTTGGAAATGTGTATACTGTTTTTGCTAATATAAGGTGCTAATTCATGTGCATGTTCGCTTTGAAGATCTTTACCGGGATGCGATGATACCATTTCACAGTGGGCTGTTTTCTTTTCCTGATGAGGCGTTAACATGCCTTGATATATTTGAAGGATACATATTTTTAAGCTGATAAATCACAACTGATACTATTGATTGCAATTTACTTTAAAACAATTACTACATCTTTAGTTACTTATCTAAGATCATTTAAACTTGAGATGTAGTGCATAACATTTTGATTTCTTGTTACTATGAACAAATAACAGTAAACGAATGTTAATTAATTAATCATTACCTACCTATATTTTCGTATTCGCCGTTTGCATGACTTATTGACCTTTAACATACATTGAATACATGAAATAAAATGTATTCAATTACAAAATAACAAAATAAGAAACCGATACAAATGATAAATAACATCTGCATCAATTAAATTATTATGAATCATAAGAATAGGTTTTGTTTATAAACAGCGCATGTAATAATAATGTTCATATCATTCCATACTTAGTCAAACTTCGTGCTAAATGAGTCATACCTTCTCGTCAGTGGTTGCTTCGAATCAGATTGTGTCAATGCTAAAACACAAAATTAAAAGTAAATACAACAACCATTTGTACATAAAACAAAACTAGAAAGAAAGCCACAATACATACATAACAGCTTATTTTTATGAATCGAAACATTTAGTCACAATTACATACAAATATAAATAAAATAATTCTTATAATAAGTTCATTTTTTCAATAGCTTATTGTTGATGTCTATTAACCTTCATAAATGTCAATTTACCTCTTGTTCTGTATCTCCATATCATAACTATAGCGGCGAAAATTATACCAACTCCTGCAGCACTACCTACTGCACCACCAATAGTAGGTGCCGATCCCATGCCAACTACAATTACGCAGTTACTTTTGAAATATGGTAAAAATACAGTTTAACTGCGAATGTTTAATTTTTATTTCAAAATCAGATTTCGGTTTATATTAACTGTTGAAAAATTACCTGCATCAACAAGAGTTTCTACAAGTATTTCATCAGTCCAATTGGATTTGCCTATTTTGTTTTCCGCCAGCATTTTGATTTTGTAAATCGTGCCAGGTTTTAATCCCTCAATTGTCCAGGTATAGCTTTTAACAGAACTTGGTATATAGATATCTCTCCAGCTTTCGAAATCAGTTTCTTTGTATCGAATAGTAAAGTTCTGGTCCTCACCGCCGTCAAAACCAGGAATCCATGCAATAACAATATCCGACTTTCCTACTCGGTCAGCTGACATGTCCTCCGGAACATCTGGTCTGGCTATAACATTTGTATACTCGTTCAATCAATAGCATACATGTGTATGCATACACACTTATAATTGTGAATATTAATAAACATTAAACTCTAGTAAGCAGGGATTTTAATTGTGTTTCAAACATTATGCGAAGGAAAACAAATGTATTCCTACATTGTGCGTGTAATGTAAACACTTTCTCAGTCGAACCCAACGTGTTGGAGACTTTCACCATATATTGTGTATAATCGTCAAGTTGCACTCGAGGAATCGTCAGTTGTGTCTGCATTCTATTATCCGTGATATTGACCTGAAAGTTGTTGTCATTTGACAAAACCATCCATTGTTTTTCAACACACTTGTACCACATGAAGTCAGCAGTCGTTGGCTCAGGATAGGCTATAATTGTGAAGGTGAACACAGCTGGGTCGTTTGGAGCTATATACAATTTTGTTAAAGGAGGAGAGAATGGCGATTCTCTTGGAGAACCTATGCAAAAAAATAACAAGTATTAAGAATTTTGTACTTATATTGTAAATTGTTACATAATTGATATCTTCAAAGTTAACTTGATATATATTTTACTTACAGTTTACCAGGACAGCAAGAATGTGTTCATATTGTTCCATGTTATAACTGTTGTTTGCCAGACATTTATAGATTCCACTATCATATTCACATCTCGCTCGATGAATGTAAGATTTGGCTGTATGTCCTTCTTGTTCTAATAGTAGTGATTCAACTCCACGAGTTGCATTAATGATACGAACAATAGGTTCAGGGTCACCATCGGCATCACATACCAGCTCGATTGTTTCGTCCTGGTCAACGGTAATGTTGAGTTTAGATTCATTTGCTACGAATGTTTGGATGCTTGCTTTATCTGGAAGAAGACTTGTTTGTATTAAATATGTGTTCTCTGATATATCTATCAACAAATGTAGGATAAACGAACTAATTATATGAAGAAGTCATATCGTTTCACCAACACCAAAATGGGAATGTAGGAATATATGTTAGTACCAATAGCTATATTGTTATTTTCACTTTGGGCAAGTAAACGTTAAAATATGTTAGTTGCAATCCTTAACTTAAACATGACGTAATCAACACATAATGCATTATGATTAATTTGCACTATACAGGTAACCATTACGTTCAATATTGTGTTCACAATGTCTACATATGTCATTATGATATACAATTGGGGGACGTTTCTTGCCAAATAATTAAATCAGAAGTTTATAAAAAAAAATAGATATTATACAAACATGATGTAATTTCTGTATTATTTTGCAAGTAATAAAGGTTCGTTTGTGTATAAGTAAAACACATTATAAAATACAATGGGATAGTCATACAACTTACATTGAACTTTTATATAGAATGTTGTCTGACTTAAACCGTACACTACTTCATTTCCAATAGGCTGCATTCTATTTGACGCTGCACATCGGTATTCACCTTCATCTGTTAATAGGACGTGGTTTATTGTTAGTATTTGCATTGTGCCGACAGAAGTATTGGAACCTTTCTTTATCCACGTGTAGTTTGTTTCTGGTGGGTTACCAACACTGCTCAGGTTGCATACTATTGTGAAAGACGTGTTGAGAAGAACGGCTTGATTCGCTATCTGTTGCACAGTCGGTGGGTCTGTAGCAACAATACAATAACCATATTATATACTTTTTGCTTTAATTTTATGCAAACGTAATGATAAATTTGAGTATTTATAATTTATTAACACATTTTTGTGAGTTTTTACACACGGCTATGTACGAGGTACGTACGATGTAAATCTCCTGAGTAAGTACAAACGCATAGCAATAGCGGGTAAATGCTCACTCTACTCCAGTAAACATATTTAAGAAAACTTACTACAAGATGATGATAAACCTGTACACAAGCTGCGCAGACGTAATAGCTGTAACTTACACAGAACGTCAAGGATAACGGTAATCTGTGCTGACTTGTTTTTACTGTTCCCTAGACTATCTACCATTGTGTTCATTGCGGTGCACGTGATGTTTTTGTTTCGGTCCTTGCTAACGTTGTATATGGAGAGGACATTTCCCAACTGTGCTCCAAGGCCATACCAATAAATACTCGAGACTGGGTTACTGCTGGCAGAACAGGAAATTTCGAACGACCAGTCTTCAATGACTTTCACCACATGGTCTATCTGTGCGATGTTGTTGAATTTTGCCGAAAGGTTCGCTGGACCATCTAATGTTAGTAATATTAATTGATGTAAAATGCAGCTACAAATTTGATTTGTTGAAAAGTGTTGTGATTGCTTGCTTTTAGAGAGTTTCAATATAATATATCCATACTTACATAGTACATGGAAACGAACTGTTGTATTAGTGCTGCCAGTTACGTTTCCTCTCAGAGTAGTAAGCATTAAATTCTCAGCTGTGCATGTGAAAGTTACATCCGCATCTCTGGAAACATTTGATATAGTATGTGCGGCATTGTAATAGCCTAGACCCCAATTATAAGCGGAAGTCGGGTTACTGTTAGCCGAACAGATCAGCTGTACACTGCTGCCTTCGATCAATGAGATGGTTCCATTGGCTGGCACGGTTCCAGTGTTAGACAGGTCGGGCAATACGCTATACTTTACAGCAGGATGATCAGGGCTATCTGTTTGATTTTATTGACAGAAAATAAAACAGATACAAACTACGTAGTTACATGAAACGAATGGTAAAATCAAGTATGTTCATAATATAATAATACATAAACAAATTGAAATGACTAACACAATGTAATGGTGCATCATGTTCTTGAAATAATCCTAACATCTGTACTATATGAAAATGATTATATTAAAGAACCTGACAAAACTTATGTTAACACAGACGCATGGACGAAAATAATACATAAATACACAACATGCGCCCCATATGCATATACTTACATAATACTGAAACCGACAAGGTCTGATTCTTAGGTTCTTGTGTCTCATTTCCATTTTCGGCGACAATAATGTTGAAGGCAAGACAAGTCCACGTCGTGTCTTGCTGTATATTAGTGACAATCAGTTTAGAAGAATTTATCTGAGGTGCCTGCCAAAATACAGTGGCTAGTGGATTGGCGTCCCACTCACACGCAATCTTGATGGTGTCACTTTTCACTACTCTTATGTTAATATCAGTAAAATTGTATCCATCGTCCATGTTTACGAAGCTTTTAAAGGAAGGAGGGTCTGAAAAATGTGATCGCATAAAATAAAAGCAATTAAAATATTTATCAGAATAATGTAATGACATTAATTCGCAACGCTTTTTTTTTACATTAAAGTGCATGTTAAATAAAGAAACATGGAATTACATGTATTAGCAATACCAATGTTTTATACTACCATACATTGTAATTATTTACGTCAAACGATCATCTAACTAATACTTGAACTCACATAAAACATTCATCTTTAATGACGTCATATTTGTTGTTGAATGGGTACCAGTCGATCCATTCAAAGAATAATAAACGTTAGTCGCCACACATAGAATCGATTGTGCGATGGAAGAACGGTTAAACTGCAACCGCACAACGTCTCCAGTCGCGCTGCCCCCGGAGTAAGTCCAAAGATAAGACGGAGGGGGATATCCGGAAGAGGAACATCTGAACTCCACAGGAACATTTTCTCGGATATATACCGTTTCGTTGACGTTTTTGCGATTAATAGCAACGACGGGTTTGGAAACGGGGTCTAAATAAGCATATAGATCCTATTTCAATAAAATGTTTAGATACATTTAAGAAATAACAAAAAGCTAAGAGCCCTTTGACATTATTTGTCTTCGGTCCACATACAGTTTGGGGCTGCCTGGCTGTAAATAGTTTTCTATTTCTTGTATTATACCGAACATTTTATAGTATGTATATCATCCTGTGTACAATCAACGATTTGAAGAGTACACAACCTGAACAGATTGGTTAAACTATCAAAGTATGTAGTCATCAAGAACATCTAAAAACTCTGAAATATTACTTTTTTAAGAAATTACAAAATCGTGATACATAACTGATTGTTGCATTATGTAGCGCAATAAAACAACATTTTTATTATACATTTTATAATTAGATTTAAATAAAAAGTTGACGTTTTGTTTAAATGTTTTTAGTTTGCGATTAACAACAATATATGTTCATTGTATTATCCTGAAAGATGACGTCACCTTGACTTTTGTTTCATTTTGATCAATCAATCTGACGTCATTTACAAATGTTTAACCCGATCTGTCCACATACAGAACAAATAGTGACCCGTCCACACACTCTTGTCTCTATCGCATTTTACGGACTGAAAACGGCCATATAGATAAACGAAAAACATTTTTAGGTGAAGTACAATATTACAGTACATGTGCTTCTTAAGAGATGTGTGTAAACGTCGACAATACGTGCGCTCTTTATAGATCTCGAATGATGTATTCCAACGTTAACAAGGTATTTGCTATTCAGTCAATAACTTGTTAAAGGGTCATCACTGGAGTAATAATGAATTCAGCCTGCTAGCAAGAGACATATATAAACACAATATACCATAGTTTGCCTGATTTTAGGTTTGTTTTCTGTAGAACATTGGTATTATGTAACAGTCATCATTATTTATGCAGGCTAACAATAGTAACAAACCACTATGTATATTGCCATCGTTGCACATTAATCAGGTGTGACAGAGGTTTGGTTTATACTCGCTACTTCCAATTCATATGGTATCGTTCTCGGTGTTATATCCTGGTACGACAAGAGCAATGAATGCTACTTACATTGGATTTGTAAAATCGTTTCATTCTGTATGTTTATGGTAATGTTTTTGTATACATAGGTGGCCACACACGACAATTTATTGCTGCTGTGTGAGTTTGGGGTATATTTGACATCACTAGTAGCAACGTAAGAACTGTAATTATAGCTTGACTTCTCGGTTATGTTTACGCCATCTTCGAACCAGTGAATTCTTGCAGATGGACTGCTCTGTGAAGTGATGCATGTGAATGTCGATGTGGCTTTGTATATAGGGTAGGACACGTTTGACAATGGGCGTGGGAGAAAAGTCAGAATGCTGAGGTTAACTGAAAATAAAACATAATGTATAACTGTTTATTGTTATACACTTTACAATCTGTAAAAGATACACATATATGTTATGCAAACTTCGCATGTCGATTTCGCAATTTTGAAACATACTTATACTATATCCCTGATATGCCAACAATGTTATTATTTATAATATATTTTTAATTTGTTATTAATATTTCTATAATCTTTACTGTTTGCAAAAAGGAATCCAAAGAAATGAATGTTATATATATTTGTCGTAATACATGCTGAACTCTTGAAATGCAACATTATTTTTATTCTATATTCACCATAACAACATATGCAATGTAGATGTATATATGTATAAACACCTTTCATGCAATACTATTCATAATGACTATCAAATAATGATCGTATGCATAAAACAACTGTTTTGTTGAAAATAATGTAATGACGTTGTAAACATGTATTAATGATTGTTCGGTCTATACTTGTTCCATTCAATAATAATACTTAATATGTAACTTTCATATTAAACAATATGCAAGTATATGTGGTAAATGTATTGCAGTTACGGCAAATGACTGTCAACAAAAATGATACATTTGGTTATTGTTGTCTAGTGCACAGTATTTTCTGCTTTTAAAAGAGACTCCAAAGAAATATGAGTTACTCACAAGTTTTGTAAATATGAACTGGAATAAAATAGGAATATAGCAATTTACGTTCGATATTTATCATAAAATAAATATAAATCAATACAGTGAGATTGTTGAATAAATTTATAAACATACTTAGGAGACTGATTGTGTAGGTATTGCTGTAAGTGGTTAGGCCTCCTATTACAGCGGAACAACGCCACGTGTCACCATCATTGAGCACACTCACGGTTTTGATTGCAAAACTGTACACAGTTGATACATTACACGAGTATTCGAAGTTAACAGGCACATTCTCAGCATAGCAAATGTTGTTTACATACTCATGGACCAAGACAACGCTTTCAACATTCGACCCTTTGAATAATCTGAGCCACCGAACCTGAGTAACCGGTGATGGTGTAGAACATGTAAATGATAGTCTGTTGTTGACAAACACATCTTCTACATCTGCAGATATTTGTAAGCTTTGACCGCCACCGACTGAGAAACAAAAACATAGTAAAATAATCGATAGTAATGAATGTGAAGTATTTCGACCATAACTTTGACATAACTTTAAGTTGAACATATAATATATTAATATAATAATAATAATAATAATAATAATAATAATAATAATAATAATGGTACTACTACTATTAATAATAATAATAATAAAACCACTCTACTACTACCACTAATACTACTACTAATAATAATAATAACTACTATAGTGCTTACTACTCTAAGTATATGATTTTATAATAACTACTGTAGTACTACTGTACGTAGTACTTAAAGTATATATTAATAAAACTTACTACTATAGTAATGTTATATTACTACTATTGCTACAACTACTACTACTACTAATTACATCAACATCCGTAAATGTCGTATACCATTTAATACAGAACAGATTATTATAAATAATAGCTTTTAAGGTGCATTATCGATTGCTACTTTCGCTTTAATTGCCGGGAAATGCAAGAGAACTTTCGCCTTAATTTGTTTACGGGCTTTTGTAGAATGGCATATACAAATACAAGTCAATACAGAAACGGCTCGTTTAAATAACTACACTTGTGGGTCTTTGAATGCATTGTATAACGCAAAACGACTACAATGTTGAAATAGTTGAGATGATTTACTATAATAATACGCGAAATTACATGTTTTATTAAAAAGTCAATACTTATGTCTGTAAGATCATTATTATTCACCCGACACCAATTTTCGTAGTCGTCGTTGGTAGAACGATTGATGAATTTAAGTTACCAATAATACATGCACATTGCTACCTTTGTTTAATCAGTATTTCCAAAAATTGCGGTTACTTAATCACAATGTATTCATAAATCATTCATAATACTCTGCACATAAATATACACCATGGTGTTTTTGGTCCATTAGTATTCTGATTTGAACCAATAAAAGACTGTTGCAAATACGCTGCGTTTAAAATGGCTCATACCATTACTCTTAAGACGTGTCACAGTTTGACGCCATCAAATTGCAGCGTCTTTAGTACTGCAAACGGTTATTAATATAAAATTAATATCAATTGCCTTCGATATAAAGCTGAAATGCTGTTATCGGCGCACAATATAGCAGTTTGTCTTTGATAACACGGTTTGCATGTTGAATTATGACGCCTTATTGGTATACATGTAGATGTAATAACGTATCAATGTTATTACTTTTACCTTATTACTTGTAAGACATGTCAGAAACAATATGTTGGCCAGACAAAACAAAAATGTAGTCAAAGAATTAACAGTCATACATTTGATATAAAACATTTGTCTGAAACATTAACCATTAACTGTTTCTGAACAGTCCTGGTCATAGTCTTGATGATGTTTCGTTTATGCCTATAGACAAAGTTAAAAATAATTGGCAAAGGCTATTAAAAGAATCTAAATGGATGCATATTAATGGGACTACCAGTCCTAATGGAATGAATTCAAAAGTAGTATTTTATTTCATTTATCAAGCCGATATTCGAACAAATCACATTTATAAACGCATGACAAAATCACGATAAGGGTAGAGATTTTTAATGTATCCATAAATGTGTTCTACACAGAAAAGGGAGACATTTGTGGTAAGTAATCGACATGTTGTGCAAAGATTCCAAATACCAATATATTATTGTAATATATTAATCTGTATAATCTCGATGAATTAGGGGCATGTGCATTATTTTGCATAAGGCTAGTTTAGAAAACTTAGCTTTATTGTCATTTGTCATTAGTTTTCGCGATCGTACTTTTTTTTCATAGAATCATGTCGGACAAAACGCTGATCATATGTGGCTTGAAATATTGATTGTTTGCACAAACGATCTAGAGATAGATTTAGGAAAAGAAACGGAATTTGTATGAGTCCCCGATAAATGAAATTTCACTATACTGGGTAGAACAAACTTGGTACAGACACAATTTGTACTACGATTTTGAAACGTGCTAACTAGGAGTTACATTGGTTGCATGTCATAATATAAAAACGGCGTAATTAAGTATTATGTAATGAATTTATGTATACAATACTGAGAAGTACTGTGAAATATTTCTTGTCACGATAGACAAAAACAAAATTGCATATGTTATTTCTTATTGCAAGAGAAAGCTCCCCCAGTGTTAAGCGACGGAGAAATCGGCGGAATCGTCGGAGGTGCTGCCGCAGTTGGTTTAATTGGGGCACTACTTTGCTGCAATTTCATTAAATGTAGCGCAGGTATGATACATTAACTTATATTCGATGCTTTAATTATAAAAAACATGAAGACGTAATATTCATTATGACATTTATTATGGATCTTATAGAATTGTAAAATGGCACAGACCTTAAATGCAGTATTGATTTTACAATTGCGACCGTATGTACACAAAGTAGAAATAGTATTTCATGTTTAAGTATTCATTTAATATTGTACGACTTGTAATTGCAGGTACGACTGTGGGCATATGTGGGCACAATGGAGAGATCACATAAATCGTAGTCGGCTACATGCGAACGACATCGCATATCGCAACAATGCTGTTATTGGTACGCAATATTAAGAAGCAAAACTACGATATATGTTTCAAATCATGCCTATAATTCACATATGAATTACATAAATTCCGAAGTATTCTCAATGATAAATTTACTAACACAATAGCATTAACGGCATATTAAAAATGCATATGTTTTCCATAAAGTAGAAAAGGGATAATGTTTTGTCAATATTCATTAAATAATATACGTTTTATCTTTGAAGACCCTGCAACATGTGCGAACACAACACACATCTTTACTCCAAAACACAGCGCACATAAAGGTACGCAATAATTATACAAATTATACGTGTGCAATCGACAGTATTATGCGACAGTATTTATATATTTTTTTTTCCTACGTATTATCTGACATTGTTCTTTCCAGAACGAACATTTTTGTTTATTTTACGACATATTAACAACAATCACAACACCATCCATTTTTACATAAAGTGTTACTATGACTTTTTGCATTATTCGTGCAATATCATGTGTTTTGTATTTGAAGGGGTTAAAGTAGGAGCAAAGCTCGGCACAACTGGGAAAAACGGAATTAAACTAGTCTGAAGTGCCGCAGAGTAACACCTACACAGTACGCGCCATTCATATGGCAGCGAAATAAGGAACAGTATACAATGTAGTGGCTGTCTGTGATATTAACGTATTGGCCTGTTAGCTAGTCTCAGATTGCAGTTACAAAGAAGCTTCACCATTAGAACGTATTATACAATAATACTTCATAATGGTTAGTTCGTTAACTTACCAGAGCAGTTAATAAAAAAACACTTAATATTCCGTCTGACATCATTAGTTGAATTAAAGGCAACCGTTTCATGAGTGAGTTTATGTACGAGTTTTTATTTATTTTATGTATAAACTTCGACAAACTGGGGTTTTTCCGTTTAGTTACAGTGTTAATGACTAAACAAGAGTCATTAACTTAAAATAGTTTAATGTCTTGTCGTTTGTCTTTGCTTTGTCTGACGAGTTGGATAGTTTAGTAACATATGTATTAAATTATTTGGTACACAAATCATCAAGGTATATCATAAATCTTACAATACCTAACAAAGTGCTATTTATGTAGATATTTGCTTCCTTTCCGACCATGTGAAGTATAAATTGGACTTGATGTTGAGTATTTAATTTTATATATCCTTTTAAGTAGTGGTCTATACAACCTGTCGACATGGGTACATCTATTGCCTTCCGTCAAACGGCCAATATTAATTAAACAATATAATTTCTATTCCTTTATAAATCTTTTCGCTATTATGAACTTGTAAAAGTTGTTGTTAAAAACCGCTCAAGTCAGATCAGTTGGTACCATCGTTTATGCTTAACGGGCTTAGGTTAAATCAATATTTGAATATATAATATATCAAACGACAAAGATACAGTTTTCTTCTCTAAATGCCTGAGGATACAAGTCAGACGTGATTTGACAAGAGATCATGCACCTGATTAATTGGGTGATTTTAAATTCAATTCAATTTCCTTTTTCATTGAATACTACATGAAAACATAAAAAGAAGAACTAATATCCGAACTTCTACAAGAACAACAACAACAACAACAACTACTACTACTACTGCTACTTCTACTACTACTATTACTACTACTTCTACTACTACTACTACTACTACTACTACTATTACTACTACTACTACTACTACTACTACTACTACTACTACTACTACTACTACTAGTACTACTACTACTACTACTACTACTACTACTACTACTACAGCTGCTACGTCTACTACAACAACAGCAACAACAACAACAACTACTACTACTACTACTACTACTACTACTACTACTACTATTACTACTACTACTACTACTACTACTACTATTTCTGCTGCTACTTCTCTACTACTAAACTTATATTTTTAATTATGTAATACACTAACTGATTCACTAACATATGTCAGTGGAGATTTAATGTCCCATTATGTTAATATAATATGCATTTTTCAAATAAATAGCTTTTAACTTCCTTTATTGCTTGTTTGACAGTAATTGAGCAATTTAATAAGCAAATTATGTTTGATCTACTGAATTAGAAAACGAACGTTAAAGGAAATATGTCATCGAAAAGGATGTCAAGGGGGCAATTTATTTAATAAATATGAAATTTAGTTACTGATACTGTCATATATTAAACTTTACAAGATTGTATATATACTGGGAGAAGAGAATCAATTTATAATATTGGTTGTGTTTGTTTGTTTGGCCCTTTTCCTGTTTATATTTTGACGTCAGAATTTTGTCAAACAATGCAAGGTATGAAATTTTGATAAGATGCCATTACGAAGTATACGGACCGAAATAACAACTCGCGTGACTATAAAAAATATTAGGCTAGTTTTGAATAAAGATCGCGTTTATCATGCGAGGCTTTTAAAAATGAACATCACTAGCCTATTCATCCCAATTTGTACGCGTTATCACTGATTTATTGCTTTCAGTACTTTGATTTTGATTTCCATTTTAGCCATGTTTAAGGTCAGTGTATTAACTTCCGTTCCAAAAATACACACACATGAATGATCGATAGACTAAACAAGAATCTATCTTTCAATATGAATGTATTTTGATTTTTTTGCACATGTTTAAGGTTGTTATCAAATACATGTTTGCATTTCTGGCAAATCACACAACTTCACGTTCTGTTTCTAACTACATTTTTACATTTCTGGCAAATCACTCACCTTCACTTTCTAACAGCGAAAAATAGAGTTTGCGGATTTTTACCAACGTTGTTTTTGTTCTGCATATCGGTTGACCTAACACGAACTCAGTATATCACAGACTAATAATATTATAATCATTATTTAAGTTCTTAATATTGAATGTAGCGCCAACATTACAGAGGTAAAGTTGTAAGACCCTAAACGATAATATTACTGCGAGCTAGTGCAGAAGTGACTGTGCAGTGACTGGGTTGGGTAAGCATTTTATGTTGCCATAAAGTCAACACTTTGCGGCAAGATCAGAGGATGCTAAATGAAGACTCGGGCTGGTAAGATGTCAGTCGATACAGCTAGAACTAATAGTGGTCTTGTGATTTGGATATTCAGACATTCTGATAGCAGGTGCCCATGCAGATGTTGTAGGCAAAGAAATAATGTTTTTGAAGCACCGATGAATTTGTGATTTCCTTAATGTATGACGTTAAAAATGCACGGAGTTTGAGCAACATATTGAAACAACTTATAGATAACGAATTTCTTTTATTTTTATGTTCATTAAATATGACAGAAAATGCACATTGTTCTTCTTTCATACAGTAGTAAACACAACTGACCTTTTAATAACTTGACACCCATGAACAGTCCGTATATTGTATTCTATTCATCTTAAGTTACATATACTACCCCAAGTAGGAGATTCAGATATATATGAATAATTGATTAAATGTTTACTACGTAACCATTGATAACTGTAGTGCAGTGGTAAGTACGCAAAGTTTGTAAACGTGATGTTTTGATTTCGAATCCCAGAAAGGCATTTTTAATTAATTAATATATTTATTTTATTTTGATCAATTGATCATTTTGCTGAAATAATGACATGGAATCTCATCATCAACCTCTATTCTGACACAGAAGAGAAATGAACCGGCACTGTGAGCGAAACAGTGTTTTTGTGAACGCATCGTATCTAGATAAAATGAATCAACCAATAAAATAAAACAAATTAACAAAATAAAAAGATTTAAAGAAACAATGTCATGATGATAAGTTATGTTGAGTATTAAACAAAATGGATTAGAACCACAATCCTTGTGATTCAAAGTCTAAAACGTTATCCACCGCGCTATTCTTCCTGACACTTGTTGATGGGTGCTTTCGTTATATGACTATGAAATCCGTGCTTCAGACGCTAGATAAATATTATACCGATATACATAGAACGGTCGAGCGCTAGCGGAAATTGATGAATGTAACGTCAATACAACCTTACAATAGTCCGTTCTTTTACTGAAAATAACCGTTGTGTAAACCCTACATTTTGAATAAACTTAGGGTTTTCACTACGGGCTGTTATCAAACCGATTTCGTTGTAAAAGTAAAATACCAACAAATTTATGATTTGATGTTTTATTTCCTGACTAAAAAAGATTAAAGCGACTATGTCATCAAAAAGGGCTTCAAGGGGACAATGACTTAAAAACGTATGATATTAATATATAAATACTGGCATATAATAACGGTTAAAACAGGGTATATATAGTGGGAAAAGAAGGTACGTATTCTGAGATAAAAATCAATTTATAATAAGGGTCGTGTTGTTTTTTTTTGGGGGGGGGGCTTTTCATGTTTACATTTTGACGTCAACATTTTGGGCATTTTGTAAAGCCATAGTTTACACACTTTTCTTTACCAAGCAGGTTAAAGCGCTGTGTTGTGTCATTTCTTTGTATGGCTTCAACTTCGTGAGTTCGATTCCCACTTGGGATTTTATCTTTTTCAAACGTGTTTGCTAATTTGTTTTATCATTGATATTTGTTGATTACGTATTAATTGATATCTTATTTATTTAATGCAAATGTCTTATAATAGCTTGTTGATATCATATAATATCATGTATAATGCAATAGGAAGCCAATATTTGGTTGACATAGTCCCTTTTAAGAGAAAAGAGTGGTATTGATGCATCGTTAAATACTTGTGTTTCAAAAGTCATACCCTTCGGCAATGCAAATTTTAGAAAATTAGCAATATATAGATTTCTGATATTAATCACAACGTCGGATGCGTAATAGCGAACAACTACACAGTATCTCTATAACTACACTGTATCTGCGCTATTCTGGGTTGTATTATGTGCAAATCATAGTTATAACATACACTTACAGTTCTGATGTTAAGTAATAAGAAACGTTGTCTAAAAATATGTCACAGTTAAATAAAAATTTCAATTACACATTTCATATAATATATGATTGCTGACAAAAACCAAGATAAGTCGAACGAACATTCTCCTACTAAGTTTGCCATCGCAAAAATGAGAAATACGCCATTACATATACATGTAGCAATTTAAAATTGAATATGATTTTATTTATTTATTTATTATTAATATTATTAATAAAATTAGTATTTACCCTCATTAGTACAACACAATAAAAGAATGCGCATCTCAGACCATACACGCATATATCTTAGACAATGCATATATCCAACTCGGACCATACACGAACCCAACTCAGACCAACACGCATCTAACTCAGTCCATTCACGCATCCAACTCAGATCATATACTCATCCAACTCATACCATGCATGCATATAACTCATACTATACACGAATCTTACTCAGACCATATAAGCATCAACTCAGACGATACACGCATCCAACTGAAACTTTAAACGCATCCATCTCAAACCATACAGGCATCCAACACAGACTATACACGCATCTAATACAGGCATTTAACTCAGTTTATACACGTATCCAGCTCAGACCATACACGCATCCAACACAGACAAATCGCGCATCTAAGACAGACCATACACGCATTTCACTCAGTTTATACACGCATCCAGCTCAGACCATACACGCATCAAACACATAACTCGGTTTATACACGTATCCAGCTCAGACCATACACGCATCCAACACAGACAAATCACGCATCTAAGACAGACTATACACGCATCCAGCTCAGACCATACACGCATCAAACACATAATATACACGCATCTAATACAGATCATACACGCATTTAACTCAGTTTATACACGCATCTAGCTCATACCTTACACGCATCCATCATATACCATACACGCATCCAACTCAGTAAATACACGCAGCCAAGTCAGATTATACACGCAACTAACTCAGATTAAACACGTAGCCAACTCAGATTATACACGCATCCAACTCAGACAATACACGCATCCAACTCAGTCAATACACGCATCTAACTCAGTCCATACCAGCATCCAACTCATACTAAACAAGCATCCATCTCAGTACAAACACTCACTGATATCAGATTGTACACGCATTAGAATCAGCCTATACGCACATCCAACCCAGTTCATACAATTCAAACCCTACGCACATCAATCACATGCACACATCCAATTCAGATCATACAATTCAAACCCTACGCACATCACTGTCATACAAATATTCAATCCAGATCATACACTTATCCAGCGACCGGACCTTCTGGAATCGAATCGAATTAATGTTTCAGAATCGAGATAAATTTATATCTCATAAAACACATAATTTATATGAGTCTCATATCACATGATATCAAACGTCACCAACCATATATTTATTATGCCACGTTTTGCAAATATTGTTTTTGTAATTAATACAATGAAATAAATTAAATCGTAAACATTTCGCCATTTACAGTACAACACAATATGCAAATGAGACAGCCTGATGACGTCTACTTGCGTTGATGCATAGTTACGCATACAAATTAGTTCTTGATAAAATCGTCAACAATGTAACATGTTAAAACATATTTTACAAATCTACAAAAAATGAAGAAAGAAATTGGTACTTATTGGTTGCAGCATGTGTGTACATAATGTGCATATTCAACAACGAAACAAACCTAGAAGTAAGTGAGTCGTTAATCAACATTTCCATCAGTGCATAATGCGTTCAAAGTTGAAATGGTGACGATTGCTCTGAACAACTATTCCTCAAGTGTGATTTCTAATTTGGTGGGGAAAGCAATTGCAGTCTGCAGGATTCAGAGATGCAGCCTGCTGTGTTTGTTATGTGGAATCGTATTAAAGCTGCATAATATTGGTGGGACTGCAACGGGTATCACACAGCTTCTGTATTACGTACTTCCGGCAGAGTCGTGCTGATTATATGTAAATATTTATAGAATTAATTCAGTCAGTTATTCACATATGCTGTTTTGTTCATGTTATTGTGAGTTGTTTTCAAACGTGACATAAATTCTTTCATATTTTTATGTACACAGCCTGTGAAAACAAAAACGTTGACAAACATGTGTGAAAGTTGTTGCAACAGACTGAGATTTACACTATGTGATTGACGATTTCTAGACACTATTTAGCTACTGGATATGCGTTACTGTATCAATAGGCATATTATCTTGTCTTTAAGGTCCGAACTGCATTTAACTAGTTGTTAGTACTGTAAATTGAAGAATTCCTAGTTGACAATTATAAAAGAACAATCAATGTCATGTTCTTCCAATTGTTGTGCATCATTACCTTTATGTTACTTTTCCTCTTTTTATTTCCCTATTTCATGTTGGACTGCAGTTTTAACTTAAACCACATCGACATTTCTGCATTTTTTTTACTAAACCTATTGTTTATTATTTGTAAAGCCATGTTTTTCTTTAACGTTTACAACTCCTTTTCTTGTGAATCAAATTATAATAGCTAGTATTTATTTAATTTCTAATCAAAAGTAAGAGTTATTTTTAGTTAAATAAACTATAGTTTCTTAAAACAGGTGTTGATTACCTTTACGTTTCCTTTTAAATGCAATGATTAGCACAACTTTGCTGGATCTAGTAGTTGTTTGATTTTGTTATCATTAAATTATTAAAACTCCATTGTCTATTTAAAATAACTGTCCTTAATTGTATTTTCCTTAAGCATTGCATTTGTATTAAAGTGACACAAACTACATCATTTCACTAGCTTATATATTTTTGTAAGACCGACATTTACACTGTAACTTACATGTACAGCAATGGTTTCCCTGAACTTATGTAATGGTGTATGGATAGTGATTAAATTAATAATAAGCTAATAATTAATAATACGTTCGCAGTTCTTTTTCAGTTGTTGATACCAAATTTATGACCTGAGTGATTTTATTTGATATTCTTCACAATTATTTATGTATAAATAAAATAAACAGGCACACTATGTCATATAAGTCTTCCATTTCAAATTGTGATAAGCTTTTACAAATATAAGATTCTAAAGATTTTATTGAAAGGGGTTTTATGCCGTGCATTGCATATGTTTCCATAATTCTTACTTGTCGTAAAAAAATATTCTTGTAAATTGAATGATGTTAACATGTTTTGTAAATGATATTTTTGTGAATAAAATGTTACAATTGTATAGATCTATTATTGTTTACATTTTACATTTCACGCCTACAAAACGTAGACTCGAAACGTGGGTGGGACTAAAAAATCGTTGAACGTGATCGAGTAGCATGATATTATTTAATGTGGGCGGGGCTAAATTGTGTTATCAGTCAGTGACATGATGTTACATAAAATTGGGTGGAGTTATTTGCGTTATCAGTCAGTGGTATAATAACGCTTAAAACATTAGGTCATCGTTTTTCAATGTGAATGTGCACTAGTGGCATAATACAATCGTTTGATCAGCATAAACACAATGCATGCCTATCTTATTTAAACTTATGCATGCACATTTACTGTTGCTATGCTATTCTGCCTGGATTCGTTAACCAGTTAAGCAAATCGGTCATTGGTTTGCATATATTATCAAAACAGGCGGCTGACAAATAAAGCACTGTGGTAAAACAAGTAAAACTAAGCTGACTACAAATTGAACTGTTTTTTATGTTATATATCAAGCATGATAAATGCGTGTGTGGTTAAATTCAACCGTCTTGAATTGCTGCCATGTTTTACACAGTGAGTAATGTTGCACAAATCTGTACGAGGTGAAGTCAATTTTTCTCGATTTTACTTATGCGAATATACAGTAGATATTATTCAGAACGTTACCATTTCATAACAAGTGTTGTTGTTCTTTTGTTAACCTACTGTAAACGAAAGAGCAGGTGTTGAAACATTTAAAGTCTTTCTATCGTTCAACAAACAGAAGTGAATTGTGTATCTAGCTAGAATGTTAAATCGCGCAAATACCGCTATGTTAACAAATGCACACACTAAGATTACTGATACATGTACTTGGGCTATTTATCTAACGCTATGTGCGGAAATTGAACATATTTTTGCAACAACGAACATAAATAGTAAACAAATACAATAATAAATAATGCACTCGTTAAAAGTAACCATTGCGGACACATATGTGTACATATATAGCTCGACAATGCACATACCTGTCCGACATACATGTAGGTTATCTATATAGTGCGATGATGACCACTATATATCGCTACGAATAATTAAGATTGTAGCTTTTAATATTGTAGTTGCTACTTGTTTGTTCATATATTTTTTTGTGAAATACGAAATGTCCTTGTATCATAGAAATCTATAATCACGTCAGAATATGAAGTCGACAAATTGCAACCAAAACTTTTAACTTACCTCTAACTCTCGACGTTATCAATATCCCCACACATATAAAGTACAACATCGTCTCGGCTTATTTCCGCAATAGATGCCTAACACATTAAATGTTATTACCTACGTCATATATAGAACACTAGATATTTTATTATTATGTGTATCAATTCGTTGTTTGTCATTACGTTAATTAGTTACACGCTTAGCTAATTACATGTGTATGAACTATAGTATTACTCTGTCATTTTACGTGCAAACCTGTTTTTACTTTGTATTTATAAATTAAACTTCCTTGTATTTATAAATTAAACTTCCGTATTTGTAAGTGCTCCCTATCAGAACGTTAACATTGTAATTTGAACTTGTTCCATCTAACATGCGTATATATGAAAGGTTTTGTATCAGTTTCAGTTCATTGGCATTCGTGATGTATTCGATGTTTGCATTATTATATTATTTCATGTGTAATATCTTTATTTATGCATTTACACATAATATGTCTGTATATATCCTTTAATGGACCATATCTCAATCTATATCACTTTTTAAGCTACATAGAGAGTACATGTACATGTAAATATACACATAACCTGAATTCACACAATAAACACCCTTTGGCCATAATGCAATATTCCACTTTTGTGGTTTTGCAAAGCAGTTAAATAAGACCCCTGCACGAATTTAAGATCGTTCCTTCGTTAACGGTAAGGTGTTTGCAAGTATTATTCGTAAATACGCAGGAACACAAATACGGTTAAGTTGACAAGTTGCATGAAAAAAGCATTTAATAATGAATTAAACGTAAAGTGAATGTGATTATATGCCACGTTTTATGAAGTTTATGAAGTTTACTATAATTAATTTAGGCTTAATCTTCGAATTTGAAGTGGAGTTTAGGAAGTCTAATTCAATTTATTTTTAAAATTTGATTTTCGTAAACCAAGCACAAATGGGAATAAAATCCAATTTAAATCAACGTACACTTACAATAACGTATATTATATTACTTGCAAATGCCGTAAACTAAATTTGTTTAACACAATGATGCTGTGTTCATTATTACAGTGGGTATTTATTTATTCTCAGTTCTGAGCGTGCACATTTATGTAATACAATCCGTGTTTACATATGACACACCTGAGTGTTTGGAAAGTAGACAGTGGGTATTTATTTATTCTTAGTTCTGAGCGTGCACATTTATGTAATACAATCCGTGTTTACATATGACACATCTGAGTGTTTGGAAAGTAGATTAACTCCATGTAAATAAACCAAATGTCTAATGTTGTAACATATTTATTTTAACGTAAAATATATGTATATGTACATGTTTGTACATGTATATATACTACAAACATAAATGCATGCATGTCTATTGTCAGATTTGAGTACATATATAGTTTTAAAAGATAACTGAGCATATAAAACACAAGCACACACCAATAAACCACTAACCAGAAGCTGTCAATTGTCTGAAGATGACATGGCTAGTATCAATATATCTGTGTTGATACCTGATATAATTTTGCTTCCAGTATCTTTTAGTATGTTTGAGTAAAGAAGTCCTTCCACGACTGCATATTATATATATAATATTTATATGATTTTACACTACACTTTATAAATCTTAATCCCCACCGGTGAGGTTAATATGCTAATTGAACTTTTTGACAATAAATTGTTTTACGTTCTTGTGTTCGTGTGCATATTGACAGCAACTGTACTCATAAGATGGGAACTGTGAAACCAGTACGAGGCAAACAAGTTTCGGAACCGACCGAACGACAGACAGGTATACAGACCGACGGGATAAAGTGATTCCTATATAGCTCTTCTACTAAATTGTAAAGACAGGACATCACCCTGCGACTATGCTTCATGATAAGTCCAGCGGTAAGACGGAGGCGGGTATTCAGTGGAGGAGCAGTTGAACTGCACCTGTTTTCCTTCGTGTATATTAAGCGTCGAAGATATATTCGTATTTTTGAAAGTTACCAAGAGTTTTGACACTGGAACTGAATTAAAGATCATCGTAGTTTACGTGTATATTACAAATGGTTAAACATGTATGTGTCTAATTGTAAAGCAACTGTCATGACATTGATAAATATCGGTAGTTTTATTACACATTGCATATAATTAAATTGTAAACACCAACACTCATTACAGACAAGAGGGAATTTTTTTTTATTTACATTGCACATGTGTAATTGTTCCTTTGCTGAGAATAACATTTATGGTTTTGCTAATATAGTTCGCAACACAAGTCAGATTCTGTGAAATATGCGTATCTGGTTTATGTGATGCATATGACGCGTTGCGACATCAACCCAGTATGAATAGCTTGCCACGAATGTCATGATCCTGTCATCTTCAAACCAAGGAAGACTTGCCCCAGGCCTGCTCCGGGACGTTCTGCAAGTAAATAAGGACGGCATGTTAAATAGCTGTAGAAGTAGTAGCACTAGTTCTTGTTGCTGATGTTGCTGTTGTACATGTTGTATAAGTAGTTGTTGTAGTAGTAATACATGTATAATACGAGGTAGTCGAAGCAGTAGCAATATTACTAGTAGACGTGGTTTTTATAGTCAACAGAAGTGTGTTTCAATTGGTATGGAGTAGAGCCAGGTTTGATTGTCGTTGGACACAGTAATTGCCTTGATTGTACACTTGTATATGGTCGCTGAACTGCAGAAGCATTCCAACGCATCTTCGATTTCATTATATTGCTTGTTACATTGACCATCCTTGAACTGTTGATAAAGGACTGTGGTTTCATTGTCGTCTTTGTGGCCCTCTTTGTACTACGTAACATTTGGTGATGATGTTGAACATGTTAATGTAAGACTGGTATTGACGTATAACTCATCCATATCTACTTAGGTATTTAAGTAAGGTATTTCTGCATCAACGACTGACATTCGAATTTCAATATCAGCAACTTAAGAAACGGTGGTTATAGGAAAGCGTGAAACCTACATTATATTATAAACACGACCAATATAATGTGTTATAATGTGTTGTGTTGCATTAAATAATCAATAGTACTTTTGTCGTCAAAACGGAACAAAATAAATACTTTGAAAATAGGGTGGCTAGTAAAAGCATTAACTTATAATTTTTGTACTTGAAATACAACTTTAAAATGAGGTTCGCTAATCCTACTTATCATATAATACAAATCCGTTCATTATATACTAGTTTTACAATTTGGAACACCTCTCATGTCATGCGCATTTGTGATGGTTTATGTGTTATTTCAACTATCATGCAACATAAAAAATGACATTTTCATTTTCCTAACTACGTTCGGGTCTCCAATGACCCAACTTAAAACTGACTAGTAAATGATGCGCGTATTGATAGGCCTTCATCAATACTCAATTACCTCAAAGGAACCCTGTTTTAAAATAGACAAACTTGGCACTCAATTTAACGACCCAAAAAAAGAAACACAATCAAGAGCATTTTTAATCAAATGTAAACGTTTCCGACTTGTAAATGAGGAATTAAAAACTGTTTATTCAATTAAGGTTAAATTATAACATTATTTTACAATATTTGAATGTACTTCAAAATCAATCAATGGCATTAAGTAAGCTGAAGACGCAAGTTTATCACGAGGATTACTTGACCTTGCGAAAGTCGACCGTATTTCCGCGCATGTGCGGATCTTAAACTAGTATGGCAAACATATCTGTAGGATGTGCATGTTTTAGGACTATTGGTAACTGGATGGTCAGCTTGAACCATGATACATCGCTAAGGCACTAGGCAATGCAACAAATTACATGTGCAAGTTCGTATCGAAGCTATAGAAGTACTACGAAATGTAGCAAGATATTAAAACATTACTAATACAACATAATAATTTAACGCAGCTTTATAATGATAGTGTGTAAACTTACCTGCTATTATCCAAAAGAACAACACCTAATGGAATGCAAAATAGAACATGGTAACTGTAACTTCTCGTCTAAGGAAGATCCGTTCATTTTATAAAATATTGATGTTCATTCGATTTAACTAATCTGCCCACGAATATTTAAACAAGACAATTTCAAATTATATATTTTGAGCTTGGATCGATACTTAAGACAATTTACGTAACAGTATCCAGAGGCATTTCAGGTGTATAGATGTGTACCAAAATAGCAATACAATACAATACACATATTAAATTGGATTGACACTGAAAACCCATGTATTAGTTAACTGATATTGTCTCAGAAAGCTAAATAATGTTTAATATATTCATTTTTGATGTTGAATTTGCATTTTTTATATTGAATTTTGCAACCATGGTGTTATAAAACACCATTATGTGAGTCAACAGTGGAAAGAAATTCCGATATTTGTTTATCATTGTCTTAAATACATCCATGTTGTTGAATACCTACTTATCAAGTCGTCGGTGTTACACGTTTTCAAATGCGCATTTACATGTATATTTTTTATCCATCCGCTTCAAATATATTCACTCGCAGGATAAATGTCATCGATGTATCTTAACATTAGATTTGGACGTTAAACCAAAGGTACAAAACATGTTCAAACTCACAATTATAACCGAGTAAGACTGCATAAAATGTATTTTATGATTTCAAACAAACACTCGGTCACTATTGTTCAATAAGTAGGTCCATGTGGTGTTCTCATCAGTAAACCGCACAAGTCATAAGGTGCCAGTAGTATGTAAAATTAAGATGTCAGCGTTTCGTTTTATCTAGTTTTTTGTAAATTATTGTATTTTAGGCATTTCATTATGTGAATGAATATACAATTATGATCGTGACATACAAAGAGTAACATTGTTATTATAATGTGTATGTTCAGTTCTAGCGTGTATTTCAAAGATATCTTTATAACTTTATTTTAACCGCTTATGTAAGCAATTATGTACATTGTAATCCCCAAAAGTATGCACCAGTTACTGGTATACTTTAAACCATTGTTGTAAGTTTGCATTGCCCAAAATTAGAAAATTTGCCCAATCCTATAGTTCAATTTTCTCGCTGAATAATTATCGCAAGAAAGGTAATGTGATCTTAGACAGCTACGCCGAAAAATATAACTTTTAAATATAACTTGTCTTTTAACAATAATTACACTATTTTTTATCTGGCATTCAGTATGTCTCTGTGTCACCAAATGCATCTTGTGTATAATGGTAAGATATCAAGATAAAACCAGCAGTCACTGTGTTCGATTAGACAAAATGTCAACGCATTATCAAACGTTAACGCTAAAAAGGACCAACATAATTTGTGTTTACTTTATAAGAAATTAAATAGATACAAAGCTTAATCATTGTAAACTTTCGATCTGTTGAACCTAAGCGATACAGCATCAGTTACGATACAAATCAAGAAAGAATAACAGAACGTACCAAAAATGTCTTTATTGTGTTTTTTTTTATTGACAGAGGGTGAGTGTATTTATCTTAAACAATAATCAAACGATTAAAAAAAAAAAAAATCACATCTCTAGATCGGTAAAAGATAACATTTTCCAAAACCGTTGGAACCTAAACTATATCTGTTTGCTTTTAAAATATAGTAATAATTTTCTTGTCCTCTCCATGTTTTTTTCTCTATACACAGAAAAATCGATTCGGTACACTAGACCGGAATGCAAGATGGGTATGGTGTGAGAGGTTTAACGGTATATTATCCATCCATATGTACGTGATATCCATTAGTGACTACACTGGTTGTATCGCAGCACACCAAATATTGACATGTTTGCCATCGCATACCAGTATTATATATATTCTACAGCCAAAACAAAAGGCGGTATTTCTGTAGAAACTGCGTATTGTAATAGGTACTACGTGTACGTACATCATATAAAATTGTGTATCATTTTAAACGTATGCATTTTACATTAAATAATAGCATTAAATCAGTATTAAAATCCCTAGTTTTGCTATTTCACTCAATGGACATCTTGAGTGAGTGTTTCGCTCAATGGGATTAGTGGTTTTTCACTAAATCATGATATGAAGTTAGTGTTTAAAAAAGTGAACATTAATGCTTTCAATAAGTGGAATAATAAGTTAGTATGTTACTAACCTGAAGTAATTAATTAAGTGGTTTAATAAATGCGATTGTGAAGTTAGTTTATACAACTAAAGTGATACTGAGTTTGTGTATTAATAAATGAAAGGTGAAGTTGAAATAATGTTCTGCTTAATATTGTTACCTGACAATGATACAGTGATTTTGTATTGCAAGTAATTATGTAATTATGTGGTATTCAATAACACCAATAAGTAGATTATATTAGTTCTTAAATGTTCTTAAACGTTATATATCCTAAATGCTTAGGAGCAGAACCAGACGTTGTATTGTCATTTGAGTGAAAGTGAAGACAATCAAAACTTAGACATTGAGATTTAATCTTTAAAGCCTTATTTAAGGTGAAACTTGTCAAATTTATATTAAACAATTAAAACATGTCTGGTCAAATTGTATTATTGTATTTGTAAGCTTCTATTATACCCAATGTCATGAAACTATTTGATTTTTGAATACCGTTAAAAATAAAAACACTGATCCTCCAAGTAAACTGTTTATAAACAATTGCCTTGTTTATTTGCTAGTGGGGTGATTTTCACAAGTTCCATGCTTTTCATGAATAACTGTACTGCTTACAGTAATTTAATTTGTCATAAACTGAAAAAAAAACAAGTCATTTTAAGGGCCGTCTCTGAAACGTTTTTACAGTATTTGAAACTTAAATTATATACTACATGCAATAATTTACGAACTAAAAATCACTTGGTAAGTTTCTGACCACTATAATGAGTTAATTGGCATAGAAAACACATTTTGCTTTGTGTATAACTACCTTTGTTTTCTCAATGCGTTTTTCAAATGTCTTTTTCAATTCTGATTTTAGTATAGGTTTAGTAGACGACCCTCGAAATTGAAACACTTCACTGACCACAATAACGGGATTTGTCCATGCAAAAAAACATGCATAGGACTTGCATTCCTCTTTCGGGAAACTAGGACACTAACTGTCTTTAAATGTAAACAAGTAGAAATAAAACGAGTCATATTTCATTTATTTCAAGAAAATGTTAACTAGTGTTTGGTCATAATGTTTATTTTATGTGTTTATTAAATCTTGGTTAAACATACGTGGTTGTCTTAACTTGCAGCACCTTGTGTGTGCCTTTAAGTGAAGACTTAAAAACCTTAATGTATTTACGTACTATTTAGTTTGCTATACATTTCTGGTTGATATTGTTTGATGTTGTTTTGCTGATATAGGTATATGTTGCTAAATAAAAGTAGTTTAGACATTTGTTTTTCTTGTGCCTCAAGCTAGACTCAAGGAAGCCTTCGCCCGTCACATTAAATTCAATTATGTTATGATGATTTCAATATAATTTCATATTTATTTGACATCCCGAAAAGCGGGTGAAACGCTTCAGTTATGTAATATTGTATAGTGGTCCTCTACAAAGATTGTTCAAATAATGCCCCTAGATTCAAAGCTTGCCACGCACCGGGGGTCACATGGTTTATGTAGACTTAAATAGCTAAATGACTTAGAAAATCGTCTTCTCTGAAACGGCAAGGCCTAGAGGTTTTGTATTTGGTTGGAAAAGTTATATAGTTTTCCTATACAAAGATTTTTCAATAATGCCCCTGGCGTAAAACGTGACCATGCACCAGAGGTCACATGTTTAATATAGACTTACAAAGCAAAATGACTAAAGTCTTCTTTTCTGAAACTGCAAGGCCCAGGAGTTTCGTATTTGGTAAGTAACATAGTATAGTGATCCTCTACAAGGATTGTTCAAATTATGCCCCTGCGGTGAAACATGGCCACGCCCTTGTGTCACTTGGTTTCTAAAGACGTTTTTTTTATGGAAAGTGGACTTAAAAAATATTTTCCTCTGAAACTGCAAAGCTCAAATGTTTTGTATTAGTATGTAACTTTGTATAGTTGTCCTCAACAAAGAATGTTCAAATTATGCCTCTTGGGTAAAAATAGGCCACACCCATGGGGTCACATGGTTTATATAGACTTAAACCACAAAATGACTTTTTAAAATATTTCTGCTCTGAAACCTTAAGGCCCAGAAGTTTTGCAATTGATGTGTAACATAGTATATTGGTCCTCTACAAATATTGTAAAAGTTATTCCACTGGCGTCCACACCCTAGGAGTCACGTGGTTTGTATAGACTTATAAGGCAAGTGTACTTTACAAATCTGCTCTGAAACTGCAAGGCCCAGAGGTTTCATATTGTGTATGTAACATTGTATTGTGGTATTCTAGATTGTTCAAACGATGCTCCTTGGGTAAAATTAAAGTTAATTGAAATTGCCCCACACCAAGGTGTCACATGGTGTCTATTTACTTATATGAAAAGTAGACTTTGAAAATCTTATCTTCTGAAACCGCAAAGCCCATATGTTTCGTATTTGGTATGACAATTGTATAGTGGTCCTCCACAAATACTGTGCAAATTATGCCCCTGGAGTAGAAAGTGACTACATGGTTTATATAGACTTTACAAATATTCTACTGAAACTGCAATGCCCACTTACTAAGGTATGTGGCTAAGTGCCCTTTGTCATTCTTGTTATAAGTCACTGTGGTGCCTTAAACTCAGGTGAGCGACCTAGGGCCATCGTGGCTATCTGAAATTCATACATTTACTATGCATGTTGATTGAATTTGAAATGCGGTTATTTTTTATTATAATTTTTATTATTCTTTATTTTGAATTTCACATTTCTATCAACTTATCCAGCAGATGTTATTCAATTTATAATCAGATATCATATCTTTCGATAAATAAAATGTGGTGAATGAAGTCGCTGTGTATGCCAAATTGTTATTAGTAACACTTATGACTTCATTTTCGTAGCATGAATACAGTGTGTTTAATACTAATTATCCACATAAACCGTTGATACATCATATTCCTACCGAATATTATTTTAAATCGCCATAGTCTAGTGAAATTTCATGTTTGTGTTATGAAGTCAGCATAATTCGAAATGCGCTGAATGTTCCCTGAATATTTCTTTTCATTAGGATACACAGTAGAAATGATTATTTTACGTCGAAATGTTTATCATTTATTAGATTTCAAAGACGAAGTAAGAGCACAAATAGTAAATAATATTTAAACTCATCTGATTCAAATCAATTTTTATTCATTGCGCAATTATTTTCTTACATTGTTTATTTGTTAAATTTTCCTGACCAATTTATAAAACAATTATGTACACGTAAATTATTTCGGTTATTCATGTATCACTGGTGAAAACATGGGGCGGTATGATCGGTTTATTCACGGTACAATTAATGATTGAATTAATCTCAAATAAACGTTGTGGTCCGAGAAGTTTTCGTATGGTGTCCGAAAAATATTGGGTACGAGAAGTCTCCTTATATAGCTGGGCACCGAAAATTCTGGGGTCGAGAAGTAACGTAACCGACCATCTTGGCCCTCTTGTATTAGGTTGAGTGTAACAATCATATATCAATAATAATTTCAACGCCGATCGTCTTTTTTAAAGACATTTCTCTTTCAGCATTCATCTGCGTGTTAATTATAATATTCACGTGCATTTACATTTGCAAGTAATACACTGCCTAATAGCTAGTTTTTAATGTTTGTGAATGTACGTGAACGGCTATATATTATAACATTATAATACTAATGCAAAAAGCCTTCTGGGGTCATATATCAAGGCATGATTCCATACTTAAATCGAATTTAAACATTTCATATCCGGATTACCAGCATAAGTCGAACTTAAATACAATCAATACAATTCAATGATTTTAATATAATATAATTAAAAAAAACAACCTGTTCCGCTGCAAGTATATTGTGTATAAAACTTCATTTATGAGCCAAAGGTACGTTCATGCTATGCATACTGTTTTTTTTTTGTCACCACAAATTCAATTACTTTATGCATAGTATTTCATATATCACCCAATAATGCAATTCAGCTATGTATAATATTTAATATGTCACCCATAATTTTAATCCAGTAATGCATAACAGTTCATATATCACTCAATAATACAATTCCCTTATGCATGAAATTTCATATATCACGCGGTAATTTAATTACATTATGCATAATGTTTCATAAATATAACGACAATTTAGATAAGGTTAGCATTATACGTGTGTACTTTATATATCACTTTACAATTCAATAAACGTACAGCGTATGTCATACATAATGCTTTATATATATCAGCCGAAATTTCAATTAACGTACGCATATAATCAAACAACACAATAAGGCAATGCGTGTTTTTACATATAACTTCCAACAATTCAATAATGCTATATATAACTTTACATAAATCTCGAGACATGTCAATACGTGCATTCATACTTGCCGATAATGGCTACGTAACAATTGTTTTGTCTTATTAAGTAACTATTAATCTTCAGCAAATCACGAGTGCCACATTTAAAGTGTTGATAACTTCATATTAACGTATTCCCGACCATCAGATGACGACACAGTTTGTCTTAATGCTGGCCTCCAAGGCCGATTATCTGTAGACGATGTAATGTCTCCTTGAATTGCGTAAGGAGTTATACTCGAATATTCGCGGAATTCAAGTTCTGCAAGTGTCTCATAGTTATTACCTTGACGAGAATCTGCAGAACCTGGTAGAACATGAAACGAAACTTTAATTGACAAGAAAGGTGATAAAATAGTAAATCAACATCCAAGCAGACTCATAAGATGTATTATCTTTATTATGCATTCCGGGCTTGATTTTTTTGACATTATAAATTGATTTACATCATGAAACCTTACCGATTCTACAGGTTTCATAAATTCCATCTGTGGTTGAGGCGTCGTTGTTTCGTCTAAGTACAAACACAAGTTTAATGATCATTATTAGATGTTATTGCTGGACTAACAAACTGATGTTATTATTTTACAGTTTTTGTTTGTAGTTACCTTTTTAGATGGACACAGTTTTACTTAAATAAAGTAATAAAACACACACTTATAAAGTTATATTATTTTCAATTGTTCACAAATATGATAAATCAACATGTATATGTTATATATTCATTTACTTACGGTTCTCTGACGAGATCTTCGTACTGGCCAGTTGGGATAGTATGCGTTTGGTATGTTTTGGAACCGCTTTGCCCTGAAATAAACGATGTAACTATACTGTTTCTGATAGAAACAAGTCTCAGACTAAGTAATTTTTATAATATGCTATGCATGTTGCAAGGTTGTGTTATTGTTATTTTAATTTGACAATTCCTTAGCAGCCAGTTTCGAGATAAACTACGAAATACACAAATGCACGTGTTTAAAAAAAGGAAAAAATATATATCACGGACTCGTCCTGCTGTCCCACAAATAATTAAATTCCATCTTTAAAATCACAAATCAATAGATGACATGAGCATGTACACGTATGCAAAGATTTTACAGCGCAATACAAAGAAATAAATTTCTGCCATGCAACCTGTATCTCCATAGCAGGATGAACAGAGTACTGATGAAAACAACCCCTAGGACGCCACCTACTACACTACCAACAGTGGATGTTGCAGAACCGCTCTCAACTGTAAAAAAAAGCGTTTCATTTCACACAGTGTTTGAATATTGAACGATTTAACTTTATTTTTGTATTGTTGTTAAGATTACTTCATTATTTAGTTATATTATACAAAACAGTCTGTATATTCTGTACCTGTGTTCACTAGGGTTGTTTCCGTTATTTCTTCAGTCCATTCTGATTTGCCTATATTGTTTTCTGCCAGCATTTTGATTCGGTATGTCAGGCCAGGTCTTAATCCCCCAATTGTCCAGGTATGGCTTACAACAGAATCTGCTACGTAGATATCTCTCCAGATTTCAATATCGAATTCTTTGTATCGAATAGTGAAGTTCTGATCCTGGCCGCCATTAAAACCAGGAACCCATGTAATAACAATTTCCGTTTTTCCTACTCCGTCAGTAAGCAAGTCCTTCGGAACATACGGTTTGGCTAAAATAATTGTTCTCGTATAATTAATAAAACGTTTGTATATACATACGCGATTATTATTGTAAATCTACTAACTTCGTCAATATTTAACTTTAGTAAAGCGTTACTAAATGTTGTTTTACATCATAATTAAAAAACAGCACAAATTCAAGGTTTTTATAGATACATACACTGTGCTTGTAAGGTAAACACTTGCGCTACTGAACCCAATGTGTTGGAAACGTTTACCATGTATTTTGCATAATCTCCAACCTGCACACGGAAAATCATTAGTTGAGTCTGCATATTGTCATCAGAGGTATTAATCAGAAAGTTGTTGGAGTCACTGGACACATCTTTCCATCCATCATCTACAAGTTTGTACCAAGTGAAGTCTGAAGATTTTGGCTCAGGATAGGCCATGATTGTGAAGGTAAACACAGCCGAGTCGTTAGGAGCTCTGTACTGTTCTGTTATAGGAGGTGAAAAGGGCGACGCTCTTGGTGCACCTGTGCAAGAATACAGTTGTATTGTATGCACTTTAAAATATGAATATTTATTCGTTACTAAGTACGGTATGATATACATATGTACCTCATTACTTACAGTTAACGAATAGAGCCAGTGAATGTTTGTGTTGTCCTTGGTTAAAACGGTTGTTAGCGAGACATGTATAGCTTCCAGCATCATATTCACATCTTGCTCGATGTATTTGAGCTGTGGCTTCATGTGCTTCAGTCTCAACAAGGATTGTTTCATTTCCACGAGTTGCATTGACGATATGAACAGTAGGTTGAGGGTCACCATCGGCATCACATACCAGCTCTAATGTTTCGCCTTGGTCCACAGTGATGTTAGTGCTGGATTCATTTGCTTTGAATGCCCGTTTATATGCCCCGTCTGGAAGAAAACTTGCTTGTAAAATATATATTTGAACACCAATATAACACTACATAATTTTACATAAAGTGGATATTGTATGGTACACAACAAGAACTATTTAGAAAAATGTAGTAGAAGCAATGGATTATTAATTTCAGATTATTGTTTTTAATATTGCTTCGGTCAAGTATACATTAATTTTCCAAAAGTTAAGAAGGCTGGGACAAAAAGCAAACCACGGAGTCGCGAATAAGCATTATAATAAAAACATATTGCATCGTGCCACTTATTTGCAATAGAAACAGTATATACACATGCTCTAACGTTTTACGCACCACTTCTTCAAACGCCAGAATGGATTAAACTCAGATACGTGTTTGTCTTGATAATTAAGCAACTTTATATGTGTGATGCCAACAGAATGAATCTTATTTCCCTATAACTTTCTAATGAAAATAACAACATCAGTTAAATAAAAAGGTAGTAATTATTTAACTTACATTCAAATTTATATAGAATGTCGATTGACCAAATCCGTACACAACTTCATTTCCAATAGGCTGCATTATGTTTGATGTATTACATTGGTATTCCCCTTTATCGGTCAATCCAATGTTGTTTATTGTTTGTGTTTGTCCTGTACCCACCACTGTACTCGTGTCTTTTCTTATCCATGTAAAGATTGAGGCCTGTGGACTACCAACATTTGTTAAGGAGCATGTAACCGTTAGAGACATGTTGAGTAGAGCGCTTTGGTTCTGCAATCCTTGAACAGCCGGTGGGTCTGTAGTATCAATTAGTCGTATCAAACATTTTTTTAAACTATGCAATTAACATTTAGGTATATATGCCCTTATTCATGGAAACGATGTTTTCGATTATAATACAATCGCAAGAAGGAAATCAATAATGGGTATTCAAATTCAAAATCTAAAACAAGTGAGAAATTAAAATAAACCAATCTCTGAACAAATAAAGTCAATATTAAGGCTAACATTACTTACATAGCGATCCCTGTACATGCACAAATAAGGTCAATTTTGGCTAACATTACTTACATAGTATATCAAGGGTAATTGTTAGGCGCGCTGTATCGTTTACGATATGTCCCACGCTATCTACCATGGTGTTAATTGCGTCGCATGTTAAATTTCTGTCCATGTTAGTGCTCGCATTGGTAATAGACAGGACATTTCCCTCTGGAGCTCCAGGACCATGCCAAGAAAAACTAGGAGCTGGATTACTGCTTGCAAAACATGTTATTGTGAACGACCACCGTTTTATAACTTTAAGTACTTGGTCTATCTGTTAGATGTTGTTGAATTTTGCTTTCATATTCTCTGGACCATCTGAAAAGTGATAACTATTGGCTAATAAATTGATTAAAACAACTATATATGTATTGCCGTGATAGTGAATGGTGATTAAAATAGTCCACTATAATACTTACACAGTAAGTTCAGGTTTACTGATGAATGGTTGCTTCCATAAACGTTTCCTTTAAATGTGGTGTCCATGATATTCTTTACCGTGCATGTGTAGTTCGTGTCCGTTTACTTGAATGACATAAATGTATGATGATACATGAGTGTACACAATTAACTCCATATTTTCGTTTTACCTTTGTATTATATCAAAATAAACAAACAAATGCATGCAAATCAAACGAAACAAAAAAAAAAAAAAAAAAAAAAAAACCTACATTGTACTTTGATGCTCTTATTGGTTGCTAGAACCGTATTGATGGCTTTGAACTCATAACTTGCAATACAAGACAAATTTCCACCACTGTACGCGTACATGTTCGGTGTGTATAGCAATCTACTCATTGCGACGTCATCAATATAGGAATATTCAGCCAGGTCAGTGATGTTCACGCCATCATTAAACCTGTGAATAATAGCATTAGGACGGCTTGTTTATGTGATGCACGTGAACGTCGATGTGACATTGAAAACAAGGTACGCAACGGGTGTTTGTGGATCAATGGTCAACGAAGTAGGAGGAACTGGAAATGAAGCAATCTACAGATAAACTACTTATGGCCATATGCCTTTATGTATTCATTTTTTTTTATAAAATTGGAAGACTATGTTACTATAACAATCTTATAGGTCGATTTAAGAACATAATTTGTGATTTTTAATCAGACTTAGGTTTTAGCGCATTGTTCGAACTCTTTCTTAAATATGTATTTATTACACGACATATATTTTTTTTTCTCAAATATATATCTACATTTATATCTAAATCCAAATTATAATGGCATATACAGACATTGCGATATTCAATTCACAAATACAGAGTTCAGTAATAGTTTTACACCGAAAGTTTATTATTTTCATAACTGTCGCCAAATTTAATAAATCAGCAATTAACGACTTGATAGACATGGATTTCAACGTTATTTATTCAAAGAAATTAACAGCCAGTATTTTGAAATAACCTTATAAAGTATTTGTATATCGATCGAATTTATGAATGTGAAGCAAAATATAGATTTTCATTAAAGGGGCATAATCGTATGTTTGCAAATTGACAATTTCGATGCTGTTGACACATTCCAAAATGTACTTAACACTTGAAATAGCACTCATGAAGCAGACATTTACTGATCACAATTTCTCGTTTGCGAATAAAAACAAATTGAAATAGTGAAACGTGAAAGATTTTCACTCATATGTTGATAACACATGTCTTTTTTAACAAACTTTATATATGTTGCTTGTAGGTTCTATACACAGCATAATTTATTTTGTTTTTGTTTATATAATATTAAGGTTGGTTGGTGCTGATGCTGTAATTGTTGCAGATTTGTGTTCCATTTAATATTTTGGAATTAAAAAATAATATATATATACATGAATACATTCGTTTATTATTTACAATAGACCTCGCAACATATTTAATAATTGAAACTCTGCAGAAGCATACAATACTACTATATTATAACACACTAAATAGTATCGCTGTATCAGCCAAGGAAATACACGAAATAAATTGATACTGTTTATTAATTGCAATGAAACAAGACGTACGATCGGAATCGAGAACAATAATAAGGAAGAGCAGATTAAGTTGGAATCCATTAATAGAATGTCATACTCATAGTTAGCAGTTAGTTTGCAAACTTCGCGTTATGTCGCAGATGGGTCTTAAGGAAGACAATCAAAACGTTATCATGTTTCATTCAATTATTGTGATGGATATGTAGAAATGAGTCTTCATGTTGTTATCATGGAATTTCGAATGTAGACCACAACATATTTCGATCAGTTGCGAGTCAGATTGTCTATGATAGTTTAAAAAGCACAGAAAACGTTCATTATGTTGGGGTAGTATTTAGGGTTTATTAGGGTTGATGTCATACAATTGTGTTATTTAGTTGCAATTTCTGGATAGGTACTTTATTTCATGTATTTACTATTCAATATTTATTTGATTTATATTACTATGAGCTAGTTTTTATTTGCATAATAGTAATACATTTTAGGCCAAGTATGCTAAACAGAGAGCATTTAGGCAGGTTTAAAATAAATGAAACTGTCCGTTGTAAAGCGATGACCCCTTTTAAAATAAAATTGTGTGACTAATGTTTTTTTGTCTGTGTTGTAAAGTCAAAAAGTCAAATGGTCAATTGTCTGCAATAAAGGGAAAACAAAGTCTAATATTTATTAATGGTTCCACACTGGTTGTACAGTTGGAGTTATATATGTTATATGTGATACAATAGTACAGTTTACAATTTATTAGAGCAAAATCAACACATGAACACGTGCAGTTAGGTTTGCTTTATTGAAATTGATAGCAACCTATGAACAGTTTACTAAAAAGATGATGCAATATGTTCAAACGTATTAATGTAAAACATATGACTTGGGCACACTCGGGTTGTGTTGACCGCATTTGTGCGTGCGTTCTTTCTCGAAAGCAGCGTCGCTGCAACGACCGCAGCAGAAAATAAGACTATCTACGCGGCGCACGGGCGTCAATCATACATTGTGCAGACACCGTGCAGTCATGGTGTGGTCAACTAATGAGCATGAATATTATAGGATTATAATATGTCCATGATTCTACGTAACTTGGATCGTGACCCAAGAATCCATTTATCGAATGGGAAGCATTAAACTGCAGACTGCCTTTATCGAAAATGCCAATTCTGGAGTCCAATCTAGTTTTCTTGAAATTTCGCATAGAAATAATGTATGTATCTATTTATACTAAGGACTTTATACAATGAAGAATATTATTTTGTTAATTACAAAAACACATATGAAACAATAAAGGAAATACGATATAAAGGCGAATAATATCGATTGAAACACATCACTGTCCTATTTCATCGACTTCCTTAAAAGGTATGGAGCGGACAAACTTTGGGGCAGACAGACACCAGGACAGACAGACGAATGTACCACGCTTGCATACATACTAACTTTTAGACTCTCGTGATGGGGGGGGGGGGGGCGCGTTTACTGATTGCTGAGGCTGACTTTAGATAAAAATAGCAAGGTTATTAATAACAAAAATAGCTTAGGGTTTAATATCTCCGACCTAGATTGCTGCATAGTAGACTACTTTCTTCTGCGATTTTAGACTCAAAATTTGATACTGCACTAAAAGTTATGAATTACCCGACATGTTTAGTTTCTTTTAAACATATTATGTTCTAATTACATTCTTCATAAACAACGATGCATTTGCGAAACGTTCGTGATATTCAAATTGGCACTTCTCACTTTCGCGTAATAATACATGAGTTAAAATCATAGTGAATCCAACATGTAGATTTAGAAGCAGAACATATAATTGTTCTGCGAACAACTGAAAACAACAACCATTTGTTATTTGATATAGGGACATTTCTTATGTATAAATGTATACGAACAGTTATCGCAAATATAGTTATTCTTGTGTATATTAAGTCATTATAAATGATTTATAAGTACATTTGTTATATCGAAACCAACACGCTTGCATTAAGCTATGGGGCAACCTACAATTGTATGTGTCTCAGAAACATTTAGCCATTCATCATTTGTGGCGTTTTCTGAGACTTTTGGTCCTGACTCGGAAAGCATCTTTTAGAGAAAACGTCGTTTGAAATTATGTCACAAAATTCGCGCTGATATTAGTTTTAATTGCCTCTTATCTTTAATAATTTTAGCGTTGATCTTTTTAAAGAAATACAATTATTAGCTAACTTGTGTTGTTTAATGTATATTCTTACTGAACCTGTTGACTGTGACATGTTGATTGCGTTATGAACTGATTTCTGCCCTTTTAACATTAGCCACACTCACGTCTGACACATTTCGATATCAATATTGGTTTGACGCGTATTATTACTAACATTACTTCACAGTGAAATTGATTATGTTCCTGAAACTGAACCAAAAAATCATTGATTATCATCACTGTTGTATCTGGTTTATTATTTGTAAAATTACTATATAATAAATTTGATTCTTTTCCTGAAAATGAAACACAAAATAATTGATTATCATTAGTGTATTAACATTTTTTATTAAATTACTTCATAACTTATCAAATACAGTAATGTATGAAGTGATATATAGATACATGTATGTGTGTTATGGGTCTGAATTAATTATTTCATTATAATTGCTAGTGCGTTGGAAACACTCCAATGTAAATACATTGGGGGATATCGCCGAGACCATCAGGGCATCATCACGCAATAGCCTCAACATCATAAACCTGGTACAGAATCCATAACAACCATTCAAACTCTAAAATTGGACAGACTTTCTGAAACGCCTATTCAAGCCCGCCCCAAATCTGCTCTCATACCACCACTTCAGGTTTGCATATATTGTTATTTTTGTCACATGCTTGTAAAGTTTGCCGGACTAATTGGAGTCACTTGGCCTATTTGCTGAACGCCGGTGTTATCTACACGAATAAATTGGACCACTGTGCAACTCCATCTATGCCAGTATATGCCAACTACCGATGCATGCAAAATGTGACTAATAACAGCTATTGTCATAACAGTGCATAGTTGCAAGACCAGTATTACGGTGCCCCTGTGTTATTACAATGATGGACCTAAGATTTATCTGCCTCAATAGCTCAGTAGATAAATGGATACAGTCTAGATTTAAAGGGCATTATATACATATAATATATTTTTATATATACACAAATTTCCATTCTAAATTTGTTTCGTTCTACAAAGGAGAATGTCGCATCTCAATATTTCGAATAAGAACTACATCACATATATGCGTTGTTTCCATTTTAAAATGGGTGCCATGGTAATCACTATGTAAATTATAAGTTATGTCACGTTATTGTTATTGCAATTTACCTAAATACTAATGTATGAAATTTCAATTGATTATTATTACATTTGATGAAAGTATTTACGTTGTAGGATGGCAATAAATATCAATGAATTGAAGATTTAAAGAAAGTCACTCAGTGGAAGAAAACTTGAGCAAAGAAAGTACTTTCATATCAATAGCTAGTGTTAGGGTTACATTCTCGGTCTGATATTTTGATTCAGTATGGACTTAACTATATGAACTTGTTAATTGCAATTCAGTATTATTAAGTGTAGTATTTGGCAAAGTATAATGGAGAAAATCATTCAGTTCACATCTGTTCATGTTGTTTATGGTTGTCGTTGCTACAGTTCAACTTAAATCTGTAGATACTTTGTCAATTTCACTATCTGTGGTAAAATTAGATGCAAATGTTGAATATTATCGGTACAGTTTTAAGAAATATATTTTAATTTTGATAAATGGATTCACAATAATTTATATTTCAACCTATGCCGTCTTAATCCAAAATAAGCCAGGAACAGATTCTGTAGTTTACATTTGACATGTATACATGTATACATGTTAACAAATATTAAAATGAGGAATTGCATTGTAGATGTAGGCCTAATCAATAGGAAAAACAAGTCAATGCACTACAGTCTGGATTGTAACATTACTGAAAAATACTGTAAAATAACATATAACTAATATACATGGTAATAACGGTGGAATATATGTACCGTTATTACCAAATATATTAGTTTTATGTTAATGTAACAAACTAGTAATGCACTATATTATAGTTCTGCTTACGAGTACATTTATGTATATTGCCTGCCGTTTTTTTCAGTAATGTAACAATCCAGACTGTCCGCTGTACATATGAATTCCACAACATGGTAACACAGTTAAGACTGAACAGCTTACTGCAAATACAATGGTATATAAAGAAATTGGGGGAATAATAACAATTGTAAATAGTGTTGCTGATCAAAAAGCTTACATTAATTAGCAAACGCAATTCATTACGTTTATAACCTTATTACTCAAAATGCAAAAATCTCTAACCATCTTTACTTTAGTGTTTGGTTTCACATATCACTTTAAATTTGCTTAAATCTAATAACACACAGAAACACATTGACAGAGAAATATAAAAGGAGTACCTCATGCTTAAATGAAACAGGAAAATGAAATAGGAACATATATGCTATAAACACGCTATAGTCATTAGGCAGTTGTCTGAATTAATGCACAAATGTTTGGAAGTTAGATTTATAATCTTTATTAACAGTCAGAAGTATGTATTAGTGATCAGAAGAACTCCTTATCTTAGACCTATTTGAGGTGAATCTTTAATGAAATTGTGTGATAATGTTCATTTGAGTTCATAACCTCGTCTGCTTTTTATAGTGGCTAGCAGTGGAATTCGATTAAATTTGCATATGTCATGCCGCACTTCGCATGGAACAAAAACATTGAAATAAAGTATCTCATGTTTAATTTAGATAAATTTTCATGAAAATAAAACAATTTATATTATTAGACTAAGTTGGCCTAATGATTTAAATTTAACATATGATGTTTTTTTTAGAAATTAGTGTTTATGTTCATTTTCTTTCCATGTACAAATATAATGTCTATCCAATTTCAGATTTATAGATACAATTAATTACAATATATAGTGTTGAAAACAAAACATTTATATATAAATGTGTGTATTATGTTTGTATAGAGTGTTTGCTTTATCCTAGTCATTATACATTTTTTCTTCATCTGCCAATAAATATATGTTTTTTAGTGCATAAAAGAACCATTTCAAAACCTGTGTTCACTGTTTAACAAACATGCATTGTGTAGTTTCAACCGTATTCCGTTGTAAAGGATACCAACGATTCCTTTTAACTGACCAATATCTCGTTAAACTTTGGCTCTTGTTTGCCTATGTGACCATCAAAATATTGTTTGCTGTTAGAGCATGATATATCGAAGTATTCATGCATGCACTGGATATTATGTAAAACGATATCTTAATATTGAAATAGATGTCAAACATATTAAAACGAAATACATGCTCAAATTAATTAACTGACAATAAAACATGTTGTATCATTATTTAAAAAAATGACATTATGCTTGGAAACAATAAAATATAAACTATCAGAAATATAAAATATAATTTTGAAAAGATTCCGTTTGTTAGTTTAGCAGCTTTTTCATTATTGGTTTAAACATGTTCAGTTTTCATTCTTTTTTGTAATCATTACTTACAAAATACTGATAATGTGTGGGTGTTCAAAGCTAGTGAATACCACAACACAGATTATTCATATAAAAAAATGTAGTAATTAAAAGAAAATTAAAGGATGTTGTTTTACAAAGTGTTGTATGCACGTGTTACAATTCTTGTTGTTTTTTTCTTGTTACCAATATAAACATAATAAAAACATATTGTGCTCCATGTTGGGGATCTTAGGATGGCATCAAAATCCATCTTTTACACGGATAGCCACTGTCTCCTACGATATGCTATTGTCTATTTCGTGTATTGGCTGCATCGTTGCTGATTTCATCTAGTTCATTTAACGGTAATGGCAAAGAATAGCTTATATATAAAACATTTTTTAAAAGCAAAATTATGTGTTTGCATATCTGGTATTCCTTTAAACTATTTTAACTATTTTAACGAAGAATTAATAAGTTTTCAACATGACATAGAATTTAAAAAAATAAATAAACACACTCTAATATATCTATATGTTTTGATTCGTATTACTTTATATATCGTCCATTGAAAGCCAGAAGGTACAATCAGCATAGATGCAAAGAAGACTGATAGCACATACTGGCTCTTAAGGGACGATATATGAGACCTAGAAAATGATATAACATTGTAATGATTTATTTATAACATATAAACATCTATATTTAGTCGTTTTGCACTGTATGAAACAAGAGTTATAAACAAGTTTCATGTGTGACAGTACTTTGACGACTTTAACACACGTTGCTGCAGTATTATCATCAAATGCAACCTTGTCATTGAAGATATGGTACCCCTTGAGATTAACCTAACCTCCCTATTTCCCTGCAGGAGCTTTGATTCTAATTTTGGTTCCATCAGTAACATCAAAACTCGTTGAACAGAGCTTTTCCATATAACTCGTGAGCTTTTTTTAGTAAATCCTTGTTCATACAGTATACACTGGATGTAAAGAGCAACTTTATCATGCGAACTAAACTGAGTATTAAGCCTCTACAATGGCACTAGATACAGTAGGCTGTGATTTGGCACGAGCGTCACAATCATTAAGCTGAATATGGCCAGTTGCAACATACCTCAATGCCATCAGTAATGTGTATGTGTAATATAGTGTTCTCTGACACTGGGTTCAGTTCATGTACATATTTCTTTTCATCAGTTGTAAACGCACAACTTTAGTTTACTTCTTAATATTCTTTATATTCATAATAATACAATCATACACATTATAATAGTTCACAGTCTCAAGTCCAGATCCAAATCCGATAGTATCCAAATATAATAAAATATGATGACTCAACGGTCAAGCCTAAGGATCACTAATAACCACTAAGGATCAAGCCATACACAACAGACATATAGATAATCATGTTGTAATCACATTAAAATACATTAAAGCGCTAATCATCTGTGCATATATAATAATTAGATAAATCTTCTAGTGGCCAATTTAAATAAATCTTTACACATATGCTAATATTTCACCAGATATTTATATAACAATCATCTACAACACCCTAACACATCGCAGCAGCTATAAGACATAGAAAGGTTACACTTTTCCTCTCTCACACATACACATTACAACAAATATAAACTATCACTTGACTTAACTGGTTTTGAAATCAGTCAACTGTGACCATTGGTCAGTATGATCAATTGGAGATAATCAACTTCCCTTGTCAGAATTATTGCAACATTATACCTGATTGCAAATGGATGACAGGCTATTTCTTCGCTTGTTGGCTTTTGTATTCGTGCATGTAATGTTACATCCAGAGCCTCGTTTCCATGTTGACAGAATCGGTACATTTTGATCACTGATGCTGTGTCTCAAGAGGGTCCTCTTTGGAAACCTTTTATCTGTGGACATAAAGCACATTACCACGTATATTATATAAACTATAAAACAATATTCGTCAAGCATAGTTCAAGTCATCCGTGAAACTTACGTATATGCAAAGAGAACAGTAAACCTGTAAATAACAAAAGTACCTATTTTAATAAAAAAAAGTTAATACGTATTGTGAAAACATCCCAGACATATGTACCAAATTGTGCTGGTTCGAATTTAACGAGAAACGGTAATGCACGCCTTCTATAATATTCCTGATACACTAGCTTGTACACATTTTATATCCGGATACCGATGTATCCGATTTTTATATCACACATGGAGGTGCCTTGTGTGTGTGTGTCGTTCTAGTGACATACTTGTATTTACATTGGTATTTTAGAACATTATTAACTTGTCAATATTAATAAGCTCCAAAAATAAATCCATATTCAGCAGTTAACATGGCATGTAAGCAAATTTTGGACCATTGAAATGTTAAATATTCGTATCCGGTTTATGTAAATACGTTAGGCGAGAATGCACTTAAAAGGAATGATTATAACACGAAAGAAAACTTACCGTAATGAAACTGCTACCGATTGACAGTGGGTGAAATATAATGTACATGTAACGAAAAAAAACACCGGCACTGTGTGTATTTCAAAATCTTACGATATTGTCTTCTTCAGTTATGGAATGAATACCGATTCTTCTTTAACACTAAAGGAGTAAATTTAAGTAAGTAAGGATAAACATAAGTTAAAACTTTCTTCAATATTGGTTTTTCTTAGATAGGCCTATATGATTTAAGGATTTTTTTACAACTTTATTAACAGCTGCATAAGTATGCGAGTCGATTTGTTTTCGTATTTGTATAATTATAATTCGATTAATGGATTAAATAATTTGCATACATAAACCATTTTAATTAACAATATTGCGGCACCGATTAGATCAAATAGAGCGAAACACGTGGATGTGGTTAGGTTTCTATTTATGAGGTATTTAAGCTAATGCAGTATTTGGTATATGCCAATCAACTTATTTCAACGTTGACGGACGGCACAACGCATAAAGTAGCATACATTGTTTTTGTATTTTTCAAATGTATCTTAAATGAACAAACAGTATGATTGCCCAATACTTTAATATTCAAATAAGTATTACGATCGGTACATTTGACACAGTGTAAAGTTTAGCACATACATGAATCCATTCATTAACATTTGTTATACATATAGGAAGTAATCGTTACGTTATCGAACCGATAAGTTGAACATTGCACGGTTGATTATTTTTTTGTAACATATGTAATGATTTAGAAAAAATGTTGGAAACATGGTTTTACGTATCGCTTTTCTAGGAACGTGTTCGATGTAACATCAAGATGGACATTATATTTCTGAATATTGTCATTTGGATAACATGTCGCTGTACACTTCTGGGTATTCGTACGTAGATTTATAAGTATTTTGCATGTATTGTGTTGTTGTTTTGTTTTACAATGTTAAATAAAAACATAACCCCGCCTGTTAATACAGTTCATTATGAAACGCGTACTAGCTTGAAGAACAGTATAACATTACCGCGATATGTATACTATTTATAGCATACATATATATGCACGCTGAAATCCATGTAAAATCCAATTTTAAATTCAAATCGAAGACAACTTTGATAAAGGCGACTAACTATTTCGGCTGAACGCGGCCCTGGTAATAAAATATGAAAACAACTATAAACAAGCAGGAGCGCGATTTTGCGTTACTCTATACTATTAAAAATACGATGTTATAATTCATTACCCATTCATTTCGGTGTTATTACACTAGACGTTTGTGTGTATGCAACAATACTGACACTACGCCTTTCTTCGGTCGTTAACGTCCGCAAAGGCCATTAAAATGCGCTAAAGCCCTCGTGCTACGCGATTGGTCTTTAACCTATGTTTGGGCCTCTGCGAATGTTAAAGCCCAAAAACAGGCATATTACCCCTTTACAACAGAACTCAATTGTTTACAAAAAAGTGGTAGTAGCAAAATGAATGTATCCAACCTTTCAAAATTAAAGATAAGTAAAACCTGTCCAAACCGAACTCTGTAAAAAACCGAATCCCTGTCAAAACTGAACGGCTGTGTCGGCCCCGATTATTTTCCCCTTAGTGTATATATAAAAAAAATGTAATAAACCGAACCCTGTCAAAACCGAATACTGAACGATTTTTTCACAAATGTGATCTCATTCAACCTTAAAAATCCTGAATAAACCGAACGGTGTATCCTGTCAGGTAACTCTTCGCGATACCGCGGAAGCGCATTATATACACTAAGGATGACGTCACACACCAAACCTCTGTACTTAACCGCATTATTTCGCCCAACACGGCGAAATGTGCTTACGCATGAAGTAATCTCGCGTATGAAAGTTGTTTCATGAACTGACTTTAATGATACAATTATTCAGTTAATACCGATAGTAGAATATATTTATGTTAAATAAAATAACAGTAGCTCGTGTTTAACGCTGTTTAGCGTGTTTATTATAAAAAGCTACTTTCACTTTCGATTTGTGAGAACATTCAAGGTTAGATGCCAGTAAATCCAATTCCCATAGGGTCCCATTATAAAACGGCGAACTTTCAGATATCAGACTAATGTCTGTTAAGAGATGAATCTTTCCTCTTCCGAAAATTGCAATAAAAAGATATGGCATTTTACTTCTAAGAAAATGCGTCTCAACTGAATGCAGACACCGGTGGAAACTAGGGTTTGCGAAGTCATATTTCGACAAAAGCCCCATGCCTCAGTAAACACACCCCAACAGCTCATCTATAAGTTAGCTTCCAAAGACATGCGCAAAAATGTCCCAAACACACAGCGGATATTATAAATAACCTCAAAAGGCATATCAGACATTGCTAAATACTTTTCATGGCAGAAGAAAAAAGGAACTCTAGTAAAAGGTACTTCGAGTGTAAAATGGAGGGAAACAGATCTAACCTCAATTGGATGTTTAATCAACCTTTGCGAACTATGCTGGAAAGTAGCGCATACCCATAATGCTTAGAGCGTCAGTAAACAGCTCTGTCACACCGGTGTATACACAACGGCGAAAGCGTGAACCCGATATTAAGTGACACAATTACACACAAAGGGCATACTCGCCATGGCGATAACGGTGCAGTGGTGAAATTAGCGATCAGCTAGTTGGTGCATACGACACTAGTAAAATTGTGAAAAACAGATAAGTCGGTCGTGTTTTATGTTAAAATGTATGTACAGGGTAAAGTTTTAAATGTTTCAGAACAGTGTAATTAAAAATTTATACATATAGTAAATTCTAACAATATTTCGATCACTGATCTCAATAACCCTAAGGCTTGCCATAAAATCGCGCTAAAATAAATATGTTTAAACTAATCAAAGCAGTCAAAAATTGGTGATTTCTTTACACAGATGTAAATATATGTTTCGTTCAATACATTAACTTGTTTGATTGATGATTTGAGTGTCGTTTTTTTTGTATAAATATACATTTTGTTTATTTGATTGTTTGCTTGGATTTTTCTACTTACACTTTTGCTGGGCAAGCTTAGCCGATCGAAGCGGTTTACCAGTACCAAGTGCACATACCTATGCCAGTAACTGACAACTGCCTAACTTGAATCAGAGGTAGGGGGGCAATGGCAGTAGACATTTTGTACTTGAAATATAAATAAAATGAAAAAAGTGTAAACATAAACATATTTTTGTCTTATTATATACTCGAATTATCATATAAAATAGATCGTACATTTTTAAAGGAAAATGGCATTTAACAAAAAACCTGGATAAACCGAACACCTCTGAAAACCGAACGATAAGCCCGGTCCTGACGCCGTTCGGTTTAGACAGGTTCTAAGTTTTAGAAAATATCAACATCTGTCATGTGCCACTTACATACAGGCAGTTAGTTGTTGAATAACAGCCCAATGCCTTTTTGACATGCATTTTTCCATACACTCAGTTAAAGGTACGTCCGTGTGGTACGTGTATTACGCCATCGGGAATTCGGACAGTATATTAATTACATTAATTAAATATTGTAAACACCTTAAACTGTCTTGCGATTAAAATTGATATAAACATATATGCATGTATTTAGTATAACACAATATGCGTATTATTTTAGATGTGCATAAATCAATGTTGGACACTGCAAAGCATCGACTAATTTGTTGTTCATACGGGGTTGTCCCAAAATAGCGTATACTATTTAAGAAAGCAAATAATAATATCATGATAATATCATGATGTTGTTGTTTGAGCATGTGCGCATGTAGTACCTGTATCTTTTACATCTGCAGAATGAATTTAAGTCTCGTTTATCATATATGTCTATTAAAAATGTCTATTAAAAATATGCGTATATCAAATGTTAAGTAAACATTGCAGCCCACACAATGCAATGTGTGTCCTTCATACAAACTATTTTGTTTTTAAAATATAAGTTATGATAAAAAAGCACGTTGGTGTGTTAATAAAAGAGGTTGCATTAAAATGAAGTCACTGCAACAGTTTATGTGGCGGATTTGTTTATCAAGTCGGTCAGCATTCGCATCAAATCTTAATGTCAAACAATTGCATCGGAACACAGGTTGGTAACACAAAATACACAATAAACACAATTATATAAGTTTGAAATTTATTTATTAGCGACAAAAGAGGTTTCCAACTATATAGACGCACAGCGAAATGACACAAAACATACCGGTACCTATCACGTTCAACAATCGAGTCCATGGGATGGTCATCTATGGGGACGCAAACAGGATGAAACATCGAACACGATGCAGGCCATCTTTCATAAACTGCTGTAGGACACTCATTAAGTATTGTTTTGCTTATGCATTCACAAAAAAACAACAACAACAGGACAACAAATGTATCCAGTACTATGGACAATGTTTTGAGAATTAATAAGCGTATGACGTAAACACGTGCTTTATAATGACGTTGTGTGGGCCGCACCGCTGCATATTATATTCCAAAAGGTATATAACTTCATTCGTTACAAGGTACATGCATACTATTTTGAAAGGATTAGTAAGATGCATTGCATTGCAGTAAGTAAAACAAACATGATTTTAATTATTCCTGTATAATCGCATTATCTAGATATCAATTAAACGCAATTCTGGTATCGGTATATTTAAGCATGCCTCGTATGTTAAATATATACTTTTATATTAGTTTGATATACACGCCTTTGTATATTACTATTGTGTTTTACTCACATATTAATTACACACTCCAATCGTAGTTTATTTGGAAACAAGCGAAATGTCGTTCATATCGTTGTCATACACCAATATTCGGCAAATGCAATCAATGAAATTATCCTATATGATAAAAAGTATTACTGAAGGTTGAGGATAGCCTTAGGTTGTAAAACTTGGCAATTTCGACGTAAATATTCCTATTACATCAGCATTATTTTATCGCTGCAGGTATATTTAAACACGTGATTCTCTTCGATATACATTTTTTCATTGGTAGTTGGAGTATTGATATTAGCGTTTTCAAATGTACTAACGTATAATCCTAATATTTACACTAAAGGCGCAGAAGCTCCTGTATTAATATCCAATTCAACATCGGTGATAGTCAACCTAGCTGTTCAATTAACATACACCCACTCAGTTCAGACATATGTGGCATGGTGGCGCCAACCAGCAGATGATAGTGCGTTTCTAAATATTTTCTCAATCGGATTCGTTGGCAACATTTGCCCTTCAATTCCTGCGACGCTACCGGATGAGTTTTCGAACTGTGGGTGCAGCGGAGCGACGACATTTTCGTGCACACTGATTCCATTCAGCACAATCAATAACGGTGACAAGCGGACGTGCTCAGGTGCCATGAATTGTCAAGCAACATACAGCAATGAAATAACACTAGCATTAACAGGTAAATGGCATACTACTGTTGCACAAATCGCAATACATACACTTTTTGTCAAACATTTGTTGCATTATATAAGTGTGTTAAATTCTATCTCTCTATACTAATACATCAGTAAGACACGTGCTCATTTTATAATCAGTTAGCTCCCCTATGCAAAACAAATTGTATGGATAACGACTCTCTATGTAAATATTGATGCGCATATCAATAGTCATGGATGGGTCGTTGATGTTGATAATATACCGCAATAAGCCTCTTGTTAATGTATTGTTCTATATATATAAATGTAAACAACAATTATAGCACATTCTCTTAAATTTATTACACTGCACCTGTTCGTATTTTTAAATTTCTAACAATATTTCATGTATACATAATATATACACTAACTATTATACACATTTTAAATACAAGCAAAATTAGACTCAAGGTTGCATGTGTATTGAAGTTGCAATTATAAATAAATACAAACACGCACATAGTCGTTGAATTTTCAAGTTTAATGTTCTTTCATACATGCAGTAGCTATTTATGATCCACCTGTATGAACTAAATTTAATCTACATATTTGTATGTTTTAGTAAGGTATCAATTATGTTTTAGGCTCCGTTTTATAAATTCAGTTAAGATGCATTCTTGGCGTTGCTCGGTATGCAAATCAAATAATGACATCGCAAGTCGGTCGTCTTATTTAGGAAGAAATTCTCGAGTAATATCCTATGCGTACAAAGGCCGTCTTACGAAGTCAATATCATACATTCATCACGAACTATTCCGACAATTAAGGTTACCATACGGAATGTATCACATATACGGTTCTTACGGAAACAAAATCATGATGTTATTGGCTTCATTTTGATTTGGAATTTATCGTGCATGTACTGAAGAAAATAAATACATATCATTATACGATAGTTTATAATTGTCAAAACTGATCATTCATTTATAGACATTATTTTATAACACAACTGTACAACTAGGGCGTTCATTCACGAAAGATTATACTGTTGTAAAACTTAATTTCGGACGCCCGTTATGTGTTGCTAAATATTTGTTCTGCAAGTTATATATGTCAATATTATATATTCGTTTACTTAAAACAAGCTGAACAGCTACCTAATGAATTAACATGAATACAATTTGATATTAAATTTATGCATGTATGATTGTTTCGTTGCGACATATATCATGACAATTTGTGTTTGTATTGCTTGCATGTACATCTATGTCTGCGTGACTATGAGTGCACATTATTTTATTATTTGTTCTTCAACCAACGCATTGAATACGTGTTTGGCAGTTTATAAAAACAATATAATTATAACAGTGATACAGAAAGGGTATACAATTAAATGATTAAATGATATCAATATGTGCATAATTTGTTTGGTTTAAGTTTGGTGTCACAATTATACATTTTGTATAAGTTCCAGTGACCTTTGAAACCTTGTCCCCGGCACTACTAACAATTTCCGTCCTACCCAGCGTGGCAATCAGTTACATACGCTGTGTATCATCAGTGGGACGTCAAGTACCCATCATCACCTGGTAGTTATATAACATAATTGTGACTACACGGACGATGTGGAGCTTACTGGACACAGTAGCAGTTTTACGGTTGGAGATAGGACGGCGAGCAGTCTTACATTTACCCCTACCACTGAGTACCACGGAGCCAGAATATGCTGCAATGTCTCCCACGGATATGGGACAATCATAGCCAACAGCACACTGCTTATCGATGTGCTGAGTAAGTGTTTAATGTAAAACAAAACCTCCTTTGATGGCATCGTGTACTAACAATGCCAGCGTAATGGACAGTCTATTAATCACGTTTCTATTGCTACGAATACAGCACCACCACTAAAACGAATCTTACGTGTTTAGAATAAGGGCCTTTATATACACCTAAGTAATTTGTAAAGAACATGTTTAATTACAACTTTGTTCTGTGTTTTCAATCAACGGTAGTAAGATACGTCCATTCTTGTATTTATTATTGCATATCGTTTGCCTGCTCACTGCAGTCCTGGACAAATACACAATCCGTCCAAGCTTGTAATTGTATTTTCCCTGAAAAATGTTACCAGTAGTATTGAACAAGTTAAAATATTGTATATCCCAAAGAAAAGTCGTGAAAATTATTAACACCAAATGTTAAGAATACCTCTCTGATATATTGAAGTGTCTTTCCACTTATTTTCTCTTTGATTTTCCTCAGACGTATTGAGCCAAGGAGACTAAAACAGACAATGCCTTGCGGGTAAAAGCTCGTCATCTTGGTCCAAATTTAATTTTAGCATTTAAAGTATTTATTTTATCCTTTGCACTTTTATTCGTCTGCATATTACACTTGCACTTGTTTATTGTTGCTATGAACAGTAGTCTCCCTTTGTTTACATAATTGTTGTATTACCCGTTCTCCAATTCCAAAATATAACAAGAATCCAGTATACCCTTAAGTAATAACTTGTGTTCATTAAGCACATAATACTATTGTTGTGTGTGCTTTAAGTTTTTATATTCAGTAACCACTCTTAAGTATAGTAGTATCAAATGTGTGTTCTTGTAAGTAATGTTCAGCGTGTAATTATCCGCCATCGTGATTTCTTCAAATTCTTGACCGAGTTTTAATCCAATTTTGTTGTTAAGTCCGAATAATATATATGCAACACTTTATAAAAGTGTTCAATTTCGGAACACTCCTAACAGTACATCTTTTGTTGTTTTACAGTTTAACGCGCATCTATGAGATCAATCATCTTAAATTGCTTGCGAAAACGTATGTGCGTTTGAATTTCGTGACTGTGTTAACTACAGTTTACATAATAACACCTATGCACACGCTATTTTTAGAAAACTGAATTTCGGAGAGCTGAACGCACTTTCACTTGCAATATGTACTTTTATCATAAACACATTTAATGCTAGCAGTAGATGTTAACTTTTTGATATAAAAGCTGACCATTATCCAACGACTACGTGTATCCAATTGTATTTAAACTTACGTTAATTGTTGTTCATCGCCTCGCTCGGGAGTGGTTGCTAACTTAATATTCTAACTAACAACATCTGGGGAACTTAACGCATCAAGAGTCTGGGTGCTATTTTAAGATTCACAAAAAAATCCTAACGCCGCCCGTGGGAATGACAAATATAACATGTAATTTAATGCTAATCAAATTCACAACTATCAAATGCATATGATAGAAATAATCCCCATTATTTGTTCTAAATATTTCTTTCGTTTAAATTGAATACGTTGTTAAACATAAAGGCAACTCCTAATAACTATTCTTTAGCAAACATTACCCGCCTTTTTGGTGCGTCTTCAAATATCGCGATATGTGTTGTGACGTCATCGAGATGCTATTTTTATACACGGGAAACTCCGACCGTGCTTGACAACGGACTTAAATATTCCCCTTAAGCGATTTATTTTTTACTTAGGAAAATAAATAAACATAAGAAAAAATCTTTCCCACTATATTTCCTAAGGTGTTTTGTGGATACAGATTTAATGAAAAATCTTGCCTTATGAATATTTTTTACTTACGTAAAACACAGGATGTTCGTAGATACGGGCCCTGTTTGAAATTGATAATGTTAAACTTTCGCATGTATTAAGTGCTCTTTATCAGTGTGTTAAAATTGTAATTTAAACATGCTCCGTTTAAACCAGCTGTTTTACTAAATATCTATATGCATACTTATTGCATCAGTTTTATTTGATTGACATCCATGATGTATTAGATATTTGCATCATTATGCCATTGTATTTCAAATATTTTAATTCATGTATTTGCTAATGTTGTTATCTCAGTATTTATTACCGAAAGATTCTCATTTAGTGAATTATACTGCTTTTCACAGCGGGTGGTATCTTCTGGCAATGGATGTCCATTGTTTTATAATGTCTGTTTTGAAAAGACATCGAATCGGGAATATGAACAAAACGGTGCACATTACAGTAAACGTAAGACATTAAACGTCAACGAAATACAGAGAGGTGTTTAAATCATATTATATTTATATGTATTATTGCAATGGTGTAGTGTTTAACGTGTGGGTACTATTTCTGTCCACATGTGGGCTGTCATAATATGTCACCATTTTACGGCTGCAGTCCTAAATGAACTAAGGGTAAAAATAAACTGTTAGATCATGAATATGCTTTGAATCATTTTGTAACTGTTAGGTTTTATACACGAAATGGAGTAGGGCTTCACGTGTCACAAGTGTCGACACGAAAAAAAGTAATAAAGTAAAACATCGAAATGGCTTACTTCCACTTCAGAGGTTTAAAATACAAATTATAATGGCAATCCTAAATGATTATATTGTTTGGTATTTACATGTAATATCCAGTTAATATTTTAATGTTGATGTATTTTAATTTTCTGCCAAACATATGCGCACAATGCATACTGTGTAATATGGACACAGTGTTATTTAAATTGGCGCTCAAGTGTGTTGTCTTAAAAATAAACGTCCGCATTCATTTAGTGCACTCATTAAACGTAGTCAACATGTTTGCAATGTAGTTTGAACACGTTTACATAAATGGGCTGGCGCACTAAATATGTGCGCTTTTCAAGTATCATATTTAAGTCATATCACGTACAAAGTGTATGTTGTCGTTGTATGCGGAATGTTTAAATTTCTTGCACGAAATTATTTATAGGCTAATCGAATATGCTTCGGCTCAAACGTTAGACGTGTCTTTGTGACTGGTGCTGGATTCAAAAACAAAAATGAAATGTAAGGGAGTCTGGAAATCAGACAGATGAAATTTAGCAAACAGATTTCTCGAAAAAATTATCCTAACACTGACAAACTTAATCCGCGTTATTTAACGCTTGAATATGGTTGCTTTAATGCGAAGTGCTAATGTGTACACAAACATTTTGTTCCACTAATGTGTTCATAGTGCGTCTTTCTCAACGTAAAGGTGTCATACGTGTTTTATCTTTACAAAACCTCTCTGCAGTTGAAACTAAACCACTATGGAATTGAAACCAGACAGGTTGGAATCCCATAGCATTATAACACATACTATATTAATAGTCGGTTGTCTTTGGAAATATAAATCATTATATGTTTAAGATTGCTTTATTATTTATTTTCTTTAATTAGACAGATACGCAATGGAAAATAACAGTAACACAAACAAAATATGTTTTATTAAATTAGGATCGAACACCAATGTTAACTGAGATCAAATGGTACTGTTCCAATACGTCTTACGATATACATACTAACGTATTATTATTTACTGAATTTTAAAAGAACCTAGCGTTTGTGAGTGTGTTATCAAACTGTCAGTATAAACGTCATGTGTGCATCTCTGTTCCCTACAAGGAAATCATATTTTGGCAGTTGAAATGAAATTCAATTTAAATGCTTCAATTTATTCGGCCCATACTTATTTCGAATTTAAACATTTCATATCCGAATTATCAACATACGTCAAACTTAAATACAATCAATACAATTCAAGGTTTTAACATAATATAATTAAAATAAACAACCTGTTCCGCTTCAAGTATATTATGTATAAAACTTCATTTATTAGCCAACGATATGTTTATGCTATGCACAATGTTCATTTGTCACAAAAAATTCAATTTCTTCTTGCATGGTATTTCATATATCACCCAATAATTCAATTCAGCTATGTATTATATTTAATATTTCACCCATAATTTCAATTCAGTCATGCATAACAGTTCATATATCACTCAATAATACAATTAACTAATGCATGACATTTCATATACCAAGCGGTAATTTAATTACATAATGTATAATGTTTCATATACATATATAACGACAATTTAGATGGGGTTAGCATTATAAGTGTGTACGTTATATATCACTTTACAATTCAATTAACGTACATCGTATGCTATACATAATGCTTTATATATCAGGGAATATTTCAATAAACGTATGCATTTCATCAAACAATACAGTAAGGCAATGCGTGTTTTTACATATAACATCCAACAATTCAATAATGTTGTATATAATTTTACATAAAACGAAACTATAATTGACAAGAAATGTGACAAAACAGTAAATAAACATCCAAGCAGAATCATAAGATATATTATCTTTATTATGCATTCCAGGCTTGATGTCTTTGACGTTATTAATTAGCTTATATATTGAAACCTCACCGATTCTACAGGTTTCATAACTTCCATCTGTGGTTGAGGCATCGTTGTCTCGTCTAAGCACAAACACAAGTTTAATAGTCATTATTATATGTTATTGCTTGACTAGCAAAATGATGTAATTATTCAACTGTTTTTGTTTGTAGTTACTTTTCAAGAACGACACAGTTTTTACTTAAATACAATAATAAAACGCACACTTATAAAGTTATATTGTTTTCAATTGTTCACATATATGATATATCAACATGTATATGTTATATATTCATTTACTTACGGTTCTCTGACGAGATCTTCGTACTGGCCAGTCGGGTGGGTATGCGTTTGGTATGTTTTGGAACCGTTTTGCCCTGAAATAAATTAAGTAACTATGCTGTTTCTGACAGAAACAAGTCTCAGTCTAAGTAATTTTTATAATATGCTATGCATGGTGCAAGATTGTGTTATTGTTATTTTAATTTGATAATTCCTAAGCAGCCAGTTTCATGGTTAAGCCTTAAATACTCAAATACATGTGTTAAAAGAACTGTAAATTTCTATCTCCTAGGCTCGCCCTGCTGCCCAACACATAACTAATGTTGCAGCTATATTTTATATTATTATCATGGAATTATTAGTTGTGAAATAAATTGATAGAAATGTACGATGTTATGTTTGTTCACTTAAATCCCATGTTTTCAATTCTTTCAATAATTAGTAGTAGTAGTGGCCAGTAGTCAAGAGTTTAGAGTAAAGTAGTTCAATCAGCGTAATTCGTTCTGTTACCACCAAATAATCCATGCTTCACTTTAAATCAGTTCGAGTTTACCATTTTGCAAGATTACTTTTTATATGCAAATTTAAATTGACCATTGGCGATTTTCTGAAGTACAGCGATTCACGTTTTCACGTCATTCGTTGTTCTTCGTAACATCTATACAGATGTTTATTTATAATTTATATTATAAATAATAATATTATTTACAGGTAATTATATTTAGCTTATAATTTATATGCCGCGTTTGTAATACTGTATTACGTGTAATATCTTATATTTGTGTGTAAATTTGTATTTTGATATTTGTATTTATTGTCTTTGTATTTTATATTGTTACGTAGTCGGTACACACAACCAACATGAATCATATTTAACGTACATTCGATGTTCTTCTTAACATCTATACAGATTTATTTATAATTTTATATTATTATATATAATTATATTATTTACAGTCTTGGCACGAGTTATTGTTTTCCCCACCTTCGTCGCTTGAAAGTTAACTCGATTCCAACCCCGGCAACACTAATGTCATCTATAAAACCACAAACCAATAGATGAAATGAACATTGTTTTCCCCACCTTCGTCGCTTGAAAGTTAACTCAATCCCAACCTGGCAACACTAATGTCATCTATAAAACCACAAACCAATAGATGAAATGAACATGTACATATATATGCAAAGGTTATACAACGCACTACAATGCAACCTAGATTTACCATGCGACCTGTATTTCCATAGAAGGATGGATACAGTAATGATGAAAACAACCCCCAAGAGGCCACCTACTACACCGCCAACAGACGACGTTGCAGAACCACTGTCAACTGTAAAAAACGCGTTTCATTACACACATTTTGTGACAATTGAACCATTTAACTCTAGTAAAGTGTTACTATGTGTTAAGTTACAGCATACTTAAAAAAAATCAACGTTGTAATAGATACATACACTGTGGGTGTAAGGTAAACACTTCCGCTACTGAACCCAATGTGTTGGAAACGTTCGCAATGTATTCTGCATAATATCCAACCTGCACACGGAGAATCATCAGTTGTGTCTGCATGTTGTCATAAGAGGTATTTATCAGAAAGTTGTTGGAGTCATTGGACACATCTTTCCATCCATCATCTACACGTTTGTACCAACTGAAGTCTGAAGATTTTGGCTCAGGATAGGCCATGATTGTGAAGGTAAACACAGCCGAGTCGTTAGGAGCTCTGTACTATTCTGTTATAGCAGGTGAAAAGGGCGACGCTCTTGGTGCACCTGTGCAAGAACACAGTTGTATTGTATGCACTTTAAAATATGTATAGCCAATATATTTACTCGTTACTGAGTACAGTATGATATTCATGTGTACCTCATTACTTACAGTTAACGAATAGACCCAGTGACTGTTTTTGTTGTCCTTGGTTAAAACGGTTGTTAGCGAGGCATTTATAGCTTCCAGCATCATATTCACATCTTGCTTGATGTATGTAAGATTTGGCTTTATGTGCTTCAGTCTCAACAAGGATTGTTTCATTTCCACGAGTTGCATTGACGATACGAACAGTAGGTTGAGGGTCACCATCGGCATCACATACCAGCTCTAATATTTCGCCTTGGTCAACAGTGATGTTAGTGCTTGTTTCATTTGCGTTGAATGCCCGAATATATGCCCCGTCTGGAAGAAAACTTGCTGGTGGAATATATATTTGAACACCAATATAACACTACAAACGTGTTGAAAAAAGTTGATATTGTATGCTACACAACAAGAACTATTTAGGAAAATGTGGTAGAAATAACGGATTATTAATTACAGTTTATTGTGGTTAATATCGCTTCGGTCAATTATACATTAATTTTCCAAAAGTTAAGAAGGCTGGGACAAAAAGCAAAACACGGAGTGGAGAATAAACATTATAATAAAAACGTATTGCTGGATTACTGCTTGCAAAACATTCTATTGTGAACGACCAGCCTTTTAAAACTTTAAGTACTTGGTCTGTCTGTTTGATGTTGTTGAATTTTGCTTTAATATTCTCAGGACCATCTGAAAGGTAATAACTATTGGCTAATACACTGATTAAAACAATTATATATGTAATGCCGTGATAGTGATTGGTGAACAAAATAGTCCACTATAATACTTACACAGTAAGTTCAGGTTTACTGATAAATGGTTGCTTCCATAAACGTTTCCTTTAAATGTGGTGTCCATGATATTCTTTACCGTGCATGTGTAGTTCGTGTCCGTTGCGCGCGTAATATTAGATATGTTTCGAATGCTCCCGTCGTGTTCGGAATCCCATGAATATATTGAAGTTGGCACACTGTCTACTGAACACATCAACCGAACAGTACTTCCTACTATAACTCGTATGGTTTCGTTTGTTGCAATCCAACTTTTGTCAGAGTGCGGTAGAATGCTATACGTGATCGTAGGAACAACAGGACCGTCTACAATAAAGCAGTATTTTAATTTCTAATGAATTGTTACATATAGAAACTGTTTACCTATTTACTGAAAAAGAAGCTTAGAAACGCTAACGACAATTTGTAACATATCAGAAGATTCAAAATGCACGTCGCGTTATCTCATTTTCGTGGTCCAGTACTGGCCAGAATGCTACTTGTGGACTCAAGATTCCGCAAAATCCATTGCTAATGTTTACGCAAAAATTATAGGCGAGAGCTCACGTAATTTACGTCACTAAGACAGATACTCTGGTGTAAAAGTACACCATATTGCTAGGACTAAATGTGCTATTGATTGATTACTTTTCAAAACCGGCAATGCAGCATCTATATTTTGCAAATGCAAACGTGCATTGAATCCATTGAAAGGATGGTGATACTTGCTTCTGTACGAAATCACATGATTATATTTTGAAATATATCAGTAACACATCTGGTTGGTATAAATAAACGAATTATTAACTTGTTTTCTCAAAATATGCGTATTGCGCTTACATAATACTGTAGCGGACAAGTTCCTTGTTACAGTTTCCGTTGATGTCGTTCCGTCAGCTTCAGTCATAGTGTTTGTAGCTTTGCATGTCCACTCCGTGTCATGCTGTATAATTGTACTGGTCAATGTAGAGGAATTGACCTGTTGGACCTTCCAAAATATCATGGCCGGGGGATTGGCGTCACTCTCACATACGATGCTGATGTTGTCACCTCTCTGTACTCTGATATTGCTGTCAACTAGTGTTAATCCGATGTCCTTATTAAATAAGCGTATTAAAAAATGGATGGTGGATCTGTAATTGCAGATACCACATTATATTATTCAATAATATTTATTAATAAGTAAACAATCAAGTTAATGTCCATATCTAAATGGCAGCGAATATATAAGATATAAATTACCGGTCGGGAGTCCTAACAATATTAAACAGTATAGTAGTACCTTTCACCAGTGCTGTTCGCCTGACTTCATACGCACCAATTGTTAATAAATGTTTATATTAACATGACATTGAAAACAACTTACATAGTGCGTTTACATCGAGTGCGATTAACTTCTCTGTAGACTGTGTACTGTTGGTTCCATTCAATGAATACATACAGTGAAATACCCTGCACGAAATGCTTCCGTTATTGCGAGTGAATTTTAACGACAGCAGGTCACGGACGGAATGTTCTCCTGGGTAGGTCCAGTGAAAAGAGGGAGGTGGATATCCGGAAGAGGAACAATTCAAATGTACCAGCCTGCCTTCTCGTATATTTAACGTGCTAGTTATACTTATGTTGTTGACAGTCACTATCGGTTTGGAAACGGGGACTGAAAATTAAACATGATAACTGTTACTAAAATACTTTATTCGCATCTGATTAACACAATTACTCTGAAAATAAAAGCGATACTTGTACAAAATCACCATTACATTATTGACAAAAAGTATGATGATACATTAGTGTACACACTTACCTCCAATTTTCGTTTTACCGTAGTATTATACCTACCAAAATAAACAAACAAAAATGGAAATCAAACGGAAATCAAACAGAAAACGAACATTGTACCTGGATGCTCTTATTGGCTGTTAGAACCGTGTTGATGGCTTTGAACTCATAACTTGCAATACAAGACAAATTTCCTCCGCTATACGTGTACGTGTTCGGTATGTATAGCAATCTACTTATTGCGACGTAATTACTGTAGGAATATTGAGCCAGGTCAGTGATGTTCACACCATCATTAAACCAGTGAATAAAAGCCGGAGGACGGCTGGTTGATGTGATGCACGTGAACGTCGATGCGACATTGAAAACAGGGTACGCAACTGATGTTTGTGGATCAATGGTCAACGAGGTAGGAGGAACTGGAAATGAACCAATTCACAGATAAACTACATATGGCCAAATGCCCTTATGTATTCATTTTTTATTATTGTATTGTATACGTTGGAAGACTATTTTACTATCACAAACTTATAGGTCAATTTGCGAACACTAGTTTTGATTTTTTAATCAGACTTAGGTTGTAACGCATTGTTCGAACACTATCTTAAATGAATATTTATTTCACGACATGCATTCTTATTTTTCACATATATTTCTACATTTATATCTAAATCCAAATTATTATGGCATATACAGATATTGCGATATTCGATACACAAATAAAGAGTTCAGTAATAGTTTTACATCGAATGTTTATAATTTTCAAAACTGTCGCCAAATTTAATTAATTAGCAATTAACGAGTTGATAGACATGGATTTAAACGTTATTGGTACAAAGAAATTAACAGCCAGTATTTTGAATTGACCTTAGAAAGTATGTGTATATTGATCGCATTCATAATTGTGACTTCAAATATGGATATCTATTAAAGGGGCATATGCACATATTTGCAAATTAACAATTTCGATGTTGTTGTCACACATTCCAAAATTTATTTAACATTTGAAATAGCACTCATAAAGCAGACATTTGCTGATAACAATTTGTCGTTTGCGAATAAAAAACAATTGAAATAGTGATAACATGTGTATCTTATAGCATGCTTTATATCTGTTGCTTGTAGGTTCCATCCCCAACATAATATCTTTTTCTTTTGTTTAAATAATATTAAGGTTGACTGGTGCTGATGCTGTAATTTTTGCAGAATGTTTCAATTTGATAGTTTGACATTAAAAAAAAAATGTTTATAAATACATGCGTTTATTGTTTGCAGTAGACCCCGCAACATATTTAATAATTGAAACCCTGCAGAAGCATACAATACAACTACACTACAAAGCACTACATAGTATAGCTGTGTCAGCATCGGAAATACGCGAAATACATTGATGCTATTTATCAATTGCAATGAAACAAGACGCATAATCGGAATCGGGAAAAATTATAAGGAAGAGCAGATTAAGTTGGAACCCATGAATTGAATAGCATACTCATACTTATCAGTGTGTTTGTAAACTTCGCGTTATGTCGCAGATGGGTCATAAAGAAGACAATCACACAGTTATCATGTTTTCATTCAATTATTGTGAAGTATATGTAGAAGTGAGTCTTCATAATGTTATCACGGAATTCCGAATGTAGACGACAACATATTTCAATCAGTTGCATAAAAATAAAACAGAGTAAGATGCTCTATGATAATTTAAAAAGCACAAGAACTTTAATTATAAGATATATTATTTATTATAGAAATTGGGGGGGGGGGGTGGCAGGTCAGAACAAACGTTGTGTCTACACCGGTCTGACAGACCTGTGTACTCACGCTCTAAGCATTATGGGTATGCGCTACTTTCCAGCATAGCTCGCAATGGTTGATTTAATATCTAATTAAGGTTAGATACCAGTAAATCAATGTGTTTTCCTCCGTTTTACATTCGAAATATTGCCTTTTACTAGAGTTCCTTTTTTCTTCTGCTATGAAAAGCATTTAGCAACGTCAAACATGCCTTTTTTGGTTATTTCTAATATCCTCAGTGTATTTGAAACCTTTTTGTGCATTTCTTTGGAGGCTAACTTGAAAGATGAACTGTTGTGGTGTGTTTACTGTGGCATGGGGCTTTTGTCAAAATATTAATGCCGAAACCCTAGTTTCTATCGGTGTCTGCATTCAGGTGAGACGCATTTGTTTCAGAAATTAAATGCCATTCCTTTTTATTGCAATTTTCGGAAGAGGAAAGATTCATCTTGAAACAGACACCAAGCTTGCACAATATGAAATCTGAAAGTTCGCCGTTTTATAATGGGACCGTATGGGAATTGGATTTACTGGCATCTAACCTCAAATTTTCAAACAAAACGAAGGTAAAAGTAGCTTTTTCAAATAAACACGCTAAACAGCGTTACACACGAATTACTGTTATGTTAATTATAAGAAATATATTCTACTATCAGTATTAACTGAATATTTGACTGATTAATGGTATCAATAAAGTCATTACATGCCACAACTTTCATCGCAGGATTAGTTCATGCGTAAGCATATTTCGCCGTTTGGGGCGAAATAATGCGGTTAAGTACAGTGGTTTGACGTGTGACGTCATCCTCTGGGTATAGAATGCAGAAAACTTGTATTATGTTTGGGTACTATTTACGTTGTATTAAGGGTTGGTGTCATACAATTGTGTAATTTAGTCGTAATTTCCGGATAGGTACTTTATTTAATTTATTTACTATTCAATATTTATTTGATTTACATTACTATGAGATATTTTTTATTTGCATACTAGTAATAACTTTTAGACCAAGTATGATATACATTGCGCATTTAGGCAGGTTTAAAATAATTGAAACTGTCCGTTGTAAAGCGATGACCCCTTTTAAAATAAAGTTTGTGGCTAATGTTTTTTTGTCTGTTTTGTAATGTCAAAAAGTCAAATGGTCAATTGTCTGCAATAAAGGGAAAACAAAGTAAAATATTATTATTAATGGCTTCCAAACTGCTTGTACAGTTGGAGTTATACATGTTATATGTGAAACACTTGTAACGTTTACAATTAATCCGTGTAAAATCAAAACATAAAAACTTGCAGTTAGGGTTTGATTTATTGAAATTGAGGGCAACCCATGAAAAGTTTACTAAAAAGATGTTTCAATAGGTTCAAAAGTGGATATGTAAAACATATGACTTGGGCACACTCGGTGTGCGTGCGATTTTTCTAAAAAGCAACGTCGCTGCAACAACCGCAGCAGACAATACAAATAGCTACGCGGCGCACGGGCTTTAATCATACATTGTGCAGGCACCGTGCGGTCATTGTGTGGTCAACCAATGAGCTTCATACGGTTTTTACTTAGAATTTATCAGCCGCAAGAACGCACGATTCACTTGCGGAAGCGCTATGGCGTTTTTTTGCATTGCTTGCTTGCGATTAACGTACCGGCGCCATTAGAATGAAACTGACAACATACGATTGGATATATCACATAGTGACCTTGCGGCGCCATTAGTTTCGTATAAATAAATGAAATTAGTTTCATGCGTTTGTCAGGATGTTGTCATTTAATATAATATCCCTTTGTTTTACGTGTGCTACTTAAATGTAAATTTTATAACAATTTGCAAATTTAAAGAGTTTATTATATTATCTTCATGATAAAAGCCTACGTGACAAATAACATTCGATAATGGCACCAATACTTGAAATAGCATTACAAAATAGTGTTTATATTTGCGTTGCTTTCGAAATACATGCGAACAATTTGAGAAGACTATGCGATGTCAAAAAAATAAAATTAAAAGTAATTGACAATAATACGGCGGGGCACGACTATCGTAAGATTCATATATTACATATCTAACATTGAAAACGCACGGCAGACGTGCGGTGACCACACTGTGCCCGTAGGATTTCCGCAAGATTCCAGTGCGAATTCCAAATGAGTTTTCAGAACGCATGCGTTTGTCTGAAAAACGTGCGATTGATCTGCGGTCACCGCAATGGTCTGTGACCGAAGCTTAAGACAAATTTAAATAATAATTTAAAAAACAAATCGAATTATAAACCTAACAATGTACAATATTAGTCATGGGCAGGCCTACTGAGAGAAGATGAAATCTCACATTCACTGAAATATGATACAATCCTAATTACGAGATGGCTTTATTCTCACTATTTTGGAAAAAGCTCGGATCGTTTGATATCAGACTCTTTAATCGGAGCATACATCAAGAACTATTATATACAAAATATAACATGGACTGACATATACAGATATATTTTCAATAAATATTACGCATGTACGCATTTTAATATTACAGGCTTAAAATGGCAAGCAAGCTTTCATCTTGCAAAATTGCAAACTGACTAAACAATCAAAGCACTGAAGGCACAGCAGTTGTTCGCCATTGCGTAACAATGGGCACAACTCACTCTATTTAAATGTTTATAGCAAAACAAGTTTACATTTAACATAATAGATTCGAAAGGTTGATTGAGATAGTGTCTAATCGAAAATATGTGTACAGTTTAGAATATTAGAAATCAAAGATAACATTACATGACTGTTATAACATTCGTTTTTACTAGTGCACTGTTCAATATCATATCGTCCGATGGATCTTATCGACTCGTCCAAATAACTTAGTACAATAGGCGGTTCAGACACTGGAAGGTGTTTTGCAGAATGTTTTGCAAATATATTGAAAATACATTAATATTTAAATAGTATATTAGAACCAGTAAATAAAATCAAATTGTAAGAAGTCACCTAAATGACCATAAAATAATTGAAAATGAAAACACCGACGCGTTATCATCGACAATTTGGGAGGTATGCCATATCATATGTACCTTAAATAAAGTGGTTATAAACTTGTTTTATGTTTTATTGGTAAATTATTATAGTTGCGCTAATAACTCGTTCAGTGTTCTTATGTGAAGAAAATAAAAATCAATGAATTTAAATTCTGGTTAAGAAGCCAGAACAAGCAAACACGACGTGTTATACATAATAATATGCTCTTTCCACAACGTCAAACATTAAACGAAAATATTCCTAAAACTTCATTTAATTGAATCCTAGATCCCGTGTTTTACCATAATATTTGTGACAACATTATAACTACATGTACAACTTAAGCAGATACTTTGCTTTGCAATCTATAATCTTCAAAATGCGGTGTTAAAATAAATATTGCCTCGAAATCAAATCAGATATTAAAATGTGTTTCGCCATTGTGTAATTCGGTTAGTGTTTGTCTCTCAATTGTATATGTAGTCAAATGTGCATCTGTCGAATTGAGGGCCATTGTATAACTAACTCCGCTAATTAAGGTAGAAAGCCCCTAATGGGACTTTTGTCAGACATTGACTTTCTTATTATCTTTGATCATTAAATATATTATGACACTAAACTATGAAATATAAACAAAATCTAACCACACGTTTTGACAAAAGATTTTTGTTATAACCCCTCATTTTTCCTGTTCAACCTACAATGTTGATGGGGTACACTTACAAAAATAACTGAAATATTGTCCAAATGTATTTCATTTATTCCTGAATAGCTTTAATTTATACGTTAAAGATGTATCGTATGAAAAAGATAAGCATAAGTAGTAAAGTTGACCAACAATACTTGTGACATTACATTTGGGTAAGCATATGGTAAAAAACAACATATTTCGTTTCAAAAAAAATACGCCCAACACCAATGTTTGTATTATTGTTTACCTCTATTTCATAGTATGTCAAAATCAGTAATACAGAAATATATTATAACCGTATCTGAGAGGGAAAAGGTATAAATTGAAATAGATTCACCACTAAAATCTCAAGGTATAACCTTTGGAGTGAAGCAACCCTATGTTATATAAAAAAAAATGAAAATTATGAAAAATAATATATGAATTGCGTGTGACTTGCGGAGTACTTGGTTGTCAAACGTCAGGCAATTATTACAACAAACTGGTTTTAATGACGTATAATAAGGAGACTCCGTTAAACTATTTTTAGCAGAATTTATAATACGTCTTAAAGACACTTATATTTCTCAATGGAGAGCGCTGTGGGACAGTCTGGTGCACTTCAACTATTTAATGCTTTAAAACCGAACTTTGAAACGTCAGACTATTCAATCACAATGGAAAACGGTAAACACATTCAGTCTCTTGCCAAAATAAGACTGTCCTGTTATAAACTATCGATTGAACAAGGACGACGTCGTCACATGCCCGGTAAAAAAGGAAGTGTGAATTCTGCAATCCCAACGAAATCGAGGACGAGTTTCATTTCGTGCTTATATGTGACATTTACTAGGAATTACGAGAACGCATTATTCCTCCGTACTATACGCGAACACCGAGCACGTTAAAATGTGTACAATTGTTAAATGTAAAGAAAAAGACAATGCAACATCGTCTATCTAAATATATTATTCAGGCTTTTAAGATCAGGAACAATTTGATCAACGTTCAAGTGTTATTAAAACAAAATAATAAATTATTCTCCCTCATATTTACCAATACTGTTCGCATTCTATATTAATAAACTATCACTGCATTTATTTTAATTGTTAATTAATGTTTTAGCACTATGTGTTATACTCAAACGCATGCACAATTTGTCAAATGTATATTCACTTTGATGATAAGCTGTATATGCTTAAATCAAAATAAAATGTTCGGTTCTGTTCTGTTTTTACCGCTCTTGATTGATTAAACTACAGCTATTTCATTATTGAACTTTGTTTTCATGATTAAAATTTGTTTTCATGATTTACGCTTTATATCTGTCACTTTTATAATGTTTCAATGCAATATGGATATGTTGTATGTTTCTTTAAAGTGTGTTTATGAATGACAGCATGTAAGTGAGTGCTTGTGTGTATGACTTTTTTATATTTCAAACAAATTCCATACGTTTAATTTGATTACCTGTAATATTGTTATTATCTTAATTGTTTCGTTGATATTGATTTTGATCATATGTGTTTGAAGACCTTTTAGTAAATAAGAAATGTATCATTTAATGTGCATGTTCTGTAAATTATATTTGATATATTTATGTACAAGTTTATCTTCGTTAAATAAAGATTTATTATTATTATTATTATTATTATTATTACTATTATTATTATTATCATTATTATTATTATATTATTATTATTATATATTACATAACAAAATTTTTGAAAATATCCAATATTATTGGTATAATTAATGTTATTACGTACATATCAGACTGATTGTGTAGTTGTTGCTAAACGTCGCCACAGTATTCGCTCCTCCTGCCGAACACCGCCAAGTTTGCCTATCATTTGATAACGTTACTGCATTGAATACACATATAAAGAATGTCGTAGAATTGCAAAAGCAGTCCATATAGTTTGTATTCTGATAACATTTTCCACCGGCATACTGTTGCACAAGGACTATTTCTTCAGATACACCTTTTTCTGTCATACCCCAGTAAACAGTGGTAAAGGAAGATGATGTTGAGCATTCCAGTGTGAGATTGCCATTCATACGTTCTCATTGGCCTTTAGGTTGATAGCCGAATCAACAACTGAAACATATTTGGTGACATATATTATATTATAAATATTTTTATTTGTAGTATATTTAACAAAAAAAGTAACGATTATACTGTGTACCTTGTGTTAGATATTGCATACATAGCCATGTGATGGCTAACACATGCGTATCCATATTATATTTACAACATTTTAACATCTGTACTGTGATACAAGAAATCCAACGAGCTCATGATATACAGGGCCGTTGTCGGTATTAATGTTTTAGGACTATTTACTTCGACGACACCCATGTATGCTTGATAATATCGGGTGTTACATGGAACATACCCCTCGTATAATTTAACATTAAGTCGACGCCTACGTTGACATATAAAAAGAATTGCGTACAGGTGTTCAATTTTGCTAAAAACTTTCTCTTCACGATTCGTCTCACGAAAGTTCGCGAATTTTTGTCGCGAAATTTAGCGCTCTGCGCTTCGCGATTAAATTGGTTCGTCGCATATCGCGAACGTTGCAGGTTTTCGCGTGGCGTGTACTGTACATGTAAATGGAAAGAGCGCAAATGCCACCGTGATAATACCGGAGTAGCGTGAAATTAGCAAGACCGTGAACACATTAAGATAAACCGGAAGTCTTGCTTTTCCCACAATACCCCCGTGAGAGTTATCATACTAGTGAAAAACACAAGACCGATGCACAATAACAATTAACGCATTATTTTTTTACATACGTGGTGAATTTCTTAAAAATACAGTTTAGCACAGCATTACTCGCAATGACTTTAATAATTATAGATTGCAGTAATGTTCGGACTGCTGTTATTATTACAGACTTTATGAGTAAACAAGAGTGTATCTCTACAATTACCGCTCACATATATAATACTAAATACCAATAATAGATCTCCATGTTTGATTGTATACAATACACATTTTAATAACCACCACTCAAACACAATGCGCTTGTACTCTATACTGAATATTTTTTTCACGCGTTTCGATAGCATAGCGTGAAATATTTGTCTTATTCGACACGTGACTGTTGGACAGTAATGAAACGATTGGTCAGTCTTGCACGAGGATCTGATAACATTAGATTATGTTGTGTAGAGCTCATTCTACCAGGCGTTTTCACGCAGTACATACCAGTTTTTACTTTTAGTTAATGCTAGTCGTATTTTATTAAGTGATGTTAAAATTCACATTATATAGTTTGATTGTTGTGATTGTATATGACATTAGACAGTCAAAAGAATGAGGATCGACATTCGTATGTGTCCCGACACTTAGCAAACTAGCACAGGTCTCCGGTTTTTCCAAGGCCGGTTGGTTCAAAGTGTTAAACTGGACACTTTGGCACTCATTATACAATGTTATGTTTAAATTGGCGTCAAATCGCTCGTCTGGTATTGCAATTATGAGTTTGTTGTGTTTTGAAAAACACAAGTAGAACAGGAGAAAAGACTGAGGTTACGCCATCTGTAGACTGCAATTACAAGTCTCGGCAATAGTAATTACGAACGAAATATGCACGAAATATAATTGTAACTGGTATGGCTGAAAAACGAAACATACATGCATGTTTGGTTTACTGTCACACAATCTTTGCTTATGTCTTTTACCTTTAGGCTGAATATAACGGATTTTAAACTTAAATGTTAATTACGGTCCCATTTGTCACACATGTGCTTTATGATGTGTGTGGGAATTGTGCTTTCGTTTATAAATCAATGTTCAAAGGATCAAAACTTGTTGAATACAGGTCCATGTAATTCTTTGAACTTCTTGTAAATGTGTAAACCTTTGTGTTGCTTTAAACCTATAAACACTTATTTTACTATATATATAAATTGATCATGAATTATATTTGTAATCGCCTAGCTATTTACCATTTTATATATTCAGTGTCTGTTTATTGACTGTACGTCTAGTTGCGACTGTACGCGCAATCATTAGTTGCGCGACTGAAATTAAATGGTATTATGCCACTAGTGCACAATTACGTTGAAGATGCTGACCCAATATTTTTAAGCGTTATTATACCACTGACCGATACAAACAAATTAGCGCCGCCAACTTTCTGTAATATCCTGTCCCTGACACGTGTTAGCTCCAACCTCATTAACGAATAGCATGCTACTGTGTCATGTGCAAGAATTATTTCGACCCGCCCACATCTCGGAACTACTTTTTGTAGGAGTGGAATGTCACTTACGTCGTTAAAATATTAACAAAGAATATATCTATACAATTTTAATTCACAAAAATAAAATTTACTAGAACAAAACCTTTAAACATTATTCTATTAACAAGAATGAAGGCATTATGTCAAATAAGCATTATGCAAAAACATGCAATGCACAGCATAGAAAACCTGTAAATAAAATGGCTGTGGACCTGAAAATATGAAAGAAAATCTGCCATCTTTTGAAAATAACTCACAATAACATAAACAAAACTGCACATGTAAATAAATGACATTATTAATTATATAAATATTTAAATATATGCCCCTATGCCTCTAAAATAGGCAAACAAGAAGGCAAAGGATTATAATTTGACTTGTATTTGTGCACTCAAGATGGTATTACCAGGACACTCACCAATTGCTTACTCTGCCAGGAACGACGTGATACCCGTTGCTGTCCCACCAATATTATGCAGCTTAAATACGAGCCCACATCGCAAACACGACAGGCTGCATCTCTGATTCCTGCAGACTGCTGTTACGTTCTCCAGCCAGTTTGAAATAATACTTGGGGGATAGTTTTCCAGAGCAATCGTCCACGTCTTAACTTCGAAATCATTTATGCACTGAGTTTATTAACGACTTACTTGATAATACATCCACTGGTTGTTTTACTTTCAAATTTATTTCGTTGCAGAATATTCACATTACACACATACTGCAAACCGTTGAAAAGTTATTGTTATGTCAACTGCAGTCTTCTTCTTGTGTGGGTGTTAATAGATAAATATATTTATATGATGTTAAATGTTCCAATAAGTAGCAATATCTCGCTCCGATTTTTGTTCATTGGTTAAATGTGTTTTAAAATGTTTAATTGTTGGTGATTTTGTCAAGAACCATTTTTATGCGTAACTATGCATCGACGCTAGTAGACGCCATCAGGCTGTCTCCTTTGCATATTGTGTTGTACTGTTAATTGCTAAAGTTTGCGATTTAATTCGTTTATTTTAGTTTATTAATTATAAAAACACTATTTGCAAAACGCGGCATAATAAATAAAATATATGGTAGGTGACATTTGATATCATGAGATATCAGACTCGTCTGATATCACATGATATCAAAAGTCATCAACCATATATTCTCTATATGTGCGCTTAGTTGCGATTGGTGATCGACACATATTTAAGAAAGGATCGATCTTCCTTGATAATTATTATGTAATTTTGCGTAAATATTATTTAGTTTACAGGTAAATGTTTTATTTATGCGTAATGAAATAGAATTTCATTTGTCATTTCATGGAAACATATTTATTTTACACACATTTTGCGTTTTATTACGACCAAACATATGTACGTCCGTTAGTATGCACGTCCGTACATATGAAGTTAACGCTCCAACAAGTCTAAATGCCTGAAGTATTATAATTTAACATCCGTATTCTATTTGCCATTACCAGACGATGTGTAGCGTACATGATTGATGCTTGTCTGTCAAAGGTCAATTTTACAATTCTAGTGCAAATGTCAATAGTGTTCAGGAGCATACATTTTGGATTGTAAATGACTCGTCAAAAGTAACAATCCTCATGTGTTGGTATGCCGCTCACAACAACCAGACATGCAGCATTAATTTAAAGTTCAAAAGTAAAATATTAAAATGTCCGTTCATAGTTACTTACCACGCCAAAATCACAAAATGCCTGTAAGGATTTTCAAAACACAAACTAAAGATTATTTTTTGTCATGAACATATGACGTGTCGCATAAAAGACCCATGGTTTTCGGTCGAAGTTCAATATCACAGTTTAAGGTCAAAAGTCAAATATTGATCCTGTTCATAGTATTTTCAGGCATGAGGGATTTTCAAATAACTTGGAAGAAATAAGTACCATCTTAAGAACCTTTGCTAAGCCTATGCAGACTTTATCGCAGGCGACCAAACCTCCTTTGTTGAAAAACAGATGAACATACATTTTTATAAATATTTATTATGTGCATTGGTCATTTGTTGGCAAAAACATACCCATTTCGACATTGAATACTTTAATAAACGCAACTAGTTAACACAAGCATGCTAATATAATGATTGTTAAGTTCCATTTAAGTACATAACAAAAACACAATGTTTATAACACTTGTTATGTGTCGTGTTAATTAAACAACAGACTGAAGTAAATATAGTAATTGATACAAGGACAATACAAATAACGGGAAAAATCCATAACAAAATGTGGAATTTGAGTATATCTGTATTATATATATATATATATATATATATATATATATATATATATAAGTAAATAAATAAATAAATAATGTACTTTTTCATTAATTTATTTAAGTAATGTAATAATATCTTAATTAATAGTAATGCCTTGTTTATATATAAGTGTTAACAGTATTGCTGTAACTAAATTGTAGGCATCCATATTTACACCACAGCATGCCAAAGTTTAACTAGTAAATATGAGTAACCTAACCTTTTATGTTCTATTTAGGGCAATTGTCGTTCTGAACTTAACTTGCAAATCCAGCGACTGAGGAAAACAGTATATTAATTAATATTAGGACCGAGATGTTGCTGAAATTTAATAACTAATGCGTGCGTGAGAGTGAATGTTTGGTGACAGTTTAAGCCTGTTTATAATGTCATGTATTCAATTATATGCATGATATAAAGTTCGTTTCAGTTTGAGATAGCTTTTTTATTATGTTTCGGTCTTCAAGACTAAAATATGTTAAGTATACCAGCCTATACATTTCGAAATACGTTTTCTATTTTAAATCTTGTCTCGGATATTGTTTAGATACAGGTAACACAATTTTAAAATCAACGCATTTCATATGTCCATGCTTTCGAACAAATAAATGTAAGGTAACCAAATTACACATACCTTTCATTAAAAGCAATATTTACAATGCATATGGTCCGCTGGGCGCAAAAGGTTTGTGCAACTGACATTTTTATAGTTTTCACGGGAGAAGCAAAAACATATTTTTGTTTATATTCACTACAAAATTGAGATGCTATTTACAATATGTTTAATATCTACACAATAAGAATATTCCCATATTTGTATTTAATTGTCTAATTACGTGATTGTTTACGCGCCGAATATGTTTAAGTGCAAAACGTCTTATGCATAAACCAGATATTTTGCGATAACATATATAACATTTACAGAATTCGGCAAATTACTTTTGCATCAATACTATTATAATAAACTAATTTTATTAATACTTTTTACTTCAGTTATTTTGTATTGCTAAAACATGGTGACTACGTGCACTTACTATACTTTTAGCATCAACAATTATGGCAATTTATAATTGTTTGCAAAATTCAGGATGTTCAGGTGGAACACAATCCGTACATAAAATATCTTATGAGAAATGGTATACAGGATCCAAGTTTACAAAGTAAATTTAATAAAAATGTCAGTTACCTGACATTTTGCGCCAAGGTAACAAAACTTTATTGACCATATTATTGTAGTGTTTTGTCGGTTAGACTGTTAAAAGAAGCGTTTTAGCAATCTGTACCAGTTTAAGTTACATTTAAATATATAGTTTATATATGTAATGGCAGATTAATGCCTGGTATTGCATAATATATCAGACGAGACGTTGAATACTATAAGGCGCGGCTTGCCCAACCGCTATTTTATTCGTGCCGAACCTGATGCGTTACAGAACGCCAGGCAGTAACGATTTATTATTAATTCTGATTTTCTGATTTTAAAGAAATTATTTGCGGTTAAGTTGATATCTAGTACAATGACGTACTGCCAAAACAAAATATACCACGTAGCTGTATATCAGTCTGAAATCGGTATAGTGGTATGATCAACAGAGTAAATAAAGTCAGCTTAAATTAACTGAAACGGCTGGCAGTTTTCATTTAAGATACAGTATATAAATATTGACTTCCTTGAGGGTGACAGTGCATATTGTCAACCCGAGGCAACACTGTCAAGTCGAGGTCGACAATGTTTGTCGAGGGTTGACGTGACGCACTGTCACCCTCAAGGAAGTCAATGTTTATTTTATTTTATTATACCGAACAATCCCGTATCATGTGCGTACCGGGCGACATAGAGGTAGCGGGCGACATTGCCGGGCGACATAACAAATTGTTGCCCGCTGCAGTTTATAGGCATTATATAGAGAAATAATCAAGTGAGGTGTAATAGTAATCATATCTATAAACAACCTGAAAATCCAGCTGCATCTGAAGGAGAGAACTCGTATAAGCAGCATGAGGTCCTTTACTTTAGGCAAGTGACCAATTGCCAAAAACAACACAGCAGACAGTATAAATCAAAAGTTGAAAAAGGGCTATCGCTTAAACACTTTAAACGTGTGTTTTATATTTGATAGAGAGATTCTAGTAGACAATGTTACCACTTTCGCAAAACTTAAATTATAATGATGTCAACTAATCACACGTTCATTTGATACGAGTAATATGAAAGTCTTTTCTTTTTACCCTCCCTCCTTTTACACCTAGAATATACAGACAATATGTTTAAAGTGTATTCAGTGCTTTGATTTACAATGCGTACGCCGGTATGTATCGGTGTGTCAGTTTGTCGCTGGTACTACCACTGAACAAACTACTAATGCCAAACAAATGGATATATCGGGGGTAAAACAAGCTCTTGTAACTCTATTGATTGTATACAGAATAGCAGGTAACACATTTAACAAATTGTAAATATCATACAATTTAATTTACAATTTGCTCTGTAACCATAATAGCTGTTTAAAAAAGCATATGCTGTGTTTGTTTTCAACTGCATGTAACGAAGTGTTGACCGAACCTAGAGAAGTGTTCTTCCGTTACAGCTGGAATACTACGGGAGCAAACAGAGTAGAATGCTTCGACAGCACAGGTCTCATTGTGAGGTGTTCAGGCATGAGAGTAATTGCATGCTCTGTGGAGCCAGCATTTTTGGGTGTTTACAGTGTGTTTTCAAACGTAGACGCATCAAAAACGGCGAATATAAATATAACAATATGGCAACAGATACCACAACAACAATATGCATTAAATCACCAGGTATGTTACCATTTTAAATGTCGTGTGGACGTTTTCAAAACAAGCGAAAACCAGCTATTAATAAAACCATCAACATTACAACTCCCAGTACTATTAATAGTAGTAGTAGTTATACTACTACTACTACTACTAGTACTACTACTACTACTACAACAACTACTACTACTACTACTACTACTACTACTACTACTACTGCTAGTACTACTACTTTTAACACTACTACTACTACTTCCACTTTTGATACCACTACTACTACCACTACTACTACTACTACTACTACTACTACTACTACTACTACTACTACTACTACTACTACAACAACAACTACTACTACTACTACTACTACTACTACTACTACTATTACAGCTACTGCAACGACTACTAATTACACTAATAATATAACTTCTACTACTTTTGCAATTACCACCAACGCCACCACAACATTAGTACTTCTACAACGATTATTATTACTGTTATTATTATTATCATATTATTATTATTATTAGTAGTAGTAGCAGTAGTAGTAGTAGTAGTATCATAATAATAATAATAATAATAATAATAATAATAATAATAATAATAATAATAATAATAATGATAATAATAATAATAATTAATATTGTTATTGCTCTTATTACGATTACTACTACTGATACTAATACTATTAGTACTACAACTCTCACTACTACTACTACTTCTACTACTACTACTACTATTACTACTATTACTACTATAACTACCATAACCACAGCGACTA
>CM051029.1:9531214-10018714 GCA_027627225.1 Congeria kusceri | reverse complement strand
TCAAAAACTAGGTCACCAGGCCAAATTATCATGTGAGAGACCTAGGGTCTTATTGCCCTCTTTTATCTTTTTCCTAGAAATTAACTCAAATGTGTGTGATAAGATATTGGTAGCAGGCAAGTCGGCGCTATTTAACATGTCGGATAATGGCCAACTTTCTTTTAAGGCAGGGACGGATGAAACATGCCTTCGGGAAACACTGCCGTGTAAATAGTCCAAGTGACGCACTGTCAAAGCATCCTCAAAAGCCTCGTTACATGTAATCCCATAACGTGGAAAGAGTCGCATAATAGAAAATCGAGTGCTGATTGAACAAGTTGAAAATTAATGATGTTCACTTTTAAGTGAATATGAATTCTATGTCGATTCAGAAATGCCTTATCTATATATTTCATAATTGTAAAGAAAAGAAGGATATACTGTTCACAAGTTTATTATTGTATATATTTTTAAATTCTGTTTCAGCAATGTACATATACACATACACGTGTAAGTTGTATTTTATCGTTTATTGCTTCTGTTACTTTTGTTGCATATTTGTACTGGATTCAGGAATGAATTAAAATTAAATTCAACAACATCTAAACTAGTATGATCCAGAAATACATTGTAAGGAACTGGTGTAATTGCAATACAATGCAACAATACACACAGACACACACACACACACACGCACACACGCACACACGCACACACACGCACGGGCACACGCACACGCACACACTCACACACGCATATACACGCACACGCGCACGCACTCAAACACACGCACGCACACGCGCACACACGCACGCACGTACGCACACACATACACGCACATTCTAAGATTGTCGTATTAGCTACGTCGTTGCAATTACGTCACTAAAATGAAGTATAACTGTTTTCTGTTAATTAATATATATTTGCAGTTAAAAAGATACGCACATTTCATAGTGAAAAATGACTTGAATTATTCGGAATGAAATAGAGAAAGAAAACATTATTAAAAACCATGAACAACATCAAAGGGAAATAATAGTTGTATTTAACACAATTAATTGATCTGCATTTATCTTCCCCGCAGTTTAAACCATAATTGATCGTTATATTGTGCGTAACATTGGTGGTCACGAACGTACATTGTAATATGTTCATATGTGCAAACCAATTATCCAGATTGCAATGTAGTGCACTACATTTCTAAATATGTCCAGGCATTAAACGAAAAAAAATAAACAGGCGATTATAATTACCGACCTTGAGGTGACTAAAAAGCCTATTATTAAATTCTGACGGACAACGAGTCCTAACAGCGTCGATGTTTCAAAAATATCATGTTATAAACTTCGTTCATGTTCAAGAATGGGTGACTGATTCAAGCCGAGAGTCGCGCGATGGATACTCTTAACATTGAATTGGTTTGAACTTTGTTAGCAGTTTTTTCAATAACAACTGCTGTTGTATGCCAAATATGATTATTTTGAATAATTGATTTCGTTTACTAGTAACAAACATTGTATACAGATTTACGATGTAGTTTTCATTTTTAGTAGAACCCAAAACCAGTTTCAACTTCATAAACATCTGACTAGTCCATAATTTTGTTTCGAGTAAACACATAATTAGAATTCACAAGTGGCTCTTTATGTTGAATAGTATGTATAATTCCTACAATCACGGCTTGAATATATTTTAACCTCTTTGAAAGTGTAAATTATGTTGAGGTAGACATATCTCAAGTGCATAAGGTTTGAAGACAACAGTTTTTGTTCACATAATAACAACACAGTGAATACAATGACACCAACCACTGACAAGACATCAATCACTGCAAAACGAACACGTTAAAATCAAATTATAACATTTATTCACCGATTAAAGTACACCATAAAACAAACTTTATCTACATAATTGCAGAATGTGTGCACACAATAGCGTGCGGAACGCATTTTCTTTACTGATCCGTCGCATCTTTATATGTTTTTGAGTTTAATTGCTTTATTTTCAATACGTAATTTGCCATAAAGCAAAAGGTACATGCATCTCCGTGTTGAATGGATTTTTGCGGTCTCGTGGTGTAAATCCGTTCATAGTTTAAATCAGTCCCGTCAATACATTATATTTACATATATATTAAATAAAACTATCAATAAAATATATTGACATAACATTAAGTTAAAGAAGACTAAAACCTAGTTTTGGGTCAAGTGATCAATCGCTTATGGAAGTCACTCACAGTATGTCGTCGTTCGTCGTCAAGAATTGATTAAAACAATTATTCTCTGAAACCGGTGGGTGAACTTGAACCAAACTTGGCAGGAATGTTCCTAGGATGAACCTCTACCACATTCCTTTAAATGAAAGGAATATCTGTGAAACACCGTTTGCCATGGCAACCAAAAAGATTATAAAAATAGCAAACGTAACAAATCTCTTTCAGAAATTACTGGTAGATTTGAAAATAATTTTACAAAAATGACACTTGGGTCACTCTCTACCAAATTCTTTTAAATAATTTACATTCGTGAAAAAAACATGGCCGCAAGAGGGTGGGGAGATTTGACCTTAGATGACTGTATAGGCACTTTTGACAGTCTTCTCGTCAGAGACTGCTGTTAGGATTTCAAAAACAAATTATAAAAATGTTCCTGGTTAGCCTCTACCAATTTTCCTGAAATAATTTTTATCTGTAAAAACATAGCCGCCAGGGTGTGGGAAAGTTCGATCGTATACATGACATATTTTGACAATCTCCGAGTCAGAAACCAATCACTGTTTTTTTAAATATTTTTATCGAAATATTACTTGGGTAAACGTCTACCAAATTCCTGTAAATAATTTTGATGTGTAAAAATAACACGGTCGCCCGGGGTTGGGGACATTTGACCGTATGTGGTTATACATGCAAATCTGACAAGTTTCTCAATAGAAACCGCTTTCTGGTCAGAAAACTTATTTCATAGAAATGCTCATAAGATGACCCTCTACCAAATTCGTTCAAATAATTTCGATTCGTTAAAAACATGTCCGCCATTGGTTGGGAAAGTTTGACCGTTTAAGGCTCTATAGGCAACTTTGACAATCTTCTCGTCAAACACCGCATGATCGATTAACAACTCATTTCATAGGAATGCTCCTTGGGTAACCATCTAGCAAATGTCTTTACAAAAAATGAGCCTTTCTATCAGGGAGTGGTGAAGATCGAGCATACATGGTTGTATATGCAATTTTGACAATATTTTTATCAGAAACCGCTGACTGGATTTCGAAACAAATTCATAGAAATGTTCCTTAGGAAAGTCTTACAAAGTTCCATGAACTAATTTTAATTGGCAAAAACACTTGGCCGCCAGGGGATGGGAAAGTTTGACCGCATATGGCAATTTTGACAATCTTCTCGCTAGAAATCACTGTTTTGCATCTCGAAATATTTTCACAGAAATGTTCCTTGTGTGACCCTCTACCAAATTTCTTCAAATAATTTTGATTTGAGAAAAAAGCATGGTTGCGAGGAAATGGGAAAGTTTGGCTGTATGAGCAACTTTTCTTGACGAATTTTCTTGTCGAAAACTACGTGCTGCATTTCAAAATAATTTGAAAATGATCACACCTTGTGTAAACCTTTTTCCACATTCCGTCAATTTATTGTGATTGGTTAAAAGCATGGCCGCCAAAGGGGTGGGGGAAATTGACCGTATATGGCCAAATAGGCAACTTTGACAATATTCTTGTCAGAAACCGCTTACCGGATTTCAAAAAAAATTCACAGATATGTTCCTAGTGTAAGCCTTTACCGAATTCCTTTAAATAATTTTGATTCGTTTAAAAACATGGTTGTCGTGGGGTTGAGAAGTTTGACCGTATTTCGCCATATACTCACCTTTCACAATCTTCTCATCAGAAATACTTGCAGGAATTTGAAATAATTTCACAAAAATTTTCCTTTTGTAACCCAAAACCAAATTTCTTTTAATTATTTTGATTCGCTATAAAGCATAGCCGCCAGGGAGTGTGTAAGTTTGTCTATATACGGCTTAATTGGCAACTTTGACAATCTTCTCATCAGAAATCACTGCCTTGATTTGGAAATAATTTCACAGAAATGTTGTTTGGGTTACCCTTTTTAACCCCTCGATTGATGACTATACTTTGGCTACAACATTGACACTGTTTTGTTTTTCTTAAAATCAGCTTTTATGTTAAGATAATGTATAAGAACAGTTTCAAAGCTCTGATTTTAACAGATTTAAACGAACTGAGGTCCATTTTAGCCTGTGTAAATGGATTTCCGAAACTCTGTCCACAGGTTTAAATATTGGCCACTACAAAATTAATGTATGTTTCATATATATTAATATATTGCTAATAATCTGCTGATATAAATCTAAGAAATGACCACGATCCGTATTCACCATCCCAACATTCACGGTCCGTATTTACCACCCCAACATTCACGGTCCGTATTCACCACCTCAACATTCACGGTCCGTATTCACCACCTCAACATTCACGGTCCGTATTCACCACCCCAACATTCTTAGACCTAATAATACAGAACAGACTTAGACTCACGAAAAATACTATTGCCTGTTCATATATGCTAGCTACCAATAGTGCTTATGTCCTTAACAAATCGTTCTAAATAAAGAATGTTGTAATTAGAGTGGAAACTACCTTGACAAATTCAAATTTACGCTTTTAGAACATAACAGTTTCAATAATATTCTTTATTATTAAACTAAAGCTTAAGAATAGGTTGGTATTATAAATCTTTGTGCACACTTTCTGTTCTGCAAATGTATCATGAATGCTTAAGGCACTACTAGACAATCTTATTTATTAATTACCTTATATTTCGTACCGTTTTCATACTTATTTTCAACATTAATATTTCATGTGGGTTTCAAGCTATAAGACAATTACAAGCAATGTTTTATTGAATATAGTTCATGCTTGAAATCTATACAGTTTAAATGGGTAATTGGACCACTTAATAGCGCTGCTTAAATATTGTGTACAAACATTAAACTCAGTGTTGAAAGAAAGAAAGGCCTTAAACATGAATGTTCTAATTCCATGTTTGAAAATAAGACTTGTTTGTTCCAACAAGAAAATCACAATTATTTTTAGGCAGATACCCAGTCAGTGAATGATAAAATGATTTGATTTGCACCCTTCTGTTAGCGACTCAAAACTGGTTAATTTCTATCCCCTCCTCCTTGTGTCATATAAACATTGTGTTATCTTCATCATGCTCATCAAGTGCATTGGCAGGGTTGATTTATTGTTTAATATTTGTTTGGTGTATAACATATAACAAAATTGAACGTTGCTGTCGAAATTAAAGAATACAAAAAGCAATAATGCATTTTACTCATTTCAGCATATTTTGTCCTTAACAATTGAAAGTTTATATAAATTCACTGTTATGATGCAATGACCAAAGAGATGTTTTGCTTAATTAAACTAGTATTCTAACATATTTTTTTACAATAACATTCTTTAAAATCTGGTGTTGATCATTTATCAATATGCATTAAATGTGCATGATAAAATTATCATGTTATAGTCAGTATAGTTTTTCTTTATAAATGAGTGGGTGAGCAATTATACGCATTTTTACACTCGCACACTTTTTTCACAGTTGGACAAGACTTACTCGCTTTCTCTTTTTTTTTACGTCTGTGCAAGTCTAAATTTGATCCGTGTACAAAAAATTAAGTTTAAGCGACACACTGGACCATTCATTCAGTTCTCTGACATCAAAACCAATAAGGTTCGATAAAAGCAGTTGTTGTTGAGGCTTAATGATGATGATGATTAGAAATATTATAATGAAGATGCTTATGATAAGATTAAAGATTCTGGTGGTGTTGTTGTTGATAACGTTAATGATAGTGATTTGATTCTAATAAAAATGTTTTAGATTGTTGGTATTGTTATTATTGTTGTTGCGGTTGTTGATAACGATAAAGATTGAAATGGGACAAGAACAAAAAAATGACGTGTCCCAATAGTCAATGTTATTACAGTAATCTTACCAGAGCAACTGTCCACTTGAATCGTATTTGACCTCTTATCCTATACACATGATTAGAAAGGAATTGCATAACATTCTCAACGATCACTGCAAACTTCAACACACACAATGACCACTTTACAACTTACGCTTCTATTTTCCATAGAGTCAGTTGCTTATGGAAACAGTGCATATATTTGTTATCATTGTGTGACCCTCTGATAGATTCAATGTAGTAAAATCGCCCTGCATTACCTAAAGAAAATGTCCCAATTTATGCACATTTGACCTACTGAACTAAATCCAGCCTGATGGTTACTAACAATAAAGCAATGCAATAAGGGTTGGCACTGTTCCCGTGTGCGTAGGTACGTTTGTATGTACATACGTACATATAGAGAATATATGGTTGGTGACTTTTTATATAATGTGATATCAGACGAGTCTGATATGGCGTAGAAAAAGGCAAGGCTTAAAGATCCTGCTTAAGCCATATCGGACGAGTCTAATATCACATGGTATCAAAAGACAGCTACCATATATTCTATTTATTATGCCACGGTTTACCAATATTGTTTTATCACTAAAACAATAAAATAAACAAATACTCGCAAACATTTAACAATTTACAGAACAACACAATATGCAAATGAGACAGCCTGATGACGTCTACAATAATCAACAATAACATTTTAACACACATGTTATCATTAAACAAACATTGAAGCCAGAAATTGTGACTTAATGTAGGATTGAACATAATACAGGAAAACCAAGGTCGCGCGAAGCGCGACAGTGGTTTTTCCGCCTATAGATAACGCGATTACCTATTTGTTTGTTGTTTCATTTCCAATACCTAATCTCTTAAAATTCTATGTTTCCGTAGTGTCAATCGCGATCGGATCCTTCCGGTTCCGGGATTTTATTATGCATAGGTTCCGTGGTTCAGTAACGATAAACAACGCTGAGCGCACCTAGAAACAGGGAACCAAATTCTTGCATTTCATTAAACCCATTGCAGCCATTCTTATCCACTCACAAAACATGGACATGACGCAATCTGAATACGTCACAACAGTAAATACGACATGAAAGTATGTCGATTTGAATCTCATCAGGGGTGTAGCTTGGTCCGTAAATATGTGTAGGCCACTTTATAAGTTGCCCAGTGTGTATGAGGGAGTGGGGGTTTGCCCGGCATTTCTTTTTTCGGTAGGTGTTGGAGATGATTTTGGGTTTATATTTGGTAGCAGCACATCATTTCGATGCATTATCATGAACACCCTTAAATGGATCAAATAATACAACATTTACTGCATACACTTGGATCGATTAGATTAACAAACCTCGTATATTTACTTCGATTCACTGAAAGCCTATGTAAAAACACATTGTTGTGCATGTATAGATTTCAATACACTTGTGATTGTTGTCAACATTATCATTCCGATCTAATCTGTCAGAGGTAGATCTATGTTAGAGACACGTCCCCTCACCCTCACCCAGGCAACTGAAGCTTTTTATTGCAAATTTGGCATGTTATCTTTTGTTACGCTACTGCTCATAATTGTACAAGTTTCATTGTCTCTTTCAAGCAACTTAGTATGGTAAGTTGAAGAAGTGGTAAAATGCACTTTGTAAAGTATTTATAATACAATTTAAAGAACCTGCTGTTACGTACCTAACCAGAGAAAATACCAGGATTAAACATTTGACCAACTAACAAACATATAACCAGTGTTAATTTGTATTCACGTTGACATTGTAATATGTATTTATGAATTTATGTAAATGACAAAAAACTGTAAAGTTTACATCAATAAAACATTATGTATGTCTGTCTGTCTGTCTGTCCGTCTGTTAAATAATTTGGCTGGTGGTATTTTATTTAACGTATTGATCAAACTACTGACGTATAAGTCACTGATCCAATTAAATATCCATGACAAGTTTTCATAATAAAATGTCCCCAAAGACTATTGCATTATCAGTACATGGAGTGTAATAGTGATATGATAGAAAATTTATGATATTTTTGTATCGATATTTATTTATTTTCTTCCAGGAGTAGTATACCCCACTGCATGGCCAATTGACTGTTCAAACTCTAGTCAACTGTTTAACTTGTTAGAATATGTGCAACAGAACCATTTTATCAAATAGCGAATGCCACCATAATATCATGGAAAACAGTTTCAATTATGTTTCAAACACATTTTTCATATAATCTATATGATATTAAAATTTCAATAGGCCTAAGGATAAAACACAACATTTATAAGGAAGAAATTAAACAGTGTTCATATCATATGTTGTATTTTACACATTATGCGTTATCTATACGCGGAAAAAACCACGGGTTCGTGGCATACAACATTATTCAACCAACTCGAGCGATACAAGCCACCGGAACACAGGTATATATATATACCATAATTATAAAGGTTATTATATATACGTGTATCAATTGCATGGAATGAATGATCTTTGAAAACAATAAAGAAAACACATTTGTTCACATAATCATTTTGTAATTGTGTATACATACAAAAATTCATTGATCAGCTTGCGTCGTTCAAAATTATCAAATGTCAAATGAAAATATTGCCTCAATTCATATTATTAATATATTTACATCATTTCATCTATTAACACACACTCGTAGTATACTGCAGTCCACATAAACGACTTTTCAAAAGTTTATTTGTCAAAATGTGAACATTCAACAAAATAATAGCCAAAAAACAAACAACAACAAGAAGAAACGTGGCAATTCCACGAAAACCAAATTTTTCGAACGAAATGCATAAAAGCAGCACAATAATGAAAGACAGTCCTGGGTGCCATATGCATTCCAAAGCTATGTCTCGTTTTTGTATTTTTAGTAACATTGACCTTGACCTTAATCTCACACACCCCATATGCAATCCCAAGCGTGGTCTAGATACAAGGTACCTATGTATGAAGTTTCATTCAAATATCTTGATGCATTATACAGTTATTGAACGAAAATCATTTTTCTAATTTTAGTTATGGAGACCTTCAACCCACCCACACTATATGCAATCTCAAGCGAGGTTTCGATATAAGGAACCTATAAATGAAGTTTCATTAAAATATCTCAATGCATTGTCAAGTTATAGAGCGAAACCGTTTTTCTATTTTAAGTATTGGTGACCTTGACCTTGACCCCACCCACCACATATGCAATCCCAAGATAGGACTTGATATAAGGTATCTGTGTATGATATTTCATTAAAATATCTTGATGCATTCTCAAGTTATTAAGCGAAAACCATTTTCTATTTTTAGCTCAACTGAGCATGAAGTGCTTGGTGAGCTATTGGTATAGGGGACCTCTCAGGCGTCGTCCGTCGTCCGTAGGCCGTCAACAATTTGGCCCGTTATCGCGATAAAGACTTCATTTTTTATTCAATCTTGACCAAACTTGCACAGTTTGTGTATGACCATAAAATATTGGACAGGTTAGATAATGGGCCCAATCGGACCAGAAACACAATAGTTATTGTCCCTTTGTTGGCCCCAAATACATCTATTCCTGAATAACTCACCTGGTAAAGGGAGGTAAATGTAGTATCAGGAAGATAATTGCCAGAAATGTGTTATTTTCCATTGTGGCTCAGTCACAGATATAACCCAGATAGTGGAGTCTGCTTATGAGTAAAATAAATACATCACTCTGAGTCAATATGATACTTCTACTTTAGATCAGCACCATTACGCATAGTAACCATTGATAGCCTGCTAATGCCCTATATTTTGGCTATGTGTGCAGCAATTAAATTGTCCACTGTCTGTATTGGCATCAAGTCAGGAAAAAAATGTAAATAACAATCAATAGCTAAATTCGTGTTGTAAACAAGCAATCAGAATATAGTATTTCGATCATGTGATATAGTACCTGAAAGGGTTAATTATTTTCTGTAGTTTGGACTGTTTAGTTTGTAACTTATTCAGTATCATATTAATCATGTAACTTTTGGACTGACTTTTACATTTGAATTGGGATTTTGGAAACTCAAGTAATTATCTTACATGATTTTTGAAACTGATTTATTCTTTCTCCTTATTTCTACAATTCTTCTACACTGTTTTACATTTTTTCCTTAATTGAGAAATATTTTTACACTATTTAGAGTGCACCATGCTACTTGCTAGTATCTGCTTGTATGGTATATATTAGTAAGGGCTTATAGTTTGGAGACTCTTTTCATAGTTCAACAAAATAACAGTGACTTCCCGTGCATCACTTTCATTACATTTCATCTCACCTGAGCACTACATGCTCGATGAGCTATTGGTATAGGAACTGTCCTACGTCGTCCGTAGTGCATCGGAACAATTGGGCATGTGGACGTGATACAAACTTCACTTTCATTCAATCTTTACCAAACTTGCACTGTTTGTGCATGACCATAAAATCTCGGATAGATAATGGGCCAAATCAGACCATGAACGTCAGTGTTATTGCCCCTTTTTCATGAGAACATCTGCAAACTGGATTTTGTGCAACATACAAACGTTGTGCAACATTTGGGTACAAACACCAGAGTTATTGCCCCTTGTTTGTGTAAAAAAGGACAATGTGGAGTATAGAGACTTAATGTGTTGCCTAATCATGACCAACTTGCAATGTTCGTGTTTGACCGAAAGGTCTCAGTCAATTTCCAATATGGAACCGATCAGACAAGAAAGAGCAGAGTTATGACCCCTTGATTGGTTTTCAGTCTCCATAATATATTAACGTTTCATTCCTTGTTGACTCAACTTACAGTTTGTGTATGACCATAAGAGTTCATCAAGGTGCAATAATGGGCCAGACAGAACCAGGAACACTGGATTTATGTCCCCTTCTTTGTGAAAAACTTTGCAAAAATGGACATTGTGTGACATAGAAACTTCATTTTTCATCTAATCTTGATAATACTTGCACAGCTTGTGTATGCCCATGAGATCTCATAAGAAACCAAGGTTTTGCGCTGATTAGGCAGCTTGTGTATGACCATAAGATCTCATAATAAACCAAGGTTTTGCGCTGATTAGGGTATAAAGAACAAAGTTATTTTCCCCTTTGTTTGTGAAAAAGAAGCATAAAATGGACTATGTTCAGGATAGAGACTTCATTTTTCATTTGGGATGGCAGCAGATAGTATTTCAGCAACTGGGAAATTAATCTTTAGTATTTGAGCTGTTAACCAGTGAGCTAAATATCATTTACAATACCTGAAACACAATTAAAATGAAAATACATAAAGTACAATGGTTTGTTTGATTGAATAGCTCTAATCGATGATATACATAATGCTGACAGTTGTCTTGTATTGCTGTCTTGTGTGACTGTTTTAATTATTGTTCTGTTGAAATAAGAACAAAGCACAGTACATGGAATTCAGCTGGATGTTTGAACCTGCCATTGCAAATATTGGATGTCAACCTCTGTGAAATGCTAGTGTGAATGTGCATGGTACACATATCATCGTTTGCTTGTGGTTCATCTTGAAACCAATAGTTTCGACCATAAATGCATCTGTATTGCGCCATTTAATTGCCAGGTATATAACAGAAGTAGGCGAGGCAGGCAGGAGACTGTATATCGCCTGTAGATAACCAGGGTAGCTACAGAAGAAGGCCGGAAAGGCATCTGTATTGCACCTGTCAAGTTTCCAGATCAGGTTGTCTGATTTGGGTCATTTTGTAGATGATGACATTTAGCTGATCTCTGTCATTGCCAGTACTTAGGTGAGCGCTTTGGGCCATCGTGGCCCTCTTGTTAGTAACTGTCACCTTACCTTGACCACACCTACCCCATATGCAATTTCAAGCAAAGCTTCAATATAAGGTATATATGTATGACGTTTCATTAAAATATCTCTATATGTTCTCAAGTTATTCAGCACAAACCGTTTTTCTATTTTAAGTAACGGTGACCTTGACCCACCCACGCTATATGCAATTCCAAGAGAAGTATCGATATATGGTATCTATTTATGAAGTTTCATAAAATATCTCTATGGATTCTAAAGTTATTGAGTGGAAACCGTGTTCCTATTTTTAGTAACGGTGACCTTGACCCCACCCATCCATATGCAAACCCAAGCAAGGTCTTGATATAAGGTATATATATATATATGGGCCGCGTCGTGAAAAAACATGCCTAAATGGCAATTTTTCACATTTTTGTTTTTTTGTCGATTTTTATAGTGCATTCATTTTTAAATTGGACGGTAAAAAGATAATTAAAATCGGTTAAGAAACGCCAAAGTTATGCGCATTTCCGTGACGTCATGTAATGTAACATTTTATGTTTGACGTTGAAGTCATTTGCGACAAATCGAGAAAATATCACGCGTTGTATTTTAATTCTGGTTTTATTAAAACAACATACTAACATGTTGATTTATCATATGGACCATAACAGTGGTTAGCTAAGTTGTTTAATTCATTATGTTGTCATAGAATAATACTTTATTGTTGCCTAGCAACGAAGGAATGCAAAGAGTATGGGAGATAAAGATGGACAGCAATACTTTAGTTGAGTACGTTATATTATATCAGATTTACTAAAACCCAATGCCTGTCAAATACTGTTAACAGAACACATTGATATGATGATCGTCATTCATGCTGCAAATCAATCAAGATGAGCACAATTATTCTGCGTCTGATCCTGGGCATATGGAGTCCTGGTACGCGGGTCGAACGTACGGTCGAACAGAGTTATAGAGATATGCCTGTCTTGCTGTGCTCAAGCCGGCCGCGGGCACAACATCTGGTCGAGTAGCATTACTGAAGCGGAACGCTGGGTCCTTTAAAATGCACGCAGTCTTATGTACAGCGTCACGTGATGCCCTTAACGTTACTATTCCTGGCTCATCGGCAGAGAACTTAAAGTACTGGTACTGCCTGCAAACGAATACACACATTTTTTTTTTCTGAATTACGAAATAATGTACAGTTTAAAAAAATAAAAAGAAGCTACTAGGACTTAAAATTGAACGCCGAAATAGTCAATAAATTAATAGTATTATTATGCATGCTGCTACCTTATTCCATTGACTGCCTTGAAATGCTCTCCAAGAAACTCCTTCCAGTTCCTCCAGGACCATGCCGGGTATCGCACGGCGGTGTTCGTTTCAGACGAATTATTTACAACGGCCTCCAATTGGTCCATGCTCTCACAATCGGTCCGTCTGAAGAGCGTCTTAATGTTCCCAAAGCCTCCGTCCACGTGGCATTTTGCATGTCCTGTAATGATGTTCACTTAATATACCCAAGTACATAATATTTCCTGTTGCGTGCTTGGTCTTGAAAATTATGTTTATAGTGTTGTTGCTGTTAATTTCTTGAATTTAACTTCATTCATTACGTAAACATTAAAAAATAATTAAATACATGTATACAAATGATTCAAATGATTATGAGTACCCATACGTTCTTATTTGCGAATCAATTTTAATATCAGTATCTTGTGTTGTGTTACCAACCTGGTATCTGCATAAGGTATTCTATAGTTTGTTGCTGTCCAGTCATGACTCGCCACATGAAGTTTAATTATACATATTAATACCTGGACAGTTATCGGCATGCATGGCAAAAGACGCCGGATCACCGCCACGGTTTTCGATCGCCCAATCAATCATGGAGATGACAGCGTTAGGACCTTGAGCTTCGCCACCATCTTTAGCCATGGTCTCATTTTCATCAATGATGAAATTGAGTTGGCGCGGGTCGCCATCTATTCTGAAACCAAAGATATGGATCTTCCTCAGGGACAGGAAGTATAATGGTCCCATCTGGTTGAAGTGATGAGGAAGGCTCACACTTTGGCTAAAGTCAAATGTGAAATGATGGTAACGATCAGCGTCCGGTGTTTCTCGACTTCTTCGTATACACTCATTATAGAGCTCCCGTTCCTGAAAAATAAAAATAATGACAGAAATAATAAATAATTTCTCTTACAAAATAATAACATCTTTTATTGTTAAATTATTAAAAAATTCAAACAGAAGGAAATGAATGTGTTTACAGAGTCGGATTAATGCCACGAATGTCAATACGAAAAGATGAAGAATAAACATGACAATAATTTAAGCGCATTTACAATGTTTAACCATATAGGTGATTACCATCTGAGCACGCCTTATATGGTCACCGTACGCGTCTGTCGCCTCAAGCTTAGCCTCTTCCTCTAGAGCGTCTACCACGCGTTTTCGCATTTTTTCACACGTGGCGCAGACATCATCACGGGGAGAGGCAATCCGGATGTGTGGGATGCATTTCGACCATACATCTTTGAAAGCAGTGAATTTAATGGTTCTTTGATCCGATGTACACTGCTTTGTGTAGTCTTTGTACAAGTTGAGCTTTGTAGTGCTCGCAGGTAAGTACGTCGGTGGTATGTTGTCCCTTCCCCGTGGTGCCGCCGGCATCGGGATACCCTCGTGCTCAGCGTAATTCTGTAGGTATTTAACTACACGCTGAACGTCGTCAAACCCTAGTGCGTGCTTTGGGCGTCGGCCTACATTGCCGTGTGTTCTAGACACGACGGCATGTTGTGACATGTGCGACATCAAATTGTTCAGCGCAATTCGTCCGATGTCATAACACACTTGAAATGTTGGTCGACACACTATTTTACCACTGAATTTAAAAGTGCATCTACTTCGTTGTCTCTTCTTTCCTCTGTTTGTGACAGCCGAGCTTCTATCATCTTGCAGAACGCCCATCAAATATAGATCTTTTGCATTTTTTTCCATTTCACGGACATTCAAAATATGTTCATACACTGTCCCTACATTCAGTTTCTGTGCACAGTCGTGTCTGCATCCACAACCCTCAGTACAGAACTTTTCAACTTGTTTCAAATCCTCATCATCGTTCGAAGCCAAATCCAGAATGTCACGCCCATCATCACTCTCTTCATCTTCTTCCTCTTCATCAACTTCCTGGTGAGACACGTAATCTCGAACCCGTCCTTCGATTATTTCACCGATGCCATCTGCACTCACATCAATTTCAACTTCTTCTTCATCTGCTGAGAACTCGTCAATCTCTTGCGAAGCAAATGGCGTAGTAACAGGGGTCTTCCCAAAATGTTGAGAGAGTACACTCTCCAACTCCTATATTAAAACAAAAATCCTTTTAAGTCTCAAATTAAATACATATGCGCATTTCAGACAATGGACTTATGCAATTCACTTCTGGAAATCAAATTACAAAAAAAAACGCTTCATTAAGAAGCTGACTTATTACTCAGTTCACCATTTCGTTGTCAATCAATTATATTATTGTAAGTTCCTATTAGTTAACCGTACTTTTAAAAAATTGAACAAAATTGAACATGATGCACTTTGCTTGTAGGGGAACATGAAGCGCTTAAATTTAAATTGAATGGCATGTGCTCTATTTAACGTGATAAAGATTAAGTATTAGTTAAATAATAAATAATGGTGTGCATGTAAATAGCTGAAAATTACAAATAACAGGAAAAAAAAAACATTCTGGAGGAGGGATTTGAACTTCAGTCAACCGATTCTTAAGCGAACTATGTAACCTCTACACCACAGACTCGTCTGATGAGTTAAGAAGCAAATTGTGTGGATCTATTTACAATTAAATGACGAGAATGACTCGACAAATTTGAAATGTCAAAAACTCCAATTATTTTCATTTTTATTCTGAAAGGTATGTCAAATTCGTTGCTATTTGAAGCAATAATAGTACGTTAATAACAATCTTTCATAACTACATGCTTGTGCTTATAGGGTCAGTATGGGATCTTAAAACACTCGAGAAATAATAATATCTACCTCTACATTTATTTATTTAAAATGTACAGAAAAAATATCGTTTTATTACTCATTACATAACATAATGATTTCGATTTGGATAGCGTTAAGTTTACTAAACATTAGTGGTAAAACACTAGGCTATTGAGCAAACCTGCGACAGTCGTTTTCTTTTACTTTCACTTCAGACGGTTCGTGTTATTAAAGCTCTGGAAATTAACACATTTCAAACAGAAACTTTCATAACACTACTACAATGAACAAACAAATACTTACCTCCATTTCTTCATCCATCATGTTATTCCGAAAATAAAAACTATGCCGTAAATAACTAATGTTCACCAAACACGAAAATACTTCCTGGTTAAAAACAATGACGTCACTTTAAGCGGGTTTTCCCACAAACGTCATCAATGTCATTAAGGCAGGTTTTGTCGCGACGCGGCCCATATATATATATATATGAAGTGTCATTAAATATCTCGATGCGTTCTCAAGTTATTGAGCGGAAACCGTTTTTCTATTTGTAGTAAAGGTGACCTTGACCCTACCCACCCCATATGCAATCCCACGCGAGGTCTCGATATAACGTATCTATGCATTATGTTTTATTAAAATATCTCGATGCCTTCCCAAGTTATTGAGCCGAAACCGTTTTTCTATTTTTTAGTAACGGTGACCTTGACCTTGACCCCATCCACCCCATATGCAATGAAACAAGGTCTTGATATAAGGTATCTATGTATGAAGTTTCATTAAAATATCTAGATGCGTCCCAAAGTTATTGAGCGGAAACCGGTTTTTTTATGTTTAGCAACGGTGGCCTTGACCTTGACCCCACACACCCTAAATGCAAGCTCAAGCGAGGTCTCGATATAAGGTATCTATGTTTGAAGTTTTATTAAAATATCTCAATCCGTTCTTGAGTTAGAAAACGGAAACGAAAAGTTGACGCCGCCACCCCGCCCGACCGCCCGCCAAACTAACAACCGAAATTTTTCTTCAAAACAATTGGTTAAAGAACAGCGGATTTAAAAGTAACACAACCAGTGGATTCATTATCAAGTGAGTCATTACTCGACTTTTCCATCAGTACATAATGCGTTCAAGGTTGAAATGTTGACGATTGTTTTTTATGTGATGTCAAACTTGGTATGGAAAGCAAAGAGATGCAGCTTGCTCTGTTTGTGATGTGGCTCGTATGATGTTTTTAATTTTGGAAGTGTTATTCACGCGGAATTCACTTTAATTTGCCATTGTTTACGTTTAGATCATCTGATAAAAAACGGATTCATTGCAGTTTGTATACAAATTTGCACTGTTGAAAATTACAATAAAGACTCAATGCATAACAATACTTAATTGTGATATCTACATGTAAGCATGTCGATTATATTGTGGGCTAGTTACATAAAACCGTCTTTGAATACGTGCATTTTAGTTCGTTAATTTAATATAAGTTCATTGTACATTGTATACTTATATACATTGCATGATTATATTAATGCTACTTTTCCTTGAAGGAAATATGAAAAAAAATCTTCAATTACTGCAGATAATAGTACATATTAATGAAACATGCCTAAAAGGCATGATGTGCTAAGTCATCTTAATTTCACTCGTATCGTGTATTTGTTCGTCATCAATACTATTTAGCTTATTAACTATACAGTCTCAAGAAATTGTCGTCATTATTCTTCTCGGTAATTTATGACAAAAATGATAATTTAGCATTATTAGACATTATTAGAAATTCGGTAATACGAGCTATTTTGAGCTTAATAAGTTGGCTAAAATCAACTGTTAACATATTGAATATTCAATCCTTATCAAAAATAATCTGTATTGTCAGTGCGATTTGTTTAGCTAGAAAGCTAGCATTGTATTCTTGTTCTGGAGGCAATGCGTTATATTACCAACGGGAGTCACGCTCGTTGTATTTCAAAACTTACTTATTAAAGTTCGTATACGACATTAATAGAATATTACTATGTTAGTAAGGGAAATGAACTATTTCGAAGTTAAAATCATCACGTTTGTCATATAGACTGTCTTTCAATGTACTGGTAGTAACAGAAAGATGTAATCTAGAAATGCACCATCTGTATACGATACACACAATGTATTCAACGAACGTTTTTTGCTGAAATTTTTTGGATATTTAAAAAAAAATAGAGGGTATTTGTTTGTTTTCAGTGTGACAACGCCTGATATCATCACCAGAAAGGGAGACACTTAATATTTTCACGAGCGCTTGCACTTACTTAAGCGTGATTACTTAATATAAAGACATAATACACACAAATTAATACATACATATGTGCTTAATGAACACAAGTTTCTACTTAAGGGTACTTTGGATTCTTGTTGGATTTTTTAGAAACAGCAATACAGCAATTAGGTAAACAAAGGGAGACACCTGTTCATAGCGACAGTAAACAACAAAAGCAAGTATTCGGGAATTAATAAAGTGCAAAGGATAATATAAATACTTTGGACGCTAAAATTTAGTTTGGACCAAGATGACCAGCTCCAATGCCTTGTGGGTAAAATTTGTACCCGTAAGACATTGTCTGTTGGAGTCAAAACGACTGAGGAAAATCCAAGAGAAAATAAGAGGGAAGACACTTTAATATATATGAGAAGTATTCTTTACATTGCTGTTATTAATCTTTACTAATTTTCTTTTTCGTAATTCTGCATGAAAAATGGTGACAACACCTCCAATTAAATATTGTTCAAATCAAATAAAATTAAAAAATGTAGTCCCTCACTGTGAGTGATAAAGGGATATATCTCACTGTTTTTTTTCTTTAGTTCACTAATAAGCATTAAATCAAGCGTTATGTATGTTTCATATGTTATCAATATAACTACTAGTTTTGTTAAAACATTGATTTAAAATTTAATTGTTTTTATCTGGATATTTAACCAAGCATAACATCCCTTTTATAGCAATAAACAAAATCTGCTATACATGTTAGCAGTACACATTTAGTACCGATTGGAATATAATTGATCAAAAAAGTGTACCATTAAATTAAACAAATTAGTTATAGTGAAGAAATGTGAGTACTTGACCTGTAAATCTAAACAAGTTTAAATAATATATGAATATACTTTTGATAAGTAAAAATGTTGTATTAGTATTGAATGATAAGTATGCATATTGTTTTCTTGAAAATGTTTTTTCTTCTCAATAAACGAAACATTTTTATCTTTAAAATGACTGCCAGCCATTGTTGCATATAAATCCTATGTATGGGACGCTATAAAAGCATTGTTTTAAATTTTATTAACATACTATTTTTGTATTTGCCAAACTAAAGTTGATATTAGTATTAATAAACCTCATTAACCTCATTACATTATTTAGTAAAGCGATTTCTAATAGCACTCAGGCCAAAAGTTCGATAAACAGCTTTTTATTTTGCGGTGCACGAAACTGAACTGGCTATTAAACGACTTGTGTTGTGAGTGTGTACAGTTTGGGGACCCAGTTAAATGTTTTATGTTATTACTATTGATTTTAACATTTAATTTACTGCGTCTGTAATGTGCTCGGAAATAATTTCATTTAAGTCTTAATTATATTCAGAATATAATGTTTGAGATAGTTGACTTGAAATAGTTGAAACATAAAATAATCGTCATGTTATAATTATGTTGTTAGCCGTTCTATCTGTAGTAACCAACACGAATTTAGAGTGAAATCTAGATGTATGCTGTAAAGCAAGTAGATTAATATTATAAACATATTCTATTTACGGCTATAAGCAACATTTTACAATTTCATTCTTATACTAGCGCAGACACAGCTGCATATCCATTCATTGTACCACGTTTTACAGAATGCATCTAATAAGTATTAAAGTTCTTTGATGCAAGTATCAACATAAAGTGATGACGGAAATTATGGGGCCTCTGCGTAGCAAGCTTCAAGTTTCTATTTTTTAGAAAATTACGATTATCTGTTACAACATGACAAACTGGGTTGTAATTGAATTTAGAATGAGCCCACTCGCATGATTAAGGGCAGTTTTCCAGTACATTTAATCGTTGGTAACAGAATGATAATTAAAAACGATACCTCTTAATGATTTACTAATTTTGTAACAAATAAGTGGTCTATTGTCAGTATAACGAAAATAAGATGGTATTAAAGTACATGTATGTATATTATTATCTTTGAATATTTTAGAAAGATCAAGAAAATCAATTTCTTAATTACAGAAATTATTTTTAAAACGCTCTTGTTCTGTTGAATCTCAAAAAAGTGTTGTTACAGTACTGAATACTATAAGCACATTCATTAAATGGGTCATTTTTTCATTAACAATGTGTTTAAAAGAAACAGAACGGGAGCATAAGGCACTTAACAGTTTGTGTTTCCTATCAATTTTAAATAAATGTAACAGCCATTTAAGGATAGTAAGCGTCTGATCTAACAATATGCAATTCCGAATAATGTTGTCATATTTGCTTCCTACGAACTTGAACTACGACAATCACAGCATTGATAATAGTTTATCATTAATTTTCCAGTTGAAAACCTATTTATGATAATTTAACAAGCGGGTTGACTGAACGATTATCTTAACATTTTTATGTTAGGAACGAATTCGAAAGAGTAAATCAATTCACTTATCTTGGTATAAAATAAACCTGTTCTGAACGGACAGGGACTTATAAGGCTATATCTAATAACATTTACCCGTATTATGATTAGTCATGTTATAGCACTATTCGAAAAACTAATAATGCCAATACTACGGGTCAGAAATATGGGTTTTGTTTTCATAAATGACAAAACATATACATTAACATTATTTGAGAAACTTACTAGGTGTTCAACTGAATTCACTCAATGATTTTATATACGGAGAAGTAGGTACAACATCACTATATAGTAACCGAATGAATAACATAATTAGATTTTGGTTTAAAGTCGTAATGCCAACCGACCAAATACATATTTAATATGCCCATGTGCAATGTTGTTAAATGCTATGGAATTATTTCCTATAAAAAACGGTAGATTAATAGTTAAAAGTACCTCTTGATAGCATCGTTATTTCAAGGAGTAGGCAACACAAACGTTTATAACAAGTTGTTTAACAAAGAGTTTAATAGTGTTTTATTCGAAATTCGCAAGAACGATTAAATTTATCCTCAAAGGAGTACACGTACTCATTATTTACAAATTGTAATTTTCAGTGTTATCTTGATAATGTAATAAATAACAACGTTCAGAATTTGCATTATGTCGCTTACATGACTCTTCACAACGATTTTCAAATAAAATGGGAAAGATGGAACAAACCGAATTAGATACCCATATGAGATAGGACATGCCAATTATACACTACAATAAAAGAAGAGTTTCATTGCACGTTAGAACACAATATGTAAATAAATAATTTTGTAAACGACCTAACATTCCTAAATTTATCGAACTAATAAATACTGAAATTGAATGCCTTCTAGTGGCCTATCTATATATAAAGCATTTCAACTGCATGATTCAAAACTTTGAATGTATACGTTAACCTCAAACTACTCACGTGCCTTACTTTTTTTCTCAAATAAACTATATCATTATTTTGTGTCATATATTTATTGCATAATGTCATTAATATAATATCGTTGCACTTTCGTAAATATAGTTCTGGTATTGTCAGTATATGACTACAATTATTGATTGAAATATCACTGCTGTGACTTAATATTTTATTCCGAAGGATAACACTTCTATCAGTTAGTGTAGACACATTCTAGCTGCCATACAATACAACATGGTCCGCTAGTCTGGCATAGAACAGCCAGTATGGCGAGTAGAACGATTTTTCTACTACAAATTCGTAGGGATCAGATGACAAGGTACTATATAATTAGAAAATAGTTGATGCACAATGTAAATTATAAAGAATCGCTGCAGCGTAATGGGTAGAAACAGTATAACAGATTACCATTGTCAAAATGTTGATAACACTCCTGCTATTTACTCGTATGACACTGAACATTTGCGGGAGTGTCCTGGAATAAGACCACTAAATTAATAAACTCCATCAGCTATTTTGGCGGATTGCTAAACAGTGTTATTTTCTGATATTAATGCGTCTTCTGAACATTTTGAAAACAAATTACTACAGTGTATTTAGAGCTTAATTTTAAAGTAAAGCAAGGAACGTCGTGAACAAACCTACTTTTAAAACTGCAGGCGACATCGCACTAACTATAGATACTACACACGCGTTTTGATCATATATGAACTAAACAACCTAGACGTATGTGAGTTATTTAACTGTTTGTTGAAATATATTGTAAAAACAGGTAATATAGTATATGTCATTTAGACAATTCAAGTCAAATCTTTGATTTGTTATGAATGAATGTATATAAATGACATTATACATTAATTTTATTGATATATAATAGAAGTACATTTCAATAAAATGTAGCTTTCTACAACCCAGATTACACGGCCATGTGATACTAAATCATGCGCGATGCACTTCAACTGCATGAGCACTATTTTAGAAAATAAACGAATAGAGTCCGTCGTAGATAGCTGATGGATGTTGCTTTCTTCTGGACAATATTAACTTTATATCGAAGAAAGAACGAGACTGTATTAAGAGAGATATGCAGTTTACATGTCATGTTTGTGTTTAGTGTGTGACTTGAAAACAATAATATGATTGGTATTAATGTGAAACTTACTTGTATTACATAACAAAACACTGCATTGCACTATATTTATGACAATATGGTCAATATGTCAATATATTTCCATTGTCTGTGCAGTTTCTCAGCATTTTATAAAATGTCCAAAACTCAACCGATTTATTAGACATTAAATCTGGAATTCCACTGTTAGAAAATACAGTTCTGTATATCGGAATAACAACGGTATGAGGATTCCGAATAATTGGTATAGTCACGTGTACATGGAGTTCCTTTTTATTCCAACATACAAGAGTCGGGATTGGCGTTAGACAGTCAGTCCAATACATACGCTTGCAATGTATCAGAATAAAACATTTCACACTAATCTAATAATGCCGAAATTTATTCTCGTAAATATAATGTAAACCGGTATACAACTTGAATTTACTGTATTTGCATGCATTGTAATTATTAATGCAATTATTTACTCCATGCGCAATTGTTAATTTACTATATATAAGCATTTATATTTCATGCAGCGGATATTTCTTCAAAAAAATTTGATTCGTTACAAAACATGGCGGCCAGGGGGTGGGGCAAAGGGTGGGTGACCGGCTATGGCTGTACAGGCAACTTTGACAATCTTCTCGTCAGAAATTATTTGCTGAAGTTCAAAATAATTTCACAGACATGTTCCTTGTGTGACCTCTACCACATTCTTTCAAGTAATTTTGATTCGTTGGACCTAGAGACCTGGTTCTTGCGCACGACACTCTATATCACCATGCTCATCACTTCTATCAAGTTATTTGAAAATCTCTCTATGCTTGACAAAGATATGCTCCAGATAAAGTTGTAAGGATTGATTTCTTTTCCGGACAAAAAGGTAAGGATAGATTTCTTATATTTGACCTGTGACCTTGACCTTGGACCTAGAGACCTGGTTATTGTGCGCGAACCTCTTTCTCACTATGCTTATCACTTATGCCAAGGTATTTGAAAACCGATTCATGCTGGAAAAATATATTCTCCATAAAACGTGGTAAGGATTGATTTATTTTATTTGACCTTTGACCTTGAATTGTGACCGTGACCTTGGCCCTAGGGACATAGTGCTAGCGTGCGTTTTAGAGTATTTAAATAATTTGAAGCATTTTGGTAGATGGTCACCTAAGGAACATTTCTGTAAAATTATTTCGAAATCCAACCAGTTGTTTGCAGTACAGTCAAAATTACTGTTTTAGATTATTTGCGTAAGTTTGCAATTAAACTTAATAATAACATTAACACAAGTAGAAATACATTATTAATTGTAATGTAATATCTCTTGATATATGAAAGTATTTATATGTTCAGTTATCAAGAAGCGCTTACTTGATTAAAAAAAATAAGACACACATTCTATGGGTGAGCGTCTACCACAGTCCTAAAAATAAGTTTGATACATTAAAAACATGGCTGCCATACGGTGGGGAACATCGACTGTATATGGCTGAAAGACGCTGAATCGGCCACTTTAAAAATCGTCTTTTTGAAAGCTCTTGCTGGCTTTTGGAGATAATTTAGCCGAACTGTTCCTGGAATAGTTAAACAATATAGCCGCCGAGGGAAGGGGACGTTTGCCATTATATGGCTATATCAATATGCAGCTTTGACAATATTTTTGCCAGAAGCCTCTTTATGGATCACAACATTATTTCACAGTAATATTCCTTGGTTGACACTTTACCAAATTCCCCCATTTGAGCCTGTTGTCTACTTTTGTAGACATTAGAAGTTAACAGTAAACTAGGAATTAATAAGGAGCATACATTTGAGAATGATTTGTATTCTATACTTTCTGTCCTGATAAGCGTCAACTGGAATGTTTGTTTAGACCGAATGCTGACCACTACAGTATTTAAAGATTGTATTGGATATGTGGTAAAATGTCCCTTGGACATATTTAAAAAAAAGGCTTATAGAAAAAGATTTGTAAAATTATACAGTATATACATTTTATCTACTATAATATAATTGTTTTTTATAGTTGAAATACATTTCTGCTCATATTAAGTTAGATTTTGCAGAAATGTGCAACACATGTTTCATATCATTTCATTTAGGTTTTGTGTACAAAAGAAGATAATATGATCAAATAGATACGTTTTTCCCTTTTGAGAAGCATTGTATATTTCTGATATATACAGAAGATACACGGTAAATTAAATCATACCAATGCTTGAGGATGAAGGTGACTTTGAAAGGGCTGACAAACATGTCCCCCCCCCCCCCCCCCCCGTGGATGAATTGAAAGCTAAATATAGTGCAAGCGAACACGAAGAAGTAGGTTACAATAGCTAATTGGACGTCAGTAAGACCAACTACCAACAGTGACAGTACGACATACAGAGGAGCAGTAGTTATTGACCTGCTTTCGGTGATACAGAAAGATGATGCATATCATATGTCTTGATAACCTTTTTGCAACTCAAAAGCGACTGTCATGGAGGATCCTTTAAAAATTATTTCACATAATTTTGATTCGTTAACAAAAGATGGCTTCCAGGAGGTGGGCAATTTTGACCGTTTACGATTTAAAAGCAATTCTGACAATATGTGGCGTGTTCTGAGACTTTTGGTCTTAATTCGGCAAGCCTCTTTTCGAGAAAACGTCGTTTGAAATGACGTCAAGAAAACGTCGTTTGAAATGACGTCAAAAAATTCGCACTGTATTTAGTTTTAATTGTCTCTCTTTTTTTTATTTTAGCATTTATGTTATTAAAGAAATTAAAATATTAGCTAAAATGTGCGGTGCAGTGAAAGTTTCTACTAAATTGTTGACTTTGACTATTTTTATTGCGTTATGGAGTGATTACTCCCCTTTTACCGCAGTAGGTCATTGGCATAAATAAACCACACTGAAATCTGACACATTTCGATATCAATATTGACTCGATGCGCATTAACGCACTTTGGATTTAACTTGTCTTCGATCAATGTAAGTCATTCATTTCTTTTAATCACCGTTACTGTTTTATGTTAGCATAACCGAATTGTTGTCAAATTATCGACATAAAGTGACAAATGAACAAACCGGAATCGAAAGTGAAACTATGGCGGCCGTGACCTCCCTGTGACACTAGTGACTTTTGTTTACATCTTAATAAAATGTAGCATTTCGAGTAAAACGGTAATGTTTGGATATAATTGACATCATTTATCATCTGCTAGTTGTAGCACTGTCCTGCCTGAAATTATTTTACTGGTTTTAATGAGGAATTCGAAATAGTTGGTGAACTCTATTTAAATAATTTTGACAGTATTGAAAATTTCATAGCTATGATAATTATGATGAATGTGATTCTTCTCATGACAATGAAACACAAAAATAAAGATGTCATTGATTATAATTAGTCAATTTTATTATTTCTTAAATTACTTCATAATTTATCAAATATATAGATACATGTGTACATGTGTGTTTGGGTTCTGAACAAAAATTTTCTATGGCATAATTGAAGATGTATTGGAGACACACCAATGTAAAAGCATTGGAGGATATTGCGAAGACCATCAGGGCATTATTCCTCATTGAACACAACATCCCACACCTGGTATAGGATCCAGAACAACCAGTCAAGTTCTACAATTGGACAGACTTCCTGAAATGCCTATTCAAGCCTGTCCCAAAATGCCTATTCAAGCCTTTCCCAAATCTGCTGTCATACCACCACTTCAATGTATTGTGCATTAAATAATATCAGATCAAATATCAGGGCTTTCATTCGCTTTTGAAATCTGGAAGTTTGAACTTCCTAATCTCTGATTTTGGAAGTTTTGCTCATAATATTTAGAAGTTTTGACAGTATTGTGCGACATAAGTCCTGAGCATTTCAGAAATGTAATTAAGTATAATATTCAAGGTTCGTTCAAGGCCATTTCTTTTTCATTGGGAGTTTATCCTAACTTATTCAGTTAAGAAGGTATGCATTAAGATGAATCACTTTTTTTTTCTAACTTGTTCATCCTTACATGATGAAACTTTCATGGCTGCAATTTTGGAAGTCCTGAAAAGTCCATGGCTGCAATTTTGGAAGTCCTGTGACAAAAACTGGGAGTAAATTACTCCTAAACATCCCTTAATGCAAACCCAGAATATATAGAATTAAGTAAATCACAGGCAATCATGTGTAAATACAAATATGTATCATTTAAAATACCTGGGCCCCTATCCACAAAGCTCCTTAGTGAACATTTCTTAAAATCATTAAATTCCTTATCTCTGTGGCCGGTTCAGTTCATGTAAAATTTGTCTTAAATGCTTCTACTCTGGTAAAGAATCAACAGATGTTTCTTAGTTTACCATAATTGAAGTATAAACTATTGTTTTCATAAGTAATATAGATTTTGAATATTTTCCTTAAATATGACTTAAGATTGTCGTTAGGGGCTATGTGGATACGGCCCCAGGTACATAACGCTTAGATTGTGAAGAAATGCTTTTAAGTAAACTAATATTGATGAAATAATAGTGAAGTTCTAGTTTCCATCATTATGTGTGCTCTTATTTATCTGTTTCATCTCCGAATAACACCAGACAAGCCGGGCGTGGTCTTTGTCTGAAACCATGCGTTTGATGTTAAGGAGGCTGTGACCACTTTGAAGAAGCACGTTTTCATGCAGGACAGTATGCCGGACCAACTGGAGTCACTTGGCCTATCTGCTCAATGCCAATGGTATTTACACGAAGAAACTGAACCACTGTGCAACTCCAACTGTGCCAGTTCATGCCCACTGCCAGATGTAGCGTAGCCAAAAAAATATGACTAATAACAGGTATTGTGATAAGAGTATAAACATGCATGACCAGTATTTCTGTGACACTGTGTTGTACCAAGGATAGAACGAAGATTTAACTGCCTGAAGAGCTCAGCAGAGTTATAGATACAATCTAAATGTAAAAGACATTATATCTATACACAATTTTCCATTCTTAATAATTTTCTATTCTGTTCTAAAATGGATAATCTCTTCTTGCGCTATGTCTAATAAGAACTACATCAAATAGTTGCGTTTTTCCATTTTGAAATGGTTCCCATAGCAACTGCAAAGTAAATTATAATCTATGTCATGTTATTGTCATCGTCATTTACTTAACTACTCATTTGTGGAATTTAAATTAATTATTCCTACATTTGATTAAATTATCAAAAATGCAGGATGGCAATAGGTTTCGTTGAATTGAAAGATTTAATGAAAGTGGAAGAAAACTGAGGAAAGTACTTAAATGTCAATAGCAACTCTAAGTGTTACATTGCATATCAGAACTTTTACTTCAGTGTGGATTAACTTAATTGTTTGAACTTGTTAATTACAATTCATAATTATTAATTGTAGCTTTTTGGCAAGGTTTAATGGAGAAGATCATTATTTTCACATATGTTTATGTTGCCACGGTTACAGTTTAACTTAAATCTGTAGATACTTCGTCAACTTTACTGTCTACATTTCGCAATATCAGATGCAAAATTTAAATCATCTCGGTACAGTTTTAGAAAAGATTTTTTTTTTTTTTTTGATAAATGGGCTCAAATGTGTTAAATTTCAAAATATTTCATGTTTGATCCCAATACAACTCAATTAAAATAAGAGTCAATAAACAAAGGAACATACATTTTTTAGCTTGTGCATATTAATAATTATTTGTATCAGGTATGAAACAATTCCCCTTATATATTTTTATTGTCTGGTATCAACTATTGTAATAAAATGCTGAAACATTCCTGTGTATTACCAGAATTTCATTATTTTGAGTTTTGCAATCTGTTGCCAAGGTAACCAATATTTGTAATTTTAACAATGTTTTACAATGCTATAGTATTATTAACTTTATTGTTGTAACAAAACCTTATGTTTGTGATATATTTTTACAATTGAACATATTTGAACGTTTATTGATTTTGCTTAATGACATGAAAATAAAACATGAACATGTCATATTTCGTGTTTATTGCGCAATTCTAAGACCATCGTGTTCATCTAAAATGGACGGATATTGCAAAAATAATTCTTTTTCTGTGATTAACATATATTGAGGCACCTGAAAATGTGATTAAATTAATTTCGCCTATTTATCCCATTTTGACCAGTAATCTCAGAACAGGACACATATTATCTTTTCAGAAATCAGTCGCTGGATTTCAACAATAATTTCACTTGGAAATGGAAAACTTTGACCGTATACATGTATGCCTGTATAGGCAACTTTTACACACTTCTCGTCAGAAACCATTATTTGGATTTCGAAATTATTTCACAAAAATGTCCCTTTAATGACCCTCTACCAAATTTCTTCAAATAATTTTGATTCGTTAAAAAGTATGGCCGCCAGGGGGGTGGGAAAGTTTTACCGTATATGACTATATAGGGAAACATTGACAATCTTCTCAGAAACCCCTCGCTGGAGTTCGAAATAATTTCACAAAAACGTACCCTCTACCACATTTCTTCAATAATCTTGATTTGTAAAAAAAAACATGGCCACAAGGGAATTGGAAAGTTTGACCGTATGTGGCTGTATAGGCAACTTGCACAATCTTCCCGTCAGAAACTACTCTCTGGATTTAAAAAAAATAATACAAAAATGTTCCTTGGGTAACTTTCTTCCATCGCTTTTCAAATAATTTTGATTAGTTAAAAGTCATGGCTGCCAGTCGGTGGGGAAGTTTGACCGAATTCAGTGTATGTCTGGCTAGGCAACTTTGTCAATCTTTTCGTCAGAAACACCTCGCTGGATTTCGAAATTATTTTCCAGAAATGTTCCGTCAGTGACCCTCTACAAAATTACTTCAAATAATATGGATTTGTTACAAAATATAGCCGCGATGGGGTAGGAGAGTTTCATCTATGTGGCTGTGTAGCCAACTTTAACAATCTTCTCGTTAGAAACCACTCCCTGAATTTCAAATTACTTCACAGAAATGTTCCTTGTTCTATCAAATTTTTCTTCAAAAATATTTTATGTGTTAGAAAACATGGCCGCCAGTGGGTTTGGAAGTTTTTTCCCATATGACTGTATAGGCTACGTTGACATTCTTCTCGTCAAAAAGCGCTTACTTGATTTAAACCAGAGGGCCACGATGGCCCTAGGTCGCTCACCTGAGTTTAAGGCATAATAATGGCTTATAACATGAGGACCAAATGAAACTAAACCACATACATGAGTATAAAGATCTAGGACTTGCAGTTTCAGAAGCAGATTGTAATAGTCTATACAAACCAAATGGCCACGTTCTACTCCAGGGACATAATTTGAATAATATTTGTAGAGGACCACTATACAATGTTTAAGCCAAATATGACTCCAGTGGCATAACTTGAACAATCTTTGTAGAAGACCAATATAAGATGTTACATACCAATTACGAAACCTCTGGGCCTTAAGGTTTCAGGGAAGAAACTTTTTAAAGTCATTTTGTCATTTAAGTCTATACAAACCATGTGACCCCCGGGGTGTGGCCTCTTTTAACCCAAAAGGCATAATTTGGACATTCTTTGTAGAGGATCACTATACAATGTTACATACCAAATACAAAACCTTTGGGCCTTGCAGTTTCAGAGGAGAAGAATTTTAAAATCCACTTGCCATATATAAGTCTATTTAAACCATGTGACACCCAGGGCGTGGTACGGGTTTGACCCCAGGAACATAATTTGAACAATCCTTGTGGAAGATCACTATACAATGTTACATACCAAATTCAAAATCTCTTAATCTTGCAGTTTCAGAGAAGAAGGTTTTTTAGTCAATTTGCTATTTAAGTCTATATTAATTATGTGACCCCTTGGGCGTGGCCATCTTTGTAGAGGACCACTATGCAATGTTACATACAAAATATGAAACCGCTGGGCCTCTCAGTTTCAGAGGAGAAAATTTTAAAGTCCAGTTGCCATATTAGTCTAAAGAAACCATGTGATACACAGGGCGTGATCAGGTTTGATCCCAGGGGCATAATTTACATAGTCTTTGTAGAGGATCACTTCAAAATGTTATGTATAATATATAAACCTTCGGACATTGCAGTTTCAGAGGAGAAGATTTTTTAAGTCCATTTTCTATTTAAGTCTATATCGACCATGTGACCACCGGAGCGTGGCCAGTTTTGACCCCAGGGGCATAATTTGAACACTCTTTGTAGAGGACCACAATACAATGTTACATAACAAATACTAAACCACTGGGCCTTGTAGTTTCAGAGGAGAAGATTTTTGAAGTGATTTTGTTATTCAAGTCTGTATAAAATATGTGACCCCTGGGTGTAACCAGTTTTAACGACAGAGACATCATTTGAACAATCTTTGTAGATGACCACTATACAATGTTACATACCAAATCCCAAACCTCTGGGCCTTGCGGTATCGGAGAAGAAGATTTTAAAATTCATTTAGCTATTTAAAACTATAAAAACCATGTGACCACCGGGGTGTGGCCAGTTTTAACCCCAGGGGCAATATGAAACCACTAGGTTTTGCGGTTTCAGAGAAGATGTTTGCAGTAATTTTTTATTTAAGTCTATGTAAACAATGAGACCCACGGGGCGTGGCCAATTTTGACCCAAATAGCATTATTTGAAAACAACCTTTGAAGAGGACCCCAATACAATGTTACAAACCAAAAACCAATCCTCTGAGCCTTGCGGTTTCAGAGAGGAAGATTGTCAAAGTCATTGAGCTATTTAAGTCTATATAAACCATGTGACCCCCGGGGCCTGGTCAGTTTTGACCCCAGGGGCATCATTTGAACAATCTTTGTAGAGGGCCACCATGCAATGTTACATACCAAATAAGAAACATCTGGGCATTGCGGTTTCAGAGGATAAGATTTTTAAAGTCATTTACGTCTAAATAAATATCATGAACCCCGGGGCGTGGCCAGTTTTGACCCCAGGGGCATCATTTGAACAATCTTTGTAGAGGACCACTATACAATATTATCAACCAAATACCAAACCTCTAGGCCTTTCGGTTTCAGAGAAGAAAATTGTTAAAGTCATTTAGCTATTGAAGTCTATATAAACGATGTGACCCTCGGGTCGTGGCCAATTTTGACAACAGGGGCATCATTTGAACATTCTTTTTAGAGGACCACTATACGACGTTACATACAAAATATTAAACCTCTGGGCCTTGCGGTTTCAGAGGAGAATATTTGTAAAGTCATTCTGCTATTTAAGTATATATAAACCATGTGACCCCCGGGGCATAGCCAGTTTTGACCCCAGGGGCATCATTTAAACAATTTTTGTAGAGGACTACTATACAATTTTACCAACCAAATACCAAACCTCTAGGTATTTCGGTTTCAGAGAGGAATATTTTAAAATCATTCAGCTATTGAAGTATATATAAACGATGTAACCCCCGTGGCGTGGCCAGTTTTGACCCAATGTGCATCATTTGAGCAATCTTTATAGAGGACTACTAGAGGATGCCAAATACCAAATATGAAAGCTCTCAGCCATGCAGTTTCAGAGAAGACTGTTTAAGGTTTTACTTTTTAAATCTTTTTTAGCTCTGGTGACCTGCATATGCAGGTGACCGAAACGATTTTAACAATTTTGAGAGAAGGTCACCCAAGGATCATTCCTGTGAAGTTTGGTGAAAATCTGCTCAGCGGTGTAGGAGATGTTGTTTGAATGAAAATGTTGACGCACGACGCACGACGCATGACGGACGACGCACGACGCAAGACAGACAAACAGTGATCACAAAAGCTCACCATGAGCACGTTGTGCTCAGGTGAGCTAAACAAATCAAACACATATTTTTTGGCTGAGCGTCTACCACATTTCTTAAAATCAAATTTGATAGGTCAAAAACATGGCTGCCACACGGTGGGGAATATCGACTGTATATGGCTGCAAGCTGCTCTATGGGCCCATTTCAGAAAGCTCTTTCTAGATTTGGAAATAATTTAACAGCAATGTTCCTTGGGTGACTCTTTAACACATTTCTTGACATAATTCTGATTAGCTAAAACAAAATATAGCCGCCAAGGGGAGTGTGACGTTTGATAATCTTCTTGCCAAAAAAACAATTTATGGTTTTCAAAATAATTTCAGAGAAACAGGTCTTGGTTGAAACTGTACTAAACTCATTCAAATAATGTTGCTACTTTAATAAACCTGGCTACTAGGGACAGGAGATGTTTGCCATTCGATGGCTTCATACAAGTTTATAGGCAACTTTGAAAATAATTTCACGAAAAAATCCAACGACGTGTATTTAAGTTTTATGTTTGTGTCTACACAACAGGCGCGGAGCCTATATTGCGCAAATTATGTTTATACCTTTTTTATATAAGATAATTCTTTTATAGACAAAATGGTATATTTTTATGTTACCATTGAGTTCCGTCCGAATTTAATACAAACACATTTGTAAGAACAGTGGGGTCAGCGATTGTGTTCCGCAAATAAGCGATTAATTGCGATTGCGTTTTAAACCGTTTAAATCCGTTTAAATCCGATTGTTAGCGATTGTTAGCGGTATTACCATAGTGCGCATGCGTACCAGTGAATAGCGCTGAAAAGACGTGGCTTGATTATGCGCACACTCTTAAACCAATCAAAATGCCGAAAGTTGGAGGATAACACCGCCCCCCCTGGTCACGTGGTCCTAATTGAATAATTATCAGCGGAATATTAACACCGCCCTCCGAACGCTTTATCTCAATATTAAATGTAGCTCAAAATAAAAATAAAACTATTATTTAATGTTAATATTTCCATACCATATATATTTTAAATGCATGTGGTTATGAACAAAATGCACATTATTGCATATTTTCTATATTATGAAATTATTATTATTATTATTATTATTATTATTATTATTATCAATATTATTATCATTATTATTATTATTATAGTGGTACTATTCTTCTTCTTCTTCATCATTTAAAAACGTTATATAATAACGTTTTCTGTGTTTAGATTGGTATCATTTAATATGCGTGCTTTTTTTCAAGTAATATATTTGTATATGCAACAGATTATCATAAGTGTCGGTGCAGCTTTTTAATCGCTTTGATCAAACATTCTTAGCACATCGCACGACATAGACAGTGATAAAAATCGGGGGCCTTTATATGAAAGCAACTTATGACTATAATTCTCGTAACAGTACCTTAGTGTCACCTCAGCGGATTGTTCAATTACCTCAAAATACCCGTATATAAACGAGACCTCGTAAAACGCGCCTTAAGTTATACGCACAACATCGGCGTCATAGTGATATCGTAAGTTTTATTCGGATGCATATGTCAGTCAATTATATTGACAATTATGTTTATTTCTTATTTCGTTCGTTGTCATAACTTCATTCATTCGGTGATCAACTTTTTGTCATTAAGATAATGCATGTATATTTTTTATAAGTATTTGACATATATTTAATAATTGAATCAATGTACGTCAAGAATTCAAAGGCGCTAATTTGCTTCATTTTCAAAATATGTTACATCGAATGTTACCAGCTGGATTTGGAAAAATACATAATTATCTTATAAAATTTAAACGTTAAAGAATGTTTAAAAAATAAATATGAACACAATATACCTCTATTACTGAAAGAAATTTCTGTTTTATCATTGTTTTTCACATTTTAGGACTTTACCATGGCGTTTATTTATATACGGAACATAAATCGTCGGCGTATGGTTGGCCGATTGTTTTGAGATAGAACACACCCATTAGATTATATGGATGACACATAATTAACAAGCACATATCGGCTGGATAGACGAACTATCTTCGAAATATGTCGATTACTAGATGAAGACTTAAGAAGACCTACTTATCGAAATCAGTCGATTCCTTCTTCACTTCAGGTTTTGGTTGCGTTGCGTTTTTACGCAACTGGTATGTTTAAGTCACCGTTTGGTGACATACACGGCGATGGACTAATGTCTGTGTCAAGAAGTATCCACACTGTATCTTTAGAACTAACTCGCAGAGTTTGTGACTATGTACAATTTCCTACAACACCAGCGTCGCAGACAGAACAATTATTTCACAATATCAATGGTTTTCCAACCGTTATTGGAGCCATTGACGGAACTTTTATACCTATCATCTCCCCTTCCGTAGATGAGCATGTTACAAGGAAAGGTTTCCAGGCGCTCAATGTGCAGAGCATATGTGACGCTAACAACATGTTTTTGAACATAGTTGCAAGATGGCCGGGTTCCACCCACGACGTTTTCATATGGAGTAATTCTTCTGTTGCAACTTATATAGAAAATGAACACGTACAGAACACGTGGCTGCTTGGAGACTCCTTTAACAAGACCGGAAACGGAAGCGGAGCGAATATATAATGTTTCTCACAAGAAAACACGATGTGTGTTTAAACGAACATATGGTATATGGAAAAATCGTTTCCGGTGAGTACATAAATCGGGTGGACACCTTATAAACACACCAGAGAAGCATGTTTATATTATTTGTGCCACTGCTGTGTTGCACAACATGTGTGTGTCGAGAAGAATCCCACTTATCGGTGACGAAAATGCACCATCTTATGATAGTGATGTCGATAGTATTGAACATGAGCCCATCGTGGATGATGTTCGGTGTGGGCGTCAAACCCGCGATAGACTCATCCGCGAAGTGTTCGCCAGAAATTGAATGTTCCGGCATTTTATAAAGGCATTCAGTTCTATGAGATAATGCCAATGATGTATAAAGACTTTTTTATGATATGTCTGAGCCTGGTATGTTCACAAATTTTAGTCAGTAAGGTTCAACCGTGTACATGTATATTTTGTACATAAGTCATTCGTAAAAAACACCACATGATAAAAATGACACAGAGTTTGAACATGATAATACAGTCTATTTGTAATTTAGGAGATGACGAATACAAGCTTCTGTAAAAAATAAACTGAAACCATTTCCTATTTGTTTTATGCACGTTTACTTTAATCATCCTCAGTTCACGATCGTTTACATTTAAATCAGATTGATGTTGTATAACAAAGTACATTTAAGTTAACATAAAGAAGACGTTTGTTCAGTGGTTTTGGCTCTGAGTTTTACCTTATTATAGATGCAAACATGTTTTGCCCAGTGAAAACTCATCTTAATTTGCATTGCGTATTGCAGTTGCGAGGAAGTTGTAAGATGCATTCTCCGAACCGACATCTGGAACAGCAACGTGCGGCTCACATGCATTTCCGGAACTGTGGCGCTCTGTCAGTATCTGTAGAATTCTGCTTTCGGTTTCCAACCGTTTTTGTTCAACGTCCAGTCTTTGTTTTTCTATTTCAAGTCGTTGCTTTTCAATCTGTAGCCTTTCTTTATCTAAATATATCATAATTCTATCGTAGGTATCGGTTGTCTCATGAGATGGTGACTCAGTTTCCACAATCTTCCTCTTTTAAGGTGGAATTATTTTCAGTTTCCAGACAGGAGTGACATCTGGCAATTGTGAAGCTGCCTGTGTAAGTGGAGGTTCGATAAACATTAACCCTTCCTGTTTAGAAGACAACGCCTGGCCAGGAGCCTCATAGCAATTTGGAACAGTTGATAGAGTTTCGTGACAGTATAATGGGTCCTCGTCATCCAAACTTATACATTCTGAATCAACTCCATAGTTAAGACAATTTAAAGGAGTGGTTCCTATGATCGCTACCACCTTCTCCTGTAAAGATGATAAGGACGGGCCATCTACAGTGCCCCCACCAGTCTTATTTACAGACACTTTCATTTTTGACGCCTTGCTTTTAATAGTGGACGACCAGTCCGTCCATTTCTCCTGATTTTTTCAACAGTACTCACTGTCGGTGACACTGAGTTAATACTTTGGCATATATCATGCAACGCCTTATTTCTCTTCTCATTGCTGACCGTGTCACGAAACTTAGCGTAAAGTAATGATTTTGTATTAATTACCTGCTCGGTAAGAACTGACAGCTCGTCGTGGTTGAAATTTGGCCTGCGAGCACGTTTTTTAGCCTCCATCTCAGCGTCAAGAGGTGAAGAATAATCTGGGCGGGTGACAAAACGCAACTAAACGCGGAAACGTGCGTCCCTATGTAAGTGTGTATTACGTTACGAGATCGCAAAATAAGGTTATTTTTAAGAGAGTACTAAGGTGAGCTTTCGGGTAAAGAAATGGCGGTATCGTAGCGGTCTCTTAACAATCTCGTATTTACACATTAACTTAAGTTAAGGTAATTGCTTCAGACAAAGGCCCCTGAATTGCAAATCGATAACATGTTACTCGTAAAAATGGTGGGTTTTAAAATATCAGCTAAAGCCCGACGGTTTATACACAACATCGTGCACATCGTAATAAAGTAATAAAGTATACATAATTGAATAACGAATGTATTCAAAGCAGTATTTATTGGTGGAAGCATCATCATCCGTTGTGGCAGTAGTAGTCAATAGTAATAGTACTATTAGTGGTATAATTACCAATATATTATGGTAGCAACGACATCATAAATGGTACTTTCTGATTTCTTGACAAGTTGCCGAAATACTTTTAAATCAATTTGGAGAAGCCATGACAATTCAATCAGATAGTGTTCATTGTTTTGATTTTTATTGCAAATGCTCACTAAGTATAATTGTGTAAACATTACTTAGCGTCACATTTTAATTCGGTAATATTTAGGAACGTTGGTACACTACGTTAAGTGAACACAACGTTGGAGAAAAAATGTGTTCTGGAATGCTCAGAAATAAATTTATATTAAATTTAAAACAATTGCAAGATCATGAACAATCAGCGTGTTATAACAAATACTTTTTTTTCCGTTGTGTTCACATTAAATAATGTAATGTATGTTTGGTTCACAACTAAATAACGGGTACTTAACCTTGAATTAGCATTTAGTTATTTTAAAATATAGGATAATTCGAGTAAATCAATGTTGCGATTTAAATATAAATATAGCAATGAAGTAAAAACAATGTTGCGATGTTGCAATGGAGTAAAACAATGTTGCGATTTAAATATAAATATAGCAAATGGTTGCTGTTACTTGTTTGGTTATATTCCCGTATAGACTGCACTAACATTGTACAAGTTCAATGCAACACAAAACCCTGCTTATGTTTGGAATGTAAAAATATAATTTGTAATTTTGTAAATAATTACTCACAGAGGTGAACAAATGTGATAGCATTTCAATTATTTGCCTCTTTATGTGTAATATAAACTAAATTTAAAAAAATAACAACACAAATTTACGAAGAAAAAAAAACATTACGCACTGAACATAACTGAAATAGTTATAATCCATGAATCCACGAATAAAACAATACAAATAAATACAGATGTGCATTAACTATATAGTTATATTGTAATATTAGAAGTGGCATTTTGAAATATTCAATGTTTATGCTAGATTTGCTTAAATGCAACTACTGAATGAAATGCAATTACTAATAAATTACTTAATGAGAATATTGGATCATGTATCTCGCGTAAGTCATACTGGAGTGGACAATTTAACACACACGTATATGTACGCAATTAAAAGATATAGAAACGGGGTAAGAACAATTATATGAGCTTTTCTTTAATTATTATAATGCTATTGATACTGCATTACAATATTAAATACAGTTATATAAAAAGCGAACTAAGTTGATCAACTGTTGTAAAAGTCACAGATTGAAGCATTTAATAATAGTTTGGAAGAAAAACAAACCTTTAATTATAGCGCAACGAAAAGTACAATATAAATATTGTTGTACACAACGTTTTTAGTGATTGACTGCTGTTAAAAAATCCTGATATGACGTGGCCGTATGTGTACCATATTATTAAAAACATTGCACCTGTTACGAATTATTGACTTGTCGTTGATTACGAATGATTGCGGTTGTTTACCCTCGGAACTTCGGTTGAAAACCATTGCCCGAGCACACTGCAGAACATAAATACTTTGCACAAATATAATAAACTATACAATTCCCGTGGAAAGGCGATAAAGTTACATGTATAAAACTTTGCAGTGTGGGTGCGGTGCTAATAATAAAAAAATATATGCTTTAAAAATAGCAAAATTTGGAAAACTGTTCAATAACTTTCATAAAACACAATATACTATTGTATAAAACTGTATTATCTTATGATACTTTCTACAAACACATACTCTGCGTATTTATCACTAGAGAACAAAATAATGCCATAATGTATAATAATAATATTGAGGATTCCTTATATTTCACATAAAAGCACAGTATTCTTATATAAAGAAATCAAATAACAAGGTATACACTTTAGAGGGGAGTAATTCTGCAATTACCTTTCATAAGTCAACAGGAGTTACCTCCCTTATACTATTATAGAACAACACTGTAAGCCAAGCATGCACATATTTAATTGGGTTGTCTCCCTTTACTTGCAAAAATGATATCATGAGAGACATAACAGCAAAGATATATATTATAGGAATGAGTAGTGGACTATTCTATTTGTAATTAAGATATATATGTCTGACAATAGGACTGAATAAGTACAGCTTTCTTTGCAAACAAAGCAAAAAAAAGAAGAAAAAAAAGAAGAAACTAACCAATATTAACATGAGAAAGTACAGATTGGAAGAAAAAGCCCAACTGGAATAAGAATTAAATGGTGGGATCACATAATTTTATGTGTTTCATCATTTATCTAGACCCGTTATGCAGTAAATGCTACAACGGTGTTGTAGGAGTCTTTCTCACTTAGAGATCTGGGTCAAACTCGGGTAAAACTTACCATATACAATGTAATATTACATTTAAAACCAATGTGCAAATGCACATGTGACGATATTTACAAAAATGACTGTAAACAATATCAAATATTTCCAGATGTCTAAGTGGTTCAGCATTGTTTTACAATATCTGTATACTGTGCATGTATTTACATATGGAGATGGAAAAAATAAGTTAAAATATGCTTTCTAAACTATATTTATTATAAGGTTCAAGTAGTTATACTTGAATATACAATGAAGATGGACAATTCAATTAATAGCAAGTAAATTAAAGTAAGATTAATTAAGTAACTTGCATCTGCAAGTACATGTTGGTTGGTATGTAATATTTTCTTTATACTGGAATATATATTTAATGATGGATGTTAATATTGCAAGATTGTTGGGCTATTTAGTGGAATGTAGCCTACCCCAGGGTGACAATTTAAGAAAATGAACAAACATAACAGGATGATGATCCAATATACAGTGAAATTTAGGATAAAACCTATATTACATCCTTCCGGCACTATTAAACGGCTTACTTTTAAGGCCTTTAAAAATAACACAGATAAAACAAGATTTAACTAATAAAAATTACTGACTAGACTGTACACATATATACCGATAACAGAAAATCACCCTGGGGAGCACATGAAAGGAGGACTTTGTCTCGGTCTTGATTATTAACATAGACAGGGACACTTAAAATAGGTAGTTCAACGCATTAAAAGTTGAAATGTGGACAATCCCTGCTATAAAAAGGCTATTTATTAAAAATGTGCAAAATACTGCATTAAGAATAACTGCAGAGGATCACAATATGTAATACTACACAGAAATAATGGCAAACGTGATCATTATTAACACTATGATCAAAATACTTGCCATAAACAAGAAAACTTACTACCCATTTGGGTTAAAACAATTTATAGTACAAATTCTAAAATTGGTAACTAGGTCCTCCGCATATTATATAAAATCTGCAATAAAATGGGGTTCATTAATACTTGACAATAGTAAACGGGGCAAACTGCTTAACTAAAAACTGGCTTAAAATAAGGAATCCTTGGTCAATCAGATTGACCAAAGTTGAGGGAGGGCTCCGTAAGCAACAGAGACATATATAATAACATCGAATTTAAATTAAACTATGTGTGATATTTCTGTGCGCGCGGCCCAGCACGGCTCATGTTAGACCACGGAGGGAAAGGGGGGAAAAGGAAATGAAATAGGTGGATTTCTGCAGCTTTTATAGCATTGTTTATTGTTCAACTGAAAACAATAATTATCTAATTAAATTAAGTTAAAATGGCATATATATATATGTCAATTTGCCTGTGGTCCAGGTGGAATAAATTTAAATTATCAATAAAGATGTGCACAAAGTATTAAACTGTCAGAAGTAGAACATCTATAACCATATTTCACAGGCAAATATATTTAAATTGTAACTAAATGTACAGTACTGTTGACCATTGACAGTTATACACAATATAAACACTGGCTGGGTTTAACCCTCTGAATGCTCTACTGAGCATTGTCTATTATTGTCCCAGTGTATTAGATAAATACAAGTGGTTTGTTAAGAGTTCTCTCCCATGATGGGAAGATATAGAGATGCATAAAGAATTTGGTCAGGCAGGAATTATCTGCCCTTCAGTAGGCTAAATATGACTAATTACCAATATATATGGGATTCTAATGTACTTAAAGGAAAATTAGTATATAACAGAGTAAATAGATGTAAATATTGCTCAAAAGCAATAATTAAAGCACTGTGCAGGTAAAACTCTTCAGTGATACAAATAAATGATTAAATCACTTGAATTTCCCAATATATGGGAAAATGTATATTAAATTTAAGTTTTTGATACAAAATATGTTCTTATTAAGCTGCAGGTATTTATTTGTATTTATATTTTATCTGTAATCTGGCAATCCACAAGATATGTTGCCAGAGATTTTTACACTGGTAATTTATTTTTGCCAGTAGGATTTAAACTATTATTAAGGATCAAATCAATGTTTAAGTTGGAAAAAGTTGTTTTAAGCTTTTTCGCTGTGTAGAGAACTGGTGGCACTGTGTCAGCAGGTGGTCGACTGTAAAGGGGATCCCACATTGAGGACAGAGAGGGTCCAGCTTTAAAATATACTATCCGCACTAGCAGGCAAAATACTGGTCCCCATCCTCAGTCGGCTAATGCATTTGTTAATAATAATGTTAGTAGAATATTGATGTGGCCGACTGTGGGTTTTCTGGGCAATTGAGAAGGGGCTTTGTACGGAGTGCTAGCGGGTGGCATGTTGTTCCATTCCCGCATAACATAGTCTTTGGCCGGGGAGTAAATTTCTGTTTGGGCTAGTTGGACCCCTATATTGACCGACTACCTTTTGAGAACTTCCTTAGCCTCCCTGTCCGCCTGGTCATTCCCCGGGATGTCGACATGTGCTGGGCACCAAACTAAGGGTACCTGTAGAGATTTGTCAAGGCACTTTTGATTCAGTTCCAAAATTTCATTTAAAATATCAGGCCTAGACCTGCTATTTCTATTTTTGATGGACTCTAGTGATGATAGAGAGTCCGAGAAGATAGCAGTTTTAGTTCTCGTGTTAACTAATATCCAGCACATTGTAAAGCTAATGGCCAACGGTTCCGCCAAATATATAGAAAGATTGTTGCTGCGTCTGAATGTTCTTACAATGTTTTTGGAGGGAATTACGAATGAATTGCCTACCAAGCCAGAGTAAGGGCATTTGGGGCCGTCAGTATAAATTTGTAAATGCTCAGCATACTGAAAATTAATATAATTGAGAACTTCTGACCTCGCAGAGGGTCAGATTTCGTTACTATTGTAGATAGATAGTTGTCGACATCCGGGTAATGAAGCAGCCAGGGGTGTGGGGTTTCGGAGGGATTCAGGTCTGCCAAAGCAACCTCCTTGAGACCGGCCTCCTCCACCAGGGTCTGGGTGCTGGCCCCAAATGAGAGGCAACATGCTTCTTGTCAAGCTCCCTGCCTCTGATGAAGGTGCCGGTCCCAAATAGCTTGTTAATGGGGTTTGAGCCGTGTCTGGACTGGGCCATGGCCCATTATTGGAGGGTTCGTTTTTTCCGGCGCAGGGTGAGGGACAGCACATCGGCCTCCTCATCTAATGTGCAACGCGGAGTACACGGCAGTGCCCTTAGGACTATCCTGAGGGCCTTGTTCTGTATGCTCTCTACCATTTTAAGGGCGTTTTGCGTAGCACGTGACTTAGTCTATCTTTGGACGAATAAACGACTTGTAGAGGAGAAGGAAGCTATTTTTATCGGACCCGAAACCTGTGCCTCTCAACATCCTCATTAAATTTAGGTCCCTTTCGCACCTTTCTGCCAAATATTTGAAGTGGTGAATAAATGTTAACCGTTTACCTAGGTACATACCTAGAAATGTCACCACTTTTTCAAAAATAATGTTCGTGTCGCCTAAAGTTAAATCCAAAGATTGCTGTTTTTGGTAGCCAAACAGGATTCCTACTGTTTTTGTGGGTGAAATTTTGAATCCCCAGTCAATGTCCCAAATCCATATGGAGACCAGCCCTGCTTGGGTCCTTTTTTTGCAGTGATGACAGCTTGGACCCCATTAGCCAAGTGCCGGAGTCATCGGCAAATTGGGAGATAACCATGCCCCATGATTTAACGGTTTACGGCAGATCATTTGCGATGATGGAGAACAGCAGGTGAGAAACGACAGACCCATGTGGGGTGCCTCTTTCAGTTATTGATTCATCTGAACTCGCACCATCGACTCTGACTTTAATTGTACGACCCTCAATGAAAGCCCTTATATAGCGGAAGCAGTGTCGGTGATACCGTAATCAGCTAGCTTTGTTAAGATGCCGAAATTCCAGGTTAAGTCGAAGGCAGCTTGAAGGTTAAAAAATATTGTAAGTACTGACTGCCCTCGATTTTTAGCCAAAATAATGCCATGTTGGAATCTAGCTGGCAGGTCTAGTGTAGACACCCTTTCCTAAAGCCAGAGTGGAAGGGGTTCACAATATTTTTTGTTTACAATAAGTGCTCATGTCTGTTTTTGATCATAATTTGTAATAATTTACCAGCGTGAGAAGTGATACTTATTGGCCTATAGGAATTAGGATCAGATTTATTTTTTCCAGGTTTTGGTACAAGTATCACTGTAGCCTGCTTCCACTCGGGTGGTATTAAACCCGTCGTGTACACCCTATTGCACAATTCGAGCCAGAAATATAAAATATGTTCTGACATGTTCTTAAACATCAGATAAGATAATTTATCAGGCCCCGTGGCAGAGTCTTTCCTGCTACCAATGGCTGCTTTTAGTTCCGAAATAGAAAATGGTTGATTTAATGGGCAGCTATTATCCCCAGGTTCAGTGAAAATGTGTATATTGTGTGATTCAAACAGTTTTTGAAGGTCCTACGTTTCAGAAGGCAGGTTTGAATCACTAGATACCGATTTTTTTTAAATCAATTACCAATTACGCCTTTAAATGTAAGTAGAGGCACAGGACAGTATGGAATTCATTTAATTCTGTGAAATTTTAGCCAAAATTGCTTAGTAGTAGAGTGTTTAGTATTAATGGATTCACAGAATTCTTTCAAATTGTGTTGTTGTTTTTTTTTTGCTTCCAAAATGACCCGCTTCGCAGTGTTTTCGAGAGACCTATAGTTTTTAAGATAATGCTCCACACGGTTATTTTTTTTATTTTTAGAGCTTTCTTTCCTGTCATTTACAGCCTTGGCGCATTCATCGCTCCACAACGGTACTGATGTATGACGTTTATTCTGGCCGGAAAAGACCGGTATGCTGCATTCAGCTATGGGCAGCAGTTTATTAGTCAGATTTTGGCAATATTGAAGAAGGTCATGAGTATAAATGTCTGCCAGGGATAGATCTGCACAGAGGTCCCTAAACTGATCCCAGTTTGCCTTATTAAATATAAATTTAGGTTCCACTGAACACTGGGTATCAGTTCCCTGCGTAATATAGTAATACAGGGTGATTATTTGAGGGAAGTGGTCATAGCCTACGCTAACGGGTTAGGGTTCCCAGGCAGAAGTGCTAGAAATCTCAGGGCTGGCTACGGTGAGGTCTATATGAGTCATAACGCATGTGTAGTCAAGACTGGTGGGCGAACCGTCATTGAGCAGAAGGAGGTCTTGCTCTTTCAACCAGTCTGTGACTGCTTTACCTCCCGCATCAGATTTAGGGGAACCCCAAGCGGGGTGATGTGCATTAAAGTCCCACGTATTGACAACATCATGGATCCTTTAATGGTCCGTAACTGTGTGCTGACTTTATTTAAATACTCAAGATCACATCCTCTTGAGTATAATTATGTTAATCAGTATAAGAGGTCGGTTCTTATTAATAATAACCTTAATGGCCAACACTTCGATAGCAGCACTACCGTCAGCTTTTAAAGAGCCATTCACACTCAGTACCTCATAGTTGATGTTATTTTCAATGTAAAAAGCTAACGCACCTGCAGAGTTATGGTTCAAGTTGCAGTGGTTTTTGTACTCAGTGTTTAAAGCCAGGTAGAGTTTTACATTCACTGCCTTCAAACTTAGTTTTTTGTAAAACTTGTACGGATGGGTTTATGTCTAAAAAATGTTTAACTTCAGAATGTTTAACCGATGATAAACCAACTATGTTAAATGCAACAATGTTAAACCTACTGTCCATAGTGACCCTCAATTAACTTGCGCCTAATATTATTCACTTTTACCGATGGGGACTTCAACATAGATTTCCGCCCCGATCCGGCTGATTTCAGTTTAGCAGGTGTACTGCATTGATGTGTGGATGGAATGTGGGGTTTTGTGGCGGAGTGCGCAACCTCCTTAGGCGACCCAGAAGGTTCTCCGTTGCATGCGGGCTTTGGATCGGCACCGATATCCGTATGGCTTTGGGAGGGGGGAGGGTATTTTTATCTTTATGTTTGACTTTGGATATAGACTCTTGGCTCCTAAGGAACATTGAGTCTATTTTATAAAATATATAGGAATTGACTCGACACCCTTTGGACCGTTGCCGTTGCTGGTCCTTACCTTTACCTGTACGGTTTTTGATACTTATAAATGACTCCCCTGTATTAGAGTTACTAATACTGTCGTTCGGAGCAGGGGAATTCATGGGGAGGTCTGGGTGTCGCCCATACGGGGGCGGTTAGGGGGAACACTAACCACGGGCTCCTCCTCAATCCCGCACACATCGTAGATAGAAAGCTGCGAATATATGCTGCTTTGCACTGTCACCAGGGAGTTGTGTCCTGTAACATTAATTATGGAGTTGTTCGAGATAGTCGAACCACTCTCATTAGGAAAATACATGGCGGAGTACTCCCTGAGACCACTAGGAGAGTGCCCGGAGGGGAGTAATACAGTCTCTTTGGATGGTGGAAACAGGGGGGATGTGTTTATCACTCCGAGAAGCAACCTTTTCTGTGTATGAAATAGCACTTAAAGGTATCGCTACATGGGGGCTGTGGGGAGAGGATGCTTTCTTCTTATCCCCCACAGAAGTGCATGATTTATTAAGGGGGGAGGGGCCAATACTGTATCATGCTTAGAAGTTGAAATTAAGATTTTGCTCGGAGGTTGGGCAATCTCTTTCGTGGTAGCTATTGATAGTGCATATAATCGCGACTCCGCCTCAGACCAGATCACCCCGTAGACATTGCAATAAGAGGCTACCTGGGCAGCTCTTTTATAGGCGGGGCATCCTTGGTAAGAGGCAGAGTGTTTATAGCTATTATTTGCACAGTGGCGAGTTCTAGTGGTACAATTTCTGGGCGAACAACATACACCGGCACACCGTACAATACATTTATGTTTTTGAACATTGAGTACTGTCAGTCGTGTGGCCTAAAATCTGGCACTTGATGCACCGTGTAGGGGGTGGGGGGGGGGGGGGCAGGGAAGGGACGTACGTTAAGATTTACGGTTGTATCCCTTATTATGACTCTGGAGGGCAGGATGGTAGAGGTTGCAAATGTCACTTTAACTAGTCTAGGAAACCCAGGCGGTGGTGGTATGCTAGGCGTAATTCTTTCTAATGAAATGATATCACCATGTTTGAGGGGTTCCACCACTAGTGACTTGCGTAGCTCCTCCAGGTCCTGGTTTTCTGGAATGTCGGCAAGAAAACTATAGGCCGTTCTCAGTGACTGTGGCAGTACTGCGCGAACCATTACACCACCTATAGTAATCACTTTCATGCGCAGTACTGGTCAGCAGACTTCAGCTGTAAGAGAACCCCACCGGATGGTAAGGGAATTGTCCTTTCGACAAGGCCAGGCAAGGCTTTGGCAATATTTTGGCAATATTTGACGGAAATTGAAAGATAGTAAAAACAACGGTCAGTTTCTTGACCTGGTCACATGACCGGAGGAGACACTTATACGGCATGGTATTGTTTGTAAGGTGGTGAGAATCTTGCCTACTAAGTGCCTCCCCTAGTAAGGCTGACATATTTGAGCAGCCGGCTCAAAGTTTGGGGCTGGAACGATACAGTCAGTTTGTAATAGAAGTATTAAATACGTATAGGAGTGTGAATAAACTAGCAAGAACAGCGTGCAGCTAATCTGGCAGGCGACAATGGCTCTCCGTATAGTAACGTCCAATGTAGCAATGAAATAACGTGGAGCAGAACAAAGAAATATCGTATACATAGCTGAGATATAGATTATAATGATATACTATGCAAATATATTATTTAAATGATAGTATCAAGAAATCACAGTCTACTTGTAGTTATCACAGAATAAAAAGAGCACCGCACCTGTAAACAACCCAAATTATTATAGTAATGGTCAATAATGACTAGCTAAAGCCGTTTGGTAGTTAATTTTAATGAAAATAATGCCACATATTGTTAATCGTGATTAGAACACCAAACAGCGACCGTAAAGATAATTACAGTAAATGTAAAAAGTGTTCCTCTCAATGAGGAAAAATGGCAACATTTTGATGCCGTGTAAGAAAAAGGGGAAGATACTGGTCAACGAGGGAGGCGGAGATACTGTAGCATTGATTTACACCGAATGTAATGTTCATAGATCTGTATCACTGGTATATAATGTATTTTGTTTGTATGTTTTCTTTGTTTACACATTTTTGCAGTATTTAAGATGGCGGCCGGAAGTGATGTGGTCGATGATTAAATAACGACCAATCTTTAAATATATCACAGTTCGACACATTATCTTCATCACACTTTTGGGTATTAGCCTTACTGTCACATCAGTATTATTGCAATTGTGTAATACTGTATGCATGAGAAATAGAGAATATTAGGTTAGTGTCTAAGTGTACTTGAATTTATCCGACGAGTTAAAGACAGGTTTACACGGTCATCTTGCCGAGCCGTGTAAGCCTTTCGGAGACGAGTCGGATAAATTCAAGTACACTAAGACACTAACCTAATATTCTATTTATCCTACCATATTTTTATTTATTTATGTTATGTTTAACAAACACACTTTTAACGTTTAATTATTTGAAACAATACTCAAAAACGCATAAATTTACTGAATCTAACTTTGCGTAGTAATATGGAATATATATGGAATATATTCATGATGTTTCCGCCACTCGAAATAGTCCGAAACAATTCAATGCAAAACGCAGTGTAAAAAGATAAAATATCGCAATATGCTTCGTTTCAAATATGTTCACCATGCCGAATGCTACACACTACAGTAGATAAAAGAAGGTTTTCTTCAAATGCAAGTCCGTGTTTCGATCAAACTGTTCAACAACAAAATACCAAAATGGCTGGCAATTTTAACTTTCCAAAAGTGTATATGCAGGATTTATCTTCGTCGAGATGTTTATTATATACCATTCTTTTATCTACTGTAGTGTGTAGCATTTGGCAAATTCAAGTACACTTAGACACTAACCTAATGTTCTCTATATCTTTCAAAATATACACAACTCGTGTGACTCAATTATTCCAGAATGACACAGCATAAAATTAAAAATGAAATACACCTTACTCACCCGATTTTTTCATTGATAAAAACGTCGTGTAGTCCAGTTTTACAGAGGTTCTAGCTTCCATAGTGTGTTGTTAATCCGCACATGGCATGATCGATAAAGGTGCAAACATAATCCTTCTATTCCTTTTAAAACAGTTGGTGAAAGCGAGTAATTCTTTGTGGATAGACTTTCTTTGATCAACCAGCAAAGAAACGGGTTATTCAACAAGGAAATAACCCTTATGTAAATTTCCTTTCAAAAGTAAACTAATCGAAGACTGCATCAAAATTACTAGATCTAACACCTTATGATGGCAACTCTGTTCTCCACCCACAACAATCCAGCTCGGAATACACTCGACTTATAGAAAATTGAAAATTAATCTCACCGGTTCCATTCGAGCCATATGTTCCATGGATACACTTTTTGATATGAATCTTATTATCATAATCCATCCAAAAAACACAGAAACACTAAAGATTGTAATCTGATTGCTCTTTTTAAATTCCAATACTGTGAAAACTTAAAACTCAACTGAATGACGTAAAACATTTGATTTCGTCATTACGCGCGCACGCGAATTTTGGCGAGTTATTTTAAACCGAAACTACCTGTATTGTGTCGATAGCTAACTGTTATTGATTCTTTTTCCTCTACAAATGTGTTACTATTTAATTTATTGTAATGTAGTATTTATTGTAAGGTATATAATAAAATGTAATTATTGAATGTTTAGTGTCTTATTTCCACCAATAGATGAACTGTTAAATATCGCCCCATTTCGTAATCTTTAAAATTACTTGTTTATGACGTCACTCACATTCCTGGTAAAAGTAGTCCGTCAAAAGTATATTCATGAGGGTGTCAGATAAACCTTGCCTGTCGGATAAAGCAAACGTTTATCTGACAGGTAGAGTTTCCTTCTATAAAATCATTTAGTGGTAGGATAAAAGACACAATTAACAAGGCTTTGATAGTGTTGCAAGCAATACAAGAGTCCCCTACCGGTGAAAACCTCTACTAATTATATATTGTGCAATACCGTCAAATCGCCCATTATCTGTAGATGTACAAAGTTTCATAGTCAAATCCCATTTGTCACTGCAGTATTAAGTTGTTGGTTTTTCTATTTTAGTAACATTGACCAGACATTCGAGTTACTTTTTGAGTTATTGCAGTACTAAACGGACAGAGGGCAATCATATAGTCCATTCTGTGTCCAAGTTTCATTATCATGTGTTATTTTCTTTTCCAATTATTACAGTATTAAGTTTATTTCTATTTTAAGTAACAGCCACGTGACCTTTGACCTCTGGTGAAAAAAAAGGGTCGTGCAAAATCCTCACCTTGGTCTTTCTATGTATACAAAGTTCTATCAAAGTATCTTAGAGGTTTTGGGGACGGGACAGACAGACAGAGTGAGACCGACGGACAAACAGACAGACAGACGCACACAGACGGAGGGCAAACCCATAGTCCAATCTGTGTACCAAGTTTCATGACGTTTCATGGTCATATATTATGCATTTTTCAAAATATAACAGTATCAAGTTTATTTCTATTTTCAGTAACAGTCACGTGACCTTTGATCTGTGATGAAAAATAAAAGGTCGTGCATAATTCTCACATTGCTGTTGCTACGTATACAAGTTTGATCAAAGTGTCTTCAGTACTTTTCGAGTTATCACAGGATCCATGTTTTGGGGACGGACGGACAGACAGACATACGGACGAACAGACAGAACGACACACAGACAGATGGCAAACCTATAGTCCAATCTCTGTTCCCAGTTTCATGGTCATATCTTATGTCCATTTCGAATTATTACAGTATTTAGTTTAGTTCTATATTTAGTAACAGTCACGTGACCTTTGACCTCTTGTGAAAAAAAAGGTCGTGCATAGTCCTAAAATTGCCAGATTGCTGTTTATATGTATACCCAGTTTCATGGAAATATGTTCAGTACTTTTGAGTTATTGCAGGAACCAGGTTTTGGGGACGGACAGACAGACGGACTGACAAACACACGGACAAACATATAGAGAGACACACAGACGAATGGCAAACCTATAGTTCAATCTTTGTAGCAAGTGTCATGGTCAAATCTTATGTACTTTTCGAATTATAACAGTATTAAGTTTATTTCTATTTTTTAGTAACAGTCACGTGACCTTTGACTTGTGGTGAAAAATAAAAGGTCCTGCATAATCCTCACATTGCCGGTTATATGTATACCAAGTGTCATCGAAATATCTTCAATACTTTTTGAGTTATCGCAGGATCAAGGTTGTATTTGTGTATTTCTATTTCTATTTCTATTTTTAGTAACATTCACTTAATCTTTGAACTCTAGTAAAAAAAGTAAACGGTCGTGCATAATACTCACATTGCCGTTTATATGTATACCAAGTTTCATAGAAGTATCTTCAGTACTTTTTGAGTTATCGCAGGAACAATATTTTGCGGACAGACGGAAGTTTATTTCTGTTTTTAGAAACAGTCACGTGACCTTTGACCTCTGGTAAAAAAGGTCGTGCATAATACTCACATTGCCGTTTATAGATATACCAAGTTTCATCGAAGTATCTTCAGTACTTTTTGAGTTATGGCAGGAACTATACATTGCGGACTGACGGACTGACGGACGGACTGACGGACGGACAGACGGACGGACGGATGGAGGGCAAACCTATAGTCCCCTCCGGTGAAACACAGGTAGGGGACTAATAACTTGAGCAGGTGAGAAAAAGGAGATTAAAGGAAGCCGATAAAGACGCATTAATGGAACATACTTTCAACTAACATTTAAACCTTAATATATACAAATCTATGAAATATCTATATTTTTTCCATAAATAACATAAAGTATAATGTACACAAATAAAATAAAATGAAATAAAATAAAATAAAAAAATGAATAAATAAGAAGTAAAAAAATAAATGAATAAATAATGAGTAAATAAATAAATAAATACATAAATAAATAAATACATTTTAATTACTGCCTTTGAAGTGGTTTATAATTTATAATTAGCCACGCCCCATTACAAAGGAAAACTGGTGGAAGTTTAAAACAGATTCATAAGCCCCGCCCTATCACCGCTTGTTGTAAGCTAACTCCGCCTTTGAGCGACTGCGCATGCGTAGCGATTAATCGCTAGAGCTAGCGTTTGCGCTGAAAAGCGGTGAATTACGTAATTCAGCGCTTGAAAACGGATGAGAAACGCTGAAAACCGTTTAAACGGATGAAAACGGTTTAAAACATATTTTATTTGCGATTCTTTACCGATTAATCGCGGAACACAATCGGTGACTCTAATGTAACTCAGTAAATGCACGCATTAAACTCAGACCATACATATCAGACCATACAAGCATCCAGCTCTGACCATTCATGCATCCAACTCAGACCATACACGCATCCAACTCAGACCATAAACGCATCCAACTCAGACTACATCAATTTCAGACCAAGCACATCCATCTCAGCCCATACACGCATCCACCTCAGACCATACACGCATAAACCTCAGACAATACACGCGTCCAAATCAGTCCATACACGCATCCAACTCAGACCATACACGCATCCAACTCAGTTCATACACAAACCCAACGGAGACTATACACGCATCAAACTAAGTTCATAGGCACATCCATCTCAGGCACGAGTCCAATCCAGATCATAGAAATCAAACCCTACGCACATCTATCTTAGACACACATCTAATCCAGATCATACACATATCCAACGACCAGAGCCTCTGGATGTCATATGTTTCAAAATCAAGGACAATTATGCACATACAAGCACATAACTTCTCTTGTTATACGGTTGGTAACTGTTGATATACACACCTAATAATAAAATACTAATTACATTGATTCTAAACTTAGAATGGATTACTAGTATCCGTGATAAAGTCTATATCACTTAGGACAATATATCGCGTTAGTGTATATTAAATTTTATTTTAGAAATGTGTTTGCATAGTGCATTCAAACTTCGACAACAGTTTAGAAAGTTTTTATATTGTAATATTTATGTAAGAATTGTTGGCGTACAATGCGGGAATTTGACTGTATTTTAAATGTACCAGATAACACTTCATATTCATCATTTTGATATTGTCAACCAATGCAGATAATTTGTCTCGATAGCGAGTTGTGTATTCACATAATTCGCACCAATGTCACTGTACAATTCACGCACGTTCTGCCAAACGCATGTATTTACACATACACTTAAGTTTGTAATGACTGATCTAATCGTTTGGTCAGCATAAACATAATGTATGACTATCTTATTTAACATAATAAATGTGCTATACTGCTATGCTATTCAGCTTGGGTTCATTAACAAGTTAAGCATACCACCAGTTTGCATTTATTATCTTAACATGTAGCTGACAATTACAGAACCGTTGTGAAAAAAGTAAAACCAAACCGACTACACATTGAATTGTGTTTTATATTATTCATTAAACATAATAAGTATGTTTGATTGAATTCGATCGTTCAGAATTGCGGCCACGTTTTATGCAAAAAGTAATGTTGCAGAAACTGCAATTGGAAGAGGTGAATTGAATGTGTTTCGATTTTACTTATGTGAATATAAATATCGAGGTTTATCAGATCGTCACCATCCGATAACAAGTTTTATGTTTTCATGTTAACTTAATTCAAACAAAATAGCAGATACTGACACGTTTGAAGGCTTTCTAACGTTAAACAAACATAAATGATTTGTTTGACTACGCAGTAGGTAGCAGTTTAAGTGCACTTACCGCTATGTTGGCACATGAACACACTAAGATTACCGATATATGTACTGGACTTTTTATGTATTTGTAACGCCATGTGCGGAAATTTTATTGGTGTAACATCGAACGCGCATAGTAAACAAATAAAACATAAAAAATAGTGCATACTCTTATATTAACAATTTCCGTTTTTATTACGGACACATATGTGTACATCTATACATGTAGCTATTCGTGTAGCTCTTCAATTAACATACGTGCACGACATATAGTGCGATGATGACTCCTATATTTCGCTACGAATAATTAATATTGTAGCTAAAAATATTGGTAATTGCTATTTGTTTGTCCAGCTATGATTGTGAACTAGGCAATGTCGTTGCATCATAAGAATTTGGAATTTGGAGTCAGACTATTAAGACGACAAATTGCCAACACAACTTTAAACTTACCTCTCACTCTTGACATGATCAATATCCACACACATGTAAAGAATAACATCGTCTAGGCTTATTTCCACAAATGTTATGACATACGTCATATGTAGAAAACATGAGATGTGATTATTCTGTGTATCAGTTCCTTTTTATCGCTACGTTAATTATCTGCACACGTAACTATTTACATCTAAATGTATATGAACTATATGAATACGCTGTCATTTCATGTGCATACCTGTGTGAACGTTGTCTTGATAAAATTAAACTTCCGCATTCATTACGTGCTCTCTATCAGTGTTTTAACATTGTAATTTAAACGTGCTCCTTTCAAAAATTGTTCTACTTAATAATTATAGGCAAAGTTAATTTGTCAGTTCGGTTTATTCGCAGTCGTAATATATGAGATATGTGCATAATTATATCATTACATTTGCTATCTTAATATGTTTGTAATTTGAGCTGTATTCATGAATTCAAACATTGCCTGTTTGTATATATCCGTATATTGTAAAATCTGCCAATCAATATCACCGTTTAAGCTATTGCAGAGGGAAACAGAACTTGCTAGTGGTAAAACTAAACTGTAAAACTAAACGGGTGGTTACAATTGCAAGGACATAATGATAAGTAATACATGCATTTGGATAGTTTTTCTCCTAACTATTTTCAACCCAGTCCTGAACATTACGTCCACAATATTCTCGTCGCGATACATTGCAACTCATTGAGCCATAAAGAATAACTGTTGTGGGAACCCATAACATTACAAAGTACATGTATGTGTTAACCCATTGTTTTATTTCAAATTGAACTAATATTCAAATCTATGATGTTATGCCAATGCTACCTAAATTTAAATAAAACTAACGCATAGTTATGTTATGCCTACAAAATTAGCCTGATTGTACCAACCATATCTTACAAGTAATCAGTTTTTCAGTTATAACCGTGACAATGTATAATGTAAAAGGGCAATACTCCTCTGCCTATATTTAGTTACACACATCTGTATGCATCCCTTTAAATGATCGTGATTAGTTATAATATCTGTATAGTACTTCACACCAATGACAATATGTCTTCCTATAATTGGTGAATACGCCTAGGGGATATTTTTTTTCAATTGTAACCTGACGTGAACATTGTAAAACAACGTGGTAAATTAAAAAAAAAAAAAGGTGAAAAAAGCTCTGCATGCATTGTCTGATAGACTGAACTTGAAGAGAGGATATGTGTTTATCTCAGTATCAGATCGTATTTTATTACATGAGTGGTCATAAAAAAACACTACGCCACTCTTGAAAATATTAGGTTTTATATGTCCACAAATAAAAGATACTGCGATCAACATTTTATTGCATGCATTAAGAGAAAGTTTCCAAGATGCACTGAAACGTCACATGTTTGTGTATTTTTCTGGCATCAGAAATTATTCCAATATTATAACCTATTATTATATTGGTAGAATAGAGCCATACCTCGTTGTCGCTGTATGATATTTTATTGAAATTAATATTGTGTTTGCTGTTGTTTACAAAAGCCGATAATTACAATGCCGATGAGTTTATTTACTACTGCTTGTATGATATAAGTATATAAAATAGTCCGTTTTATGCTGTATTATTACTCTAGAGAACATTATCAAATTGTACACTTTGACTGTTCAAACAGTGGAAATTTAAAAAAAAAATCACCAATAACTGTATGTATATTTACTGAAATAAAAAAAAATGATTATAAGGATATTATTATTACAAATAGCAATGTAGGCAACGTCAGGCATGTCTCACCACGCGACAAAATGTCATTATGTCAATGCATTTGTATTGCTCAAACAATTCGTACACTATTTGCACGTAGCTGCTGAAGGTATAAACCCCAAATAGTTCAAACCGTTCTTAGTTTAAAACAGCCAGGTACTCGCCTCTAAGCTACATTTAACCTGTGCAACTTGATATCGCCTTTTGGAAATACTCGCATACGGAATATTTGGTATGGATTTGTACTTCGTGTCTGTATATTTAAAGCTTCTTTCTGTGCAACAAGTACTTCCTATATTGGTCTTCAATTTAATTGTTTTAAATTGTTGAACTGAACTCGTACACTACTGATATTTAGCTGATATATATTATATGTATTGGTTATATATCGACATTAATGCCAATGTATTGCATTGGGTGTTTCAAAAGCATAACATATGCTAACAACTAAGCACATTGCTTGCATATGACTAGTTTGAATGATAATATTCACCATATTCAAGTATGCCATTATAATTGTTCAATTTGTGTACGTGCGTCATTTAGATGCTTGAGAGTATATGTCAAGAACATAAAATGCGTGATGCGTTATATACATGTTACAAGCAGACGTAATTAGATTTCTGCAGATGATTGCTGTTATTAGCTAGCAGGTCTTATCTATTTTGGTTGTTGTAAACAGACTTTCAAGAGGATTATTCAGTTACAAGTGATCAATCACCTATATCGATAAACCTGTATTTAGCACTGCGGTATGATCCGTATTGTCGCTAGTTTCTGCCCTTTGTAAAGATGTTTACCATTGCCCTGCACGAACTTATTTATAATCGTGCTCATGCAGGTTATTTACACGAATTTGACAAATCTAACCATGTCAGTTGAGTTTAAAACACCTCATTGACACATTACAATCCACAGAGGAACCCAAAAACGTACAGTTGGCTGTAAGCATATATAATGTAATTGTAAACACGGGAAAGTCAGTTAAATTTAAAACATGTTGAGTTCCAAAACAAATTAATCAGTGGACGGGGTATACATCCATAAATATACAGTAAAGCAATGTGCTAGAATCATGTTATAGCCAATATATATCATTGAATGAGGTACACATTTGGTATATGGACATATATAAGAGACAGCAGGGTTTGTTAAGAATATTCGTGCCATACACAATTCAGGCAGGTTAAGGTTCGCGTTTAGTGTGGGCTCCTTTTGTCTAAGGTTGAGTTTATTGTTCACTAAATATGACGTACACAGAATATTCCCAGCCCGTATGCATACGTCTTAGCATGCAATATTTTCTACATTTCGATAATGCTTTTCATTTTATAAGCCATGTTTTTCCTTCGATGGTCACGTCTTTATATCGTTGTGACAAATACCACAACTCGATTAGTATTGAATGTTTGTATGCACGGCCTCAGAAAGTGAAACATTCGTTTTGCCATAGCCTCGTACAATAGATGTGTGGTTATTTAAAACAATAGTTGTTGGCATTTGTTCAGCTAAATTATCAATCGGCGTTAGGTGGCATTTGTTCAGCTAAATTATCAATCGGCGTTACAAAAACTGATACAGCTTAACATGAACGCTCAATGACAGTTTAGCAAACCCGTCCTTTAATATCAAACATGTTATGTGCAAGTATAGTAAGTAAACGGATAACATAAATGATGGCACCGGATAATTTCGTCTCTGTCGAAGTAAACGCTTCTTGAACGCCGATGAACAAGCTCAGAATTTTATAAGTCTACAAATATCAAACTTGCATGACTTTTAGTGAATATCAACGCATGGCCATGGTCAGAAATAAACTATCACGTTAAACTTAAAACGTCATCAAAACAAGGTTTTAATTCTACTAGTTCATGTTCAAAACTAACTCCATTTTGTTAACACTTCTAACTCTAGAAAATTCATCTTCTGAACGTCTTAGTCAGACGACGCGGTGGATGGTCCAATCACACCACTTTCACTATTAACTTCCAATGTTTCATTTGCATGCACTGCTTTACCTACACATAGGTGTTCAAGGATACGATTGCCAATGGTCCACGCGATTGATAATACTATACCTGACTTGTTTTTGAAACAAATGTCAATGTGCCTTGTAAGTAAATGGTACTACAGTTCTAGCATAGTGGTCATGTAGCAAACATCCGTGCTAACTGCGTTAGAAAAAAACAGATAATTCTCTGGAGGTGTCTTAAACTAATGAACAACATATCTTATGCTAGGTTTCCACTATTGTGCGATCAGTCGCCAACGCCAGAATTGGTCACTCGTAGCTAATCGTGGTCTTTCTCTGAGATTTCATACTTGGATACGATGTAATGCGAGTCCGAAAGTTTTGATACGATGTTTTGCGCTCTTTTGCGATCTGGTTGCGATTTGCCAATTACAGCTGTCACAATCTGCCACGGTCTAATCTTCATTTTAGATACGAGTACATACGTTCCGCTGGTATTCTTTTGATTGAGTCCACGAGTGGGTCTCAATCTGACACGATCATCACGATCGATTTCCCCGAATTAGGACGTGTTAGTTCGTACAGATAAGTTCCGATACGCTTATCACGAAACAATGCGCTCCGTTACGATAGGATACGATTATGGTCGCGATGTCTTTCACAATCATGAACGATGGAGATCACAATCTGAGCTACGACTGGACCCGACTGATATAAATACAGCCCAATTGCCTATTGACTTCATTGTTCCTGGAGATATCAACACATCTTAACAGTGGGTGGTGTTTCTTCTTGTCAACGATCGATCAAAATCACTGCGATTTGGATGCACGATTAGATACCATCTGTCGAGCTTTGTCACGATATAAAAAGATATAATACGATGATCCAGATGGACAACTTATCGCAGTTGATCGTGTTAATCGCATATTATTTTTGAACCTTTTACATTTTTTCTACGACTAACGCAATTGCCACGACTGACAAGATATGATAGGATCCAATGATGATTGGTCCACGATTAAGAACACGATTTCAATCGTGACGCGAATCGTGATAGTAAGAACCTAACATTATTGCAAGACATATATTGCATTTGAGGAAACAAAACTATAATAGGCCTCCGTTTTTGTTATGGGTGTATGTTTATTATTTAATTAAATATCAATAGTAATGTATTGATACACATTGACACGTTACAGCACCGTGCTTATAGTACGGAATACACTGATGATTGCTATAGTGTGGTATCTGAAGAAACACGTTTGATGGTAAGAATGAAGTTCATCATTTAGTAATGAATTTTGTATTTTGAATACATTCTGTATACATTCTGTGCTCTTTTTTCAAAGTATGTCAAGTAATGCATTGACGTGTAAGTATCAATGATGTAGTGAATTATTAATAGGAAACACTTATGCAAATAGTCTGCATTTTCACCACCGAAAATGCTTACAAGCGGCATAATTACCAGGTGATACTTGGCAAGAATGTAAGACGTACAAACTTTTTGCAAACCAAATAAAACGTTAAGTTAAAATACTTAATATAAGTACGTTGTACTTGCACAAGATAATTTTATGAAATGATGATATATATATTTTTTTGAAACAATATTTTGTGTTCGTTTATACAATTGGTACATTTTTGTGAAGATGATACAACTAAAAAATGTCTTATTGTGGCAATTTGACATTATTGCGTTATTCTTCATCACGAAATATCTTAATATGTAGGATCCGTTTAATATATTGCTTTGAATACATTCATGATACCGATGCTCTTTAAAATGAACTAAATAGTAATAAGTATTAGTATGTCTTAAACCTGTGCAGTCAAGATGTCGCTATTCTCGTTTGTGTTGTATTCTCGTGCCTCTGAATGTTGATTTGTTGCTCTGGTTACCGTCAAACTGATTCGTGATACATATATAACCCTAGGAATGTATATCTACCACGGATGCAAGTGGACTTTCAAATCAGTTATAGTCCACAACACGTAACCCCTTTAATCAATGTATGTACTTCCCAATCTACTATTATCTTGTTGATGTCATAGATGACTCGCGTCGACATAAATCATTAAACTTGCAAATATTTTAGTCAGTATTTGCCATGAGATAAATATATAACCCTAGGAATGTATATCTACCACGGATGCACGTGGAGTTTCAAATCAGTTATAGTCCACAACACATAACCCTTTTAATCAATGTATGCACTTCGCAATGTACTTGTATCTTTTTGGTGTCATAGATGACTCGCGTCGACATAAATCATTAAACTTGCAAATATTTTAGTCAGTATTTGCCATGAGATTTGAGCATGTATAGATTGCTTAGATTATTAGAACTGCTCCCGTTCGTTGTTGAATTTATGTGTTAGGTTATACAATTAAAAAAACAGACCGAATACTTAAAACAAGGACACTGCTTACATGCGGAAGTTTAAATCCCTACTGTACTCAATGGTATGCGACTTAAATTCAACAACAAAACAAAAATACACCACAGTGTTTATACAATGCATTGATGCTTTGGAAGAGTATTTCTTGAATAATTTAAAAGAATAACAAAACAAACACATCATGTTTAATACACGATATTATATAAAGTGTGTTATATATTCACTGTGTATATAACATAGTAAAGCGATTATGTTCTCCATTATATCATGTGGATGTGCATATTGTCACGAGTTAGTTGTAAGTTTCCATGTGGACATGCAGTTACTGCATTGTGTTTAAATTGTGTTAAATGTATATACATGTACATGTATCGAGGTAGGTACAAAACCGCGCGCATATGATACATAAATATACGTTCGTAAAATGGAAAAGATAGTTGAAATTTTTTACAGGTGTTTTCCTTCCGCAAATATTATAATGCACAAGTCAGTGTTTTAAATATAGTAGAATACTAACAGTGGATTCTAATTGCCAGTGATATACACAACCAAAAACAAAAACAAGTGCAAACATGGTACATTAAACATTGTATTGTTTAAGGTAATTATGACAAACGTCTAATTGTAAATAGGCAAGATCTTTATTTATTCAGGTTAATAAGTCATACTTGTATATACAGATAACACATTTGGTGATGCAAGGTGTTTGCTTGATTTCCAGCTTCCAGCGTTTATCAAAATGCTGAGAAGGGAGATCTGTATATGTTTATATACTGAAAATCACGAACGACACAGCAGCGGAATACAGCTGCTATAAGGAGAACGGTCTGATTATGTCAATATGTATTCAAAGTGAAGGTACGCCTGAAAATCTGTATGCATGTATGTATCATTTCGTGTATGTGTCTGGGATAAGTGTGTGTTGCTGGTGTAAATCACGAGTCTTCGTGTTAACGTGTGCTTGCGCATGTTGCTTGTGCATATTTTTTATATCGACTGTTTGTTTTTCCCAAAAAGCAATTTATACTACCATAATCAGTTGATAGCTAAAAAAACTACAACATTACAACAACATAACGATCCAACCACTACAATATCGAATTAATAAACAAACGCATGCGCCGACATTTTTTCCATATGTTATTAATTGTATCGTGTTATGTTCAAGTAAATTCTCACGATGCAATCGTATGACTGCATACGTCATGTTTCAATCAAATAATGTACACGGAAATTAAAATAAAGTAAAACATCCTCTTTATTCCAAATATGACCTAATAAAACAGATATCAAAGTTATCGACTATGTGTATTATTTATTGGCATGCGTGTCTGCATATGACCTTTAATTTTGTATGAAATGGTATTTATAATCAGGGTCGATTCACAGGAAAATCAACAATACACAATACGTAATACGTGCATCAATTATTACGTGTATGAAACAAGAGCCGTGACTTTAAGCAAAGTAGGCTGTGTCTCGGTAATGTAAGGATTATGAAGAGGCTATCAGGTTCTCATTCAAAGTGTTTAATCAGAAGTGTGTTTGTTGAGCACGTTATCATGCTGGTCAATAATTATAGGACGCTGTATTGAAATCTAACACGACTTCTTGACGTTATATATGAAATATGAGTTGTAACGTTCGGACGGACGGACACACAAACTTGCAGCATCGATAGTTGCAAATGAATAACGCATATGTTATAACACATAATTAATAACAACGCTTACAACCTGAAAGACCATGGTCAGCATGCAAACTTTTCTCCACCAGTAAATTTCTGCTTATAACCATTCCCTTATTACAGTAGAATAGTAAAATGAAGCATTATCTTACACTAAGTCTGTTTCAGCTGTTGACTCAACAATCGCACTTAAGCCTAGCGTGGATGATGTTTATATAAACAGCTCCCTCACATTGAAATGCTCCACATCGTCTCCAATAGGCACTGTTTACTGGCGTGAGACAGACCAAAAAAGAACTGATTATGAAGAAACAGTTATAGTTCAGCAGTATACCGGCGAAGAATGTGCTCAGAGTACAGACTGATTAGAATGTTTTTGCATTTCTACAGCAGTGTATACATGTATTCTAAAGGTGGTAGTTCTGTCAAATGATGGGCAACGATGGCGGTGCTCCACAACATTTGATGGTGTCGAAACAATCAGCAACAAATGCACAATTAGTCTATTAAGTAGGTTACGTTATGGAATATATATTTTTTTAATGTTAACATGGGTGTACATTTGTGTTTAGTTTTAACATCATAATGTTTTGATGGGTCAAGCGAATATTCTATATTGCTGCGATACGAGAACATTAAATAGTTAACAATTAAATCAAAGAGACGGAATTGCAGTTACTTTTATGTAGTGTTTTTTTTAAAATGGGTTGAATAGTGATTCTATAACAGCAACGGTAATTTTAATTGAAATGCTGTTCTTCATAGGGAAATGAAATTATGGCTAATTTATTGTTTGTCTTTAATGTTAACATATTTATGAAATAAGTTTATACACTGTGTGTTGTATACCTATAAAATATCATATTTATTGTACGTTTTGACTTTATGTTTAAGTACCACTCACATCCGTGACACAGGCAAATGCAACTCTGTTTAATTTATTGTTTGTCGTCAATGTTAGCATATTTATGAGATAAGTGTATAAACTGTGCGTTTTATACCTATACAATATAATATTCATTGTACGTTTTGACTTTATGTATAAGTACCACTCACATCCGTGACACTGATTCCGCGGTATGCCGTTTCGTACCATGTATATAACGAATCAAGCATCTTCACTTGCACTTCTTCAACAAGCAGGTCATTGGCAACTATTGAGTGGTTTGCAGATGACAAGATCATCACAAATATGGCAACATACACGTACAACGCGGATGTAGCAACAAGCATTTTAAGATATACGCCTAAAGAATATAATGCCAAAAATGTGACGTGTAATGCCATATATAAATACACAACTACAATGGTGACTAAGCACGGGTGAAACGGTGTTGCAAATACAATGTAAGTGACATACTAAGTTGCATGTACTAGAAACTCAACCGTGTACCCAAATTTACATCAAATTTGCTAAAGTTAACGATGTGAAACAAATATGACATACGTTATTCAATATTGTATGTATCTGTATAAGTGATACATATATTTGTAATAGTTCCTGTTTCAAAGCCTGCTATTACAATGAATGGCACCATTGGATCGGGATCCCTTTGTGTCCGTGAAGAAAGTCCCGTTGCGTTCCATTGTTCTGCCTCCGGATATCCGCCTCCAACTTACCGCTGGTTCTATCCAGAAAAACAAGAGGACGGAAGCACTGTGTTACTACAGTACAACAGAACATTCAGAGATGAACACAGTTCTTGTGAGGCGGTAAACACTGACTATTCACTAAATGGAACCTATACTACATTCTCCACGAGGTCGGCCACTGGACTGAAACTAAAAAGTTTAAGTAAGTAAAGATGTTGTGTATTGTTTGGTACTAAATACAACCATTTTCATTGACTAAATCAGTAGTCTATGTTTAATGCAATTTTTCCTACATATATGTATATTGATACGCAACGAATGCGCACTGGAGCAGTAATTATCGTTTTAATTTCGAAGGGTACCTAATGAACCGTAGATTTGTGCAACGGTAATCATTGTTTAAATTGTTCAACAAATACCCTAAATCGGTCAGGTTGGTAGAAGTTTTGAGTAAATATACTCCAGAAGTTTGTTTGAACAACTGTATGGAAGTCACTCGTAGCGCATTGTTGATGATGATGATGATGGTGATGATGATGATGATGATGATGATGATGATGATGATACAACTGATGCTATTACAACTCCCATGCAACAATCCCGTCATGTACAATATGAAGTGGTCGCCTTCATACGTGTTGAGTACGAGCAGCCTTCTCATACACAAAACACTCGGTTTCAATTAAACGTGTTAATCACCTAATTAATTAGCTACTGCCATAAATCACACACCCCAATTAGAGGATTTTGTCAAACCTCGTTAATTGGCTAAGACCGGTCATGTGTTTATCACACCGAGCCAGCCCGGGATCATTTGATTGGTCCATGTTGTCCGCGCCTCAGTTGAAGCCCGGCCACTACCTGAACAAAACACTTCAATTGGTCAATGGCTCAAGGTAGCCTGTCCAATGAAAAGTCTGAAATGGACAAAAGCACACCGCTCGGGTGTTGATTGGCTAACGGTTGCTACCCTTATTGAATTGAGACCCACCCCGAGGTCCCCTGATGAATGTTTTATTATTGTTTTCAATAATATTATTTATATTATATTTTATATTATATATTCATGACATATTTCTTCAAATATCTACAAATAAGCTTGTGCATGAACTGCTAAGTCCAATTTCAAAATGTATGGCTTAAACATTATTCAATACATAATCACTATGTCAATATTATTGATATGCTATAATATTGACGTAGCGATTATACACAGTTGCCAATCATTGTAATACGAAAGTGTTGTGCATCACATAAATACAGTAATGTTATAACATTTATAACAAATCAGATACTTATTCTAATAAATGCAAACAACATCTCGGAAACTGTACAAGTATACATATGTACATGTACAAATGTAAATTAAATATCGATTCTTAACTTCTAGTCGAAATTTTGAGAGATTATACAAAGTAGAACCGAATATCGATTGTAATAGCGACTCCCTATACTGAACATTCGGCAAACTAATAAAAAAACTCTTATTCTGTTTCTATGTGATTCATGTGACATGAGTGACAAATTCGTTTGTTCACGAAAATGTTGGTATATCTGCGTGTTTTTGAGTACGCTCTAAACCTTGCAAGAGCAGCTTTTCATAAGTTTTAATAGCTATATTGTAGTGTAGTATATTGTAGTGTTACTGTAGGAATTTGTCATAATTGTTTATTAATATTCATGAAAGCGTAAATAATAAGCTAATTATTAAACTTTTTTCTCTGTATAACACAATGAAGAAATACAATAATGTATAGTTTTAATGCCTGTTTAACAATCGCGTATTGTTAAGAACGCATTAATAAACTTAAAGTGATTACGCAAAAGTCATCATCATCATCATAAGCATCATAATCATCACCACAACCACCACCACCACTACAACCACAACCACCACCATCATCATCATCATCATCATCATCATCATCATCATCATCATCATCATCATCATCATCATTATCATCAAAATGATAATCATCATGATCATTAGTCATCATTAGTCATCATCAGTCACCATCAGTCATCGTCAGTCATCATCATCAGTGATCATCATCATCAGTGATCATCATCATGATCATCATCATGATCATCATCATGATCATCATCATGATCATCATCATGATCATCATCATGATCATCATCATGATCTTCATCACAACATCATCAGTCATCATCAGTCATAAGTCGTCAGTCATCATCATCATCATCATCATCACCGTTATATTCTTGCAATTTTCTTATTAGCAACACACAAACGTGTATACTAGGATGTACGCCTCCCATTTTTATGTGCAGGCCTTATGCACGACATAAATAAATCATCATCATCATCATCGACATAATCGACATCATCGTCATCGAAGTCATTGTGGGCGTAATCATCGACAACGTCATCATCATCAGCAGCATCAAGTTATGTATCAGTTTCTGTTTCATCGTCATCGTTGTCGTCATTGTCATCGTCGCCATCAACATCATCATCATCATCAGCAGCAGCAGCAGTGGTGTCATCATTTAGTGATTAACACGTTTTATTGAAAACGTATGTGGTGAGAATTGGAAGAGTGCTCGTACTCCGTTTAACAAACTAATAATAATTATAAGCATGTTTATGGCTGTACACACTCACAGCTAAGTGAATTGCGCATTGTATTTGGAGATTCTTGTGTACAGCGTATGGGTAGCCTTCCGGTCCCGCTACGGCCAACTTGCTATTGTAAGTTCTACGGAACAGGGGGTATACTGCCGGCCAACGCGGTCATTCGGCCCGTCTACCGCAGTATATTGGAGTTTGCCCGGTTTCAATCACACTCGTACAATATCTATCGCGCCTAGGACTAACGACATTGATCAACTGGGCAGAGCAGGCCACGCATAGGATGGAGCTTTAATTGGTCTAGAACGCCTCCGTCGCTTGATTGCAAGGATTGAAGAGGACCTTCATGGAGCGGAAATCAGGCTATGCGACCTATTCTTCCAGAACATGTTCTAGCGGAATCAGTCCGATCGTGTGGGCGCTGGTGAACAGCTAACTCGAGCACTGCGGTTTCTTTATTGAAATATCTTTATTGTCAAAAAAATTAATTCGCCCAGGTCTGCCATCCCCTTTAATGCATAGATATCTTACATGTTAGACTAACTTATATTATTCACCAGAATTATATAACATGTGATTTGTGGTTTCCGCTACTGACTATCCAGGTCCGGGGATAAACGCTCAAACCGTTGGGCGTAGAGAAATTTTGCGTAAGGATGCTTTTGCCTACATATTAAAACGAATGAATATACACGGTAAGTAAGACAGCGTTACACCGCTGCTAACATAGCGCTTTTCTTGGGAACAATGCGGCGGAGAGGAATCGGACCACTTCCAGGAGGAGCTCTTAAAGCTCTCGCGGCTGACTGCCCAGTTCCGGCATAGCGGAATGTTTCCGAGCTATACAATATATTAATACGATTACATGCAAACCGAAAGTAGCGTTTCGCCGCTCGTGCGCCAGGAGACGTTTTGACTATGTAAATTATATTAATGCGTTTCTCGAGAACGGTGCGGCCTAGAGCCGTCGGACCACTTCCGGTTGAAGCGCTTTAGGTTCCAGCGGCTGCCTGTTTAGGTCAGGGCATCGGTGCTAAAACCGTTTGGCGTAGATAAATTGTGCGCCAGGAGACATTTTGCCTATATATCAATACAAATATACATGGCTAGTAAGGTAGCGTTGCGTCATTGCTAACTTAGCGTCTTTCTCGGAATAGGAGGCGTCGAGCTACATCCTATAGGAGCGCTTGAGGGTCCCGCGACTGTCTGCTCAGGTCAGGACGAAGCTCGAACCGTTGTTAGTAAACAAATTGTACGGCAAGAGACGTTTTCGTTGTACCGGAGATCCCGCAGCTCCTGTAGTAAATTGCGTCATTTATGGTTTTACGTATTAAGCAAAATTGCGGTATCATAGCCACTGAAAAGTGCAGATAGTTTCTGATAAACGCGTGAAATTAAACATGCAGTATTTAATTCTATGGCGATACGAAGGGAATTGGGGCATATATAATTTCAAAACGGGTCAGCAGTGTTGCATATTTTTGATTAATCAAATTTTTGTATAGCCATTTGAAAAATGCTGTAACTAATGATCAAGAAATTGATTTTATGTACACTGTTTAACGTTTAAAATTGTCTTTACAATTTTATTTAAGCAGCAATCGATTTAACAAAATCAAAATCTAGTTTCTGTATTTACATACATGTATTTCGTAAATACTTATTCAAACTTGGGAAATTGTACACGGGATCTCAAGTTATTTGCATTATTTTTTTTTAAAAATTATTAAATATTTAATCGAAGAACAATAATTACATGACATACGGTAATTTAATAACTCGTACATTTCATTATTTGAGTATCGTCATCAACTGAGTGGAATGACGTGTGTACCAAATTTAAACGTTTTCTCAGGTTTCACGAAAAAATATTTACTGTTTGAAATATTAAACTAACCTCACTTTATCCGTAATTGATAAGTAACAATAATGAATGGACGTTCCAATTAAGCATGATATGCAATAATTGTATCAACACTTTACTATTATAACTAGCGGAAACAAAATGCACAGTATCGGTCAAGCGCAGTTGTCTGCGCTCGACCGCGGTATCACAGGTTCTACTCTACTTACCATGCGTTTAAACAATGGAATTCTAATAATTTAGAAGCTGAATAGCATATTATTATTATTATTATTAATAATATTATTATTATTATTATTATTATTATCAATTATTATTATTATCATTATTATTATTAGTAGTAGTACTATTATTATTAATTATTATTATTATTATTATTAGCAGCAACAGCAGCAGCAGCAGCAGCAGTAGTAGTAGTAGTAGTAGTAGTAAATAGTATTAGTTGTTGTTTTAGGTTACTATTAAAGATTATGGAATAATTGTTAACCTCATTATTTTCCAACAGAGAATAAAATCGAACAAGAAATATGGAAATTCCACGAAAATCAAATATTTCGTACAAAATGCATTAAACGAAAAGTTGACGCCGCCACTATGCCCGCCCGCCAAACGACATACGCTATCTCATAAACGATTTTTTCTTTGAAAAATGTGGTTAATAAAAACAGAAGTGTGTCGCTTTATCTGTTGCATACTGGAATACACTTGCAAATATACTGCGCTAACTGGACAGCCAGATTAAATTGTTGAGGGTATGAAATCGTAAGATTTATTACCGATTAAATCTAAGATAAGGCAGTATCGTTCATCATATAAAATCGATAGTAGCCGAAAAACTTCGGAAGATTCCCGATAAGTACCGAACAGCTGACTGTCTATCGGGTAGTACTATTGATTTTATCAGCCTGACTATCTGGCTTAAGAAGAAGGGCGAGATTGTACAGTATGTGGATAATCAAGAATGAAAGTTAATTTTGAGCTGAATTTTGAGCAAACTCTTACACATGCATTTTACATTTATTGTCGAGTTTGGAATATTCTGTATGGAATGGCAATCCGAATGTAGACAATTTCATGTCACAATTGTCGCATTGGGTTTGATCATCATAGCATTGCGTAATCTCAATATTTAATTTATGCAGTTAGGTAATCATGTTTTTTCCCACAGCTAGCTTTGAATCTCGTTGATGCTAAGGTCCAATTTACCCTCTTCTTAAAACTCGATAAGTTAATCATATTTGAACAGCAATATGTAATTGTATATTATTTTGTAAATACATTATTGCTACCCTAAACAATAATATTTTATGATACTTTTTTAGCAATTTGAAGTGGTGGAATTCTGCAGACGATATGTCGTAAAGGATACAGAACCAACCGACAACGACCGCCACATACTTTCAAGGGGATAACGTTATGTCAAGGACAAACAGGTGAATGTGGTCGCGACAAGGTTAAAATACAACATAAGTAAAATACAACACAAGAGAATAAACATTTTCCAATATTGGTATATATACGTAATACCTCGTATCATTGGCAGAGTATTAAAATTACCCTAACAATAAGGCTAACGAGTGCTTTAGAGTTTTCGGGTTGCATATTCATTTTGCTCTTTTTTTTCTTTTTTTTTTCTTTCTGACATGATTTTATTTGTCGCTGTAATCAAACTTCCTAAGCTGAGTGTCAGTTAAAATAAATGGTGAAGTCACCGAACTGACATACCGTCAGACATAGACTGGAGTTAAGTCCAGAGACTGGTTTTACAAATTGACAATTGTACGTCATAACAACATCTAGGCTTAAATAATGTAACGATATATGTTGTACACTAATTCATCCATATTATGTCTAACTTCAACAAAAAGGGTAAGCAAAACGGTAGACAGATAAATGACAATTTAGATTGATGAAGACCAGAATAGACATTGCAAAATAATTCATATATTTAATGCTTTTTATAAGTTGTTTTATAAACCAAATTTTTATACAAATGCTGCAGTAATTGATATAACCTCACTTTCACTTTATATGCAATAGAGTATGGGTACATAACTATCGTACATAATGTATTTGACCTTTTAGTTAAAACATAATTTATATAAAAACTCATTACATGCAGACACCACACATACTATTTGACATGATTGGACGTGGGCCAGTTGTTAGGATGTTGCTTTCATTAATATAGACTTTGATTTTTTTACAGTCTGATACATTTCAGAAAGTATTACATTAAATGAAAAAAAATATAAACGTGTTATAAACTTAAGCAGTGTATCAAAAGGAGTCACAATCATCAAAATTTAACGGCCGATATGTGTGTTTGTTTGTTTTTAAACTAATATCAATAAGTGATCACTCTTGCAAAAAATGTATTACTTCGATTGCTTCACTTTCATCAATTATTGTGATTGTTCTGTGTAAAGAGACTCAGGGTATAAGACGGCTATGTCGCTTATCAGAGCAATAAACTATAAGATATATTACGCGTAATAGTTTGCAAGGTTTACAATTTATGGGGGTTGTAATTTACATTATTGACACAAGGACATTAACATCAGTATTGGCACGGTGTTTATGCTTTAGAGGACAATATAATTCGAAATAAATAAAATAATAACCGTGTCTGTAATTAAATTTCTAAACCTTCCTTGTAGCAAAATATTTATAAATTAATAGTGTTATCATACGTACATTTTAAAACAACAACACAAATGCCGTTATCATGAAAAAAAAACACGTTATCAAAATTATTGCATGCACGTACTGACCCGTTTTGCATTGCCTTTTTTCAGATCGTATTGCCACTGCATCTGTAAGCCATGGACAATACTGAGTAACATCAATAGTTCAATAGTTATATTTTGACGGAACGGCTTTCAATGAAATTTAAATAAGCTCAATGACAATTATAACAGTACTAGTGATAAGATGATGTAATCATCAAATGTAACAACTTCCTTTTTGTGACCACATATCAATAATCCCTACTAGTACTGATCAATATTAATATTAACGGAGGCTCACGACTAACTGGGGTTTGCAAAATTGTTGGTAAAAGTTTGTAACAAAATTAAACGTGTTTTCTCTTTATGACATTGTAACAAGAAGGGCTCGGTATTGATGTTAGCAAACAATTTGGAACGGTCTTACTCATAACTATTAAAACTAAATTCCCCCTTTTCGGTCTATTAGTCAAAACAAAATATGTGTTTCTGGCAATCCGACCCTGCTGAGCGAAATCCTCCCGACCTTAGAGTTTTTAGCGACGATTGTTTCCGTGAAATCAGTATTTGTTGGATTTTATATTATTTCCAATGGTTTAAGACCTAATTGCGTCTTAAAAAGGTTGATAAAAACAACAACAACACACTTTAATATAAATATGGTGGTAATAAAACAACAACACACTTTAAGATAAATATGGTGGTAATAAATAATCACTGCTCCGACAATGTCATCTTTAAGAGTTGTCATTTTGTTTTCAACGTTAATTTATGTAGGATTGGACATGACAAGTACGAGGTTGTACTAATTGAAAATAATATGTATTTTAATATCAGCAATCGAATTATATATTTTTGTTTTAAACATAACAACCATGGAATTGTTCCCAACATGACTACACAATACTTCATGCGCCACCTACGCATCTGAAACGGTAACCACACATGAACATCCCCCAACACTACACTTTCTTCAAACAACCGGTATCCTCTTCAGAAACATCCCCCAACAATATACTTTCTATAAAAACCGGATTACTCTTCAGGAACAATTTATAGTAGTAATTAAATTGCATTGCTTATGTTTAAAAAAAAAACAATTTTCAAGCTTACTGTGAGTATCATGAACAGTTCTTTCTAGTGATAGCGCCATGTTGATATGTAGGTTCGATTAACAGGACACAAAAGCAATTTTCTTATCTGAATCATTTGTTTTCTGCTTTAAGTGTTAATGATCTAAGGTAATTAAAACTATTGTCAAAACGTCTATGAATACATGAACTTACTGCTGAACATAGCGCTATTTGTTTTGCATATTGTATGACTTGATAAACAAATAGTATAACAATATGCAAATAAAGTCTACATTACTAAAAAGGACATGCTTATGCGAGTGCACTTATTTTAATTTTGATTAGACTCTGTAAGAAAACCTAGCATTCCAAAATAGACACTATGTCACCATATGTCGTACCATAGATTGCGAACTTCGGATAAGTGTTTATAACACTCCTCAGCGTTTCAAGTATCATTGTATATCCATACACAATAGTAAAATATATGGTTTAAACCACTAAAGGGTACTAGCGTTTATAATTTACAACATTATTTTTAGTTCGGATAGACAATTTACAAACACTCAAGTTCAGATTATTTACATTTAAGTCTCAACCACAACACTCCTCAGCATTTCAACGATATAATAAAATACAACAAAGCAATACAATATAAAAGATACAACACTATTGAATGAAATTCAGTAAAATGAAAGTGTAATTCAATGATGCATTAAATACAACTGTCCAATATATACAACAATATTTCTTACGAGGTTTTAAGTGTGTTGGAAAACAAAACGGATTTGTAAACATAAAATATATTAAACATGTACATAATTATTTGAATCATTTTTGTCTGTAGTATTTAAAACTAGTTTTGGGTTACTTATAGTTAAACTAACAGTATGACGTATTTCCTGTTCAAACAGATGTCATACACTTACGTTAATTTTAAGATGATACAATACTGTATAAACTATGTTGTGGCGCACATACTTGTACTATTTTTGCAAACAATGCATTTCGCAAATAGCACAGCACGTTCCTATAGCATTGAACAGTCACAGAAAAGTTATGCAAATGCATTGCCATAATTAAACCAAATGTAACGTCATATGAACGTTGTTTGTTAACTGAAAAAGGTAAAGGTTTAAGTTTTGGAACAATATTTAGATTCGCCTTATTATTTGTTGATCTGTATGCGTTGCTGTTAGTTTTCTGTGTAGTGTTCATACTAGGTGAAATGCGAGAACGGTGACGAATATAAATTCTGCCCACAATTTTCATTTTGCAATAAGATTGATTATAATGTATATATATTGTTTAATTGTGCAATGGTTGCTGTTTTATATAAAATATGACGTCGGAATTATACGAGTGGTGATCAAAAAGTTCGCAGAAATGTTTTTTTTTTTTTTTCCTTATTTTTTTTTTGGAAAATAACATTTATTTCACAGCTCCATACCGTACAGAGTTTTTTTTGTGTTAGTTTCATTTTTATGTGTTAGAAACAATTGTCAATGATGTAGATACACAAACATTCCATATGATGTAGCAGTTAACACATTACAAAACACATCTATTACTTAGTAAATACTGTTTACAATGGATTAGCTGTACTGCAAATATTTGCAGCAAATCATGCTGCAAAAATATTTGAGTTTGCAGAGTAAAGAAAAATAAAGATAAAAAAAAAAAAAAAAAAAAAAAAAAAAAAAAAAAAAAAAAATTGAACACAGTGTACTGACAATATATAATAAGGTTAGTGTATATTTTAATATCATATTAGCATACTTTTGGGTTCATTGTATCAAGAGTCTTACAACTGACCAATTCGGAAACTCGTTCTCACACCAAGTGTGTTTTTGGATTTCCCATGCTATCTGCAGACTTTTCTTAAGTCCTTGAATGGTCGGAATTCTATTTGATTTTTTACACATACAAATGTACCTTTTTGTTTGAAGTAACAAAATGTTTACATGAGTCATTTTTTCGTTACAAATTCCAAGAAGCATGTCTTGACATGAAAGTGAAGGCAAGTTAATATGATTTAAGGCTATCTCATTTTTGATATGGTTAACAATTGGCTGTATGTGTTCACATTCCCAGAACAGATGAATTAATGTCTCCTCATGTGTCTCAAAAATACACATGTTGTCGTTTACAATTTTCATTTTATGTAACAAAGATCTAGTTCCTAAAATTCTATGTACAATTCTAGTCTGCAACCATTGTATGTATGTGTCTCTGGAGACTCTAAAAACAAAACTGTGCGTAAACCTCCAATCTATATTATCAAAAGTTCCATTCCATTTAATTTGACTTGAAGGTTTTTCATTGTTTAAGATAAATTTGTTATAAGCCGTTTTATTATGATTTTTTGCTAAAACAATTTCATTTAAATAAAATGAAATAAATACGCCTTTGATATTGGGTTTACTTGTGTCTCCGGAAGCAAAACCAGATTTTCTAAAGAACTCAGACACAGCTTTTTTAAATCCTTCGTTAAATAGAAAATTCAATTTTTTCCCGGTACAGGTTTCAATATCTTGTTTATTCCTAAACTCTCCAGATGAGCATAATATGTCTCTTACATATCGAATTCCTCTGTCATACATATTTTTTTCATAAATATATTTCAAGCCAATCTGAAAATTGTTATTATAGAATAATGGCATGTTCAATATATCATCAAATTTACAAACTTTCATTTTATTCATATACATACAATAATATGTAAGAACATCCTTCCAGAAGCAATTACGCAAACAATTTACAATTTTCTCGACATAAGCACTCCCCATGTTTAACATTTTTTTTACATCGAACAAGGAATATACTAGTTGAAAACATTTACCTGTACATGTTGCAATTTTCTTTATCCAAGTTAATTTCATACTTTTTTCAAAAGAGAAAATATCAAGCATATTAAGTCCACCGTCTTCATAAGGTTTAATTAAAACATTGTGTTTAATTTTTATAGGTCCATCCCAAATGAAATTGTGAAAGCAATCATGTATTTGCTTTAATATTTTTGATCCTGGACTGGGAAGAGCAATGAACAAATGTGTGAAAAGAGGAAGTAACAAAGATTTTACTACGGTAATTTTCCCTAATGGTGTCATATTTCTTCTTTTCCAAAAGTTTATACTATTTTGTAAATTTGTCAACTTACTAGAAAAATTTAGGTCTATTATCTTTTCCAAATTTACATCAAATATAATGCCCAACACTTTAAAACGTGTGGTACCCCAAAGAAATTTGAACTTAGTTTTAATTGAGTGGGTACTGTATTTCTTGGATCCTATCCATATCAAATGTGTTTTGTCATAGTTAATTTTTAGACCAGATTCTATTGCAAATGTTTGGAGTAAATCTAGTGCAGCATTAAGTGAATTGTCAGATCCATCCAGTAGCAGGGATGTGTCATCTGCAAATTGGGAAATTTTATATTCAACATTTTCAATTCTGATTCCTTTAATTTGTTTTGAGTTCCTTATGTTAATTGCTAGAATTTCAGCACATAATATAAAAATATAAGAACTGATTGGGTCACCTTGACGGCAACCTCTTTCAATTTTAATGAATTCCGAAAGATACCCATTGATCTGTATAGCTGTCATGGTGTTGTAAAGGAAAAGAGAGATCCATTTTCTGAACATTGTACCAAACTTAAAGTGTAATAGAGTTTTCTCAATGAAATTGAATGATAACGTATCAAAGGCCTTTTCAAAGTCTAGCGTCATTAATAGTCCTGGTATTTTGTTGTCTTCTGTATATTTTAATATATCATATAAAAGTCGCGTATTTTCCCCTATATATCTTCCTTTTATGAAGCCAGTTTGCTCGTTTGAGATTAATTTGTCAAGAACTGTTTTTAATCTATTGGCAATCGTACCTGAAGCTATCTTGTATACAACATTTAAAAGTGTTAATGGTCTTAGATTTTGTAAGAAATGTCTTGGTTTATTGTCTTTTGGTATGCAGGTGATGATTCCTTCCTTTTGAGTTACAGATAAAGATCCTGAAATAAAAGCATAATTCAGACTTCTTAAAATGAAAAACTTAATATCGTTCCAGAAAACTTTAAAAAATTCTGTTGTGAAACCATCTGACCCTGGGCTTCTATCATGTTTCATATTTTTTAAGGTGGCTGAGATTTCCTCTATTGTCATCAAGCCCTCCAATGTTTGAGATTGGTCATAACTTAATTTTATTGTCTGTATTCTGTTAAGATCATCAAAAATATCACTATTGTAACTGTTTTCATTTGTTGCAGCTTTGGTGTATAATGTCTTATAATATTTAGCAGCTTCTATTAAAATTTCATTTTGGTCATATATGTGTTGGCCATCATCGTTTACTATATAAGGTATTGTTTTGCTAGATGAATGTTGCTTTTCTAAATTGCAAAAAAATTGTGTAGGTTTTTCACCTTCACTGATCCACTTGGCTCGTGATCTAATAAAAGACCCTTTCATTTTTACATCCCGTATTTCTGAAAGTTCTTGATGCAATGAATTAAGCTCCTCAGAATTTGATTCATTTATGTTTTTTTCTAGTTGTTCAATTTTTTTGACAAGAAGATCTTCTCTATCCCTCCTCTGTTTGCATTTGTAAGATGAAAAAGATATTGTTTTGCCTCTAATCTCCATTAGCAGGGTTTCTAAAAATAATTGGTCGTTAATAGTGAAATGTAACAAGTTATTGTCAATAATATTCAATGATTCAGTATTGTAAACAGGCAAACAGTATTGTTTTTTAATTTCTTCTATTTTTAATTTAATACACTGGAGGTATTCTTCATCATATAATAGAGAGTTATTGAACTTCCAAAGTCCCTTGCCATGGTTTACTTCATAAATATTTAAATTTAAAGTTATAATTGAATGGTCAGATTTGTAGCTTCCTTTAATATCCGATTGCCTTATATGTGTTAAAAGATTACTTGTGACAAGGAAGAAATCTAGCCTGCCTTGCTGTAGAGTATTAGGTTTTCTCCATGTATATTGGTTAACATCACCATTCAGTAATCTAAATGTATCTATCAAGCCCCTATCATTTATAACAGAAGACAACAAATCCCTAGACTTTTTGTTATTATCCAGGCTTCTATAATTAACATAATCTAATTTAGTATCTAAGACAAGGTTGAAATCACCACACAAAATAAAAATCTCATTTCCAAATGAGTCTATTTTCAAAAACATCTCATTGTAAAAAAGTGGATTATCATTATTAGGCCCATACAAAGTACATAATGTTAATCGTGTTGTCTCAAATGTTAAATCTAAAATTAAATAATTCCCATACTGATCCTTTTCAGAGTTATGTACTTTTACTGATATATTTTTTTGAAATAAAATACACACACCCCTAGAGTTAGAAATACCATGACTAAAATAACAATCACCATCCCACTGCATATAAATCTGTTTTTCCATAGATGGGGTAAAATGACAATCCTGTAAACAATATACTTGCGCTTTTTGTTTTTTTAAATAGTCAAACATGTCATTTCTTTTTTTACTGTCATTAAGTCCGCGACAGTTGTAAGATACAATTTTTAAGTCAGCCATTGTTATAAAATTTTAGATTATTCATTTGATTTATCATACAACACAAGAACCCAGTAATCAATAATCTTGAAGAGTCAATGATGAGCACATAAATATTAAAAATATATACAGAATATAATAAGTTGTTCACTACACATGTGTCCTGAACAGTGATTAAACAGAACATGAAACGAGTGAAAAAGAAAAGCTTGCTGGTTTTACAAAAAACTCAGTTTCTAGGTTTAAATGGCATACTGAAGTATAGCATTGTAAAAACAGTTGTTGTCATAATACAGTACTCTTCACAGAGAAATAACAAAATAATGATTAAGAACAATTTTCATATACCAGTAACGAATAAGTATATTGAGGCTTACTTACAGTAACAAAAAGTTAGTTATTTAACTATGATGATTTTACAGAGCATATACTACACTCACAACACCTAGCGTCAGTTAATGAGGTCGGTATTGGGAAACACCTTTACTAAAAATAGAGTGTGTGTATACAGTCCAATGCTCATTCACCATGAATATTGGAAAAACCTTGGTCTAAAAATAGATTATCAATACAATCCAATGACAAGTGGCAACTTTAAAGCAGTGCATTCACACAGAGATTATTCAACAAGGTATTCTGTTTAGCATCATAGTTTGTTATTATTTATAAGAAAACAGCCAACAAAAAGAAATAATACAACCACTGCTAGATCGCAGATATTGATATAATATAGCTTCAATAATTGAACAACTGCTAGGTGGCAAATATTAATATATGGTCAAAAATAGACCCACAGCTTGATGGTAACAATTGATAGCAATATACATGTAAATGTGTAATAATAGCAATTTGTTAATGTTGCAAATAACATCAACAACAACAAAAGTTAGCATAGTTTCAAGACTATCAATTGGTGAGAATATAAATAGATAGACAATGATATACACTTATCTAGCATCGTAACTGAACGAAACAGTCTGACAAATAGCCAAAGAAGTGATGTTTAAGCAGGTCTAGACCGTTTTATACTATTATGATGTAATCAACTTGAATATAGTGGTGATATGCAGAAAAGTACTCGGTGATAATATAAATAGATAGACAATGATATACATTTATCTAGCATTGTGACTAAACAAGAACAGAACAATTTGACTGATAACCAAAGAACTCATGCTTAAGCAGGTCAAGACCGTTTTATACAGTTATGATGTAATCAACATGAATAAAGTGGTGATATGCATAAAGGTACACTTATATTAAATGTGCAGTCTTTCCAATTTTTTAATAATGTAACAACAAAAAGACCAAATACCTGATGATATGTTTCAGTATGTCAATAATGTAAATATTTATAAGTAACTGTATACATTGGAATAAGTTTGCAATAATAACAGTGTTTAAATTAAATTTCCTTACTTGAGATAGTTCTTGTATTTCCAACCTTTCCACGTATCGGTTAAAAACACATTCTAGTTAATAGATTATTTCCGGCGGTTTTCACGGAATTCACTAATCACACTGTTAATATTGTCATGGATGTCAAATTTAATGCGTTCCTGATTTTTCGTGAGCGCAAACGCAGAAATGTTATCTCATTTTGTTATTAAACAAAAAAATAAGATGAAAAATGAATATGACATGAAACATTTTTTTTGCTATTTAAACAAACATATCCATAGCTATATTTGTATTGGTTAATTAATGATGGTCTCCATTGCAAGCTGATCTTTTACACAATACGTAAACAATATTGCGCTACAAATTCCCCCCAATATTTTACATGGCACTAATGACGTTATCTACAAATGTTGACGTCATTTCCGTAATCAAGCCGTGTTTCCGGTAAACACGTGCAATAATGAACGCTGAAAAATGATCTGATATCAATTGTTGTGTCAAAAAATGGATTTTTAAGAATAGAACTATAGGATCTATGGTGAATGCATACGGAGATGCTGCTCCGAAGAAGACTGTTATTTACCAGTGTTTCAAGCGTTTTGAAGAAATATGGGAACACTTTTGTGATAACGATTGCAGCGGCCTCTCAGTAACGACAACGTCATCTGAGGTCTCTGTCATCAATTTCAAAGTGCTCCTTCACAAAGATAGACGGGTCACAATTAGAGAACTTGTAGCAAGAACTGACTTTTGTTATTGGAATCACGCCAACAGATATTGCGTCAAAATGAACGCGAGGGTCCAAATTTCATGGAAATACTCGTAACTGTTTACAATACCTGGATAGGTTTCTTTACACCCGACGCCAAGCAGCAATCTACTCTGTGGCAAACAACTTGCTCTCCATCCCTGAAGAAGTTCAAGCAGACTTAGTCCACTAAAAGCAGATGCTAATAATCTTCTTCGACGTCAGAGGTGAGGTACTGACGCATGCCGTACGCCAAGGACAGACGGTCAACGCAGCGTAATACACAAATGTGATTAAACAATTTATTTTGATTATACCAATAGCTTATTGTTTTATAGTGTTTACCAAACTCGCAGTATAATACATTATTCAAATCATGTATCAAATTGTGTTCATTGTTGTAGGTTTTGAAGCGTGACTTTTTGAGAACTATGATGGAGAAATGGGCCGAGCATCTTCCGTTTACGCTTTTTCACCATGACGACTCCTCTTCCCACCGAGCAGCAACTGCACAGAGTGCAATACAACATCTAGGATTTGAGCTTATGGATCATCCCCCATACAACCCAGAATTGTCGCCATAAAGTTTCTTTCTCTTCCCTGTGATGAAAAGCTATCTTCGGGGCTTATATTGTGACGACACCGACGAGCTTTCCAGCGCAGTGCATGCCGCCATTTCTAACATTCACACTGACACATTCAGGGGTGGTTTTTATATACTCGTGGATTGAGCGTTGTAGAGATGAATTATGTTTAATGGAGAGTACTTTGAAAAAGATTACTAGGCCACCGTCGTCTGAGTTGCCATAAGATATGTTGTTGACGTGGACGTCAAAAAGCTTTGGGCCTGATGGTACATAGTGACGTTACTATAGTGATGTGGTATTTTATCTGAATTGATTTCAATGAACATTTGTAAATATACTTGTATAAATCAATCTGTACTTAGTAGAAATTCCATACATATTGCATGTCAAATAAAGAAACGAGAGAATATATTCGCGAATTTTTATTACCCCTCCTACAACCATATATTAACGTTATAAGCATGAATGACGTTTCATATATTTAGTTATATTATATGAATAAAACGAAACCCCACCGATCTGTCTAGCTCAGCAAACGACTTCATTTTTTCAACATTATGGTAAAATTAATTTGAGTTGCACACGTATGCCATGCATTTCACCAGATAAAAGGGCAATATCACGACGACCACCGAAGTTAAAACATCAAACGCCAAGGTGCGGGTCGATGTGCCTGTATTTGACGATGATATTGTCGTTGTAGATCGCAGGGTGACTGAAATTATTCAAAAACACCTGGCTTAGTTTAATACTGAACTTTTAATCATACATTGCCGTTTTGAATGATGCGGCAAAACAAACACGTGTATTTACATTTATTTTAAACGTGCTCACCTGTTGTTGACATATACTTGGTTGTAAATGATTCGATAGTTGAATATGCACTTCGTCCAAGGCCGTTTTCTGCGTACATTCGAACGCTGTATGTTGTAGATGGTTCTAACATTTTGAGAAAAGTGCACATGATGAAGTCTGAGTTTATGTTCATATCAGAAACTCGATTTTCTATCCACGGTGTATCTGTACTTTTCCACTCCAAGATGAAGCGTGGGTCAAGATTGCCTTCAGGCATGTAACGCCAGCAGACCTTTGCATAATTCGTGCTGACCTCTGGAACCTCTAACGATCCAGGAGTTTCCGGCGGAGCTAAATATAAGAACGATATTAAGGGAGAAAAAACGAAGACATTGTGTTTATTGTTTATGCGCAACAAAAACGCAACTATGACTGGTTTTTATAACACTATGGCGTTTCAATCTAAATAACTTGCGCAAATACAGAGAAGGAAATAACACATCATACCAAAAACGTGGTAATATTGCGTACACTCACATGACAAATAACACAGCAATGCAATTACGTCACTGGATAGGTTATTGCAACAAATTTGTTTTAAAAGTTATAAGAAAATACGTACATGTTCTATTTACCTGTTATGATTAACTGAGGTTGTATTTCAGATGTCAATACTTTTCCAACATTACTTGCTGTACAATATATTCTCATGCCATTGTTATGACGTGCCGCCTTGTAATTAAGAACGCTCCTTACAGACATGTCAGCCATAGTCGTACTATTGAAGCTCGCCAAATGAAATGGTATGTCATCTGTAATTTTGTGTGGTGTTCCGTTGTCCTTATACCAGTGAATTGTTGCAGTTGGTTTTCCTGCAGATGTCTCACAAACAAAATATTTGGTTTCGTTCTCTTTCATAACAGAAACTTGTCCATGTTCACCAACAATTTCAACATGGGTTATTGGAACTGCAATTAAATTACAGAAGGTTATGTAATTTAAAAGCAAATGTTTTCTGTTGTTAATTTAATTTGTAAAATCAATATATAACAACGTGGTAATATAGATAATATCAATTTTTCTGGGCCAACAAATAGCATTACATTACGGAATAATAGTACATATACAAGAGCAATTGGAATATAATTATACTTATTTCGTTCAATAGTAAGTGTTTCTGAGAAGTCAGTTCAATACACTTTCAGACTGAATGCATAACCATTATTGTAATATAGATACATATATTCAGGGCACATGAAAGGTCTCGGTGTATACATGTACACATAACATTGTAAAATAATGTTGTGAAAATCAGCTTTGCTCAGTTAACTAATTTAAGGACTATGATTTATAACACCAGATATCGACCGCGTTACCATTGCTTTACAATTAAACATCGCAATGTTTGTTGTAACCGTAATTAAATAAGCGTTCTTAAATTACAAACCGGTAAGCCAGTGAAAACATAATATATTGCTAAAAATATGAATCAAGATCAACTTAAATAAAAAAACGATATTTATTTACCAAGCACTTGGACAACGACTGCTGATGTCTTCTGTTCCGAAATAGTTATACCAGTCGACGACGACATAGTATTTCTAGCAGAACACGTGAAGTTCCCATCATGGAACGGTTGAATGTTTGAAATGGATAAGGTTCCACCAGTTGCTGAACCACCAGGATACTTCCACGAATAGCTTGGAGGTGGATTGCTGCCACTTACGCATTCGATAGATAAGGATTGACCAGAAATAACGTTTAACGTGCCTGTTACTAAATTTCCGTTTAACGAAATCTCTGGAATATTTGGCCCGTCTGAAACGGCCAAAGAAACGGTATGAATTTAACGATACAGGTAATTGATTTGCATAAGCACAACATCTTTTGTAACATGACTTAAAACTAGTTTAACTAGTAACATATTTGTTGAAAAAGAAAATATAATTCAGATGCGTTTATATAATATTGACATAATAAAAAACCCGGACGTATTTCTACTACACTAACTATCTTACATAGGACGTTAATCAAAGGCTTCAGTTCCGAGATCACGGTTTGGCCTCCGTTATTTCCCGTGCAGTAAAGTCGCATGTTGTGGTCGGACTTGGAAGGGTCAAATACTAGGGTGCTGACGGTTATTCTCTGATTCAAAGTTGTGGCTGACGCAAAACATGTCATGTTTATGTCGTATGATGAATTACTTGCGGTCAGATGCTTGAACCAAAAAATTGAAGGACTGGGTCTCCCAAAGTCACTGGTACACGTTAAATTTGTGTGTTGACTTGCTATCAAAGAAACGGGGTCTTCTGCTGGATTCATTTTAAGTTTCGTGATATACACTGCAACAAACACTATAGATTAATAAATGCACATATTTGAATTCCAAATTAAACACGTTACACACATAAATGCGATGCAAACTGTTGCACTGCAAAAAACTAACAAATATTGCGTATGATTATTATTAAGTCTGCTACACATTTGGATATTAAACACAATTCTAACATGATACTCGCTAATGTTTCTTCAGCCAAAGAACAAACATATCGTTGTTAAACTACCCAATAAACAACGCAAAAAGAAGTTCCAATTCTGAGCGGAGCATAATAAAAAGTATTTCCAATTAAAATTGCAAAATATATATCAAATCATGTTAGAATCGAAATAATTTTCGCATTATTATTGTTTTTTCAGCCCAAAAAGACAACTATTTTTTTTCGTTATAATGCGTGTCTGTTAAACAACTCGGTAAACGCCTCGAGGCTTAATTTCTACGCATCAGACCTTCAAATCGTGGTTTATTGGCCGATAAACAGCAATACATCGATATTTATTTTTAAATGTCATCATCATTCACCTTTACTTAATTATCACATAATAATAAATGTCGTTCATGTCATTTATTACAACAACCAATTTTTACTTTCCATTTAACATACAGTTTAAGAAATTCAGTTTGTCAACTGCATACTTTTATCTACAGCACAATTATATTATGTTGTTCAAATACATAATATAACCATATAGTAATGATACTGTCATTTGATTGAACACTGCATTTATTTATATAAATGTTTTCTGTAAATTGCATCGTTATTATTGTTAATTACTATTTGCATGTGTCTGTATTGTGATAACTATATTCAGGCGTCATGCGTCATATTTAAAATTCAATGCGTTATCTTACCAACTTGCGCCTGGAATAGGATTTACAAACTGCAAAACGGAAAATAATTATGTCTGTGCGTGATATGATTATATTTAAAATTGAAAAGGATTACATCACAATGACTTAGTTGTTTGATACCTCTCTAAAGCCAGCATTACATGCATAATTTATTATTCAGTGATTGTTCATGAAATGTCATGTAATATTGTCAGAGATAAATACAAAACGTAAAGTCATGACGAGATATTAAAGCCGTGGAACGATGAAACCATATACCGATTTATATCGTGAAGTGGATTCGTGTTAGACAACTCATCATTTAACATCTTTAACAGTGTAAAATGCACGGTAAACATACAAGCCTAATAAAATCTTACTTTACAACCTATAGTCAGCAAATATTATCTATCACGAACACAGACAACTCCAGACGCATGTATGATTGCAAGTTGATATTGACATTGATCTAAGCTCATTAGTTGTGTTTTCTATAAAATCGATGGCTATGTGTCCTATATATTATAAACTGTTATTTTTGCGACGCCATATGTTATACATAAAATACTGTATTTAGTTGTAACCTTATGTTAATATTAAATAGCATTTACAAACGTAATGGAACAAAAATATATATCTAAAATATGACGTATACTCTCAGCGAGAATATTGAACACACAAGAAACCTACCTGTTTTGTAATTAAATATATTTAATTGCCCGTGTTGGTAAACATTCATTTACAACAAATAAGAACACTGATTGTTGTAGGGCGAAACATACCTATAACGCCGATTGTTATGCTGTTGCTGTAATTCATAGTGCTACCAACATAATTGACTGCGCACTGCCAAAACTCCCCATCGTGGGTCCTTTGCACGTGATTTAGAGTCAATGTGTAGACAGTGCTGTTTTTGCACGAGAAGCTGTACCCAGGGAGTGGTGATGGCGATGACTGGCACGACGTGTCTGGATTAATCCATGTCCATATCGCGGCTGATGAGCCGTTTCGCCACCATGAAACTTGCATGGGTTTACTGGGTAGACTGCATGTCAGTGTTATTGAGTTGTTTTCAATAACATTTGCATTATCCGCCTCCAGAAGTAAGTTCTCACCGTTTACTGGAACGGGATTACATATATCAAACACACTTTAGTTACTTATTGTTACACTATTACTGGCCGCGGTAGATCTAAGTTTAACAACATTTGGCAAAACATCAATGTGTCTCTTTTTATACTAAAAACGTAACAACGTAAATGGGACTTGCCGAATTGCCAATCAGACAACACGTGTGCTTTGTGGTGTGTTTGTTGTTTAATAAATTTCAACTATATATAAGATAAGATTGTCACATGTTACCAAATATTTTTATTCAAAGTAGATCCAGTGTCTTTAACTACATGTAATTAACCCCATTGGCGTCTTTAATATTACTTTGAAACCCCATCCGTTTCCTTAAACAATATAAACACGTTCACTTATTTTAAAGATAAAAATTAATGTATTAGGGCTTATACTTTGTTGATATGTTTATAAACACCATATTATTTGATTTTTTTGGAGAAAAGCCCAACTTGACTTTTTTCGAACGGAAGCCAGATGTGCAGGACAAATATTTTTAGCAATCTTGTTATTTGTGACCGTATGTGTAAAATATGGTATTGAAACGTTGTTCTTTTATGTGCAAATGTATAGGCAACTATTATGCTAAATCTAGATATTTACATATTGTACATTATTCCATATTGCCATAGCATCTACATTTAATTTCATGGAATATAATATTCTCAAGAAAACATAATCGTAAACCTAATTGTTATGATAATAATGTAGTTGAAAATACCTTTCTGACAACCATAACTGCAAACAAAACGTAAAACAGTGTGTAAATGAACCCTTTCTTTAACCATTTAATTGTTAGTTTAATTGATATGTTATGTTTCAAAACAAAGGTTTTTTTTTTAAACTAAATAAAATGTAATTAAAATACCTTCAGGTTGAACAATTATCCATAAAATAATGCATATTAACAAACGATTCATCTTAATTCATCATCCAAAATCGTTTTAGTCTGATTGTTAGCGATTGTTATCGGTGCTACCGTAGTGCGCATCCGTAGCGGTGTAAAGCGCTGAAAAGGTGTGGCTTGGTTATGCGCACACACTTAAGCCAATATAATGCCGATATTGGGAAGATAACGCCGCTCTTTGATCACGTGGTCCAGATTACATAATTCTCAGTGGACTATTAACTCCGCCCTCTGAGCGATCTATCTCAATATTAAATGTAGCTCAAAATAAAAATAAAACTGAAAAAATTGAATGTTAATATGTCCATGTCTATTATATTTAAAATGACTTTAAATAGATGTAGGTAATTTACAAGTGGCATTGCATAATCATGCCATAAAATGATCCACGCTTAAGGATTTGATATATCTTTTTATTACCTTATGTTTCAACTTTCATATACTTTGATAAATTACTCAGTTGTTATAAATCACTGTCAAGAGAACGCGACTGCGATATCGTGACATAAAACTGGTTACCTAGTATATCATTTGGTCTAAGGATATAATCATACGGGCAAACCACGGACTTTCCGACTATAGATAACAAGAGTACCTATATATTTGTTGTTGTTGTTGTTTTATTTCCAATACCTACTGACTTTACAATCTATGTTCCAGAAGTGTCGATCGCGATCGGATCCTTCCAGTTCCTTCCAGTTCCTAGATTGTATACAAGGTTCCGTGTTTCAGTAACGATAAATAAGTTCAGTGCACATGCTTTGACATTTTCGATAAAATCGGAGGCGAGCGAAAAGCGCACAATAAAAAAAATCCTATCATGCTCATAGGCACACAGGTGATGAAAAGCATAGGTAAAGATCTACTGTACAGTGGATATTTTCTGCCGGTGACACACAATTCAATGGATTTAATATTTTGATCAGTAGTAAAATGATAAAAGTCGTTTACCTTTTTGTGGTCTTAATTTTGTATCCACACTGTAAGTTATAATTTGCCAAATTTCTTACACAAAACGTTTCAATACGAAGTGCCAAAAAATGTGGTGTTGAAATATTTGCTCAACACACAGTTTTAAAATGCATGCCATAATGGGTGTAAACATCCACTAACATCGAGGGCCTATCGGGTCGTTTAAAGAAATAAATAAAACATACATATAAAGCATTGCGTTTCAAATGTAAAAATAAACATTAATTATTTCAATATATTTTATATATACGCCTAAACTACGGTTCCAACACACACGTATATGGTTGTTTACAAAATTGCAACTATCTGAAAACACCTTTCGACTCGTGTAGCCTTCAGTCGCAAATCTAAACTGGAACGCGTTTCAATATTTCCGTCTCTTGCTGCATGTAAATTATAGATACAAAACACCTCGTTCAAAATTGCTCTTACGAAATATCAATCAAAACAAAAGTAAATGTAAGGTAAACTGTATCACTAGAGCTACTGTATTATTTAAGATACCGATGCGATGCGACATTTACACAACGCTACTGCAGTGCAAGGGGCGGAGCCAACGAATTATACTTCAATGTATTAATGCGCGAATTGCAAAAAATAAATCCCAAATTCATTTACTCTTTTAAGGTAAAAATTTAAGGTATACACACAATTGTAATTATAATTGTAATTATAAGAACTGAAACGCTCTTTTCGGCGCTTCATCGATGTATGAAGGTCAGTTTTGTTTTGTATCTAATTTGTATATTAAGCCTTCGGCTTTAGGCAAATTAGATACAAACAAACTGACATTCATACATCGATGAAGCGCCGAAAAGAGCGTTCAATTCTTAATTAGTAAAGAGCTTCATATATTGTAGTGCAGTTAAAAGCAAGTTTTATTGAAATCTCAAACGTGTTTTTGTCTTCGCAAAACAGTAGAGAGCACAAGAGAACTCCTTTTAACAGCAAGAGGTCCTTGATTTAAAGAAAGATACATAATGCCAATACATTACAACACAACAATGAAAAAAAACACGTAACCAACATAAAACATAACTACGCATAAAACTAGGAACACCGCCATACAACGGTCAATGAGAAGTATTGGGTGTTTAAACCGGTTAATGGGTGTTCGAACCATTTACAAGGCATATAAACGTAAATACAAATTAAAATTCAATAATAATACGATATACTTCTTAATTGAATTTGAATACAATCTAAGGTTGGATGTTACCAGTGCAACACAATACAAACTTTCTGAGGCATAATGAAATGAAATAACAACAATTACAAGTATCAACTACATTCGATAAAATGAGTAACTACCAGTAGTTGAAACTTGAAAACAATTATTACGACTGTATTAAAGTATGTTCACATACACTCTGTTTTCAAGTTCAATTGAAAGTTCAATTATACATTACAGATGTGTTTAAATAAACTCACAACTAAGTTACTCAAAGGTGAATTGGAATGTGACACATTTAATAAAAACTGCAGCAATTGCATGCACTCGTGTAAACTTACCAATTGATAGAGACCACATATGTATCCACACTAATGTTCAGAATGCCATATTTGTCACATTTTTTTAAATAACTGATTTTAGGTGTTTGTATCTGACCTGAACATATAAGGCAATTATCTTCAACTACAGATACATATGTAAAACCCATGATTAATAAGAAAAGTATAACTGAGTAAATCATGACGCAGATAATGTGACAGCATCACATTATCTTTTATAGAGTGGCCTTTGTGATACTATTTTTACATGTAAACTTTTGTTATACGTTTAATTAAATATTTCAATTTTAAATATTGGTGTACTAAAATAAATAACGTTAAAAATCACCTAATCGTATGTACTTTAATATATGGATTCATGGTATGCAAGATCAACACATTAGCAAGGAAGCAAACCTATTGAATTGCAATGGAAAGTTCATATTAATTTTACACGTGGTTCAGGCAAACTTTACAGTCATCATGCGATGTACATTTGTAAAGTGTCGTGACAGGCAGTTGCAATGTATATTATATGCAAAATCAATGGAAACACATTCACTATTAAACTTATCAAGCAGGTTTAAATTTAAAAATACCAGTAACCGAAATGTCTAAATGATATCCCCCAACAATCGTCCGAAATACACAAATATTTTGAAACTCTAAAACAGATATTCCTCTTAAACTAAATCGATAGTATTTACGTGAATGTTACGTTAGAAATATATACAACATGTTGTCCAACTCGTATGTCATGTGACAATGCGTATTTGTTTTTAAATTTTCATTCATTCTGACATATGTTTAAGCAGCTGATCGATTGTTTCTGTATGTATATTTATTAAAAGGGTGTGTCATACATAGAACACAGGTTTATCTGTGAACATGTAGATTCTCTTTAAAGTATTTAAATTTATATAAAAAAAGCAACAGAGAACACATAATGTATATTTGATGTTTTACATCACTGAAATACACGCTTATTGTTTCGTAATGTATTGAATCGTTTCTTATGATATAGTATCAATATCAACCAGGAAGAGTATCAATATCAACCAGGAAGATTTAAATATTATAAAATATATGACCGTCTGTTTGAATTGTTTGCACGACATGAAACTCGACAGTGATTGAAAAATGACGTGCAATTCGAATGTCAAATTTAATCGGCAACCATTAACGTCATATATTATAAAATCAGGTTAGTACCTGTAAACTTACATGCTGTATATATGCACGCGTACTGAGCATCTGATAGTGCCTGTGTAGTATTTATTGTAATGTCTCATTAACATAGCAATGTGTCTAATTGTATTTAGCAAACAGTTTACTAATCAATATGAGTTGTTTTGGTTTACAAATAAAGTAGCCGCTTTTACAATTTACATGGCTATGCTGTTAGAATTGTATGCAATACATTTCCCAATTTTCCAACATCCAAAATAAAACACAACGACAATAAGAGCGCACATAATCCCCCACATAATTATTAGAAGTTAAAACAAATATATAATTTATATCGAATTATATTATGATTCACCAAGAAATATTGTCATGTCAATGTATTGATACGCGCATTAAATATAATTGCCTCAAATCATAAAACAAATTGATATGTTTTTATTGCTCATTGTCGTGCACAATACGTTCTAATACATGCATACTGGGCCGACTGTCTAACATAGTTGTGTAGTATTGCCGAGTGTCGTCCGAATAATGTCTTGCATATTCCCTCAGTTTTAGTTAAACTTCATATACATTGTCATGACATCGATCTATAATGTAAAGTTCAATGAAGTAAAACATCGTATATCTGTAGGGTACATATCAGCTGTAGATATTGAGCTAATTAAGCAGCTATACATTATATTTCTTTTAGCAACGTTTACGGCTAGAACAATGCCCATACACTATTCTTAAATAATAAACACAACCGCTAATGTTAATATTGGTTAAAAGGCGAGCCAGACCTATGACTGGCCCTAGCGTTGACCTAAATAAACTCAACTGCAAATGTATATCTTTTTCACAGCATCGCAATTTAAAACAACTGCAATGCATTAGAGAGTGTTCTTGCAACTAAAGGGAGAACACCACACGATTTAGTTTACATAAAAATAAACAAAATGGCGATGTATTTAGACAAATAGTAAATGCATCTGTTTGAGACGACTGTCTGTAGAATGTAGAAACAGCGTCAACGAACGTATGTTTTACTGCAAGAATTCGTGTGTATGTTGTAGTTAAACACAACTCATAAAACACTTTTACTAATGTGTATATACATGCTAGAGAAAGATTAGCTGAACAAACACAATTAAAATAAGATGCCCCATAACTACTGCTTACTGCAGGTCTCTTTAGAACAATTGTATGATCACACTGTCGTTTTATTGAATGCTATTATAGTAAGGTATGCAGATGTCAGGTCTTTTTTTAAATAGTGTAGATGCCAAAGAATGAGGGTAACACTAAATCTATGGCAACACACACCACTACCAGTTATCCCACACATGTTTGCCTGTGTTACTCCAATTGTAATCAAATACCAGTTGCACAGTTTAATTCCCTTTCTAAGCGTATTAAATAACTCAGGGTGTTGACATTTGTTGTTTTAGATATACACATCTTATACATGATATTCATTCGAACTTATTACTATCTACGTGCACAAGTATGTATATTACAATTGTTGCACAAAATAAAAATAAAAACAAGGCACACCGCGAGATTTGTTTATTGATCAGCATACTTAATGACATTAAATTATCAAAACCATTCCATTTACAGGACACAATACAAGATACAATATACAAGATACATATGACACAAGAAACAATAGCTTGAAAACAAAAATTTTCTTATATCGTTAGGCCCTTTATTTGATGCCAACGAATTCGAATAAATAATTGGCGTGTACAAGAACTCCAGGGGTCGAATGTTACGCCTGAATGGGGCATTACTCAAATACGATATGAGCAATTATGCCGAAAACAGAACTCAACCTTCCTTTTATGCCTGCTAACACTTACCTTCATTATGATTGCATAAACACTTGTCAAGTTATTCTCTACACAAAAAAGAGGACGCCGCCAAAAAGTAACTCGTATATATGTCACCTTTTTAGGCGACACAATAGGCGACACAAAAAGTATGATGATTAAACACAAATTTAAGTAACAAGGGGGCATAACTCAAGTACGTTATGAACACTTACGCTGAAAACCGAAATCGACCTTCTTTATATGATAACAGACACTATTACAATATTTTATGTTGATTTAACAAAAACATTTTAAGTTTTTGTCTGCACAAGCCTTATTTGAACGTTTTGTAAGTGTGCATAACTTAACCAAACTTAACCTTCCTGTTATGCCTACCTACACTTTCCTATAATGGTTACACATATTTTTTACACCAACTGAAAGGGACGCCTCCTCCGATAACACAGCCGCCGCTTATGCCGCCGACGCCGCCAGAAGTAACCCATACATGACGCCTCTTTAGGCGACACAAAATCGTCTAAGCCGGGAAATACAATTATAAATATGCTTTCATTAGAAGTTATGTGCATGACCACACTTTGAATTACAATAGTATGATGTTGTGTGTTTACGCAATGTGTTAGTTTGGATTAGCAAAAACCCGTATAGCAAATGTAATTATGCACGTGTACAGCCCCTAATTCTTCACTGATGCATGACATTTAACTGCACTTTACACATGCGTATCTTACACGTGCAGTATTTCCCACAATCTTACAATAACAGCAACTGCTTAACCTGAATGTCATTTTATTATTGAACCAGCATTATATTTGTTAAAAAGATTACATATAATGAGAGAGCGACCGTGCACTTAACAAACACAATATGGATATTATAATGAACAATTGTAAGAGGGTAGCTATAAACCATTGGAGAAAGCTGGTGATACAAAACTATTGGACAGATTGAAATTTCCAAAGCACTATCAAAAAACTACAAGTAAATAGTCCATTATTATTTACCACATGTATAAGTTGACTGCAAACATGCAAAGTCATAGAATAAAACGCGTACTCATAAACACCGAAGCCAATGACATTTCATTCATAATATTAATTCTTATATGGTTTGTATTGTTTAATTATTTTCTTAAATTATACAGGTGAGCAGACAGTGAAAAACAGCAACTTTCAAGAATGTTTATGTTAACAAAATTATAATATCATTGTTCCGATTCCATTGAATATATAAGATGTACATGTAGCATTGTACTCATATATTTCCCATTCGTATTAACAATTAACCTGTTAGCTAATTTAACTTTAATAATGGAGCAATAAAGCAAAGCATTATTTAATACATGATGACCCATGTAACCGTGTATTAATTGTATTTATATAGTATTTCTTAAGTTTCAAATATAGTCATTCTATTCCAGCAATGAATGTAGGTTTTTGTAAGGAATACGAAGTACACGTGAGTACTATCGATATTTAAGGGTATGCGTGCTACATGTAAATGCGTTTGCCACACTTAAGATCGGTTCTAAACATAACTGACAACAAGGCAAACAAACAAAATTCAACTTAATGATTTCATTTACTCGGTCCTTTATTTACATGTAATAATTTATATATATGTGTGTGTTGATTACATATCGTGATATGCAGCAAAGAGATAAGTATTGCAAAATACACGGTTATAAGCTAAACAAATACGAAATAAACGACATCATTCGATTCAAGAAATTTAAACTTAATACTAAATATATCACACAAAAACACAGCAATGTTATAATTCTACATATATCTCCCGGCAATTCAATACTTGTATGCATACTTCTACATATACAACCCGATAATGAACTATTGCCTACAAAACAAATGTCCCGTCTCATAAAGTAAAAATCGATCTTCAGCAAATCACTTGTGTCACGTTTGAAGGGTGGACAACTTTATATTTACGTATTCCCGATTATCAGTTGACGACACATTTGGTCTTAATGCTGGCATCCTAGGCTGTTTATCTCTAGGAGATGTAATGTCTCCTTGAAGTTTGTAAGGAGTTAGACTCGAATGTTCGCGGAATTCATGTTCTGCAAGTGCCTCATAATTGTTGCATTGACGAGAATCTGCAGAATCTGGTAGAGCAGGAAACGAAACTATAATTGACAAAAAAGGTAACACAACAGTAAATAAACATCGAAGCAGAATCATAACATGTATTATCTTTATTATGTATTCCAGGCTCGATGTCTTTGACATTATTAATTCATTTATATTATGAAACCTTACCAATTCTACAAGTTTTATAACTTCCATCTGTGTTTGAGGCATCGTTGTTTCGTCAGAATACAAACACAAGTTTAATAATCAGTATACGATATTCTTGCTTGACTAGCAAAATTATGTTATTATTTGATTGTTTTGTTAAAAGTTACCTTTGAAGAACGACACAGTTTTACTTAAATAACGTAATAAAACACACACTTATAAAGTTATAAATTTCGCAATTGTTCATATATATTATATATCAACATGTAAATGTTATATATTTATTTACTAACGGTTCTCTGACGAGATCTTCGTTCTGGCCAGTCGGGTTGGTATGCGTGTGGTATGTTTTGGAACCGTTTTGCCCTAAAATAAATTATGTAACTATGTTGTTTATGATAGAAACAAGTAAGTCTAAGTATTTTGTATAATATGCTATGCATGTTGCAAGGTTGTTTTATTGTTATTTTAATTGAATAGTTCCTTAGCAGCCTGTTTCAATATAAAGTATCAATTACACAAATACACGTGTTAAAAGCACTGTAAAAATATATCTCCCAGACTCGGTCTGCGCTCCACAAATAACTAATGTCAACTATTAAACCACAAACCAATATATATCATTAGCATGTACATGTATATTCAAATGTTTTACAGCGCAATAAAATGCAAAATAGATTAACCATGCGATCTGTATCTCCCTACGAGGATGTACACAGAAATTATAAAAACAACCCCCACGACGTAACCTACTGCACCGCCAACAGTGGATGTTGCAAAACCAGTGTCAACTGTAAAATCACGCGTTTCCTTACACACATTTTGTAACAATTAAGCCATTCAACTTTAGTTGTTAATGGTTGTTAAGTATATCTCTTTATTAAGTTATACAAAGCAGTCTGTAGTCGCTCTACCTGTGTCCACTAGGGTTGTTTCTGTTATCTCTGCAGTCCACTGTGATTTGCCTATTTTGTTTTCTGCCCGCATGTTGATTTGATATGTAGTGCCAGGTTTAATCCCTCAATAGTCCAGGTATAACTTATAACAGAACCTGCTACGTAGATATCTCTCCAGATTTCAATATCGACTTCTTTGTATCGAATAGTGAAGTTCTGTTCGCCATTAAAACCAAGAACCCATGCAATAACATTGTCCGTTTTTCCTACTCGGTCATTAAGCAATTCCTTTGGAACATATGGTTTGGCTAAAATATCTGTGCTTGTATAATAAATAAAACATATGTATATACATACGCGATTATAATTGCGAATCTACTAACTTTATCAATATTTAACTAAATACTAAAGTTTACTATGTGTTGTGTAACAACATAATTTAAAACAAAATAAACGTTGTAATAGATACATACACTGTGCGTGTAAGATCAACACTTCCGCTACTGAACCCCATGTGTTGGAAATGTTTACATGTAGTCTGCATAATCTCCAACCTGCACACGGAAAATCATCAGTTCAGTCTGCATATTGTCATCAGAGGTATTAATCAGAATGTTGTTTAGCTCAGGATAGGCTATTATTGTGAAGGCAAGCACAGCCGAGTCGTATGTAGCTCTGTACTGTTTTGTTATAGGAGGTGAAAAGGGCGACGCTCTTGGAGAACCTGTACAAGAACACAATTGTATTGTATGCACTTTAAACTACGAATAACCAAGATATTTACTCGTAACTAAGTACATGTACATTATGAGATACTTACAGTTAACAAATAGAGCTAGTGGCTGTTTGTGTTGTCCGTAGGTATAACGGTTGTTAGCCAGGCATTTATAGCTTCCAGCATCACATTCACATCTTGCTCGATGTATTTGAGATTTAGCTGTATGTGCTTCAGTCTCAACTAGGATTGTTTTATATTTACGAGTTGCATTGAAGATACGAACAGTAGGTTGAGGGTCACCATCGGCATCACATACACTCTTTATGGATTCGCCTTGGTTAACAATTATGATTATGTTTGTGTCATTTGCTTCAAATGCCCGTATATATGCCCCGTCTGTAGAACATATGTTTGAACACCAATATTACAATACAAATTATTAAAACAAACTTTTGTAGAAAAAATGGAGATCGCATGATTCACAACAATAACTATTTAGAAAAATGTGGCAGAAATAACGGATTATTAATTACTTTTTTGTGGTTAATATCGCTTCGGCAAACTATACATTAAGTTTCCGAAAGAAAAGTAGGCTGGGACATAAACGCTTCATACGGAGTGGCGAATAAACATAATAATTCAAAATTATTGCATTGTGCCACGTTTTCGCAATATTAACAATATACACACGTCCTAACGTTTTGCTCACAATTTCTACAAACACCGGAATGGTTTTAACTCAGATACGTGTTTGTCTGTGTTAATTATGCAACTCTATATGTATGATGCCAACATAATGGTATTTCTATATCATTTTCTAATGAGCATAACAACATTATTCAAGTGAAAGCTAGTTATTTAACTTACATTCAACATTTATATGGAATGTAGACTGATTAAATTCGTATACGACTTCGTTTCCAATAGGCTGCATACTATTTGATGCATTACACTGGTATTCACCTTCATCGGTCAATCCAGTATTGTTTATTGTTAGTGTTTGTCCTGTACCCACCACTGTACTCGTATCTTTCCTTATCCATGTAAATGTCGAGGCTGGTAGATTACCAGCATGGTTTAAGGTGCATGTAACTATAAGAGACGTGGTGAGTAGGGTGCTTAGGTTCTGCAAACGTTGAACAGCCGGCGCTTCTGTAGCATCAATTAAAGCATGTGTTGTGTTGCAAATAGGCTAATAATAAATTATGTACAATTTCATCATTGTTCGACGTCAGATATACGAAAATTAAACGGAGTCCGGGAACATTACGACTGCCCCTCGTAATCTTAAAATTAATGCAACGAACATGTCGACATGATAGTACATTTAGATACTTAATGATATGAACATCATTTCAAAAATGAATGTAATACGTTGCTTAAATGTACAAGCAGTTGAAACACACAACTTATTATAGTGCTAATGTCGTGTACACATTAGTACAATATATGCCAAAATTACTTACACAGAGCCTCAAGTGTAAATTTCGTGTGAGTTGTCTCGCTTACACTATGTCCCACACTGTCTACGATGGTGATAACTGCGCTGCTTGTTACATTCTTGCTCATGTCAGTGCTCACATCGTTAATGAACAGGACAGTTGCTTCTTGAGCTCCAGGGCCATTCTAAGAAATACTAGAAGCTGGATTACTGCAGGCAGAGCATGATACTGAGAACTCGTTAGCATTCTTTGGAGTCGGATAGTTCTTAATTTTTTCAATATTCGCAGGGTCGGTTTCTATTCCATTTTCAGATACAACATGTCCAAGGTACGCAACTCTTCTTTGTAGAAAGTAACATTTTTCTGCAGATAACTTTATTCCACATTCAGATAATCTGGTAATAATCAAATTTAGTCGTTCCAAATGTTGCTGGTATGAATCGCGGTAAATTACGCAAATTTTCATGTTGTAATCACCAAGGCATTCTTCCATCAGTCTTTGGATATGTCGCTGGACTGTTGTTTAAACCGAAAGGCATTTTTCTATATTCAAAGAAACCTAGAGGGCCTACCTTGAATGCTGTTCGTTCTTGATGTCCCTTTACTATACTTACCTGATGATATCCACTCTTCATATCTATGGTTGAGAAAAACTTTGCTCCATGGAGACAATCAAATACATCCTCAATCCTAGGTAGAGCATACGCGTCTTTAATAGATATGTTGTTTAACATTCTGTAATCTACGCACATGCGTAACTTGCCATTCTTTTTCCGTACTAATACCACCTTCGAAGCCCAAGATGATTTTGATTTTGATTTAGTTATGATTCCTCCCGCTAAAAGTCGTTCCAAGTGTCTTCTAACTTCATCAATCATGCCTGGTGGTATCCTGCAATGACGTTGTTTAATTGGAGTTTCGTTCTCTAGATCTATCATGTGTTTGATGAAATCACAACTTCCTATGTCCAAGTCTGATTGTGAAAATACTTGTTCATGTTTCTGTAAGAGTTCTTTCAACTGAGTTTCTTCTTCCTTGTTCAGGTTTTCTCCAATGTGAATGTTGTCAAAGATGTTGAAGTTGTTTTCTTGTTCAATATTTTCTAAGACGGCTTCATAAATGTTGACTGGCTGAAGTTCTGCAATAGCGGCTCTAGGTGTTATGTTGACTGTGTTATTGGTGAGATTCAAAAGGTTGACAATAACGGTATCATTATTTCCATTCTGAAAGTTGACCACTCCTGGTGTTATTTCTACAAAATCTGGTAGCTTAGAATCTTTGGTCTTTGTTATCATTGCTTAAGTGGGTTGATGGTAGATCTCCTTGTCAGTATAACACTGGATGTGAATGGACTGGTTAGGACCAAGAGTAATGTTATTTGGAATTGCACTTCTTACAGTAGCTATCCTACCATTATTCCTGTTCAGCTCTCTGTCTCTTATGGTTAAACATCTAAATGCTAAAAACCATGGAGTATGTAAATCTCCACTCAAATATTTTGGACCAAGTTCTGTTTTGCAATTATTCATGAGCTCTTGTAATATGTTAGTACCAAGCAGTATAGGGGTATTCTTATTGTACTCTGTATCTGTGCATGTTGATACACATGATCCAGTGTCGCACAATGCAGTAGTTGGTGTTCCTTCAATATTAATGCTGACTTCTGAAGTTTTTCCAATAAGTTGTGGGTCATTTCTTCAATTGAGTGCCCATATTGTGACCCTTCAAAAAGGCACTTCCTAGTTTTCCGGGCAATCCCGAGCAATATGGCCCCTTCTGTTGTAATTGTAGCAGATTGGTTGGAAAGTGGTTCCAGCAATGGGACGCTGTGGTCTGTATTCACTACTTCCTCTACCATGTCCTCTGTATGGCCGACTGGGTGGTCTATTTCCGCAGCTTCCTCTAAAATGTCTGGGACCTCTGATGCTGTATGCTCTGGGCTGGTAATTCTGGTAGTTTGGCTGATACTGTTGATAACCTTGTTGGTAACTTTTACCTTGTTGGTATTCTGGACCCTGAGAGAAGTTTTGTTGCATCTGTTGACCTGGACCAAATGACTGCTGATATTGATTAAACTGCTGCTGACTCTGTCGTGGTACTTGTTGTGCAGATATACATTCATCCTGTGTATCCTGTTGTTTACATGGCATTGTTGATTTCTTTATTTCTAGTTTCTCTATCATCATGTTAAGTTTTTCCAGAAGAGATGACATTTTATCAATTTGTGTTTCAATCCTATCTTTCTTCTTGTCTGTTTTTACATTTGCATTACATGTTACTGCGTCATTTGGTGTCGATTCCTTGTCAAGTTCATTTTCTATTGCCCTCACTTCTTTCTCAATTTATCGTAGTCATTTATACACTCAAATTTAAAACCTGACAAGTGTTTCAATCTTGATGACAATCCTTGATAAAATACAGTTCTCAATATATCATCCTTCCTTGATATAGCTTTCATTTCAACTCATAGACCCAAGTCTGGTATGTAACTTCACCTTTTCCATCTTCTCCTTAAAATATGCTTATCCGTGGTACGTTGACCTGCGTCTTTTGTTTACCGGAGGGCTCATTTTCTACATTGTCTTCCTTTACTTTCGTCTCTAATTATTGTGTCATAAACTTTTTGAGATCTTCTGCATCCTTAAGAGGTGGAACTCCCACTTCCTTGAATAACTCAAGCAATTTCTTTTCCTCTTCTGATGCCATATTTCACACAATGTCACAACTTGGAATACAATATAATAAACTAAAACACAAACACAAAATATCAAAAGAAAATATTTACATTTTCATGCACAAAAACGGCAAAAAATATTCTTAAAAACACTAATGCCTTACAAAAATATAAGAAATCAAAAGTAATGGATTGGGTTCCTAACTAACTATAGAACACAACACTAAACAGAACTCAATTACAATGGTAACTAAATAATCTAGTGGTGCGCACCATACACTAACTAAACAAACTAACACCTACTCAACTACATCCTACCTATAAATAAGAATCAATTAACTAACTACACGAACCCAACCATCATATAAAATAATTGCCAGAGAAAAATGAACATGTATGTCACACACATAAAAATTCAAATGTCAAAAGAAAATAAAGTACTAGTAATTCAATGTATTGTAATTAATTAAACACTATAATTACTTCTAAGTGTGATACTATCCTTTTAATTAACAACACAAATTAAGGTGTGTCCCTTTAATCAAAACACTAAAGTCTTATAGTGTCCCTTTAATTAAAATAATAATTGACCGTGTCCCTTTAATTCAATAACATAAAAATACAGCTGTATCCCTTTATACCAAGTGTGGTGCCCCTTTAATTTTATCATTCAAAACAAAAGGATGCACCATTAATTAAGCAAAGTAGTGTACCTTTAAGTCGATAATAAATTACAATAAATACTAAATCAAAGCGTAATATTAATGTGTCAATCTGTCAAAGTATTATTTTGTGTCTCCTTTTCAAGTGAGGAAACAAAATGGCACAAATTAATACATGTCCTTAAAATCATAATCAGTCCAAAAGAGTTTTCTGAAATTTATAAATATATTAAATAATTACTGGAAAATCCGGATGCAGTTTCCTCAAGTCTAAAATGCAAAATAACAAATGTTAATAATTTATAATTATCTGAAATTAGCTCAAATATTGAACTGGAATATTCATATAAATAACTATAACGCTGAAATATAAGCAAGAAACTTATTTGGCAATATAATGAAATCTCTGGAAAAAACAAAATTGGAACAAGCACAGTGAAATCAACTATAGCTTAATTGGAAGGGATCTCAATAGTGAAAACCACCAACCACATCAAAATTGCACACTCATCCTATTAATCAGACAATACCAATAAAATCCAGAAAATCACAGGATTATCACACCTAACCCAAATCTATGAATTAAATTGAACAAATCAACCTTGAAATCACTGAATAGAAATTACAGACAGAAAGACAGATACAGATTATGGCTGTTATCGAGTCTATACAATAAAAGTGCAATAAAATTCTTTAAAACCCAAGTACCAAACATAAAAAATGTAGGGAATGCTCAGTTAAATAGAAACATTACCAATAGTGAAATGTGACCATTTTAAATATTTCTTACAAAAATAATCTCTTCCCAATTACACAATAGCACACATCAATTTTATTTAGTTTTGAATTTTTTTTTTCACTTACCACACCTTGAATACAGCAAACACAGGGGGTCACAGATTAAAATACAGGTAAAACAAGTCTCTAGTCACTGCATCACTAATGTCCGTTGATGTAATGTTTGTTGATCCCGTATGACGACGATTCCTTTGGTGATGAATCTTCGATGGTCCAAGACAACAGATAATGTCACCCACAGGCGCGCACACGGAACCCCGATACGGACGTCCAAACGATTCCTACGGCAACTCACTGGGGGCTCCAATATAACATTTCGTGAGTTCCGAAGTATTTAAAAATGAATCTTTTGAACTATGTTGGCTGGTTTATTCGTGTATATGTACAAACACCCAAGAAAGATGGAAGTCTAAAATCTTCAGCGCTGAAATTAATAAATAAATCATTTTACTTATAATATACATATCACTGTTTAAATCCCAACAATAGTATTATAATATTACATACATTTATTCGATTACATATATTTTTACAATGTAATTACAATTAACACAGTTGAATAAACAAGTACATGAAATAGGTAAACAATATAGTATTTAAAATGAGTTATTCTATTAAAACATACCTGTGACCCCTTACAACATCATTAATAACAAAATCATTTAAATAAAATACAATAAACATAATATTGTTTTACTAACAAGCATAGGTTGCTAACACACTCAATCTGTCTTTCCAATTTAAATGATGCTTGTGTGGTTACTGAAGGTTCTGATTAGTTGCTGCAACAAAATGTGATTTTCAGAGTTTGTGAAAAACATGCATGTGTTCCTTTGACAGCCAAAAGAATGAATTACAGAAGTTCCGAAATAGATCTCAATAGAAGTCAAATCCAATTGACAAATTCAACCGAATAAACAGTCGCAGCTCACTTAAACAACATTGCAACTTGGAAATAAATGAATAAAGAATCAATACAAACAACTGAAAACCTTTACTTACTTGATGACAATTATATTTTCAAGATTCAATTAGATTCAATAGTTATGAAAATAATAAGTTGCAAAACAGCAGGAAAAAAAGACGGAAGCAGAAGTCACATGATCAATCGTAAGACAACCTAACTACCGTAAACCGCAATAATTATCGAAAAGCTGCCTATTTGCAAAAAGACTAAAAGTATATGGGGGTAACAATATTGTACAAGTGAATCACTTTAATGAATAATCCGTTGTATTCAATGTTTTTAATTCCAAATTAGCACTAATGCATTCATCTTTCAATTTTAATTTTTAAGGCTATCGGTTATTGACACAACTGGCTTTGTTACTGGATCGGTATTCACAAACAATGCAATTTTAAAAGTGCTAATAGTTTTTCAGTAGGATAATTACATTTTTCTTTAATAACTCGGATTATATTTTTAAGGGAATCAATAACACATCTGCGTAAATGAATGATTTTTATTAATTCAAAATAGTTATACATGTTTTTACAGAATAATGTAGCGGACCAGTTTCTTGTCACGGTTTTTGTTGTGCTCGTTCCGTCTTGTTTAACCATGGTGTTCGAAGCAATGCATGCACAAGCCGTGTCATGCTGTATTCTGTGGACGGTCAGTGAAGGGAAATCGACCTGCTGCCCCTGCAAGAATACCGTGGCCGGAGGACTGAAGTCACTTTCACAGACGATGCGGATGTCGTCATCTCTAAGTACTATTATATTAGTGTCAACGAGGGTCAGCCCAAAGTCTTTACTAATAAATTGCCTATTAGAAGGCGGATCTGTAGTTGAAGATATATACTGGAGGAATAATATTATGCCTTATGAAACCCTGACAGAAGTCTGATATAACAAAACTGTGGCAATTATCATATAAGATACTTAAAATAATTACTTCGCATCAAATGTTTAAAGTTTGCAAATACGATATTTGTATCGAACGTTTCTTAATGTATACAATATACAATTAAAATCAATAGGAAACGAACATACATAATACGTTGATATTGACGGACGTCGAATCTCTGTGGTCTGTGTACTAATGGTTCCATCAGTTGAATAATACGTGTGTCATGCCTTGCACGAAATGGTTTTGTCATTGCGACTAAAGTTTAATGCCGCCACTTTACCGTCCGAAACGACTATTGAATGGTTCCACGTGTAAGACGGTGTCGGATATCCGGAAGAGTAACATCTGATTTCAATTAGTCTATGTTCTCGAATACTGATGATGCTATCGGTTATTAACACAACTGGTTTTGTTACTGTATAAACAATCAATGCAAATGCTATTGATGTTTTACCTTATTGAAATGTATGCGTTAAAATAATCATTTGATAAACAGACATATTGATAGAAATAAGGGAGGTCATACCGACATACAGGCATCAGGGACAGTCATACGGATTTCAAGCGGACCGGAAGAAGGTGGGGGGGGGCGGACGAACGGACACAAAGAAAGAAACAACGAATACAAACAACACACAAACGAAAACAAACAAACACATAAACAAAATGTTATTGGTCTTACATTGCACTTTCGTTCTCGTGCTTTTGGTGAGTTTTATGCTGATTGTTTCGTAAACATATTGCGCTAAACAAGTCAAATTCCCATCACGGTATGCAGCTGGATTATATTTTTAATTGCTGATTACGACATCAGCGCTGTATTAAACAAATGGATATATCTGTGATGTTCCTGGCATCTTCAAACTAAAAAATATACTAGTCCGAGGCCTAGTCTGTGAAGTGACGCATGTGAACGTTGATGCTATGTTATATATAGTGTAGGAGACGTCATTCTGTGGAAGCAGCGTCAGCGAGGAGAGTGGTACTGAAACAAGAGAAAGGTCATATACATGTATAATATCACACATGAACATCACCGTTTGTGTAATAAATAACCACACTACAGTTGAGACCAACAGCTGTTGATACGTCTCATTTTTAGAACACAGTATTAGTCCATTTTGGCAAGACTTTCTAAGAAAAACTGGAGCTATTGTTGTCGCTTTGTCGTCTGCGTCTGCGTTTGCGACAACGTCTGAGCCAGCATCTGCGTCTGCGTTAGGTAAGTTGTGTGGTTAATTTTTTTGTCAGAGCCCATTTCTAAACAATAATAAATCGTATCCATTTGAAACTTTTAATACTTGTTTACTATTATATGTAAAAGGTTATTCCATTACAACGAGGGAGGTAACCCTGTGGTCTGTATTTCCATAGTTATCTGCACTTCTTGGGATTTAAAACTTAGCATTTTTTGAAATATTTTGGTAAATACATCATTTCTTAATAATTATCAAAAACATTAATTTGAAACTCAATGTACTAGTTTATGGTGCTTACCCCATTCTGCAGACAATAGGATGTAACTCATTTGTTAGAGTTATTAATCGTTGTTCAACTTACAAATGTCGCTTTAGGTCAACTTTCTTAACACCTATATGAGTTTTTACTTGAAGATCAAAGTACTTGATCACAGTGATAATCTTATTTTGTAGTCAATAGAATGTAATTCTATTAAGGATTTTGTTTAAGTAATTGCCCATTTTTTTAACTTAGATTTTTCGCTTTACGTCTTATTTTGCAATATGTATAATACGTATTGTCTTGAAACGGTTATGAGACATTCTGTATTTTACTACATGTATCCATAAGAAGCATTTACTTGAAATTCAACATAGTTCATTACTGTGATGAACCTTTTCTATAACAAAATACCAGAGTACTATATATTACTAGAAAGTCGAGCGTCCAGAACCCGGAGTCTGTAGCTCGTGTTTATTGTTAGGCACGTATTGATTTAAGAAAAGTGTTTAAAACTGACAGACTATGTTGTTGTAGCCATACACTAATCAACACTTAAAACATTTTCTTCGTGTACAAATTAAGTAAACTGTTCATTAAATGTTCAATATATTCTGCATAGATAAGTACATGTAGGCTTTTTGGTTGATGCTAGTAGATTTCGAAACTTAATAGAGATCATTTCACCAGGATATCATTCGAATTTCTTTATTATTTTGCAAACAACAATATTAGAGGTATCTCTATATTAAACAAAAGGCCTCAAATAAACTCTATATAATATACATGTATGTAGTCGGGGACACTGTCCATGCATATTCTATTAAAACGTGTAGGCTATTGTTTTCAAACGCGTTTTGTTTGAATTCCAAAGAGCCTAGTAGTAGTGGTACAAGTAGGAGAAGTTTTGTTTGACAGTATTAGTAGTAGTTGTTGCTGTTGATGCTACATTTCTTTGAGATTCGTTGAAGTAGTAGTTTCAGTTGTTGTAGTATTATTATTATTAGTAGTAGTAGTATTAGTATTTGTAGAAGTTGAAGTAGTAGTAGTAGTAGTAGTAGTAGTAGTAGTAGAAGTAGTAGTAGAAGTAGTAGTAGAAGTAGTAGTAGAAGTAGTAGTAGTTGTCGTTGTTGTTGCTGTTTTTGTGGTTGCTATTGCTGCTGTTGTAGCGGTAGAAGTAGTAGTAGACCTAGTAGTCTTAGTTAAAGGCGCTTTAAAAATTAACAATTTCTAGAAGTGGTAGTTGTTGTTGTACTAGTTATAGTTGTAATCGTTTGGCAAACAATCAATAATATATCGTACTTTTCAGGTTAATGGCATAAATGTTGCTGACCGCTGCGACACCATCAACTGTTGGGCAGCACCGACAGCGTTGCCCATCGTTTGACATCATTACTGTCTTCAGGACAAAGGTATATAGTATTGTGGAGTTGCAAAAACAGTCTAAGTAATTTTAACTTTGAGCACATGCCCTCCGAAATGCTGTTCCGTCCAGGACTGTTTTTTCGGAGTCAGATATTTGGTCTGTCTTAAGCCAATGAACAGTTGTGACTCGAGTTGATGTATAGCATGCAAACGTGAGGTTGCTGTTAACATACACATCATCCACGTTGGTCTCTAGGTTGATATTTGAATCCACAGCTTAAACATATCGTTGCATATCCTATTTACATGCTTATTGAAATATTTGTATAAATGTCAATATATTTTGTGATTTATCCACCAACAACAATAACATAACACTCTATACGTTAATACCATCTGTTTTCTCCAAACATATTTATAGTCTTGTAGCTTGTTTATAGATACATGTATTTCGTTATTCGGTTGCAAGTCGTATCTGTTTTAGTGATATGCAAATTTGACCCACTGGTTTTAACATTTGTACTAAACAACGGCATTATAATAACCCAAAATGTCTATTGCTAATAGTTTATGTAATGCATGCATATACATATACGTATGTGATGGATACAACACGTGCATCCATGAACAAACTTTCCTCTAGTGCGAATATTTATGGAGATACTCCGTTGTAAATCTTTACGCATCTTTTACAATGTCACAATTAAACTGGTTCATTTAATATACTTATATGTAGGCATGGAAATGATCATGTGAGTGTTAAGTGATTAAAACCCTGCTTTCGGTGTGTGATCCTAGACTTACATAAAATGTTTGCTGCTATCTTTTGTAGTGAATGTGGTATTTGCAATTATTATACTTCACTTCGTGATCCCAGTGTAATATCCTATATACCCATACTTGCATAATTTTAATATGCCATGACGTTGGAAAGTAGTATACCCCAAACAAGCTATCATTGTAATATGCCATGACGTTGGAAAGTAGTATACCCCGAACGGGCTATAATTTTAATATACCCCGCGCCTTGGCCTTGAAATATAAACTCTGGTTTTCTGAGAAATCCGCATAAGCATACAATCGGTAGGCGCTTATTAAAATGTATTTAAAAAATAAATGTCGACGAGGGCCTAATTTTCCAACAATACATTTTTAGTTGCTATGTAGGACTAGTTTGTTCTTATTATTACAATACTTTTGATCGGCCTCGGTTGAAACCACTCTCCTCGGGGTGCAATATTTACTATACCCCTCAACTGCCAATAATATATTTATAATATAAACTGTCTTAGATTGCGCATTAACACCAACTGATAGTTATTTTCATAAAATACAATGCAAATGCATTGTCGCGATTACAAAACTCTGAATCGGTTTGCAAGCACACAAGACATCGATAGCTCGTAATGCGTAAACTTGTATTGTTGTTTATCATGTATATTTAGTCGCACAAATGTGTGAGAAATAAACGATAAATAGGCAGGAGCAATTCAGATAACAGACAGAACCACGCACAGACCGATGGCAAACCTTTAGTTCATTTTCTGTACAAGGTTTCATGGTCATATCTTATGTCCATTTTGAATTATTACAGTATTTAGTTTATTTCTATTCTTAGTAACTGTCACGTGACCTTTAACATCTGGTGAAAAAAAATGTGCATAATCCCTACATTGTCACATTGCCGTTTATATTTATACCCAGTACTTTTGAGTTATTGCAGGAACCAGGTTTTGGGGACGGACAGAAAGACGGACGGACAAACATACGGACGAACAGATAGACAGACACACAGACGGACGGCAAACCTATAGTTCAATCATTGTACCAAGTTTCATGGTCATGTCATATGTACTTTTCGAATTATACCATTATTTAATATATTTAATTTTTAGTAACAGTCACGAGACCTTTGACCTCTTGTGAACAATTAAAGGTTCTGCATACTCATAACATTGCCCATTATATGTCTACCAAGTTTCATCGAAATATCTTCAGTACTTTTTAAGTTATCGCAGGACCCAGTTTGTTTTAGTTTATTTCTATTTTTCGTAACAGTCACGTGACCTTTGACCTCTGGTAAAAAAATTAAAGGTCGTGCATAATACTCACATTGCCGTTTATATATGTGTACCAAGTTTCATCGTAGCATCTTCAGTACTTTTTGAGTTATCGCAGGGACAATATTTTGCGGACGGACGGACTGACGGACGGACAGACGGACGGACGGACGGAGGGCAAACCTTTAGTCCCCTCCTGTGAAACACCGGTAGGAGACTAATAAGCGGTAAAACTAGACGTATACAATATAATGTAGTAATGTGTTATATTGCCGCACGAAGCTTTGACTATGTTTCGATTAAGTGAGGCATGTACACATGTGTTTCCACTGGTAGTTAAATAAATTAAACCACTCAATATAAATGAGTTCGAAGGCATATATAAGCATTGTTATAACGTATATAATTGCATGTTGATATATAAGATTGTATAAACCTAATATTATATTCATTCAAGTTTATTCAAAGAAAAATCCTCACTATTTGTATTGTTTATTAGGGTTATTATGGAAGTGTTTTAATATATTAATGCAATAAGTTGTTTAATATTTATTATTATTAAATATTATATAATAAATACTTGATTAACCAAATATATAACCAACAAACACATGTTCACATATAAAAATGCGCGTTTCACCTACGCCGGACGATATAAAGGAACTGGTTTAACAGTCGTCAATTAACGTATGTGCATGTGTTATTTCTATCAAATTAGAATCGGTGAACTACAAAATCACACTATTCAATGATGTACCACCACGTTAAATGTATTTAGGCACTGAAGGAAGTATTTGATGGCTTCCAGACATGCAGACACATAAGGATCTTTTTAAACTGGTAAAGATCGGGTAACATGAACATGAAAACATACTAACTTTCATCTTACACATTGAAATATACAATAAACAACAGACACACTGTGCCGTACATTTAAAAGAAGAAATCATACCACGAACAGAGGACAACATACACAAACAAACAGGCAAACAGTTGAAATACATTTTGACTGCATACATGTTTTGAAGTTTTATCCTAAGAGAGAAGCTTACCTTTTACTCTCGACAACACAATTAGCCATACAATGGTGTAGTTAAACATTATCTCTCACATTGTGAACTCTAGTTAGCAAAACACTTAAGTCCGTATAAATTATTCTACACGTGTTCAATTCTATGCATATATGCACACATATGGCATTAGTTTACGAATTAGTATATATTCATACAATTTACCAAATCGTTATACATTTATGCAATACACCTTATTGGTTAACATGTACGCACTCTTGAATTGTTTCGCCAATATTTAAATTTTACTTCCGTATTTGTTAAATTAAGGGTATACTTAGAGACAACTAGATAGATGTTCCTGTATTTAACAATATTTCATAGTGTACATAAGTCATATATGTAATGATATATAAAAAAGTTAAAAAGCATGTTCATCTTAACAAACATAATTAACAATAGTTATATGTAGGAATAGACGTAACATGTAAACCAATATTAAAATAGATCAGCAACGATTGACACGAAACTCGATTCGATATCAGTTTCATACATGCACTTCTCGATAAGATTAACTTTGATTCAAATAGTGTTAATGAGTTGTATCAATTGTGAGTTTTTGTGCATTGAAAACCTTCTTTAAGACAGTGCGTATTGCTGGTCTGGGAAGGAATTAATTATACTACATTTTACATAATTTTAATCGCCATATATATAACGAACCAAAGAGCATTTGGTGCCATAGTAACTTAGCAACATTGCACGTTTATTGACGCACTTATTTCACATCTTGTATAAATTATCTCTTTATTTTATTTTTCAAATGTAATAATAGCTAGATGATGTTATTGATAAATTGTATCTAGTCGACAATAACGATATACTAAGAAGGTCGCTATTTTACAATGCATTCTTTGCATACTTTAAACACAGACAATAAATACAACTACGCAATTACTATGCTGAGGCTTGACAACATAATGCTATACTAAAGAACTTTATATACTTCGAATATATGCGAGATTAAGTCGAAAATCAATTACCATTTTCTAGTTTAAGCATACAGTCAGCTTTCTTATTGCAAGCATCGCTATGCATGAATGCTATTTATGTACCCATATACGTTTTTGAACTTAACTGGCGGTTAACGTTTGTGGACACATTGCGATGCAATATTTTTATTTTGACTCTTTCGTAACTATTTAAACAAAAATCTATTAAGTGAGCATTATTGATTCTTTACAATATTACAACATTTTAGAGAGATTGTACATTAGCAGTCCCCGGATATTCTAAATGTAAACAACGTGTTGAGCATGCGTTTACGTTTTATAAAACTTTTTCTCGATTTGTAATGGGTTTTTTTTTTCAAAGAATATCCTTGAAATGAATCAAAACAGGTTGAACATTTGATAACATAAGCGGGTGCATCGGGGCGACAACCCCAAACAATCAAGTATTCCGCTAATTAACACCTCAAATTCATTCGTGGTTTACCGCTACAAAACTACTGCTTTTCAGTTGACAACTAATAAATGCACATATGAACATTGTTTATACTGCTTTCATATTTCTCAAAGTATTATAAAAATGTGCACAAAAGATCACGTATTTTGGGTTATGTTTGCGTTTTACGGCCAATTAAAAAAATCGTCGATATATACATGTATATAAGCGCACCTAGTCGTTATTTACGTAGAATATATATAGTATTTCTGGAGACTTCTCAAGTTAAAGTGTTCCCAACTTGCATTTTGCAATACGTGGCCATGCAGTCAGCGTACTTAATGCAAACACCGCTAATGCATGAATGATGGGTGCACCACACGTTAATGTTAATACTAAACAGGCGGTAAAAATTTGCAAACATGATGCTAGGCAATATTTTAATGGTTTTGTCGTAACTGCATCCATTATCAACATATCCCAGAACATTGTGTCTACACAGTTGTCTTCATTACACGTCCACACATAACGCCTGTTAAGGGTTAAAACAGATAACATTAAAAACATGCGTTTACATACTGTTATATAATTACAAACACATTCGATATATGTTGTTGCTGTTGTTTTTATGTCACGGCTTCCTTTAATTGAAATAGTCTTAATTGCATAGTAATGTTATATCTGTAAAATTAAAATCACCATCTATTTCTTTCTCGAAACTGTCTTTCGTGCATAATCTTTAAACTATGCTTAATGTGAACGGGCTATAATCATGTGCGCACTTTCTACGTTACACACTACGTTTTACAGCCCTTCATATGAGCGTAATTTATTATATTTTAATCGGATAGTACTGCAAACGTTATATAAGTTTCTCTTTGTTTAATTGTTGAGCTTTCGTTTTTCATGTTTAACCTGCAGGCATGTCACAACGCGTGTCAAAATGTTGTTATGTCGGTCAATGCCTGTTATTGCTCAACCAATTCGTATATTATGTGTACGTGGCGTGTTGAATGTATGGAAGTTCACAACGTACTTAGTTTATAGCAACCATGTAATATATTTTAAGTTACATATAACACGTGCAACTTGATATCGCGTTTGGTAATACCCGAACACGGATGGTTTGTTATCAGGCGTGTAAGAGGCTTCTTCAGTTACAAGCGATATATCATTTGTTTTGATAAAGCTGTATAATTCACGGTAGAATCCGTAAGGCATTGAGCTATTATCTTCCCTATATGATGCAGTTTTAAATTACCCTGCACGAATTTAATATTTACAATCGTTTGTCTGCATGCTTTCGATACGCTTTTTGAAATTATAAAACCTGTTAACCATGCTATTAAATCAAGTGGGGGGGGGGTAAATATATGGAAAATAAATAGGTGTAGGAGAACGCTAATGTTGCTTAATCTCCGTTTTATACAAAATACAGCCAGACTTATGTTCGCGTTTGATTTTGGCTTTCATGGCAAAGTTTAGTTGTATATTACATCCGCATATTGTTATCTGTCCGTCTATTTGCGTCTGAACATTCATTTTTGTCTATACTTCATGTCATTTGACAAAACCTGTTTTGTCTTTGATGGTCACGTTGACATATTGATTGGATAAATACAATAACTAGCTAAGCTTTAAATAAACATTCCCCGCATTGTCTACTCAAAAGAAATGTTTCATTTTTGCCAGCCTACTACGTGTCTAATATTCATTAACATGTCTTTAAGTATTTCAAAATACTCAACATATACGCTCGAAGATAGTAGCCAAACTATTACTTAAATAAAAAAAATACTGCACGTCGGCTCTGAGGAACGACTTGTCTGTCGGATAAGACGCTTCCTCAATTTCGATCAACAGGTTCAGCATTTAACAGTTGTTTTTTACAGACCTTATGACCTTTTTCGTGATCCACACAATTTGGTCATCAAACAAAGCTCTCGTGTTCAAATAAAACGACAAAATACGACGTTGAATAAATAATGATCTATGTGCATTTAAACGTAACTTTATTATGTTTACAGCTATTTGAAACACTTCAAATGGGGACTCGTTTTAACGTCATATTCAGACAATGCGGTTTAATTTCAAATCACAACACTTCCCTCCAACCCACTTGCATAAAAGGGTATAATACCCTGCAGAGTACTAAGATGTGGTTTAAAGTAAACATTACATCTAGCACAAAAGCTATGTACGAAGTGTTTTAAATTAATGAACAATATGACGACCCAATATATATAAAACAAAATTTATTTTGTCATACATGAACTTGAGTGCACAGTTTAAGTTACGTGGTAACTTAGCCATCATACGCCATTAATAAGTGATACTAAACAAGTCCGTGAGTATTTGTTAAACGGTTTGTTCTGATGCTTACAATATATGCAGTGCTATGTGTCTTCCGAAGAACACAATTTGTTGGGGATTGAAGAATTGTGTAAATACCAATACATTATTTTGCTTTCGTGGGCCAAAAGCCCATTAATTGTAATATAATTTACTGGGAACTGTAATGCTTGTATATTACGCGAAGCACGCCTCATTGTATCGTCCTATTATAACACTCATACTATATCAATACTAAATATATTAAAAATAAATTACGTCAATTAATAATAGTCATGCACATGCAATAATCGTTCTGCTGCCTTAACTGACCCAAATAGCATTATTGTGCTTTTTTTCTCAGTCAGAATCAAGTTATTAAATATGTTTCATTACACATGCCGTACTATATGTATTGGGTATTCACAAACTGTGACTGTTGTCTCTACAACTTAGCATTACTTAATAATAAATTTTAAGTTCTTATACGCTTGAACATTACGAAAGGAGGTCTTTTCAACACTTTCTGAACCCTCGGATGGACTGTTGTTAGAGATTTGGTTTGTAGTATCTGTAGTTGCCATGACAATACCGGAGTATTCATGAACGGTTGTTTCAGCAGAAAAAGTTTCGTATTGACCAGGTTGTCCAGATTCTGAAAGTGTGAAAATGTATATCATATATAGATTAAATATATGTGTTATCATCTGTATAGATGTTTAACCACTGCACAATTGATTGTTAATGCAAACTATTTGAAACTTGTTGTTACCAACAACACAAATTTTATAGCCCCTATCTGAAGGCATAGCCGTTGCTAAGTTTAGCTTGAACTATATAAAGCATATAGATATCCACTAAACACCATTACATTAATACATTATTCAGTAGATTTAACATCATATTGCTTTTTATGTAGGGTATGCGTGCATACAGATTTCTGCAGATAAATATGCATAGATTAAGCTAGAAAAAAATATTAAATTTAATATAATTTATTAACACAAACTATTAGACATTGTTTAATTTTGAGATCAATATGCACTTGAGTATGTATTATCACGAATGCATACGTGCGTAGTTTACAAACTATTACGACCAAGTAAACACTTATTAATATGTCCGACCTTGGTCTTTGTAAGTTATCGTACTGTCCAGAAGGACTGCAATGCTCTGCAATCACCCATTGAAGCCATATAGTACTTTACAGTTCTACGTTTCACAGTTCTACGTTGTATTATTAATGTATTGATTGACATCAATTAGATATTGTGACAATCCAATAATATTATATGAATAACTAATAATAATGTTTAACAACCCATGGCCTAAAATGCCCAATGACCAATCGTGAATACAGTACACGACACAAAACCAGTGAAACAATTTAAACAATTTCAAGCGCTTCAAAACTGAATCAAGTAGATGAATGTTAATATGTATTTAACAGTTTGTTACACATCAATTCGAATAGCTGCATTATCAAAAAAGAAGAATTAATTGATTTTGAGATATTTACCATCTGGCGAAGAACAACACAAAACATTTTGTTAAATCGATAATGACCAGAAATGCATTGATGTTATTATAGTGATAAGAAATAAGTAAATGCTCATGCATACCATATGTCTGTATTAGTTTCTTACGGCATTTCCAAATCAACCTCTCAACAAAGAGTGCAAGAATGCCTCCACCCATAACACCACCCAGTGTTACACCGACTAATAACGAAACGGATGTAGATGGTTGTCTCACGAGAGCATAATCGTCTGGGGTAACTTAAACACAGCAATATCATGAGTGAAGATTTAAGTAACTAAATACTAACAAACGCAAATATTGGCAATTATTGTCTCAATATGATTTATACTAGTTTAACCCCATTTTAAAACGTCATTTATACAAGCGATATTATATTTCCGAAGAGTTCCAACCTGTATGGTTTGAGACAAGAGTACTATAAGTCATAATGTCCGTCTCCTCCGATGAGCCAACAACGTTCTCAGCCAACAGCTTTAACTCATAACCCGTTCCTGGAACCAAGCCTTCCAAATTGTATGTATATTTGAGGTGCACAGGAATTTCAGTCCAATTTGTTGACTGTATTTTTCTAAACCTGATCACAAAACGTTGTTCGTCATCTCCATCAAAACCTGGTTCCAAATGGAGCTCCATCATTGTCTCTGTAACTGATTGGACATAGAAGTATTTGGGGACATCCGGTCTCGCTATGACATGCACGAAGCATTTTGAATTGTAAATATTAATTTACAAAATAAGTGAAATATGCGATATATATACACATATTGGCAAAACTAGAACGTACCATACGTTTGCGAGAGAAACGGGTGATTATGTACGATTACAAAGCGCCCGCGTCAATAAACGTATTAAAAGATACCTAGTGGGAATATGTAACGTAATTTGAAGGTCATTACAACTGTAGCCTATCCGACATACTTTTTGCAGTGTTATACGTTTGCATTCATGTTACGGGTTAAGCATCATAGTTACGACATAAAGTCACTAGACTATGTACATAATATACTTACCTAAAACCGTTATTTTTATTATATTAATCGACGTCGTGGAAAATACAGCTGAAGTTCCATTCAGCGAGTAATATGTGTTTATGGCCTCACAAGACATGTTTTCATCTGTGAACGTTCGGTTGAACTTTAGTATTACAGTGCTCCCGAACGAATGGCCTCCTGGGTAGAACCAGCTGTAAGGTGGTGGCGGATATCCAGAGGCAGCACACTGAAACTCCACCTGGATGTCTTCGTGGTCAGTTGCATTTTCCGAGACGAGAGTCAAATTACGTGTGATTGTAGGCTTTGAAACCAGGACTAAAACGAAGAAATCGATATATATTAAATGGAATTGATTTCACGTCGATAAATTATTGTTAACTTAAGAAAGTTATAGAGCTATCAATGTATATCGTAATTACCGCAGTAACTAGCAATACCGTAGCAAGTCATCACACACATTTACTGCATGTGTCCGTGGATTAACACAGCTTAATATTTGTTAGCGGTATATTTTATACACTTACTTAGCAACAATGCGATAGGTTTAACAAAAATTCTAACACATTGTTTCATATACATATAAACAAAGAAGAAAAATCAAGTATAAGTTATTCTGCAACTATTATGCACAGGGGCTATACATTCGAAGCACGTTCTACCAAATAAATACTTCCGTTACAATTGTGCCGATACATTTAACCCAAATGTTTTAAAGCTTTTTATCATTGAACGTTCGGCGACCGAATACTATATAAATATTACGCCTCACAACATATTATCAAGCCGAGAATGGTAGTGTCAACTGATGCATAAGCCGGTATGGGCATTGAGTGTGTACAGCTATATTTACTCGCGTCAACTTTGAAAGATGCGTGATCGATAGGAAGTTTCTACAGCTCGTTAGTTTAAATCAGTAATAAACAGGGCGAAATATGGGCGAAAGTTAATAGTGTGACACAAAACGGAATAGTAAACAAAACGAAATAGTACACATTTTATGGAACGTGTTTAATATATATTCAGAACACATCGCGATTAACGTTAGTCGTAATATGTATATGAGTCGTGACGACACAAACCAGTTTTCACTGAACTGACATCGTTATAAAGGATTGTGTTGTGTCGTGTTAGTAAGTACCAATAACGTAACACACGATTAAAGAAATCATGCTTCGGCGATGTCTAAAATTAGTTTGGACGGCGATATTGATAATCGAATACAGGTTCGGAGACAAAAAGTTCTGATCAGTCAGGGTGATTTTGACAACAAATCGCGTTTCTGGTTAGTGCGTTTCAAACGAACACTTGAAATAAAAAGGTTACTATTTTGATAATGAAATGCAAATACTTGATACTTAATATTCATTGTTTACAAGCAGTGGGCTAGTCACGTGAGGTTTAATATTACGATTCGTTGTTGTTATAGACTACCGGTGCATAGATAAAATTATACACTGTTCACTTTACACAATGTTGTTGTTGTTTTAGTTCTAACTTACGACGCTTAGTATGAACAGTTTCCGTTAATTTTCACTCCATTTATCAATTCAGCTAACAGTTTTATTGCCTTGTAGTATTATACATTCATTTGGTTGTCTATCGATGTGCATTCAAGAATAAATTTATCATTTAGGAAAACGGAGGAAGGACAACAGAACAGCCGTAGCTTATGATTCTGGGCGGAGCTTCATTTACAACTAGTACGTAACATCTACTGGGTAAATGCTTCGTAAAAACCCGCGTTTGAGTCGCAATAATACTATAACGTCATTGTTTGTTGTCGAATAACCCACGGCCTTAAGTTGAATCCCTACGGGTCTAAACATCCGGCCGTGGGTTATTCGACAACAAATTATGACGTATGTAATTATTTTAAACCCTATTTAAGCTTTTGTATTGAACATATAATAATAATAAAGCCGCTGTCAAACTGTCACAATTTTGGCTACGATTGTTCACGATTGATCGTGGACGTGTTAATCGTGATGAATTGGGAAGCACAGTGTCCCAATTGCATCTTCCTACGTATGCTGACTGTTGTCGAAGTACGAGACTACAAATATCAACAACACTTAAAGCATTCCGCAGCCGATTCACCACGGTATCTCAAAGACATGATGCGATCAGCTACGGTTCTTATACGCTAGCGTCAAGTAAACGCTAGGGTAAACGACGAAAACAGACGCTTGTTAACGTGTCTCTTAAGATTCCAGTACGATTAAGAAAGTTTTTATCACGATGAAACTACGAGCAGCTTATAACATTCACGTCTCACAACGCTTCCAGGCGATTTGGACATCACGATGCCTCGTGCACAATCGATACGCGAACGTAGGCAAACGTAGTGATTGCGTAGTATCATCGTGACAAACCGTGCAAGCAACGTGACCAATCTTTGTGTTGTCGTGACTCACCGTGTATATTCGTGAGTAGTCATAATAATTGTCGCAAAAGATCCTACTGGTAGCGCAACTGAACCTTACAGAGAGCGTAGAAATACGTATCATATACGTAGCAAACGTAGTACAGTCATTTATATTCATGAAAACAATCCTGATTATACACGAAATGCCACAAATGCCTATACGATGGCAGTAATAATATGCCACAGTGAGATATGATTGCACTAGGATTGTCCTTCGTTTTAAAAAATCGTGGCGGCGCTATGATACGCCACGAATGTTCTAAACGTGTTGAAAACTGTCGTGGCGCTTCCCAATCGATACGTATCACCCAAGATTTGTCAAGATTGACACAGATGCCAGAAGGTATGTGTTAACGCTTGACCTCGCTTCACCAAAGTTTTGTAAACCGTGGGCAATCCTTGCCAAAACCGTGACATTGTAACCGAGGCTTAAATGACAATTCCCACTTAAACGATAGTCAGATCCGCATAATACATGTTATTTGATGTGGACAAATAAGAAAGAATTGCATGAACAACAATGACAATAACTTGATATATGCGTTCGATGGAAATAAGGAAGACACATAAATGATAAAATGTTTTCCAACGGCTATGATGTTTGTTGTTGTTGTATTTTTTTACAGTTTACATACGTGCCTAATTGAAAATAAAAGTAGGTAAAAACTTACATTGAATAAGCATGCATGTGATTCGTTGCATAGTTATATATGTTGCTTTGAACAAGTAGTATGCTGTACACGACAAATTCTCACTGGCGTATGAAGTTGGTGTATATCGCATGATACTGGTAGCAACATAAGAGATGTATGTATAGCTGGCCATGTCTGTGACGTTACGTCCCGCAACAAACCAATGTAGACTTGCACCTGGTCTACTCATCGAGGTGGTGCACGTGAATGTCTATTGCTCATTGTATACTTGGATATAACACGTTTGTCTGTGGGACGAGTGTCAACGATGTAAGGTTTACTGAAAAGAAAATAAGTGCTATTCAAATCATTTATGCAGTTAGCAACACGATTTATTATATTAAAATTTCTATGTAGCTAAGCATATATATATCTTCATCGTCATCACAGCGGGAAATAGTTGTTTCTTACACTTGAACAATCACATGGATATGAACAGTTAGGCGTTGAATTTTAATCCCATGAACCTATATTATCAATAGAGTTCTATTTCTTGTCTAAACCACTGTACCTACTGACTTTTACCAATCTTGGGATTCTTCATTTGTGGCACGGACCAGTTTATCGTTTTCCAAATATTAGTCTGTTTAAAATTGTACTGAACTTTGACCCTATGATCCAATAATCAATAGGGATTTACTCGTATTCATGAAATAACTACCTCACACTTTTTACGAACATATACGGGTATAAGGGAAACATGATTTTTGTCTGGGCAAGATTTACTACTGGCCACTTTAAGTCAGTTTGACCTTGACCTCTGACGCAATGACTGAATAATCATTAAGGATCATTAATTAGTCATGACCAATCTACCAACCAATTTCCAAAAACCTGGCCCTACGGGTTCTGTAGTTATTGACAAGACAACTGTTGCATCTATTGGTGAGTTGTTTTTTTTAATAAATAATTTGGACAGTTCGCAATTTATCTTTGAATCAACGACCCAATAATAATATGGCTACGCTACTTTTAATAACAACCTACTGATCAGATTTGACAAAAAAAACACATACCTTAGTGTTCTGTAGCTATTGCCTTAACTATATTTTATAACTATTGGCCAGTTGGACTTTCACCGTTGATCCGATGACCCAATAATCAAGAGAGGTCTGCTTATACTCATGACTAATCTACCAGGCTCTAGACCTATTGGGTAACGCAGTTATTGCTCAGATTATTATTGGGTGTTTTTTATCATTTTTTGGACGGTTCGACCTTGATCGTTGACCCAAGGACCCACCAATCAATATGGATCATGTACTAGTCATGGCAAACATATATAGTAAGACACTGGTTGCGAAGTTTGTGCTAGAAACATATTTTACAATTATTGGTTTTTAGTAATAATTTTATTGGTTTGACCTTGTCTTTTGACTAAATGACCCCAGAATTAATAATTTATAAAAGATCCTCTACTTGTCATAATCAAAACTCCTATCAAGTTCGAAGCAAGACCTAATGGTATGTAGTTATTGCCTAGATAAAGTATGGCCATCCTGCAGACCGACGGACTGACGGCCCGACGGACGAACACAGCAACATACTCCCTCCCTTTCGAACGAAGGCATACTTATGTATAATTTCTTAAAATATTCTGTATACATGAGCGACATTTAAACACAAAATAACCAGTACGGATGTGTTGCACGTTAATGGAACGCCATGACTGTCTCATGTTATCAAATTTCGAATTGTCCTGTATGGAATATCTTATTATGTCTAAAAGACGTGTTATTATGTTCAACTGCTATGTCATTATATACTATGATCAGGCAAACTTGTTTAAAGAATATGCCATTATGGTTAAATTATTTTTGTTATGATCAGGTGAATTTTTCTAAAGTGTATAGTGTTATTTTCAAATTGGTAAAAGATTTCCCGACATAACAACATAAACGTTTGATATATATATATAACATATACGGCTAAAATAAAAACACAAACACAGACATTTTAAGACAGCCCCGGCGTTCCATACACAATGTTGATCGCTTGTCATGACTAGGGCTCCCGATAAATAATTTTAAAGTAATCCTATGCATTATTCATTCATTGACTTTAATACATGTACAATTTTACCGATACACGATAACATCCCGAATAATATCATAACATCAAAATAACAGCAATACACCAATACACGCATCTAAATATACATACATACCTGAGGTTTGAATGCATATCGACTGAATGGCGGTCTCTTTGGAGAAGATATATTCTCCAATTGTTGTTGCATTTAATGCCATAATAGTAATGTATGCAGATGTTAGGTCGCCATTTGAAGAAATGGTGTAGACGCCAACGATTGAGTTTGACAATGAGCATGCGGCAGCGTAAACGAATACGCACTCACCCATATATGTTGTTTCTTTAAATCAAAGTACTTTTCGTTGTAGTGTGTTACTCCAATTGAAATCAAACAACAGTTGCACATTGTGAACTCCTTTTTCGGCATATTGATGAATGCAGGACGCTGCAATTTAACGATATTGTTAAGAAAGAAGATTCTGCTAGCATATACTTTTACAATTGTGCAAATAACTCATATTTGAATGTGTGGATTGATAAGTATTGTTTTGTCTTGTAAACAACACAATGGTATATACCTGAACATGTGTATACTATCCTTAATATTGAAAAAACACATATTAAAGCAGGTGAAGGCATTTTAATGGGTGAATAGTGCCGAGTGATGTAAATAACCCAAGTTACAGTACCCATTTGTGCCCGTGATCTAAATTATGACAAATCAAAGCGCTGGATGTTTACTTAATCATTTATTTAAGACATGTTTATGATTGTCGTCGATATTAATTCAGAATTTTTATGATAACAATAACAATATACGAGCGAATACTATTTGATAGTGAAATTCATATGCTAAACATTTATTAAATAGTATTTAACTTAACATAATTAACTTATCATATAAACATGCAATCTTTATTAAATGAAGTTTTTTTAGCGTTATTATGAGATTATTAAATTACTACCATTATAATTGCAACATTTAAAATAAAAAGAAGCAACTCCACATTTAAAAGTGTTCCGACTTTTAATGGTCTTCAACAGGCGTGAATAAAGAATGTCAGCAAAAAATGCATTGATGACGACATGCCGTAGATTTAAGTAACGTTTTTGCGCATACCTGTTAACATCTAATTAATTGTGCAAAATTTAAATAACTATTAAATTTGGTAAAAGTACATATTCTTATGACATACCAATAACATGTTTTATTTAATATATAATTTAATTAATACATAACTTATTCAACACATAATGAATAAATGGGCCGGGCAAGACAGGACTGCGTATAGGGGATACAGTGGGTTTCAAGCTGGCAGCCATTTAATGCCTATTGATTGATTGATTGATTGATTGTTCATTTATTCATTACTTTATTTTTCTTTCATCAATTTATTAATTTATTAATTTATTAATTTATTAATTTATTAATTTATTAATTTATTAATTTATTAATTTATTAATGTATTAATTTATTAATTTATTAATTTATTAATTTATTCACATAGTCATTTATTCATTTAGTCATTTAGTCATTTGTTAATTTATTAATTTATTAATTTATTAATTTATTAATTTATTAATTTATTAATTTATTAATTTATTAATTTATTAATTTATTCGTGCATTCATGTATTCATTTATTCATTTATTCATTTATTCATTTATTCATTTATTCATTTATTCATTTATTCATTTATTCATTTATTCATTTATTCATTTGTTCATTTATTCATTTGTTCATTTATTCATTTATTCATTCAATCACACACTTATTACTTCATTGAATCACTCATGAATCCATCAATTAATCCGCCTATAAGCAACCGAAATCCATGCATCCATCAATCATGCATATACATGGAAACATCCCGAACGAAGCCAAATGTATATAGAGTCAGTCAATACAATACTGTTCATTCATTAATACCTGGTGTCTTTAAACATTGTCCTTCCATCCAAAAGTTTTGTTTCTAATATACACATACCACTCTTTGCGCCTAATTTTCATTACGATCGTCTCTACTCATGTAGAGTAGTTGCTATCTGGCTTGCTAGCATACTCTCTGTTCACACTTATGCGTCCAAGGTTCGATTTTCGACCTGCGCATGTGAGTTCAGTTGGTGGTTACCATAACTGGCAGGTAATCTTCCACCGTACAATTCTGCACCCAACTCGTCATTAACAAACCAAAAAAACAAAACAAAAATTTTTCAGTATAATTCATAAATAGCTTAAAATAGCGGCAACGATTCAACATTCGTCCAAACTTGAGTTGGAAGCGCCTCATAAACCAAAAAAGGAACACAACCGATTGCACACTTTGAGAAGTTTTAAACCGACGAACCTCATGAACTACAAAATAGTAACAAGTGAAATAATTGAATGAAATACATGACGCAACATGAGCCACTTGCATACATCTGACGAAATTCTTATTTATGCGAACACAACATTAAACATGTGAGTTCAGTTTCAAACATATTAATTGAGAAATACATTATCTCTCAATACACAGAACACTTATTAGTTTCAATTTAACTAATTATAAAACGTTGCAAGCGGGCTAAAGTGTTTTCTACCATAATTCAAAGAGGTAATTACTACTGTGTTTATCTCGAAGTTTATGAAGTCCGCCCGCACCGAAGCTGCATTTTGTGAGGACCCGGGGTGTGCCCTAGCACCACTACGTAATTTACTTTTAGGCGTAAAAATAAATTGTTGGTTTCCGCTAACCCAAAAACCCCTCCTCCTTATTTTTTTCCGCTGTCCCTTAACGCTGTTTTCTTACGTTCGGTAAACAGAGCAGTTTTTGCTAGTATGCTGCTTTTCGGTAAAAAGCAAAAAGTTCGAATTAGTCTGCGTGAGACAGGCGCTCTTGGTAATGACATACCGTGAGGTACAGTTTCTTTGATTGCATGCGTTTAAACATTTTACATTTTACATGTTACCTCAATATACCTAAACTGCGTGGTGAATATGCCGCAAAGAAACACAAAAAAAGTGTTTTTAACTCCCCCTAGATTGTATGGGAGATTGAAGCGGAAACAAACCTTTTTTTTTAATTAGATGCATCGAAAGTTGGAACGAATTTCGAATCATAGCTTCAGTTTCCAGCTATTTTTGAGGGCTGTTCAAAAACTATGTAGAATTATGCTATAACCACAATGGGTTAACGTTATTTCATAAAATTAGCACGCACACACAATGATTTATTTCAAATAAAATGTATACTAATGTATTTTAAATTGCCATTTTAAATTAAGGAAGTATTTGTACTGAAATGTATGTTTATTTTTGGTGATATCTTATGATGTAGGTGGAGACCGGAGTACCCGGAGGTATGGTGAACAACACTTAAATTCACATGGGCCGGGACCTGGAATTGAATCCCGATCACCGCAGTGCGAAGCAAGTGTTCCAGCCACTGCCCCAGCCGGAAAGCCTATGACAATATCTTTGTTCCAGAATGATTTTAAGCGATATAAGCAATAGCTTGAAAATAAATTAAAACGTCAAAATCGTGTAGAAGTAACAAGCATCTTAATTAAAGTGCCGTGTGGACACATTAAACAAGCACCGGTTCTATAATGGTATTAGGTGGTGGTATTACTATGCGATAAGGATCCGTTTGGTTCAGGTGCAAACAGACGACCTTAGTGTTCCCCATTCTTCATTGTGAATAAGCGCCTACGTGCTTATTATGACGGTTTTCTCAGTTTACCGATTATGAACAGTGTGGGGACACAGCCTAGGGTGTTTCAAAGTACATGTTTTAGAATGTACACATAACTTAGGAATGGAACCAGCATGAAGGACATGCCACATTCGCCCCCACCCCTCATTTGAATATGTGCCTTGGACTTGGATAAGCGATAATGATCACTTTAGGAGCGTCACCTTGTCATATTTCACTTTTACTATTAACATTTCTTGTTTTATATACATATAATGCATAAGCTTTGGGGAGAGCAAGGGAGCACATGCCTCATGTCCCCTTCTCGGTAAATCCTTGCCTAAATAAAATACGGGAGGCCGGTTTATAAGCAGGTCGTATCTTACGCTGGTCATCTTAAACTGGTCTTATATGGGATATACCACTAGACTTGCGACCAGCGTACTGCCGTTTTATAAAGGTTGTCGTATGTATCCAACCTCATCGCAGAGATATAACTGTGTTCGAGCATAGCTCAATTTTAAATCCCTGCCGGCATGAAGTTCCACGTGACCATAGGGAAGCGCATAAAAAAAAACGAGGACAACGTACAATCCTTGCGTTGTTATGTTTACTTATTTATTTATTTGTTTATTTATTGTTTTTCACTTTAACTCGTAATACATGCATATATACCTGTGCCAATAATGCAACATGTATGTGTCATTGTTATAAAATAATAATGATAAAATTAAAATTGTTGTAAACATAAATCTTCAACTCCTCATAATCGTCTCCTTCAAATATGTAAGGTTTTAACTCGTCGTGGCAGGGGGAACTGAGAAGAGAACCAATGGGGAAGTAACCGCTGCAAATACAACTGTCTAACAAATGATCTTGCAAATGTTGTCCATTCCATAAACTTAACGTTATTTAATAATTAAAATCAATAGCTGAATGCTCTATTTGCCGTTCATGTAACTCTTATTGGAAAGCATGAGGTCGTTAGATCAGTTTATTGTTGAGCATTCTAAAAATAGTTCATACATGTACATGAAATTCGTATGTATCACTGTAGAAATAAGACACCTGTGAATGGGTATGTGTATGCAAAACAGTTAAATTATTTCGCAAACTATTGCTTTTTATTGCACATGCCTGCATGATATATATTCCAACAAAAACTGTGATAGTGCTGCGAATCATTTAGATTATTGTTTCTAATATTGACAGTTGCTATTTGTGTTTGTCCACCTATGTTTGTGAAGACGTAATTACATGTATCAATGTTTCAAAAGGACTTCAGAAACACGCAAAATACGACAAGTTGCCGCCAAAAGGTTTTTAAACTCACTTACAACTTACCTGTAACTCTCTACAATATCAATATCCACACACATATCAAGAGAAACATCGTCTCTGTTTATTACCTCAATATATCCCTAAGAAATTTAAGTTTTTGAAAAATGGAAATACATAGGAAATGCGAGCTTCGTTCATAAAGTGTTTATAAATTCCATTACCACTAACATTATTAGTTACACAGTGAACTGTTTACATTTACATGAACTATATTAACAATATATATATGTCATTTCAATGACATACCTGTGTGTGCGTTGTATTTATAAATTTAAACTTCCGCATTTATTAAGAGCTGTTTCAGTGTCATAACAGTGTTATGTGGTCATGCTCCTTCTAAAGCAGTTGGTGTAATAAATATCTATATGCTCAGTTGTTGTAACCGTTTCAATGTATTGGCTTTCGTGTTGTATCAGGTATTTGCATAATTACATTATTTTATTTGTAATATGTATTAATATCCATCACCATACAGAGGGTAAGTGTATGTTCATTCATAAGCCTTTATTCATACTCAAAACACCGTTTTGTCCGAATGAAATCTTGGCATGTAATATATGTATAACGTAGTTTTTAGTAAGACACAGGCTAAACATCCGTTCACATAATATGACATAGTAACTGAGAAATGTATGAACAGCATGCATATAATTTCATTTCCTATAATCAGGTCACATTCCATCTAACTAACTACACAGCATAATGGCACAGTCAATTAACATAAATAATTACGTTAAGCATTGATATGTTGTATTACACTTATAGTTTTAACATTTCCATTCGGGTGATCAGTTTTCAGTCATAGCCTTGTGTACAAGAAAAGGGCAATAATTATGTGAGTATTGTTTTATATACATGCATTGGTTAACAACCCTTCACGTGTCATTATTGATTGGCATTTATTGTTTATGTCTAGATAGAAGAACATACTTTGTATGTTAATTTTATTGCTGAATATTCCTTGTTTCATAGCATGACCTGAAAACATGCCAATATGCTTTCAAGCCGGTCAAATCTTTTTATTGCACAATCAATTCGTAAGAAACTTTTATCGGGCCCGACGAAAGTTTGTCAATGAATCCTGTATTCGTATCAGCTACAAGTACAAGCCTCTGAGCTATTTTGAATGCCACCAGATACCGCCTTGGGGAATGCTATTATTACATTCATCTGTTATTGATGTTGATATCTACATGTATATCTTTCAGATGTAGAATATGTACAATTTTAAGCGCAAACAATTATTTCGTATATGTATATCGGCCTTCCTGCCATTTTTTCGTTGAAATTGTTGCACTCGTGCACTTATATAGTTAAATGATTTAACAATTTTAACATTGCGTGTGTGTGTGTCTTATTACATGTACAATGTATTTGGCGATTCTAAAACAAGTGCCTTTTATTGTGTGTGTTCATCGGATAACATATCATATCAACGTGTACGCTGCCAGAGTACATTAACGAGCACAATACCAAGCACCATACGCGCGTGTATTCACATATATGTACGTGTATTGCGTCATTATATTTACCTATGCGAAACTTATCGCTCTATAATTGTCGCATGCATTTAGGTAACATACTATGATGTACATTCATCATTTTATAATAATCGTAATTATTTATTTAGGTTATTGATTGCCGCGAACGGACTTGCAACCGTCTTCTTTAGTTATATACGAAATGTAATATAAAACTACATCTCTTTTGTCGGAACAAGTTGAACCGCCAAACAAACGAGCACAACACAATTTAACTAATGAATATGTATGAACTGTTCTGGAAAGACATTTTTCTCATTGTATGTTTTACCCGTCCAATGTAATTTGCATAAATGTTCGTCTATGTTAAAAAAAAAATACTACGAGTAACGCAGCACTTTCATATATATTCACTGGCTCTTGATTATTTATTTTCGGTGGTTGATGTAAATTATAGCAGTAGGTATCATGTTTAAGCTCTTAGTAGTGATGTTAAGTAACATTTTGCATAACTATGCAATATCGCAAGCGTATTTGATTTACCATTTAAAGTTGAATGATCGATTGTGGCAATAGTTTTGAATTTGAATATGATATTCTTATTATTAACATGAAGACGACAAAGTCACATTGGAGTGCTATTGTGTACGTGTGCCTTTGTTTCGCAAAGAAATCAGGATGCTTTATCAATTGAGCTGACATAACTTGATACCTAGTGCAATCTTAATACATTTTTTTATTTGAGCAACTATTAAACAACTTTTAAAGCACACGTGTTGCCTCAAATAATGCATTTCTTTTTATTAAGTATTTAGAGGCCAATTATAACACACGATATCACAATCAGCTAAGAATCGTAGTTATTATACCTTATACGTATAATTTGGACATAACAATCACATTTTGAAAATATGGCGAGTTTTTAATATGCGACATTATCTCAAAACGATCAATTGCAGTATGCCTAAATTAGTTGCTATGTATACTTAGACATTATGCTCACAATAATAATAAGTTATACTACAGTTTCTTATTGAAAGTAGTACTAATTTTAAAGGGTACTGCATGTATGTTGTTCACATGTATGCAGGTTCAGATGATTAGCGTGGTTGACTACTAACCGAACAATCGAGCATGTTAATAGGCCTATGGCTAACTTACTAACATTTTTCATGAATTCGTTTAATAAAATATGGCATGTAATGACAGACAGAACAGATGAACAGAACATATGTTTATTTAAGACTTGCACAAAGTACATAGTCTACAACACATATTTACAGAAAATATATACAATCGACATGGCATCGAGCAAAAGAAAATGTTTAACATTATGGTTAATTAATAGATAAGGAGGATGAACCTTTGTATTAAATGTTTACAACTGTAAGTGTATTTCTAATATACAGAGCTTGCTTAATATATTTACACAAGTTAATAATTTCCGTTTTATTGTTTGAGTTAAGTAGTTGAATACATTTAAAAACAGATGGGTTTTCAAAGTAGTATTTTTTAACAATTTTTTTCTCAGGTCAGACAATTGTTAACTATTATAACAAAATGTAATTCGTCTTCAATATCCGTTACCAGATAAATATGTAAACGTGTTACTATCGCCAACAAGACCGTTAACTTTATAAATATCATAAAAATATAATTTTGCAAAATATCAAACAAATCAATATCAACAATAGTATATGCTGGCTACTTTTCACACCATAAATAAGTCCCACATAAGTAAATATCTTCTTCAAGATTAAATAAATGTTTGTCTAATTTAAGCCAGATAATCGTGTCGTGATTATTACGTGTAATTTCAAAACCGTCCTGTAGATTTTCCCTGTAATATAAAAATAACCCACCACTACACCTTTTAGCGTTTCTGTTTTGAAATTGTCTATAAAAATTATATAACTGTTAAGAGAAAAATTACTTCTAGCATTTGTCCATAAATCGTATAAGAAACATATATCGTGACAAGACACCATATTTACAAATTATGTACATTGTTTCTTGTCGTTGGAACGTTAATTTACATTCCATGATACAATGGAAAGCTCATCCCCGGCGTGCCCCTACTCGCGAAGCGGTTTGCCGTCCACGTATAGCGTATCATACGCTATCCATGCAGCCTTCATTTTTGGCACCAGTTTCCGGCGCTTTACTATCACATCCTGTGGTAATTGTTCGTACACAAGGAAGTTGGTACCTGACAAGTGTTTCCATTGCCGGCGCACTAGTGCACGGTCCTGAAAGTATGTGAATTTTGCCACTACAGTGCGCAATTTACCATGAACCGGATGACCGGGCAAGCGATGCCCGCGCTCAAAGCGTATACTATATAAAAATAGAATACCAATACTCACGGCTGGTGAACCTATCCTTATTATTTAGACAGAATTGTAAAAAATACTGTTAAGTCCTAACAACAATCGTATTTTATGTTTATATAACATAAAAGATACATGTACAAGGATCGGTATTTAAGAAGAATATTAAGTTTTAAAGCACTACAATCTTATCATTGTATATGCTATTCTTAAAATAACTAAAACAAATCGAAACTATGTAAATGTTTAAATATCAGTTAACGTAAGTTAAATCTTAATTACTCCGGAAATGTTCGGGAAGTTTGCGCACGTGTTTCGAAAACAATATCTGGTGTAAACAATGGGGCCAAAACTAACACTATCGGCACCTTTTATTGCAAACGATTATTTGTTATAGGCGAAAATAATGGGAGACCATCGTGGCGTTGAAAAGTTGTCCCATCAAACGAATTTGCAACACAGCTTAATCAGTAGTTAGTAAAATGTACAGCATTATATAAGCGTCATAAAGTGATGTTTAAAACTGTCATAGCCATTAGTCTGATACAAAAAACATAAATTAGCGCGTAGAAGAGGAATTTTCAAAAAGGAAATTGAACGTTTTTTGTGGGGACGGATTCTAATCTGTGCGTTGATTTGATATTTATTTAAAACTTTTTTACAATTACATTTTAGCAATAACAGGAAATGTAAAGGAGCATTTATGTGAAGTGTACGAGCAAAGTCATTAAGCTAAGCAGAATATCCAAGACAAACGCTAACATTGTCCTAAAATAGAAAACACGTATTTTTACCTATGCCGTCTTAATCCAAAATAAGCCATTGTAAACAGATTGTGCAGTTTACATTTGACATGTATACATGTATACATGTTAACAAATATTAAAATGAGGAATTGCATTGTAGCTATAGGCCTAATCAATAGGAAAATCAATTCAATGAACTACAGTCTGGATTGTTACATTATTGAAAAATACTGTAAAATAACATAAAACTAATATACATGGTAATAACGGTGGAATATATGTACCGTTATTACCAAGTATATTAGTTTTATGTTAATGTAACAAACTAGTAATGCACTATATTATAGTTCTGCTTACGAGTACATGTATGTATATTGCCTTCCGTTTTTTTTCAGTAATGTAACAATACAGCCTGTCCGCTGTATACCGCAACATGGTAACTCATTTAAGACTAAATAGCTTACTGCAAATACAGTGGTACATAAAGCAATTGGGTGAGGAATAACAATTGTAAAATGGTGTTGCTTATCAAAAAGCTTACATTAATTAGCAAACGCATTTCATTACGTTTATAACCTTATTACTCAAAATGCAAAAATCTCTAACTATCTTTACTGCTCCAGTGTTTGGTTTCATACATCACTTTAAATTTGCTTAAAGTATTAAAATGTGAAAATCTAATGACAAACAGAAACACATTGACAGATAAATATAAAAGAAAATCAGGTGTACCTCATGCTTAAATGAAAAATGAAAATGAAATAGGAATATATATGCTATAAACACGCTATAGTAATTAGGTAGTTGTCTGAATTAATACACACATGTTTGGAAGTTAAATTTAGAATCTTTATTAACAGTCAGAAGTATGTATCAGTAATCAGAAGAACTCTATATCTTAGACCTATTTGAGGTGCATCTTGAATAAAAAATGTGTGATAATGTTCATTCGAGTTGATAAGCTCGTCTGCTTTTTATAGTGGCTAGCAGTGGAATTCGATGAAATTTGCATATGTCATGCCGCACTTCCATGGAACAAAAACTCTGAAATAAAGAATCTTATGTTTCCTTTACATGAATTTACATGTAAATAAAAAAATATATAGAGTTTTTTAGAGTTTTAATCCATTATTAGACTAAGTTGGTCTAATGATTTAAATTTAACATATGATGTTTTATTAGAAATCAGTGTTTATATTCATTTTATTTCCATGTACACATATAATGTATATCACATTATCAGATTCATTGATACAATTAATTGCAATATATATTGTTGAAAAACAAACACATTTATGTATAAATGTGTTTATTATGTTTGTATAGAGTGTATGCTTTATGCTAATAATTATACATGTTTTCTTCATCTGCCAATAAATATATGTTCTTAAGTGCAAAAAATAAAAATTTCAAAACCTGTTTTTACAATTTAACAAACATACATGTTATGGTTTCAACCGTATTCCGTTGTAAAGGATACCAAAGATTCTTGGGCTCTTGTTTGCCGTTGTGACCTTCAAATAGTGTTTGTTGTGTGAGCATGATATATCGAAGTATTCATGCATGCACTTGATATTATTTAAAACGATATCTTAATATTGAAATAGTTGTCAACATATTAAAACGAAATACATGCTGCAATTAATTAACTGACAGTAAAACATTGGCTTAAACATGTTCAGTTTTCATTCTTTTTTGTATTCATTACTTACAAAATACTGATAATCTGTGGGTGTTCAAAGCTATTGTATACCACAAAACAGATTATTGATATAAACAATGTAGTAATTAGAAGAAAATTAAAGGATGTTGTTTTACAAAGTGTAAAAATGTACGTGATACAATTCTTGTTGTTCTTTTTATAAACATGATAAAAACATCTTGTGCTCCATGTTGGGGATCTCAGGATGGCATCAAAATCCATCTTTTACACGGATAGCCACTGTCTCCTACGATATGCTATTTCCATTTCGTGTATTGGCTGCATCGTTGCTGACTTCATTTAGTTCCTTTAACGGTAATGGCAAACAATAGCTTATATATAAAACACTTTTTTAAAGCAAAATTAGGTGTTTGCATATCTGGTATTCCTTTAAACTATTTTAAAGAAGAATTAAGAAGTTTTCGACATGACATAGCATTTAAAAAAGAAATAAACACAATCTAATATATTTTTATCTTTTGATTCGTACTACTTTATATATCGTCCATTGAAAGCCAGAAGGTGCTATCAGCATAGATGCAAAGAAGACTGATAGCACATACTGGCTCTTAACGGACGATATGTGAGAGCTAGAACATGATAATTCAATTATTTATTTATATCATATAAACATCTATATTTAGTCGTTTTGCACTGTATAAAACAAGAGTTATAAACAAGTTTCATTTATGACAGTACTTTGACGACTTACAGCCTTTAACACACGTTGTTGCAGTATTATCATCAAATGCAACCTTGACATTGAAGATATGGTACCCCTTGTGATTACCCTAACCTCCCTATTTTCCTGCAGGAGATTTCATTCTAATTTTGGTTCCATCAATACCATCAAAACTCATTAAACTGAGCTTTTCCATAAACTCATGAGCTGTTTTTAGTAAATTCTTGTTCATACAGTATACACTGGATGCAAAGAGCAACTTTATCATGCGAACTAAACTGAGTACTAAGCCTCTGCAATTGCACTAGATGCAGTAGGCTGTGATATGGCACGAGCAACGCAATCATTCAGCTGAATAGGGCCAGTTGCAACATACCTCAATGTCATCAGTAATGTGTGTGTGTGTAATATAGTGTTCTCTGACATTGGGTTCAGTTCATGTATATATTTCTTTTCATCAGTTGTAAACGTACACCTTTAGTTCACTTTTTTCTTAATATTCTTTAATGCAGTCATACACATTACAATAGTTCACAGTCTCAAGTCTAGATCCAAATCCGATAGTATCCCAATATAATAAAAGATGATGACTCACCGGTCGAGCCTTAGGATCACTAATAACCACTAAGGATCAAGCCATACACAACAGACATATAGAAAATCATGTTGTTATCACATTAAAATACATAAAAGCGCTGATCATGTTTGCATATATAATAATTAGAGAAATTGTATAGTGGCCAATTTAAATAACTCTTTACATATATGCTAATATTTCACCAGATAGATATATAACAATCATCTACAACACACTAAAACATCACAGCAGCTATAAGACATAGAAAGGTTGCACTTTTCCTCTCTCACACATACACATTACAACAAATATTAACGTACCAAATGTGGTTTGGACTTTACATAGTCTGCAGTTCTGGCTCCCTCTGCCTCCCTGCCTCTGTACGTTCGGACTCGTGAACGTTAGAACTTCAACATTAGAATCATGGTGCACAATAAACATAAATTGATGATTAACAGTCTTTTCATACCAAAGATAACAGAAGAATTCCATCTTGCCTACAGGTTCTAGTAAGAACAAAGTTCAATGCAAAATAATTATAGACAAATCAGTACTCACTTGAAAATCAATTATAATACATAAATAATACAAAATATTAACAATACAAGTATTACTAAACTTTCAGAAGTAATACAAACTGCTGAAATAAAAATATCTTTTGAATGAATGAAGGATTTAAGCAGAGTGGGAAACTATCACTTGACTAAACTGGTTTTAAAATCAGTCAACTGTGACCATTGGTCAGTATGATCAATTGGAGATAATCAACTTCCCTTGTCAGAATTATTGCAACATTATACCTGATTACAAATGGATGACAGGCAATTTCTTCGCTTTTTTGGCTTTTGTATACGTGCATGTAATGTTACATCCAGGGCCTCGTTTCCATGTTGACAGAATCGGTACATTTTGATCACTGATGCTTTGTCGCAAGAGGGTCCTCTTTGGAAACCTTTTATCTGTGGACATAAAGCACATTAAAACGTATATTATATAAACTATAAAACAATATTCGTCAAGCATATTTCAAGTCATCCGTGAAACTAACGTACATGCAATGAGAACATTAAACCTGTAAATAACAAAAGTACCTATTTTAATTTAATACATTTAATTAGTTAATACGTATTGTAGAAACATCCCAGACATATGTACCAAATTGTGCTGGTTCGAATTTAACGACAGAACGGTAATGCACTCATTCTATAATATTCCTGATACACTAGCTTGTTCACATTTTATATCCGGATACCGATGTATCCGAATTTTATATCACACATGGAGGTGCCTTGTGTGTGTCTCGTTCTAGTGACATACTTGTATTTACATTGGTATTTTAGAACATTATTAACTTGTCAATATTAATAAGCTCCAAACATAAGTCCATATTCAGCAGTTAACATGGCATGTAAGCAAATTCTGGACCATTGAAATGTTAAATATTCGCATCCGGTTTATGTAAATACGTTAGGCGAGAATGCACTAAACCGGAATGATTATAACACGAAAGTAAACTTACCGTATTGAAACTGCAACCGATTGATAGTGGGTGAAATATAATCTACATGTAACAAAAAAAACACCGGCACTGTGTGTATTTCAAAACCTTACGATATTTTCTTCTTCAGTTATGGAATGCCGATTCTTCCTTAACACTAAAGGAGTAAATTTAAGTAAGTAAGGATAAACATAAGTTAAAACTTTCTTCAATATTCGTTTTTCTTAGATAGGCCTATATGATTTAAGGATTTTTTTACAACTTTTATAACAGCTGCATAAGAATGCGAGTCGATTTGTTTTCGTATGTGTATAATTTTAATTCGATTAATGTATTAAATAATTTGCATTCATAAACCATTTTAATTAACAATATTTCGGCACCGATTAGATTAAATAGAGCGAAACACGTGGATGTGGTTAGGCTTCTATTTATGAGATGTTAAGAACAACAGCTATTTTAATACTATATATTTAAACTAATGCAGTATTTGGTATATGCCAATCAAATAATTTCAACGTTAACGGACGGCACGACGCATACAGTAGCATATGTTGTTTTTGTATTTTTCAAATGTATCTTAAATGAACAAACATTAAGATTGCCCAATACTGTAATATTCAAATAAGTATTACGATCGGTACCTTGGACACAGTGTAAAGTTTTGCACATACATGAATCCATTCATTAACCTTTGTTATATATATAGGAAGTAATCGTTACGTTATCGAACCGATACGTTGAACATTTCACGGTTTTTTATTGTTTTGTAACATATGTAATGATTGAAAAAAATTGTTGGAAACATGGTTTTACGTATCGCTTTTCTTGGAACGTGTTCGATCGAATATCAAAATGGACAATATATTTCTGAATTTTGCATGTATTGTTTTGTAGTTTTGTTTTACAATGTTAAATTTAAACATAACCACAACATTGTAAATAAATACTAAAACATTAATAAATAATTGTATGAAACTAAAAACATCGACGAAATTAAAACCAAAAGTAGACAACATATGATAAAATTATTGGTTGTTTACTGAATGACGTGTCTAAAGTACACGCGCTAATGTGGGTCACGTACTTTTTACTCATTACACGACGTTTTTACATTAAATAAAACGAAAAACAAGACCTTAGCATATGTTTGTATGTAACTAATATTAGACTGTGTGGTTGCTTACGCAATCTGCCAATTCGACGAAACATATGCTGAGTGATGTTATAATCGGTCTTACTTTTTTATTGTTCTTCATTACAATGTGTTATATATACTAGTCTTTGGGATCATTGAATATTGTTAATTATTTATAAAATTTTATAAAATTTAGATTGTCAAATATTTAGCAAAATATTGCGACAAAACTCTATTTTGAAATGAAAATTAACGGTACATATAATGAAAGTCAATCACGTTGCAACGCATATTACAAATTGATTAACATATATTATAGCATTAAACGTTTCCAGTCTGTTAAAGAGGGTGTGTTTACGAACAAAAAACGGTCGGTTATCATAGAAATTATTCAGTAAAATCACGCGCCAATAAAGACCGGCTTAGTGTTTGAATTATGCTTGATCCGCACCCCCCCCCCCCCACCGCCTGTTAATACTGTTCATTATGAAACGCGTGCTAGATTGAAGAACAGTATTGCATTATCGCAATGTGTATACTATTTATAACAAACATATATATGCACCCTGAAAACCATGTAAAATCCAATTTTAAATTCAAATCGAAGACAACTTTGATAAAGGCGACTAACTATTTCGGCTCAACGCGGCCCTGGTAATCACATTTGAAAACAACTATAAACAAGCAGGAGCGCGATTTTTTGCGTTACTCTATACTATTAAAAATACGATGTTATAATTCATTACCCATTCATTTCGGTTTTATTACACTACTGTTTGTTTGTATGCTATAATATTGACACTACACCTTTCTTCGGTCGTTAATGGCAACGGCCATTAACATGCGCTAAAGCGCTCGTGCTACGCGATTGGTCTTTAACCTATTTTCGGGCCTGTGCGAACGTTATCGACCGAAAACAGGCATATTACCCCTTTACAACAGAACTCAATTATTTCAAAAAAAGTGGTAGTAGCAAAATGAATGTGCCCAACCTTTTAAAATTAAAGATAAGTAAAACCAGTCCAAACCGAACCTTGTGAAAACCGAATCCCTGTGAAAACCGAACGGCTGTGTCGGTCCCGATTGTTTTCATTCTTAGTTTATATATAATTTTTTTTTAATAAACCGAACTCTGTCAAAACCGAATAACGAACAATTTTTTCACAAATTTGATCTAATTCAACCTTAAAAATCCTGAATAAACCGAACGGTGCATCCTGTCAGGTAACACTTCGCGACACCGCGGAAGCGCATTATATACACTGAGGATGACGTCACACCCCAAACCGCTGTACTTAACCGCATTATTTCGCCCAAAACGTCGAAATGTGCTTAGGCATGAAGTAATCCCGCGTATGAAAGTTGTTTCATGAACTGACTTTATTGATACCATTAATCAGTCTAATATTCAGTTAATACTGATAGTAGAATATATTTATGTTAAATAAAATAACAGTAGTTCGTGTTTTACGCTGTTTAGGGTGTTTATTATAAAAAGCTACTTTCACTTTCGATTTGTGTGAAAATTTAAGGTTAGATGCCAGTAAATCCAATTCCCATAGGGTCCCATTATAAAACGGCGAACTTTCAGATATCAGATTGTGCAAGCTTAGTGTCTGTTAAGAGATGAATCTTTCCTCTTCCGAAAATATAATATATGGCATGTTACTTCTAAGAAAATGCGTCTCAACTGAATGCAGACACCGGTAGAAACTAGGGTTTGCGAAGTCATATTTCGACAAAAGCCCATGCCTCAGTAAACACACCCCAAAAGCTCATCTTTCAAGTTAGCCTCCAAAGAAATGCACAACAATTTCCCATTCACACAGAGGATATTATAATCAACCTCAAAAGACATGTCAGACATTGCTAAATACTGTTCATAGCAGATGAAAAAAGGAACTCTAGTAAAAGGTAATACTTCGAATGTAAAACGGAGGGAAACACATCGATTTACTGCGTATCTAACCTCAATTGGAAGTTTAATCAACCATTGCGAGCTATGCTGAAAAGTAACGCATACCCATAATGCTTAGAGCGTCAGTACACAACTCTGTCAGACCGGTGTAGACACAACGGCGGAAGCGTGAACCCGATATTAAGTGACACAATTACACACAAAGGGCATAATCGCCATGGCGATAACAGGGCAGTGGTGAAATTAGCGATCAGCTAGTTGGTGCATACGACACAAGTAAAATTGTGTAAAACATATAAGTCGGTCGTGTTTTATGTTAAAATGTATGTACAGGGTAAAGTTTTAAATGTTTCAGAACAGTGTAATTAATTTATACATATAGTAAATTCTAACAATATTTAGATCACTGATCTCCATAACCCTAAGGCTTGCCATAAAATCGCGCTAAAATAAATATGTTTAAACTAATCAAAGCAGTCAACAATTGGTGATTTCTTTAAACAGATGTAAATATATGTTTCGTTGAATACATTAACTTTGATTGATGATTTGAGTGTCGTTTTTTTTGTACAAATATATATTGTGTTTGTTTGTTTGTTTGCTGGGATATTTCGCCGTTTTTAACAGTATTTCAGTCATATCACGGCGGTCAGTTAACATACTCACACTTTTGCTGGGCAAGCTTAGCCGATCTAAGCGGTTTACCAGTACCAAGTGCACATATATATGCCAGTAACTGACAACTGCCTAACTTGATCAGAGGTAGGGGGGCAATGGCAGTAGACATTTTGTACTTGAAAAAAAAAAAAAATGTGTGAACATAAACATGTGTTTGTCTTATTATATACTCGAATTATCATATAAAATAGAACGTACATTTTTAAAGGAAAATGGCATTTAATAAAAAACTGGATAAACCGAACACCTCTGAAAACCGAACGATAAGCCCGGTCCTGATGCCGTTCGGTTTAGACAGGTTCTAAATTTTAGAAAATATCAGCATTTGTCATGTGCCACTTACATACAGGCAGTTAGTTGTTCAACAACAGCCCATAGCCTTTTTGACATGCATTTTTCCATACACTCAGTTAAAGGTACGTCCGTGTTGTACGTGTATTACGCCATCGGGAATTCGGACAGTATATTAATTTCATTAATTAAATATTGTAAACACCCTTAAACTGTCTTGCGATTAAAATTAATATAAACATACATGCATGTATTTAGTATAACAAAATATGCGTATTATTTTAGATGTGCATAAATCAATGTTGGACACTGCAAAGCGTCGACACATTTGTTGTGCATACGGGGTTGTCCCAAAATAGCGTATACTGTTTAAGAAAGCAAATAATAATATCATGATAATATCATGATGTTGTTTGTTTGAGCATGTGCGCATGTAATACCTGTATCTTTTACATCAGCAGAATGAATTTAAGCCCCTTTTATCATATATGTCTATTAAAAATATGCGTATATCAAATGTTAAGTAAACATTGCAGCCCACACTGTTTTATTTTCTAATAAACATAATGACATCATACATAAAATGCAATGTGTGTCCTTCATACAAACTATTTTGTTTTGAAAATATAAGTTTTGATAAAAAAGCACGTTGGTGTGTCAATGAAAGAAGTTGCATTAAAATGAAGTCACTACAACAGCTTCTGTGGCGGATTTGTTTATCATGTTGGTCAGCATTGGCGTGAAATCTTAATGTCAAACGATTGCATCGGAACACAGTTTGGTAACACAAAATACACTATAAACACAATTATATAAGTTTGAAATTTATTTACAAGCGACAAAAGAGGTTTCCAACTATATAGACGCACAGCGAAATGACACAAAACATACCGGTACCTATCAGATTCAACAATCAAGTCCATGGGATGGTAATCTATGGGGTGGCAGACAGGAGGAAACATCGAACATTATGCAGGGCATCTTTCATAAACTGCTGTAGGACACTCATTAAGTTGTGTTTTATTTATGTACTCAAAAAAAAAAACAACAACAACAGGACAACAAATGTATCCAGTACTATGGACAATGTTTTGAGAATTAATAAGCGTATGACGTAAACACGTGCTTTATAATAACGTTGTGTGGGCCGCATCGCTGCATATTATGTTCCAAAAGGTATATTACTTCATTCGTTTTGAAGGTACATACATACTATTTGACAGGATTAGTAAGATACATTGCATTGCTGCGAGTAAAATTATACGCTAATCTGGGTCAACTCTCGTATCGGTATATTTAAGCATGCCTCGTATGTTAAAGATATACTTTTATATTAGTTTGGTATACGCGCCTTTGTATATTACTATTTTATTTCGATGTTTATATTGATCACATGTTACATAACAACATTATACATATATGTTTTATATGTGTTGTACGCACATATTAATTACACACTCCAATCCTAGTTTATTTGGATCACAAGCGAAATGTCGTTCATATCGTTGTCATACACCAGTATTCGGAAATGCAATCAATGAAATTATCCTATATGAGAAAAAGTATTACTGAAGGTTGAGGATAGCCTTAGGTTGTCAAACTTGGCAATTTCGACGTAAATATTCCTATTACATCAGCATTATTTTATTGCTGCAGGTATATTTAAACACGTGATTATCTTCGATATACATTTTTTCATTGGTAGTTCAACATCGGTGATAGTCAACGAAGCTGTTCAATTAACATGTATTGTTCTATATATATATAAATGTAAACAACAATTATAGCACATTCTCTTTAATTAATTACACTGCACCTGTTCGTATTTTTAAATTTCTAACAATATTTCATGTATATATAATATATACACTAACTATTATACACATTTTTAATACAAGCAAAATTATACTCAAAGTTGCATGTATATAGAACTTGCAATTATAAATAAATACAAACACGCACATTGTCGTTGAAGTTTCAAGTTTAATGTTCTTTCATACATGCAGTAGCTATTTATGATCCACCTGTATGTACTAAATTTAATCTACATTTTTGTATGTAAGGTATGAATTATGATTTTGGCTCCGTTTTATAAATTCAGTTAAGATGCATTATTGGCGTTGCTCGGTATGTAAATCAAATAATGACATCGCAAGTCGGTCGTCTTATGTATGAAGAAATTCTCGAGTAATGTCCTATGGTACAAAGGCCGTCTTACGAAGTCAATATCATACATTCATCACGAACTACTCCGACAATTATGGTTATGTATCACATATAGGGTATCACATATAGGGTTCTTACTGAAACAAAATCATGATGTTATTGGCTTCATTTTGATTTGGAATTTATCGTGCATGTACTGAAGAAAATAAATACATAGATTATAATTGTCAAAACTGATAATTCATTTATAGACATTATTTTATAACACAACTGTACAACTAGGGCGTTCATTCACGAAATATTATACTGATGTAAAACTTAATTTCGGACGCCGGTTATATGTTGCTAAATATTTGTTCTGCAAGTTATATATGTCCATATTATATATTTGATTACTTAAACAAGCTGAATAGCTACCTAATGAATTAACATGAATACAATTTGATATTAAATTTATGCATGTATGATTGTTTCGATGCGACATATATCATGACAATTTGTGTTTGTACTGCTTACATATACATCTATGTCTGCGTGACAATGAGTGCACATTATTGTATTCTTTGTTCTTCAACAAACGCATTGAATATGTGTTTGGCAGTTTATAAAAACAATATAATTATAACAGTGATATAGAAAGGGTATACAATTAAATGATTAAATGATATCAATATGTGCATAATTTGTTTGTTTTAAGTTTGGTGTCACAATTATACATATCGTATTAGTTCAGTGTGCAGTCTTACATTTACCCCTACCAGTGAGTACCACGGAGCCAGAATATACTGCAATGTCTCCCACGGATATGGGACAATCATAGCCAAGAGAACACTGCTTATCGATGTGCTGAGTACGTGTTTAATGTAAAACAAAACCTCCTTTGATGGCATCGTATACTAACAATGCCAGCGTAATGGACAGTCCATTAATCACGTTTCTATTGCTACGAATACAGCACCACCACTAAAACGAATCTTACGTGTTTAGATTAAGGGCCTTTATATCCACCTCAGTAATTTGTAAAGAATATGTTTAATTACAACTATATAATACATAGTGTTACTAAAAATAGTAACATTTTGACGTCGATTACGGACCGTTACGCGGCTCCGCTGAGCCGATATAATTATAATTGGCCCCCGGCCGATTTTTCGATAATCAAAGCGAATCCGATTGCGCGACGTCAACGACCACGAAAGGCGTATTTAGTCAAAATTAAACGGTTATATCCGAAAATGCAAATACTGAATATTAACGAAAGTTTGTAGTTAAATTGATTAAATATATATACGATCTATAGCCTATGCATCTTTTAGTTTGAGAAAAAGATTCACTGAACAAAATTGCACAGATCGGAAACTTTTACTGTACCTCAATTTCAATCCATTGCTTCCATTGTTTTCTATCCATAAGCCTTAATTTTTAACAATCATGATATTAATTTCATGTGAACCATTCTGACCAGAAAGACGATTTACGAAATCGCAATGACTGGTCAGAACGTTTGATTTTATTCAATTCAAAGTCTCAAAATATATGATTTATCCAACTGACACATTCATCATTCAGAATTCGTCCATGCATGATTTATTAAACTAATAGTAATGTATTTTACTAAAAATACAAGCAAACACGACATAACGTTGTCACAACAAAACTGCAAGTCCAGCGAAAACTGGTTTGTTTCGTCACTGTTTTTCTGTTTATAAATTACGTCATTTGTTAGAATTGCGTCACGTATTGCGTAATTAGTTGAATGTTAAATAAAAGTACTGCAAGTTTGTTTGGTGTTTTGGTTCACATGTTGTGTAATAAAGAAAATAACATGATTCTTTTCTTGTGACAGGATAATATGTATTATAAACGATAATATACGGCAGAGCTGGGCCGGGCGTCTATAATCGGCCCTAGCCGTATAACGGCCCTCGGGCCAAAGGCCCTTGGGCCGTTATATCGGCAGCGGGCCGATTATAGATGCCCGGCCCAGCTCTGCCGTATATTATTGACTAAGTTCTGTGTTTTCAATCAACGGTGGTAAGATACGTCCATTCACCTTGTTATTGTTGCATATCGTTTGCCTGCTCATTGCAGTCCTGGACAAATACACAATCCGTCCAAGCTCGAAATTGTATTTTCCCTGAAAAATGTTACCAGTAGTATTGAACAAGTTAACATATTGTATATCCAAAAAAGAAAAGTCGTGAAAATTATTAACACCAAATGTTAAGAATACCTCTCTGATATATTGAAATGTCTTTCCTCTTATTTTCTCTTTGATTTTCCTCAGACGTATTGAGCCAAGGAGACTAAATCTGACAATGCCTTGCGGGTAAAAGCTCGTCATCTTGGTCCAAATTTAATTTTAGCATTTGAAGTATTTATTTTATCCTTTGCACTTTACTCATGTCTGCATATTACACTTGCACTTGTTTACTGTTGCTATGAACAGTAGTCTCCCTTTGTTTACATAATTGTTGTATTACCCGTTCTCCAATTCCAAAATATAACAAGAATCCAGTGTACCCTTAAGTAATAACTTGTGTTCATTAAGCACATAATACTATTGCTGTGTGTGTATTAAGTTTTTATATTCAGTAACCACTTTAAGGTATTTTAGTATAAAATGTGTGTTCTTGTAAGTAATGTTGAGCGTTTAATTATCCGCCATCTTGATTTATTCAAATTCTTTACCGAGTGTTAATCCAATTGTGTTGTTAAGTCCGAATAATTAATATAGACAACACTTTATATAAGTGTTCAATTTCAGAACACTCCTAACAGTACATCTTTTGTTGTTTTACAGTTTTACGCGCATCTATGAGTTTAATCATCTTAAATTGCTTGCGAAAACGTATGTGCGTTTGAATTTCGTGACTGTGTTAACTACAGTTTACATAATAACACTGTACACGCTATTTTTAGAAAACTGAATTTCGGAGAACTGAACGCACTTTCACTTGCAATATGTACTTTTATCATAAATATATTTAAAGCTAGCAGTGGATGTTAACTTGTTGATATAAAAGCTGACCATTATTCAACGACTACGTGTATCCAATTGTATTTAAACTTACGTTAATTGTTGTTCATCGCCTCGCTCGGGAGTAGTTGGTAACTTAATATGCTAACTAACAACATCTGGGTAACTTAACTCATCAAGAGTCTGGGTGCTATTTTAAGATTCACAAAAAAATCCTAACGCCGACCGTGGGAATGACAAATATAACATGTCATTTAATGGTAATTAAATTCACAACTATCAAATGCATATAATATAAGTTATCGGCATTATTTGTTCACAATGTTTCTTTCGTTTGAATTGAGTACGTTGTTAAACATAAAGGCAACTCCTAATAACTATTCTTTAGCAAACATTATCCGCCTTTTTGGTGCGTCTTCAAATATCGCGGTATGTGTTGTGACGTCATCGAGATGCTATTTTTATACACGGGAAACTCCGACCGTGCTTGACAACGGACTTAAATATTCCCTTAAGCATTTATTTTTTACTTAGGAATAAAAATAAACATAAGAAAAAAACTTTCCCACGATTTTTCCTAAGATGTTTTGTGGATACAGATTCAATAAACAATCTTGCCTTATGAATATATTTTACTTTAAGTAAAACACAGGATGTTCGTGGATACGGGCAATGTTTGAATTGATAATGTTAAACTTTCGCATGTATTAAGTGCTCTTTATCAGTGTGTTAACATTGTAATTTAAACATGCTCCTTTTAAACCAGCTGTTTTACTGAATATCTATCTGCATACTTATTGTATCCGTTTTATTTGATTGACATCCTTGATGTATTAGATATTTGCATCATTATGCCATTGTATTTGAAATATTTAAATTCATGCATTTGCTAATGTTGTTATCTCAGTATTTATTACCGAAAGATGCATAATGTTTCATTTGTCACAAAAAAATTCAATTTCTTCTTGCATGGTATTTCATATATCACCCAATAACTCAATTCAGCTATTATATTTAATATTTCACCCATAATTTCAATACAGTAATGCATAACAGTTAATATATCACTCAATAATACAATTAACTAATGCATGACATTTAATATACCACGCGGTAATTTAATTAAATAATGCATAATGTTTCATATATATATAACGACAATTTAGATAGGGTTAGCCTTATACGTGTGTACGTTATATATCACTTTAAAATTCAATTAACGTACATCGTATGCTATACATAATGCTTTATATATCAGCGAATATTTCAATAAACGTATGCATTTCCTCAAACAATACAATAAGGCAATGGGTGTTTTTACATATACATCCAACAATTCAATAATGTTGTATATAATTTGACATAAATCATTGTTTTGTCTTATGAAGTAATAATTAATCTTCAGGAAATCACTTGTGCTACGTTTAAAGTGTTGACAACTTCATATTAACGTATTCCGTATCATCAGCTGACGACACAGTTTGTCTTAATGCTGGCATCCTAGGCCGATTATCTGTGGAGGATGTCATATCTCCTTGAGTTTCATAACGAGTGATACTCGAATATTCGCGGAATTCAAGTTCTGCAAGTGTCTCGTAGTTATTGCCTTGACGAGAATCTGCAGTATCTGGTAGAACATAAAACGAAACTATAATTGACAAGAAAGGTGACAAAACAGTAAATAAATATCAAAGCAGAATCATAAGATGTATTATCTTTATTATGCATTCCAGGCTTGATGTCTTCGACGTTATTAATTAGCTTATATATTGAAACCTCACCGATTCTACATGTTTCATAACTTCCATCTGTGGTTGAGGCATCGTTGTCTCGTCTAAGTACAAACACAAGTTTAATAATCATTATTAGATGTTCTTGCTTGACTAGCAAAATGATGTTATTATTCAACTGTTTTTGTTTGTAGTTACTTTTCAAGAACGACACAGTTTTACTTAAATAAAATAATAAAACGCACACTTATAAAGTTATATTTTGTTCAATTGTTCACATATATGATATATCAACATGTATATGTTATATATTCATTTACTTACGGTTCTCTGACGAGATCTTCGTACTGGCCAATCGGGTGGGTATGCGTTTGGTATTTTTTGGAACCGTTTTGCCCTGAAATAAATTATGTAAATATGCTGTTTCTGATAGAAACAAGTCTCAGTCTAAGTAATTTTTATCATATGCTATGCATGGTGCAAGAGTGTGTTATTGTTATTTTAATTTGATAATTCCTAAGCAGCCAGTTTCATGGTTAAGCCAGAAATACTCAAATACATGTGTTAAAAAAACTGTCAATTTATATCTCCTAGGCTCGTCCTGCTGCCCAACACATAACTATATTTTATATTATTATCATGGAATTATTAGTTGTGAAATAAATTGATAGAAATGTACGTTGTTATGTTTGTTCACTTAAAATCCCATGTTTTCAATTCTTTCAATAATTAATAGTAGTAGTGGCCAGTAGTCAAGAGTTTAGAGTAAAGTAGTTCAATCAGCGTAATTCGTTCTGTTACCACCAAATAATCCATGTTTCACTTCAAATCAGTTCGAGTTTACCATTTTTCAAGATTTTCTTTTAATATGCAAATTTAAATTGACCATTGGCGATTTTCTGAAGTACAGCGATTCACGTTTTTACGTCATTCGTTGTTCTTCGTTACATCTATACAGATGTTTATTTATAATTTATATTATAAATAATATAATTATTTACAGGTAATTATATTTAGCTTATAAATTATATGCCACGTTTGTAATACTGTATTACGTGTAATATCTTATATTTGTGTGTAAATTTGTATTTTGATATTTGTATTTATTGTCTTTGTATTTTATATTGTTACGTAGTCGGTACACACAACCAACATGAATCATATTTAACGTACATTCGTTGTTCTTCTTAACATCTTCACAGATGTTTATTTATAATTTTATATTATATATAATTATATTATTTGCAGCCTTGGCAAGAGTTATCGTTTCCCCCACCTTCGTCGCTTGAAAGTTAACTCAATACCAACCTCGGCAACACTAATGTCATCTATAAAACCACAAACCAATAGATGAAATGAGCATTGCTTTCCCCACCTTCGTCGCTTGAAAGTTAACTCAATCCCAACCCCGGCAACACTAATGTCATCTATAAAACCACAAACCAATAGATGAAATGAACATTTACATATATATGCAAAGGTTATACAACGCACAACAATGCAATATTGATTTACCATGCGACCTGTATTTCCATACAAGGATGGATACAGTAATGATGAAAACAACCCCCAAGAGGCCACCTACTACACCGCCAACAGACGAGGTTGCAGAACCACTGTCAACTGTAAAAAAAGCGTTTCATTACACACATTTTGTGACAACTGAACCATTTAACTTTATTTTCATATCGTTGTTAAGAATATCTCGTTATTTAGTAATAATATACAAAGCAGCATCCAGACTATGTACCTGTGTCCACTACGGTTGTTTCCGTTATTTCTTTAGTCCATTCTGATGTGCCTAATTTGTTTTCTGCCAGCATTTTGATTTGGTAAGTCGTGTCAGGTTTTAATCCCCCAATTGTCCAGGTATGGATTACAACAGAACCGGCTACGTAGATATCTCTCCAGATTTCAATATCGACTTCTTTGTATCGAATAGTGAAGTTCTGATCCTGGCCGCCATTAAAACCAGGAACCCATGTAATAACAATGTCCGTTTTTCCTACTCGGTCAATAAGCAAGTCCTTCGGAACATATGGTCTGGCTAAAATATGTATACTCGTTTAATAAGTAAAACATGTGTATATACATACGCGATTATACTTGTGAATCAACTAACTTTATCAATATTTAACTCTAGTAAAGTGTTACTATGTGGTAGATACATACACACTGTGGGCGTAAGGTAAACACTTCCGCTACTGACCCCAATGTGTTGGAAACGTTCGCCATGTATTCTGCATAATCTCCAACCTGCACACGGAGAATCATCAGTTGTGTCTGCATGTTGTCATCAGAGGTATTTATCAGAAAGTTGTTGGAGTCACTAGACACGTCTTTCCATCCATCATCTACACGTTTGTACCAACTGAAGTCTGAAGATTTTGGCTCAGGATAGGCCATGATTGTGAAGGTAAACACAGCCGAGTCGTTAGGAGCACTGTACTGTCCTGTTATAGGAGGTGAAAAGGGCGACGCTCTTGGTGCACCTGTGCAAGAACACAGTTGTTTTGTATGCACTTTAAAATATGTATAGACAATATATTTACTCGTCACTGAGTACGGTATGATATACATGTGGACCTCATTACTTACAGTTATATTCATTTTATTGAACAGTATAAGTTTATATTTTAATAGACATTCAAGATGGGTTTTATGTAGCATAAAACCCAATAGTATGTCTGTTTTGCTGTTTACTGAAATACTGTAAACACGGATAAAATTGCAAGTATTGTATGCCGTTTATCATCTTACCATGACGTAAGTTGTATTTCTATTGAATAGAAACATTGTTTCGTCTTGTTATTTTATACTCATAATTGCAATCTTATGAGGTTAAATGTCATTGTTATGTACATGCTTTGCGAATTATCAGTATTCCATACTGGGTGTGAATTTCCGCGCGCTTTTATCACGTTAAATATCCACATATAATAGTGTTATTACATTTTGAACGTATGTTTTTTCGTAATGTTTTAACGCTGTTTCGAATTTTTAATTTATAATGTGCATGTAAAACACTTTAATGTATCTCATTATGACAGCACAATTCGAGAACTAGTTCAACACGCATTTAAATCGCGCTTAAATTTAACTCATTCTTGTTTTGAACCATTTTAATACTAATTTGTTAACACACTGACATATCCATTGTATTGTATCACAATTGCATTGCCTACTCTTGAACCGAATAGATGCCATAAAAAGACCACATGGGCAGCTAAGAAAATGTTGTGTTTGCGATTCTGGATTACTAAATGTCACATGTCACACTGCTAGTACAAACATATTACTTATGTTGTCATACCGTTAGGAAGTAAGCCACAGCCAATAATAAAATAATTCTCATACTAAGCATGCATAACAAAATAGTAGTCATACTGACTAAATAACTAAAAAGGAACAGGAATCTATCGCCGTTTTATGCTGAACTACTCGTAGTGTTAATATCCTTTGTAGAATTGTATGTTGTTGTTTTGTAGTGAATTCAATCGTGCCAATTATCTTTTTGTAGTACAGTTCACATTTATTTATCGTTGCATGGAATATGATGAAAACATATTGCCTGAGTTTTACATTCTGCCATCTCATCACGTTTTATACAGTACATTAACAATCCAGCAGAAAATCGTAATTCACTGTGAAGCAAACTTAATAATAATGCCCTCTTATGTTGAACACAAGACAATAATACACGTCCGCATACGAAACTTACCGGCAAAACTCATCAGCACATATAAAAGGGAACACACAATGGTCAAGTTGGCCATTATATTCGTGTACATTTCAGGACGATGACGCCAATTCAAGAACACGCGAATTTAAAAAAAAATAGATCATTTTTGGAGAAACACGCGAAAATCGTCCTTGCAAATTTAAAGCATTGTACAGTATTTGATATACGAAATACTTTAACAAAAGTGTCATGGTTTTGAAACCAAATGCCTATGAAATGTTGCCGTTTATTGACTACCCACAAACAGGATTTTGCAGCTGACTGGTTAAGGACGTTACGCAAATTATGAAACACACTTTGAAGTTAAAGTTACGATTAGACGATTCTGAATGCATGTATACATAAAAGGGACCTTAAATTATAATATAAACAATACTAGGTACGAAAATAAGCACTGTTTGTTTATTGGTAGCATAGACTATTGCAAATTGATATTCATATATATCCGAAAAACAAATCGATACCGTATATACCGTTTTCGAGAGAAACACCATCTTCCCCAGTGATATTTACACTTCTACAACTAAGTCACAAAACTGCCCTCGGAGATTTAATAAATGTTAATTAAATTTAAATATGTAGTTTTTAAGAAATAGTGCACACATAATAAATTCTTACACGTATTCTATATAGCTCGTCCATAAATTCATAAAGACAGAAGTCGTAAGTCTCTCTAAAGAAAGCTTATGTAATTCATGAATTAATAAATAAGTAAATGTCTTTTAACAGATATGTACCTGCGTCATGAAGATGCATACTGTGTTCATTAGTACATAATATTACACCACCATATTGTTTAGATAATCTTATAAAATAAATAGAAAAAAATATGAATGTCTGCTAATAAGAGTTATCACCTGCTGACGCAGCTGGAGATTCACTTTGTTTATGTTTAACTGTATTTGACATCGTGACACGTTAATGCTTTGTTTGTACACAAACCCTCAATCAAAATCAGTATGGGTTTGATACCTACTCTTCTTAAAGTTACGTGTAATCAATCATGTTTATCGTATTAAATTAAATTTATCCTGTATGATATTATATGCACCATACCAAGCGTCTTCAATTTCGTTTGCGCTACATAAAGAAAACAAATAGAGAAATGGTATCGATTTAGTATACACGTACATAATTCAAGTAAGGGTCTGCATGAAATTAAGTATTAATGTTTTTAGGTTCTCTGTGTTTTGCTATTCATGCGAATAGATGTGATTCTATTTACGGATTTCCACAGATAAATACATGCATCAGACATCCGATGAGTCTTAACCGAATAGCGCGGCTCGGTTACCAACAGACGATGTTAGACAATTTATGGCAATTTTGTTTTATTGTCGCAAGTGTGTATTGTTACATAAATATGATTTATGCAATGTATTTGCTTTACATGCAAATAAAATTATGTTTCTCAATGGCAAGCTGCACTGTTATGAGAAACATAGAAACCCTTACCAAGTAAATGTAAACTAGAAAACACACAAGGCATTAATATCACAAGAGCACATACATTCGTGAGCTCAATGTATCTGGCCGAATGTGCTCCCTGTATATGAAGACGCATAGTACTGTAGTAAATCTGTATGCTAAACATGCAGAACTACTTAAAATAAAAACAACAACACTAATATAACATCTGTCATAGTTACACATAATTATAATATGCAAGAGTATGCAAATAAACAAACGTGAACAACTTACCACCCGACTTCAGCAGTACTACGATCAACATAGTTCTTATGCAGACGTTTATATCCATCATGTGTACATGTTTCTTGATCATTAGTGTTTAGTCTGTATGTGTATTGGTGCGTCTTTATTATGCAAACATACACAATTTATGTTCTATGGACCATTATAATGGCATGCAAACGTTCCTTTCCTCCTTTCTAATGATCAACAAAATTTAAATTATCATAATTAAACTCGAACATCATCAACGATGTGTTTACACTGTTTACAATAATATGTTCATGCATTTAAACTTCTTTCTACCTGGTTTACTTGATTAAATCAATACGCATGGCATATGTACCGGCCGGTCTATGTTCATTTAAACATACTGCTAATCGGGTAACATTGGCCGTGGACTGGTTCTAGGTGCATAGTGACAGGGGCAGATAATCAAAAATATATTGGCCTGACACATTTTATTAGCCAATGACCTTTATTTGGTAACTATCTGCTTCGTTATAATATATTCGTTGCAGAAGATGGCTGAGATGTTTATAGATGTGCAAAACTCGCCGAATGACATCACGTGGTTTTGGACGAGGAAAACAAACTAAATGAGATGCGTCCAGCGATTTGTATTGATAGGGTCTTAAATGTTATGGTGTTTGCGCTCAATTAGTTGCGCATGTTTGAATAAATTGTATTGCTTCTAACGAGGACCAAAAATCGATGTTTTACACCTTACTGATTTTTGCATCGACAAACATATGAATGGACATGTGGAATGCTATATGGATGCTGCTTGATTTTCGAAATATGCGTGCGTGTTCGGATCGATGGGAGGATGAACGTAAGTATGTACACATGCTTACATTTATGAAACCACATAATACAACAAGTGGAGTCAATCAGCCGAACATCATTCAACTGTAAAAATAACTATCTTATAAGTTATATTGCTTACACAGATTTTGCAAGTGCGTTCATATTTGTAGTGTTATGCTCGTTGATTTGTAAAAGTGCATGCAGTAGGCTCTACACGACATATTCTCACTGGTGTACGAGGTTTGTGTATATCGCAGAATGCTGGTAGCAACATGTGATATGTATGTATGCATGTAGATCGCCATATGATATCACCTATTTGGGAGGTTACTGTTAACTTGCAGCAGGTCTACCTGTCGAGGTGGTGCACTTTAACATTGCACATTGTATACTTGATATGAGACTGCCGTCTGTGGAAAGAGTGTTAGTAATGTTAACTGCAAGATAATATACTGTACGTACAAAACAGATTATAGTTAAATATTTCAATAAATAAAACATTTTGACGAATGAGCTTAAGTACATGAATGCTACATTAAGACTGGCAGAGCATAGAACTGTTCTCCTAAATTGGTTCCTTTGTTTATACATTTCATGCTACATTAAGACTGGCAGAGCATAGAACTGTTCTCCTAAATTGGTTCCTTTGTTTATACATTTCACCTCAAATACTTTTATAAAATCAGCTTATTTTCCATCGTGTGTAGTTCATAATTCTCTAAATTGGTGTTTATATAAGAAACAATTACACGGCCTCAATTATTATTTTGTAAATATACATGCACAGGCAGTACACTGTAAGCACTTGTTTTTATAAATCTAAAATATATCAACTGTATATGCGCTTGTGTAACGAAAGTAAAGTGGGCCGTACGAGAAAATTAAGATGCTTGAGGCCGTTTTATTCACAGATCGTAGGGCGGTCGTACGTAAGAGTCGATTGTACGACAGTCATAAGCTCGATGAACCGTTTTATCAACAAAATCGCAGAGCTACGACGTCGTACGATTTTAACTTAAATTTACGACTGGTTTTAACGACACTCTTAGAGTCGTAAATATGGCGTCTTCATGTCAAATGATTAGCCAAGCATTACTAAAATATGCATTTAAACCATTTAAAACATAAACATTTAAAATAATCAATTATTACCTATGCCACCAGGAACCACTGTTTATTGTGACTGACTAACTCTGCAAGCACCGATCATTTATTCGTAATGGTAGTGTATTGCTGGAAAAAAATAATTCTCCTGAAATTTGAAACAATCATTGATAAAAGTTGAATGTTGCTGCTTTTCTCGGATCCGGAACTCGTCTTACCTTGAAAGTTTTAAATCAAATTAATCCATCGTTCGTAATACAACACAACGCAGATATGAAGATCTGTAGTACACCGATGTATTCCAATCGATAATCAACACAAAATTAATACCCTATCAAGAATTAATTTCATACAATTAAAACTTAACCTGAAAGGTTACCATAAATGTACGCGTTGTTAACACAAGAACATCACTGAATACATGATTACGTGTGTGACAAAAAAAAAACATCCACAGTGGCGTATCTAGAGTCGAGTCGGCTAATTCCGTACAGTGTTTGATTCCGTACACTTTTACAATCTAAATGTTATTTAAGAATGTTAATACACCCTTCAAAATGATTAATTGTTAATTGTACTCATATTTGTCTAAATTATGTTTACCTTTCATATTTTAATAGAAAACAATCATTATATGCTGTATAGATCACCACGCGTAAACTAACTATGGTCAGCTACGCTACTGTAATCCATGTTGCGTCATTCAGATGGTCGCTTCTAAGAATTGTTGATTTTGAAATATTTTAGGACATTGTTTTAAGAAGATTAATAGATCGACACTTATAATGTTATATACGGTAACAATGGAAAGTGTTATGCATTTACGCAGTAACAGTGAAGCATATTATTCTAAAAGTATCAAAAGTCGATTGTATTTTGATATATCTCGCTAATTCTACAGTTGTTCTGCATTAATGATTCTAATGACGACTTTAATTCTACTTATCAGATTGAACTTCAGTCATTGAAACCAAATCGTAACTAATCTGATTTCAAACGTCTACAAATCGGGATTAATGTCATGATTTTCAGACAGGTTTCACGTTTTGCACGTCGTAGAAGCATTGATAATCTTAGCTACGACGTAACACTTACGACCACGGTCATAACACAGTTATACTCTGATCGCAAGTTCGGTCGTAAACCCCGGACTTAAGACAATACTGATTAAAACGGCCTCCAGGAGACCACATACAATAATTACAAAGATCATAGTGACACATATGCCGATTATGATGATAAAGCTTCGGTGATAAGTTGCTTGTAAGTTATCTACTGTATATTGCATTCATTTACTGATATTTAATAAAAACATATTTGCCGATAAACAATTACAGTCCGTTTTATATAATATAGTACAATAGCAACAACACGCACGCAGACGCAACGATACACATATCTATGAACATATACATACCAAAGTTTTTGGATGCATATCGATATCAGCGGACTGCCGGTGTCTTTGGAAAATGTGTTTGCTTGTGTTATTATAGTAATGTACGCAGATGTGAGGTATCCATTTGAAGAAATAGTATATACGAATGGGTTGACATTGAGCAGACGTCAACAAACACAAAAACGCACTCGCCGGTATATCTTTGTTGTTGTTAACATACTACTTTTCTTGTTCCAGTGTAACTCCAATTGAAATTAAACACCAGTCGCACATTCTGATCGCCTTTCTCCGCGTATTGATTGCTGAAAGTTAACTTAAAACATACACATCTTATTAATGAACGGTAAATTTTGTTATCCCGAACGGGTCAGATTGTGCTTATTTGAATTGTTGCACACACTGAAAATAAAATCATGTTCCTCACAATGCATATGTTTTTAAATAACACTACTGTTTATACATTTACATAATTGTACACATTTAAATTGCCAAACGAGTGTCTGCCCAGTAAAGAATTGACATGTATTTGTATGATGACACACACGAAAGACGTCTGGGCCGGATGATACATCTTGTAGAAGATTAGGAGATTAGGAGTGTTAAGCGCAATTTGTCAGATGGTTAACAAAACTCCGGCAAGAAAATCGAATCGTCGTAATGATATGCAACCCTACATGTCCCAAATATCCATGTTATTTAAATGCATTTTAAATACATGCGTATCGTTAAAGAGCAATATTTCCTTTCGATAACAGTTGCTTAGAGTTACTGCCGTTTCATAATTGAACAAGGCTTATACTTGTTGAAAATATTTTATGTTAACATTTACTAACAACTACAAAAACAAAAGTCTATGTAAATTTATAATGAATCTTTCTAAAATTATAGCTTTAAGCCATTGGATATAGCTAGTGATAAACAAAACGTGTCTCCAACTGTCGACACTACAAATACTAATACAAATATTAAGTACAACAGCACGGCTTTCTTCCACAATAGATGCAAAATGCATAAAGTAAAATGGCAATAGTAAACGAATATGAAATAGTAATTCAAGTAACATATATTTAATATGTCAATATGTTTGTTTGTCTGCAAAACATATGCACACGAAATTGTGTACCTGAGTCTTATGAGTACTGTGTTTTACAATGTGCATACCCGTGTCGACACTATCTTTATGAAATTCACTTTGGTCTTCAGTTCTTGAACTCGTTTAAATAACCAATATTTTTGTAAACATTCCACTGCTCGTTCAATTTAAAGAGTTTATCATTCTAAAATAGGCACTGTCCAGGCATTATATTTGCAGAATATACTCAAGGAAACGAGTCAGTTCCACTTTAATTTCTTGTTCAGTTGTATAATACTAGATTTATAAGCAAATGTAGTGCGCTTATTAAAACATTACTCAGGTCTTTGTGAGTGGTATTGCATTCGAAAATCAAAATAAATATATAGCAAAATTGAGAAATTGTTTTAAGTTAGGCAGATTAATTTCAGCAATTTGTTGCAATGTATTGACACTGATGAATTTTAACAGCTTTATTCAACGCAATACTATTTTTATTGCTTTACTGCGAAAAGTGCATCTTAACATTGTTTACTCTTCTAACGTATTCGTTATTTATCTTTCACTATTTAAATGTGTCGCTAGCGTTTCTGTTTTAGGTCTGCGATAGAAACCAGACAGGTTAACGTTTCACTAAATTTGTAAACGAAAAAGTAGTTTGCTGAAGTGTTATCCATGCATTAGCAGACTAAAAGCAGGCATATTATTGGATTATAGCATATCAAGTCCGTTTTTTGTCCGTTATAGGGGTGTGTTATTGATGGTTTTGATTTTTTAAATTGGTCTTACATTTTCCATGGAACAATTTTCGCGTAGACATGTAATTTTCATTGGTTTGTACAATGCACATCTAGCTGCTTAACGATCTACAGTAAATGAAGAAATGAAAGAGTACATAAGTTGATATATGATATTACAATTGTAAAGAAACTCAAGAGACATCGCATGGAGAAAAATTCGAATGAAGATGACACATTTAAACGTGTGTTTAATGTATTTAGATATAATGCATTAAGGTTCAAATATACCATTTTATTCCAGCAATATAAGTTACTGATTGAAAAGAACACAAAGTACTCGTGAGTACTACACATGCATCAATACATAAGGGCCGGTATGATACGCTACGTGTGCATGTATGTGAAACTGTTTTATAGATGCTAAACATCAATGGAAACAAGACAATCAAACCAAATTCTACTAAATGATTTAATGTATACGGTCTACTCTTTAATACGCTATGTTTGTGATTATTACTTATTGTAAATTCTAACACATTATAAGTATTGCAAAATACAATGATATTAGAGGAACAAATACGAAATAAACGACATCATCCTATACATGAAATTTAAGATCAATACTACATATATCACCCGACAATACAAATAGTTTATGATTATTCATATATCTCTCGGCAAATTACTACGTGTATGCATACTTGCACATATACGATCCGATAATAAACTATTGACTACAAAACAAATTTCCCGTTTCTCGATAACTAACAATTAGCAAATACTTGTGTCGCTTTTAAATAAAGGATAATTTCATATTGACGTATTCTCTATCATCAGTTGACGTCACAGTTTGTCGTAATGCTGGCATCCTAGGCGGATTATCTGTGGACGATGTATTGTCTTTTCGAGTTTCGTAAGGACTTAGACTCGAATATTCACGGAATTCTAGTTCTGCAAGTGGCTCATAATTATTGTCATGCCCAGAGACTGCAGACTCTGGAAAAACGTGAAACGAACATATAATTGACAAGAAAGGTAACATAAATAGTTTGGGGAAACAATGACTTCAAACTGAGGCGAGGACGGTGCGGAAGCACTTAATATTGCTTGATGTATTGTATTTAATTGTGTAGGTGACAAGTGTTAACAACAATCCAAACATATTCATAAGAGATAGCATCTTTATTTAGCATGCAGTGCTTGATTTCTTCGAAATCATTAATTAAGTGATCATATGAAACCTTACCGATTCGACAGGTTTCATAACTCCCATCTGTGTTTGAGGCTTCGTTTTGTCGCCTGAATACAAACACAAGTTTTAATAATTGTTATTAGATGTTCTGCTATATCTAGCGAAATTGTGTTGCTATTTAACTATGTTGTGCAGCTTGATTTGGTGAACAACAATGTGTTATTGTAATATAATTATTTAGTTAAGCACACTATTACAATATTGACAGTTGTTAACATATATAATATATCAATTTGTATGCTGTACAATATACATTTTCTTACGGTTGTTTGACGAGATCTTCATACTGGCCAGTCGAGTTGCTATGCGTTTGGTATATTTTGGTTCGTTTTGCCCTAAAATAAATAATGTAACAATGATATTTAGTGATAAAAACTAGTCTTATTCTACGCAATGTTGTATAATGGTCTACGTCATGCATGCTGCAAGGTAGTTTTTTTATATTTAAGAATTCATTAGCAGGCAGTTTCGGGATAGAGTACGAATTACACAAATACACGTGTTCAATAAATACATAGCAATTTTTGACTGTTTCACTCTGAACGTATTGATAAGATGTTAAATGGACTATGTATATACTGATTCAGGATGTAGTTAACCCAAATTTTCGTAGTATGTACAGATCTTTCCTTTTGTTTGTGATCTCAAAGAAAAAGCATAACATGTACATATGATTGCAAAGGTTGTACAGAGCAAATATACAATGCAACACACATGTACCATGTGATCTGTATCTCCATATCAGGATGGACACAGCAATTACGACAGCAACCCCCAAGACGCCACCTACTGAACCACCAACAGCGGATGTTGCAGAGCCATTGTCAACTGTAAAAAACACATTTTATTAGGCATTCGATGCGAGAAGTATGCTATTAAACTTCTCTTATCTTGTCATTGAGCTCCCCACAGGGGGGGTCATATTGTCGCCGCTTTGTCCGTCCGTCCGAATTCTAATTAAACTTGTATTTAGTTTGTCTGTGTTCTGAAACAAATTTTCCCGATGATTGTATGCATCATACTTTATGTCCGGCTGGCCGTCCGTCCGTCCTTCCTTCCGTCCGTCCGTCCTTCTGTCTGTACGGTAGTTATTCGCCGCCCGAGATCTCATGAACTAACGACTCACATTTGATAAAACTGTATATGCAGCATCCATATAAGATGGACATACGCATATTGTCATGTCGGTCCGGTCCAATTTTTTAGGGAGGTTATTTCTCTTTGATTAAAAATAGGACAGTTTCTAAAACTGTTCGTTTCAAAGCAAAGGCTCTGGAACTACCAAATCAACTTCAATGAAACATTTTATTCAGCCTCCATACTAAGGGGGAAAGCAGAACTATTGTCAGGGAGTTCCGTTCTGTGGATCAGGGAGTAATTACCATCTGATTATAAATTGTTTTTTTCTTTTGTTTTCCACACTATAACTTCGCCATGGATTTTGGGAATCTTTGAGTTACTTGGCACAAATGATTGCTGCAATGAGCTGGTGTGCACTCTCTTGAATCATGTCCTTAGGTCAAAGGCCAATGTCACACCTAGAGATTAAAGGGCAAAAATGACACTTTGCTTGTGTGTGCTTTAAAAACTACCAGACACAAATCATAACCTCAAAAGCAAAACATGAAATGCATATAAACCAGATCCATACGTCGAAGGTCAAGGTGACACTTAGAGATCAAATGTCAAAATGAGATTTTTTCCTTGTTCAGACCATAACTAGGTCATATATAGCACGTGACACGCATTAACTACATGTGTAGGTCACTGGTCAATGTCATACTTAAACATCGGGCTGCTAATAAGAGTTCTCTCCTGCTGTCGCAACAGGAATTTCGCTTTGTTTATATTTAAAGTTCAAAATTCGAAACTGACCGTTTGCTTGTCCGGGCTTTTAACTTGTTGAGTCGATTTTTATGACCTTACACGATTGTTAGCCCAGCCTGACAACGCCTCTCCGTATGAATCAGGTTTAAGGTCAAGGCCACAATTAGGGTCAAAGCGGCATTGTTGAGCCTCGGCATCGGTTCTACCGATATTCGTGTTTAGTAATATTTATCAAAGCAGTTAGATGGCTCTGTACCTGTTTTTACTAAGGTTGTTTCCGTTATTTCTTCAGTCCAATCTGATTTGCCTATTTTGTTTTCCGCCAGCATTTTGATTTTATATATCGTGCCAGGTTGGAATCCCTCAATTGTCCATGTATAGCTGTTAACATGACTTGCTATATAGATATCTCTCCAGCTTTCGAAATCAGTTTCTTTGTATCGAATAGTGAAATTCTGATCCTCACCGCCGTTAAAACGAGGAATCCATGCAATAACAATGTCCGACTTTCCTATTCGGTCAGCTGACATGTGCATCGGAGCATCTGGTCTGGCTATAAGATGTGTATCCTCGTTCAATCAAAAGCATACATGTATATGCATACACACTTATAATTGTCAATATAAATATACATAAAACTCTAGTAAACAGGGATATTAATTGCGTTTCAATCATTATGAGAAGGAAAACAAATAGATTCCTACAGTGTGCGTGTAATGTAAACACTTTCTCAGTCGAACCCAATGTGTTGGAGACTTTCACCATATATTGTGTAAAATCTTCAAGTTGCACTCGATGAATCGCCAGTATTGTCTGCATTCTATTATCCGTGATATTGACCTGAAAGTTGCTGTCATTTGAAAAACCATCCATTCTTCTTTAACACGCTTGTACCAAATGAAGCCTGGAGTAGTTGGCTCAGGATAAGCTATAATGGTGAAGGTGAACACAGCTGTGTCGTTTGGAGCTCGGTACAATTGTGTTAAAGGAGGAGAGAATGGCGACTGTCTTGGAGAACCTATGCAAAAAAATAACAAGTATTAAGAATTGTATGTACTTATATTGTAGATTGTTACATAATTGATATCTTCAAAGTTAACTTGATATATATTTAACTTACAGTTTACCAGGACAGCAAGAGTGTGTTCATATTGTTCCATGTTATAACTGTTGTTTGCAAGACATTTATAGATTCCACTATCATATTCACATCTCGCTCGATGAATGTAAGATTTGGCTGTATATCCTCCTTGTTCTAATAGTAGTGATTCAACTCCACGAGTTGCATTAATGATACTAACAATAGGTTCAGGGTCACCATTGGCATCACATACCAGCTCGATTGTTTCGTCCTGGGCAACGGTAATGTTGAGTTTAGATTCATTTGCTATGAATGTTTGGATGCTTGCTTTATCTGGAAGAAGACTTGCTTGTATGAAATATGTGTTCTCTGATATAGTTATCAACAAATGTAGGATAAACGAACTAATTATATAAAGAAGTCATATCGTTTCACAAACACCAACATGGGAATCTAGGAATATATGTTAGTAGCAACAGCTATATTGTTATTTTCACTTTGGGCAAGTAAATGTTAAAATATGTTAGTTGCAATCCTTAACTTAAACATGACGTAATCAACACATCATGCATGTATGATTAATTTGCACTATACAGGTAACCATTACGTTCAATATTTTGTTCACAATGTCTACATATGTCATTGTGATATACAATTGGGGGACGTTTCTTGCCAAATAATTAAATCAGAAGTTTATAAAAAAAATAGATATTATACAAACATGTTGTGGTTTCTGTATTATTTTGCAAGTAATAAAGGTTCGTTTGTGTATAAGTAAAACACATTATAAAATACAATGGGATAGTCATACAACTTACATTGAACTTTTATATAGAATGTTGTCTGACTTAAACCGTACACTACTTCGTTTCCAATAGGCTGCATTCTATTTGACGCAGCACATCGGTATTCACCTTCATCTGTTAATAGGACGTGGTTTATTGTTAGTATTTGCATTGTGCCGACAGAAGTATTGGAACCTTTCTTTATCCACGTGTAGTTTGTTTCTGGTGGGTTACCAACACTGCTCAGGTTGCATACTATTGTGAAAGACGTGTTGAGAAGAACGGCTTGATTCGCTATCTGTTGCACAGTCGGTGGGTCTGTAGCAACAATACAAGAACCATATTATATACCTTTTGGTTTTAATTTTATGCAAACGTAATGATACATTTGAGCATTTATAATTTATTAACACCTTTTTGTGAGTTTTACACACGGCTATGTACGAGGTACGTACGATGTAAATCTACTGCGTAAGTACAAACGCATAGCAATAGCGGGTAAATGCTCGCTCTACTCCAGTAAACACATTTAACTCTTAGTTATGTTTATGTTCGTTTTCTTATTCTTATTCATTCCCTCTATTCTATCTTTTTCTCCGACTCCCCCTAAAAGCTTTGCACGTGACAGATATCCAGGTAGCAATTTATTCTATGTAAAAACCCATTCGTGTAAATTCAACGACAACTTGACAGTGTTTCAGGCCTTCCTTGTTCTCATCAGCTCCATCTCATGATGATCAAACACAACAAACCCCGTGTAAACGCTGTCATGTCATCTTACAGACCACGAACTGCGTTTCCTTTACTAACACACTTGCTACTTGCCCTGTGTACATTTTTTAACACACTATTTTTCATATCTATTAAATACCATATTACGATGACCAATAATCAATCATCATTTATCGAACACCATACCTTTACGTATGCCAAAAGCTACAACAGTCAATCCAATGTGAGATTCTCAATACAGTTGATTGTCATATTATCCGTGCTCACGTTTAGCCTATACCTACGTATAATTCTATCCCGTTCAGGAGATATACATCCAAACCCTGGTCCTTTGTCAGCTGATTCACATATCAGTTCGGCCTCTACTGTGAGTGTTTCAGAAAGTTCTGGTATCCTGAATTCTATTAAACATTTGTTCTCATTTGTCCATTACAATGTACAAAGTATTTCCAACAAAACAGATCTTCTTTACTCAAGCTTGAACTCATTCGACGTTATATGCTTTACTGAAACGTGGTTATCTAGTGCAACCTCCTCAAGCGAAATTTCTTTTCATGGTTATCACCTACCCGTCCGAAAAGATAGACCATTAGATCCACACGGTGGAGTAGCGATCTATATTAATGAATCTCTGACATACATACGAAGAGAAGACCTCGAACCAAACGGACTAGAGTGTATTTAGCTCGAACTAAAATTATGCAAAAACAAATCAATTTTATTTGGAGTTGTGTACCGTCCACCAAACGCTGACACATCATATATGAACCTTATAGAAATTTCATTTGGATTAGCCACTGACACAGGCATTCATGATATAATTGTTACTGGCGACTTCAATCTTAACACACGTGCACCACTTACCGCGCGGAAAGTTGAAGGATTATGTACTCAAAATAATTTTACACAGCTAATAGACGAACCAACACATTATACAGAACACTCTACATCTGTGATTGATCTTATATTTGTTAGTAACCCCGATTCTATTGTTTCATCTGGTACTGGCGAACCATTCCTTAACCAAAACATACGTTATCATTGTCCAGTATTTGGCATTGTCCAGCACAATAAACCTGTTCGCAAAAGCTTTACTCGACCAATATGGCGCTATGATTTAGGCGACTACGAAAAATTACGAACATTACTTTCAGGTGTAATATGGGATAATCTAGTAGATGAAGATATAAATAAATATACAGAAAACGTTACGCACGCTATTACTGATGCTGCACAAAAGTCAATCCCTAATAAAAATGTTTGTATTAGGACAGGAGATGCTCCGTGGATGAACAACTCCATCAAATCGAATATACGTAAACGAAAACGATTATATCACAAAGCTAAACTATCTGGCTCGCAAATTCACTGGGCAAAATTTCGAACTGTACGAAATAATGTTGTCTCTCTTATACGTAAGGCTAAAACACAATACATTGAAAATCTTAGTCAAAAAATAAAATCATTCAATGGAACCTCAAAAGATTGGTGGAAAATTTTAAGACAATTTTTTTCGCCAAATGAACATAAACCTATTCCATCTCTACGTGATGAAAGAACGGGCGTTGTTATTACAGAAGATAATGAAAAAGCTGATATGCTCAATGAATACTTCGCTAAACAATCTTATATAGATGACACAACTAAAGAAGTTCCATCAAACCATAACTCATGTGAACATATCATCCAATCAATTGTTATTACGCCCGACGAAGTATTAGACGCTCTTAAAAATTTGAAATTGGGTAAAGCGTCAGGTCCTGATAGGATTGATAATCGAATCTTGCGTGAATCGATGCATCAGTTAAAAACCCCAATTTGCGATCTTTTTAATGCTAGTCTTACCCAATGTAAAATGCCTGATTCGTGGAAAATTGCACTCGTGTGCGCCGTCTTTAAAAAAGGTGACCCATCACTGACGTCTAACTACCGACCTATATCTTTGCTAAACACTCTTGAAAAGGTTTTTGAAAGGATTCTATATAAGCATATATTCAATTTTCTACAAGGAAACTCGTTTTTTACACCTTCTCAGTCCGGGTTTCTTCCAGGCGATTCTGCCGTCAATCAACTAACATACATCTATGACAAATTCTGTAAAGCCCTTGACAATGGCCTCGAAGTAAGAGTAGTTTTCTTTGATATAAGTAAGGCCTTTGATAAAGTCTGGCACAACGGACTACTGTACAAACTTCACTCTGCTGGTATCAGAGGTGACGTGCTAAAATGGATAAATAACTACCTGTCGAACAGGAAACAAAAAGTTGTACTTCCCGGCGCCGAATCTCGTTTTGCACATATATCTGCCGGTGTCCCCCAAGGCTCGATTCTGGGTCCGTTGATGTTTTTAATTTATATAAATGATATTGTCACGAACATTCGCTCGTGCGTAAACTTGTTTGCAGACGATACAAGTCTCTATATGATAGTAAATTCTCCTGAACAGACAGCATCAATAATGCAAGCCGATATTGATCAAATAAATACGTGGGCTGAACAATGGTTGGTAAATTTTAATCCTGCAAAGTCAGAATCTTTAATAATATCAAGAAAGCAAACCAGACCAATAAACCCAACCCTAACAATGCAAAACGTACCCATTCCAGAAGTCGATGTTCATAAACATTTAGGAGTCCATTTAGCTCATGACTGTTCCTGGCACGAACACATTTTATATATTAAAGACAAAGCATGGACACGATTGAACATAATGCGTCGTCTTAAACATACTCTTGATAGAAAAGTTCTGGAAATTATATACTTCTCGTTCATAAGACCTATTATCGAATACTCAGATGTGGTATTTGATAATTGCTGTCAATTTGAAAAAGATGATTTAGAAAAAATTCAAACTGAAGCTGCACGAATTGTATCGGGTTGCACCAAACTGGTCTCGATCAATGAATTATACAAAGAGGTTGGGTGGGAAACACTACATATGCGGCGCCAAAAACATAAACTCACTCTCATGTATAAAATTACCACAAATCTAACGCCAACATATCTTAAATCTATAATACCTGATACCGTCGGATTTAACAACCCTTATCCCTTGCGAAATGGTGCAAATATTAGAAATGTGACAACCCGCACAACTACATATTCAAATTCATTTGTACCCTCAACAATTATGGAATGGAATAACCTTCCTCTAGAAATACGTAACGCTGATTCACTTAGCATCTTTAAACTGAAGCTTGCTAACGTTAATGAGACTACTAAACCTAATTTATTATATTACTATGGTGAAAGACGACAACAAATGCTCCATTCCAGACTCAGAACAAATTGCAGCTCATTAAATCAACATCTTCATATATGCAATATTGTTCAATCACCCCTATGCACCTGTGGTGCAGTCGAATCAGCTTTCCATTATTTCTTGGAATGTAACTTATTTAGGCAACAACGAGAAGTTCTTATCAATTCAATATCTCCACTGACATTCCCAACGCTTATCACTATTCTATATGGAGATGAACACATTGACTATGATAAAAACACCCGTATCTTTGACGCAGTTCATTTGTACATTAAATCTAGTAAACGATTTGAAACCTAGGTCTCTGTCACTGCGGAAAACTTACTTCATGTCAAACTGTTCCTTTTTACTCGAGCCTTTTTCTCTCATGCCTTCTCTTTCTGATGTTCCAACCTCTTCCCTGTCGAATCCTCCCTCCACCCCACTCTCTAAGCGTTTTTTTTTTCCAGCAACATGTAGTATCCTATATCTCTGTCTAATAATCAATGTCAATACATGTATATATATTCTAACACATCACTGCCACTAATAGTAATGTTACATACGTGCATGCACATGGAGAAGAACCATATAAGATTTTATCTTCCGTTCTGATCCATTTTCTGAACTCGTGATTCATGTGTAACTGTATATTTACTGTACACTTATATATGTGTTCAAGAAATAAAATATGTTTAAACTAAACACATTTAAGAAAACTTATTACAAGATGATGATAAAACTGTACACAAGCTGCGCAGACGTAATAGCTGTAACTTACACAGAACGTCAAGGATAACGGTAATCTGTGCTGACTTGTTTTTACTGTTCCCTAGACTATCTACCATTGTGTTCATTGCGGTGCACGTGATGTTTTTGTTTCGGTCCTTGCTAACGTTGTATATGGAGAGGACATTTCCCAACTGTGCTCCAAGGCCATACCAATTAATACTCGAGACTGGGTTACTGCTGGCAGAACAGGAAATGTCGAACGACCAGTCTTCAATGACTTTCACCACATGGTCTATCTGTGAGATGTTGTGGAATTTTGCCGAAAGGTTCGCTGGACCATCTAATGTTAGTAATGTTAATTGATGTAAAATGCAGCTAAAAGTTTGATTAGTTGAAAAGTGTTGTGATTGATTGATTTTAGATAGTTTCAATATAATATATCCATACTTACATAGTACCTGTAAACGAACTGTTGTATTAGTGCTGCCAGTTACGTTTCCTCTCAGAGGAGTAGGCATTACATTCTCAGCTGTGCATGTGAAAGTTACATCCGCATCTCTTGAAACATTTGATATAGTATGTGCGGCATTGTAATAGCCTAGACCCCAATTATAAGTGGAAGTCGGGTTACTGTTAGCCGAACAGATCAGCTGTACACTGCTGCCTTCGATCAATGAGATGATTCCATTGGCTGGCACGGTTCCAGTGTTAGACAGGTCGGTCAATACGCTATACTTTACAGCAAGATGATCAGGGCTATCTGTTTGATTTTGACAGAAATTAAAACAGTTGCAAACTACGTAGTTACATGAAACGAATGGTAAACTCAATTATGTTCATAATATAATAATACATAAACAAATTGAAATGACTAACACAATGTAATGGTGCATCATGTTCTTGAAATAATCCTAACATCTGTACTATATGAAAATAATTATATTTAAGAACCTGACAAAACTTATGTTAACACAGACGCATGGACGAAAATAATACATAAATACACAACATGCGCCATATACGCATATACTTACATAATACTGAAACCGACAAGGTCTGATTCTTAGGTTCTTGTGTCTCCTTTCCATTTTCGGCGACAATAATGTTGAAGGCAAGACAATTCCACGTCGTGTCCTGCTGTATATTAGTGACAATCAGTTTAGAAGAATTTATCAGAGGTGCCTGCCAAAATACAGTGGCTAGTGGATTGGCGTCCCACTCACATGCAATCTTGATGGTGTCACTTTTCACTACTCTTATGTTAATATCAGTAAAATTGTATCCATCGTCCATGTTTACGAAGCTTTTAAAGGAAGGAGGGTCTGAAAAATGTGATCGCATATAATAAAAGCAATTAAAATATTTATCAGAATCATGTAATGACATATTAATTCGCAATTTTTTTTTTAATTAAAGTGCGTTTTAAATAAAGAAACAAGGAATTACATGTATTAGCAATACCAATGTTTTATACTACTATACATTGTAATTATTTAATACAAACGATCATCTAACTAATACTTGAACTCACATGAAACATTCATCTTTAATGAGGTCATATTTGTTGTTGAATGGGTACCAGTCGATCCATTCAAAGAATAATACACGTTAGTCGCCACACATAGAATCGATTGTGCGGTGGAAGAACGGTTAAACTGCAACCTCACAACGTCTCCAGTCGCGCTGCCCACGTAGTAAGTCCAAAGATAAGACGGAGGCGGGTATCCGGAAGAGGAACATCTGAACTCCACTGGAACATTTTATCGGATATATACCGTTTCGTAGACGTTTTTGCTATTAATAGCAACGACGGGTTTGGAAACGGGGTCTAAATAAGCATATAGATCCTAGACATTTAAGAAATAACAAAAAGCTAAGAGCCCTATAACATTATTTGTCTTCGGTCCACATACAGTTTGTGGCTGCCTGGCTGTAAATAGAGTTTTCTATTTCTTGTATTATACCGAACATTTTATATTATGTGTATCATCCTGTGTACAATCAACGATTTGAAGAGTACACAACCTGAGCAAATTGGTTAAACTATCAAAGTATGTTGTCATCAAGAACATCTAAAAACTCTGAAATATTACTTTTTTAAGAAATGGCGATTGCAAAATCGTGATAAATAATTGATTGTTGCATTATGTAGCGCAATAAAACAACATTTTTATTAGACATTTTATAATTAGATTTATATAAAAAGTTGACGTTTTGTTTAAATGCTTTTAGTTTGCGATTAACAACAATATATGTTCATTGTATTATCCATAAAGATGACGTCACCTTGACTTTTTTTTATTTTGATCAATCAATCTGACGTCATTTACAAATGTTTAACTCGATCTGTCCACATACAGAACAAATAGCGACCCGTCCACACACTCTTGTCTCTATCGCATTTAACGGACTGAAAACGGCCATGTAGATAACGAAAAGCATTTTTAGGTGAAGTACAATATTACAGTACATGTGCTTAGTAAGGGCTGTGTGTAAACGTCGACAATACGTGCGCTCTTCATAGATCCCATATGATGTATTCCTACATTAACAATGTATTTGCTATTCAGTCAATAACTTGTTAAAGGGTCATCACTGGAGTAATAATGACTTCAGCCTGCTAGCAAGAGACATATATAAACACAATATACCATAGTTTCCCTGATTGTAGTTTTGTTTACTGTAGAACATTGGTATTATGTAACAGTCATCATTAGTTATGCAGACTAACAATAGTAACAAAACCGATATGTATATTGCCATCGTTGCACATTAATCAGGTGTGACAGAGGTTTGGTTTATACACGCAACTTCCAATTCATATGGTCTCGTTCTCGGTGTTGTACCCTGTTACGGCAAGAGCAATGAATGTTTCTTACATTGGATTTGTAAAACCGTTTCATTCTGTATGTTAATGGTAATGTTCTTGTAAACATAGGTTGCCACACACGACAATTTCTTGCTGCTGTGTGAGTTTGGGGTATATTTGACATCACTAGTAGCAACGTAAGAACTGTAATTATAGCTTGATTTCTCGGTTATGTTTACGCCATCTTCGAACCAGTGAATTCTTGCAGTTGGACTGCTATGTGAAGTGATGCATGTGAATGTCGATATGGCTTTGTCTATAGGGTAGGACACGTTTGACAATGGGCGTGGGAGAAAAGTCAGAGTGCTGAGGTTAACTGAAAATAAAACATAATGTATAACTGTTTATTGTTATACACTTTACAATCTGTATTAGATACACATATATGTTATGCAAACTTCGCATGTCGATTTCGCAATTAAGAAACATAATTATACTATATCCCTGATATGCAAACAATGTTATTATTTATAATATATTTATCATTTGTTATTTAATAGTTCTATAATCTTTACTGTTTGCAAAAAGGAATCCAAAGAAATGAATGTTGTATATATTTGTCGTAATACATGCTGAACTCTTTAAATACAACATTATTTTTTTATTCTATATTCACCATAACAACATATGCAATGTAGATGTATATATGTATAAACACCTTTCATGCAATACTATTCATAATGACTATCAAACAATGCATGTATGCATAAAACAACTGTTTTTTTTAAATAAAGTAATGCACCATCATTGAGCACACTTACGGTTTTGATTGCAAAACTGAACACAGTTGATAAATTACACGAGTATTCGAAATTAACAGGCACATTCGCAGCATAGCAAATGTTGTTTACATACTCATGGACCAATACAACGCTTTCAACATTCGACCCTTTGAATAATCTGCGCCACTGAACCTGAGTTACCGGTGATGGTGTAGAACATGTAAATGATAGTCTGTTGTTGACAAACACATCTTCTACATCTGCAGATATTTGTAAGCTTTGACCGCCACCGACTGAGAAACAAAAACATAGTAAAATAATCGATAGTAATGAATGTGAAGTATACCGACCATAACTTTGACATAACTTAAGTTGAACATATAATATAGTTAATATAATAATAATAATTATTATTATTATATTAATAATAATAATAATAATAAATAATAATAATAATAATAATAAAACCACTCTACTAATACCACTAATACTACTGCTAATAATAATAATAACTACTATAGTGCTTACTACTCTAAGTATATGATTTTATAATAACTACTGTAGTACTACTGTACGTAGTACTTAAAGTATATATTAATAAAACTTACTACTATAGTAATGTTATATTACTACTATTGCTACAACTACTACTACTAACATCCGTAAATGTCATATACCATTTAATACAGAACAGATTATTATAAATAATAACTGTAAAGGAGCATTATCGATTGCTACTTGCACTTTAACTGCCGGGAAATGCAAGAGAGCGTTCGCCTTAATTTGTTTACGGGCTTTTGTGGAATGGCATATACAAATACAAGTCAATACAGAAAAGGCTCGTTTCAATGACTACACTTGTGGATCTTTGAATGCATTGTATATCGCAAAACAACTACAATGTTGAAATAGTTGAAATGATTTACTATAACAATACGCGAAATTACATGTTTTATTAAAAAGTCAATACTTAATGTCTGTAAGATCATTATTATTCACCCGACACCAATTTTCGTAGACGTCGTTGGTAGAACGATTGATGAATTTAAGTTACCAATAATAAATGCACATTGCTACCTTTGTTAAATCAGTATTTCCAAAAATTGCGGTTATTTAATCACAATGTGTTCATAAATAATTCATAATGCTCTGCACATAAATATACAACGTAGTATTTTTGGTCCATTAGTATTCTGATTTGAACCAGTAAAGGACTGCTGCAAATACGCTGCGTTTAAAATGGCTCATACCATTACTCTTAAGAAGTGTCACAGTTTGACGCCATCAAATGGCAGCGTCTTTAGTACTGCAAACGGTTATTAATATAAAATTAATATCAATTGCCTTCGATATAAAGCTGAAATACTGTTATCGGCGCACAATATAGCAATTTGTCTTTGATAACACGGTTTGCATGTTGAATAATAACGCCTTATTGGTATACATGTAGATCTAATAACGTATCAATTTTATTACCTTTACCTTATTACTTGTAAGACATGTCAGAAACAATATGTTGGCCAGACAAAACAAAAATGTAGTGACGGAATTAACAGTCATACGTTTGATGTAAAACATTTGTCTGAAACATTAACTAATGTTTCTGAACATTCCTGGTCATAGTCTTGATGATGTTTCGTTTATGCCTATAGACAAAGTTCAAAATAATTGGCAAAGGCTTTAAAAAGAAACTAAATGGATGCACATTAATGGGACTACCTGTCCTAATGGAATGAATTCAAAAGTAATTCATTTTGAATCATTATCAAGCCGATATTCGAAGAAATCACATTTATAAACGAATCACGGCCCGTTTTCAGCTTGTCGTCTTAAAAAACGACTGACAAAATCACGATAAGGGTAGAGATTTTTAACGTACCCATACACGTGTTCTGCACAGAAAAGGATGACATTTGTGGTAAGTAATCGACATGTTGTGCAAAGATTCCAAATACCAATATATTATTGTAATATATTAATCTGTATAATCTCGATGAATTAGGGGCATGTGCATTATTTTGCATTAGGCTAGTTTAGAAAACTTAGCTTTATTGTCATTTGTCGTTAGTTTTCGCGATCGTACATTTTTTTTCATAGAATCATATTGGACAAAACGCTAATCATATGTGGCTTAAAATATTGATTGTTTGCACAAACCATCTAGTGACACAAAAAACTTAAAAATCTTCGGTAAATAGCGGTGGTTAAAAATCAGGTTGATATCAATGAAAAAGGATATTAGAATAACTGAAAACACGCACTTTCATAACAATAACCGAAAGCGCATTGAAATAACCGAAAGCCACGTATTTCCTAAAAGTATATAACAGGTAATACATGATGACGTGTTCATTGATTTATATTATTAAACACTTGATTTAAACATTTATAGGATATGTGTTATGATTAATAAACCATACATTGCATAAACTAGTTCATCATAAACATTATAAATAGCAGCATATGCAATTCATATATCTGTTCGATAACAGCCATTGCATAAGTTCGATATCCTTTTTGATATCCGTTTTATGACGGTCCGAACAATAATTGACACGATATCCATCCGATCAAATGCCGATTGGGTAAACGACATTCAGCCGATATTGTTTTCGATTATATCTGTCCGATAATAACCGTATGTAAGGGCGATATCATATTTTATATCTGCTTGATGACGGTCCGAAAAATAATTGACACGATATCCATCCGATTGAATGCCGAATTAGAACCTGCTCTTTTTCGTCTGCTTTGCAAATGAAAATGGCCTTTTTAGCCGTGTAATACAGTCATTACAAAAAGTGTTATCTTACACATTTGTGAGATACTATTTTGAGCGTTTTCATTGCCTACATATTCTTTGACTGACCAATTGCATTACGGTATTTTTTTAATGACGTCGTCAACATGAAATGACGTCACGTCAGTACACACATTTTAGGATTTATCAACTTATTTTGGTAAAGTTATTAGTTTTGTTTTTCGTTCAAAAGCATGTGATAAAAAAGATCTGACATTCGTTGTCATAACATTCAATATTTTAGTAAAGCAGTCCAGAAATATGTTAATAAAAATTAAAACTTTGCACAAATCGTTTCTTATGGACATCTTACCGATCAAATAAAAAAACGCATTAAAATCGGTAAATTAATGACGTTTTGGTAACATTTTATCGCATAGTTATAAGTATGCAATAGCTGTTGATGCTATTGAGTTGAGTTTCTTTCAAAGAAATTTTAAAATATTTTGAAGATAAATGCCAAGCAATTACATATAAAGTTATATTAGTCTGCCTTGATTTTGTTTCTGAATATAAAACTCCATTTATATACAGTTGAGAAAAAAAAAGCATTCAGATAATTTCAGCAGCTTCATCATGGTGAAGTATGATTCCTGTATTTAATTAAGTAACGTTCTAATCAATTGATTAATGCACATATGTATTATTTTTATTTTCACAAATCTATATATCAATTTAATGTTATCAATAAAAAAAAAAAGATTCCTGCGGCTTTAAAAAGCACTGATCTGTTTGCCTAGGGGCTATATTTTATGACCCATATCTATTGAAATAAATCAATCGGAAAACGACGCTGGGTTTCGGAATGATCGGCTGCAATCGCCGAAGCGGCTAAGCTGATTATATTGGATTTCTAATAGCGCACTAGAGTGGCGGTTATTCTTCCATATGGATTTAACGATGTGAAGATTGGGCGATAATTATCGTTGTGTACTATTTCTTAGAAACGCGAAATGTGGATGATAATTAGCGTTCAAATTTCGAGTGTCTATATTTTTTTAGTGCGAGATCTGCAGAATATAAAAGTTAAAATGCCGGATCGTCGCTGATAAGCCCAGGGCGAAATTTAACTGTCGGAATCGAGATTCTATAATGTAAAGATATAAATACAATGCAGTGTGTTCATCGATTTACAAGAGCGTTTACTTGTATTATACCTCACTTTTGTTTACAATGATTAATTCCCAGTACCTGAGGAAGACATATTTTGACTGCCAAAACATGTTTAACCTTTTTGACAACCTTTTTGACACGTTACCAAGCGAAAGTAATTATCAGGTCATGTGACCGCGCTGACATGTTGAATGTCATTAGGAGCAAACGACCGCTTCAGGTTTATTAGCCAAATCATGAAAATATTGGCTCCCTTGTCGTTACGTCATATAGTCGAGACGTCACTATTCAATATGTAAACACCAGATTCTCTTCAGTTGAAAATTAACTGTCAGAAAAATAGTTTGCAAGTATTTCTGAAAACGAAACAAGATTCAGGCATTCTTCAATCTGCTGTTAGAATTAAACATGTGTTTACCTTTTTTATTTACATTATTTTGTTCGGTATAATAATATCAATATTAAAAGGCATTCGCCTCGGATGATATTCTACTCTCGGGTTGACAATATCATTGTCAAATACGCTGCCATATGATATTTATATATTTTCATATGTACCGATGTCCCGCTCTTGGGCAATTAACCGATATGAAAGTGGTTAGCATGGGCAGTGAGCACATTAGACAGTAGTTTAATTTCCGAGAATGCCATGCGAGACGTACAGTGATCATTTTCAGTCAGTGCGCACACAATGCACGCTCCGTTACTCCTTGACGTGGGTTATTTGACACCAATTTATCTTAAAAAATGCTTTTTCGATTAAAACACGAGTGTACTCTATTTGTACAGAGTTCGTGAATGGTAACTAATCTTCGCCCATCTTCCGGCAATACACAGGCGTTTTAGTGGCTTCAATTCAATATGACATCAGCTTCATTGCTAACAATTGAAAGAATGAAATCAGCTTTATGGATAAAACTCAAGGAATTAAGATGTCCGTCTCTGTTTTGATACACAAACTCTAATAAAAATACTACCAATACGTTAATTTTCATGAAAATACAAGTACGAATATACGATCTCTTAAACATGTTCGTTTTGTTGCGCTTTACTATACACATTTATTTTGTGTTTATATTCCAATAGCTAGTGCGCGTTTAAGAAAGTACAGTTTACTTTCAAATTTCCGCGATATTCTAGAACTATCTAAAAATTATACTCCACCTATAAGTAATTGCCGATCAATATATTAATCTTGATTTATGTCCGTGTCTATTGTAACTTCGTGTTAGAAAGTGAAATATATTTAGACATTTTTTAAAGAACTGCGTGACTAAAAGACAGTGTAAGGTGTGTGTTTCATGATATGCTTTATTATAAGCAATTTGCGGATCTGATATGGATATTATCATTTGTATGCAGTTGCCCCAGAGACGCCTTCGTTTATTTTTCAAACGTGTGAGAAGGATGTCCAGACCAACTATTTGAAGGTGATCAAAGGTCATTACATCAGAGGCACATGTGCAGCTAAGAGTAAACCGAGTCCAACCTATTCCTGGACTCCTTATACTATAGGAATTGCCGATGGTTTCTTTATCAGCAATGCCAGTAGACAGCACAGTGGCGAGTACACCTGCATAGATTATAATGAAATGAAAACAGCATTTGATGGACAAATCAAGGGAACAAATCAATCCAGTTTCCAGCTAGATGTTATAGGTAGGGTTTGTATTTGCTTGCTGTGAAGTTTCGCACTTTAGATGAAACAATTTTCAACTGTGTACTTTTAAATAAACGTGCACCGAAAAGTCGATTTATTGGCTTAAACTAGTTTGATTTCATGTACGCACTGCTTTTCAGAACCACCGGTTGTTCAGTCTTTAAGCAATCCAACAATTTTATTGAAAGGAAATTTGTCTGTCGCGTGCCCTTACACACCCGGAAATGTAGTAGAGACAAGATTTACGTGGTTTCACGCCAATACCCCAATTATTGAATCGGGTAAAAATCTTACGTTGACGAAAATACAGCTCACTGACGAAGGATATTATACATGTAGAGTCAACACCACAATGGAACCCACAGGATGTGGTGTTGTGGGGGCATACGACGAAACGTCGTTTTATGTGGATGTGCAGTGTAAGTAAATAGTAGCGTTTATATTGAATTAATATATACTATAGAAAATACGCGTACCACCTCAGTGCCATTAACAACCATATGAACTATTGTGCAACATCATGTTTTTGTTGTTGTTGTAGATCCTGTCAACATACGTAGATTTTATGCCGATGGGTTCAACTTTGCCTCTAATATTACAATAAACGAAAGTCAAACTTTGATTTTATTATGTGAAGCAGACAGTGACCCCGTAGATAAACTGACACTGGTTAATAATACTATTGATAGTGAACGTTTACTGCGGGAAGAACACAATAACACAATATACGCCACTGTTGTAAATGCAAGATGTGAATTTGATAATGGTGTCTACCAATGTAAAGGAAACAACATCCATGATGCAGTGGAACAAGTGAGAGAAATGGATATCATGATTCTGTGTAAGTGATAGCGATTGAACATGTTTTGATAATTTTTTCTCCGTGTCGCAGTCTTGTAGTAACTAAAGGTAAGCCGAGACCTTCCCCATTTTCTCCACCGATTACCAATGTCTTTAGAAGATCAAATGATTCCGTTGTCCTCGTGTTTACTATTGTGGCGAATCCTCCTCCCAGTGACACATCGGCATATGGTTGGATGAAGAAAATGAAAGAGCATAGCGACTGGGTAACACTAAACACTACTAAAGAATTTCAAATACACATTTCCGAAGACAGACTGCAAACCAACCTCTCAATATCTCAACTACACGGTGAAGACTTTACAAACTATTCGGTCCGTGTTTACAATGGCTTAGGCTCTACAGAACAGGAATTTGTCATTCTAGCAATTGGTATTTTATTTATTATTTAATTCTTACTTCAATTATAGCAACAACTTAATGAATAACTAAATATATTAGATAATGGTATTTTCTCACAATCGTGCAACCAGGTTTTTAATCATAGCAAAACCAAGTGTTTGACAAACATAGACATTATTATAGACAGTACCCTTAGGAATGTCAGGAAATCAAACTTTATGAAAAAAATAAACATATAATTTACATAAAAATATTAATAAAACGTTATCAAAATACTTTGCTTGTATTGTACAGAGCAGCCATGTATGCCACAACAATTTCATATCGTGGACGACGTGGTAACTGAAAGTTATGTAACAGTTGAATGGAAACCGGGATTTGATGGTGGTGAATACCAATGGTTCGTGATTGGTTCCAAAAAAGCAGCTGAAGAAACTTGGAATTTCAAAAGCGTCTCTGCAACAGTTTCTCGGATGACTATTGATGATTTAGTTGCTGGCACCTATTACGAGATTAAAATGTATGCAGAAAATTCAATTGGAAAATCGGATGAGACAACTGTACTAACCGTTGTAACAAAGGCCCCAAAAACAGGTATGCATTGTTGTATTGCTTTTGCTTATTTTTGTGAGTTTTAAATTATCTTTTTTATTTTATACCAAAAACGCATTCCGATGTTGATCACATATTTAATTTTTCTTGGAGTATACTACATAATTGTATTTTGTATGTCTTGTGCACGATTGAGTTCGATGTAATTTGACGTATTTAAATATCACAAATTGACATTGGTTGATCTTAACTATGATTAACATGTTTGATCTGTACAGCATGTTAACGAATATACATTGTTTCCATTTGTTACCATGTATTTTGTAGAACGAGGTTTTTTATCCCTTCAAATACAAACAAGACATCCATTTAGTCTTAATCTAAGTACAGACCGCTAAGATCGCTTTGTTAGTCTTCTTTGTGTTTGTTTGTATTTTATTGTTATTTTTAGTGTGTTTCTTCTTGTCAATTGAATAACTCTGCATTATGTGTTAGAAATTTAAACATGGTTATAATCGCGGATATTAGTCGTTTTTTTTATGTTCGCTTGGCTTATAAATATGCAAACAAAGTGATTCGGCATTTCTGGAAGTTCTATAAAAGAAGCACATTCGTTCAATTATACATAGTTCAGTCAATAATTCGGAAATGTAATGTGTAAATAACATCTTAATAGTTGCTAAACAGTCAACGGTGAGAGTTGATACAAATCATACGCTTTTGTTCTTATTTGTAATTACAGCATTTTAACCTCTCGGCTTCTATCACAACATTTGTAGATTTCATTAACATTACACAAGGCAAATCAAAATGTGTATAGGTTGGACAGTAAACTCACTAAAACAAGTAACAAAACAGTAAACACGCTATGAAAAATCTGTTATATTACTTCTACGTAACCCAACGACGCTTTGACCTTTTTCGAACATCCTACAAGTAAGTGTGCAACGTAAAATGACATTGAATATTATGTTTGCACATTGAGGGATGATCATGTTTTAATGTTGTTCAATATGTGTTCGTATTACACGAATTGAAATATAATGGAATGATACATACCAAATCAATGTTACCGACTATTTTTTAAAGTTAAATAAGGTAAAAACAGTATATAATAAATGCTGTGCACTAAATTATTGTATGTATCACTTAAACTTAGAATTTTCGCATGTATTTGTTGTTATGAGTCGGGTGATTTATTAGTGCCAAATTTACGTAGAATTCAAACACGAGAGGTCGCGTCATTGAATGTATATGTATTTCATAGTACAGTACGTGCCACGCGAGACCCGCATAATTCGCCCTGTCTTGACGAGCCTTCGATCAATATTCGCGAAGCGACGTCACGAAAGTTCGCGACGATTCGCGAAATATAGCGGGCGGCCCCAGCGCGAGATTTCGCGACGAATATTTCACGAAATTTCGTCGCGATTCGCGGCGATTTTACAGGTATATGTGCATCTGCTCTTACAAAAATTAAGAGTTGTACACGTTTTACGGTCTTTTCGCAACATTCTTCATTGTGTGTCGCACAGTGTTTGTTAAATGTAGATATATTAATTTTGTATTCTTTATATTACGGTTAATTAATTAATAATTATATAATAAAGCACTATTATTTGACAGTATTATTTAAAGAAACAGTGAAAACGCATATAAAAGTAACAATGAATTTATATAGTGTGTAAATACGTTTAAGTTTACATTTACAATTCGAACAAGTATCATTAAAATTAACTTAAAATTATAAATCACTTATTGTTCTTTTGTTCAATACAAATAATCACCCCTTTAAAGTGTATGCCACATTTCACTAATTCGCATAATTTGAATTTGATGTCACTTTTACAATAATATTAACTGATGTCAATTTAAATGATTTATTACTTAATCGTTAATTAATTGTTTAGATTGTTATGTGAATGTGTATACGGGGTTTTTGTGATGATTTTAAAAACGCATTATTATCTTATTATTCATGGGCGCGATTATTTCAAACATTCCTTCTTTTAGAATATCTATTCAGATTATTTGTTTACATGTACTTATATGTCATCCTCACCCGTGCACCAGCATATTCAATTTTAGCGTTTTTATAATCATCATAAAGATGCAAATCACCGACGTTTTGACACGATATTTTATAATAATCATATACTTGAGTTGTATTGAATGTGGTTATATACACGTAAGTGACCATAATTATTTGTAGCTAATGGTTTCACTGTAACATGTATTTATAAAATGTAAGTATTGTTTACTCATCGGTTAACAAAATAAATGTAAGTACACATGTATATCAAACGAAAACCATCACAACGGTTATTGTAGCCTCTTCTAAATGTGGTGTTGGCTAAAGAAAACATAACGTGTTCTGCAGACTACCGGTTCCCGATGAGGTGTGGGGGTGAATGCATGTTGACTAGCTACCTTTCTATGTTTTCACATGTTGTGTATATAGGCCTTTAATGTGTGAACTGACGTGTCAATATAGCAAACAAACTGATCGTGGCATCTAAATTGTTTTTATTCATGTTTATGTATTTTGGGATTTATCTTCTTTTTTTTCTAGGAGTCATTTAAAATTCCTTTTCACAACCCGAATTATAATGAGGCCACATATAGGCTACATAAAATAGAAGTACATAGTTATAGTTTATTCAGTCTTTTTATCATAAAACTATAAGTTTATTTTAAGATGGCGACGAATAACCAGTTCTCCGATTATTAAGGCGGTTAACTGGTAATACATTGAATATTCAATTATTCGCGTTTACAATGCGGGGGTTTGTTGAAGAAAATATATATTCAAAAAGTCTTCCTGTGCCGTTAATCCGCACTATCTTATCGCGATTGAGTGTCAGTTACCGACCCGGAGGCACATGTTGTGCGACGGTGGACTGATCTGCGATAGCGGTTCTTAATTGTTTAAAATGGCAGGGGTCGAGAAAGCCTAAAGAGAGCAAACATCTCTTGCAACTATATGTTTTTGTTTGTCAATAAACTCTGTATTGATTCTAATTAATTTGCGTTTAAAACCAAACAGTGAAACTATGCGTTAACAGATATTCTTGTCAATTAGCACATAATAATATTTGCGCTTTCATTCATCTTGATAATAAACTAAAATATAAATGTTGTTGTTGTTGTTGATATAATGTAGGCACGAAAAACGAGCATCCATTTAACGCCTTTTATCAACTAACTAAAATAAATATTGTAGTATTGTATTACTTTTTATTACTGTTTCGTTTTATAATGTTTGTAAATCATGATCCGATACAATGATATATAACTTAATTATTCTAACCAATAACTTTCCATAAAAAGTCGCACTAATCAAGTCATACATGTATTACAGTTAGTACATGTATAATGAATGTCATTAATGTCGATCAATGATTAATGTTCCTTTTCAGTACATGTAATTATTCATATTTAAAAATATGTTTTCACATTGTAGACATTGATCATGGTAATTTTGTTAGTATAAAAACCTTTAAATCCGTGGACTATTTGTCTATATTGTGATTTTTTCTTTACATTGAATGGCGTTCGTTTGTTAATGTTTAAATGTTCTTCCTTTTTCAGTCAATGTGCGCATTTATGTTCTTATCAACGAAGATGGGAGAACCATTGCAAGAGCAATAATATTCGACATACATGTAGATGTACATACATGTACATGTAGGTCGTATTCATATATACACACAACACATGTAACATGTTGAAAGCCCTATACATGTACATTTTGAACCAGAACAAAATACAAGACAAAATCCAAGACTGATCATTTAATTGAAGCCATAAAACAATAAGGGCTTCAAACACAAGCAACATATAAATAAACGAAGTATATATTAAATAATGGACACGAAATTTTACCCAGACACCTATTAACAACAATCTAATAAATAGCATGCCGTGAAAATAATAAAGGGAACATATTTAAAAACAACAAAACACCCTATCACATACCCATTTCGAAATTTCACACGAACAATATTACGTTTATTTTGAATGCTGTTTTTTTCATGTATACAATAAAAAGTGTATTTCTTTTATATTTGAAATCTTCTGCAACAAATGTCACATCTTAATTTGAATGATTTTGTAGCTAATATAATTCAAACACGAATTGTTTATTCACCGCTTAGTGAAATTATTGCGTACAGGTGTGAATTTTACAAATTATTTTCTCGTCACGATTCGTGGCGGGACAAAATTATTCGCCACGAAAGTTCGCGAACAAGCGTGAATTTTCGTCGCTAGAATTAGCGAAATTGTGTGACATCGCGAGCGATCAATCTGCACTTCGCGATCAAATCGGCTCGTCGCATTTCGCGAACTTTGTGGGTATCGCGTGGCACGTACTGTATATGTATCGATTTATATTTTTATATCTTCCTTCGTCTATCTGTAGGTCATCTGATTTTGGTACATAATACTGTTAACTTAATGTTATTGATGCAGAATAAGTACTTTTCACCAATGAATTATTTTTTTGAAGTTAACACAAACATGTATTTTTTAAAAGTATCTAACATAAGAATACTTTGTTGCAAATAATAATCTTATTTACAAACTTTTTAATAAAAGTTATTCGGGGCATTTCCTTATTTTATACCAGTATTTAATCATTCTATATGTAGGATATCTAGCTAACTTACCGTATACGGCAGCAGCATGTTTGCTTGCGTACACATATTGTTTATGCCCGTTTGTCCGTTCGGCCAAGTTACATTTTTTTTAAAGATATATGCCGAAAATTCATTTGGAAAAACAGATGAAACCACAGTGATTACAGTGATAACACGAGCCTTTTCTGGTATACATATTTCTCACATTTTTAAATGAGGGAATTAAAATGTGTTTTATTTTAGAAAATAACATGAATATATCCGTTGATGAAATTTTATTCAAACACTTTAGTGAACAATTAATAGTTAAAAACTTAACCCAAACAATGAACCAACAAAAAATAATACTTATAAGAAACATAGAATCCTATTAATTGGTATTCATCCTTTTGATGTATTTCATTAGATGGCGGTTCATCCCCGTCAGTCGGGGATATAGCAGGAGGAGTTGTAGGCGGCACTCTTGTGGCAGTCATCTTTGTTGGGCTGTGGAAACTAATGAACACATTTAAACGTATGCATACCTAGACTTGTGTTTTATTGTGAAGTTGTGATATAAATAAAGCTCATTTTATTGTGGACTTACTTCGTGGACAAAGATAGACATGGATGTCTTTCTTTGTCTTGGGGACGACATTGTAATTATTGGCATATACTTTTCAGGTAATCCTCGTCATGCCGCTCATTACGATGACTTATGCAGAACTCAGCATGTACTTATAATAATTTAAGAATACAGATATATTTATATTTTACTAATGTATGATAAATATTTCTAACTTTTTTTATAATAAAATATTGGATGAACGATTTTTCAAACATAATAACTTATCATGTAATTGTTTGTTACAGAGCGAACAACCCTGCTGCAATTGCGAGCTCCCAATATGAATCCTGCATAATCGGTATGATAATCAATGTAATCGCAAATAAGTATTTTTATTTAATGCTAATAGTGAAATATAGCAAAATAACAGTGAGATATATCCATATATCACTCACAGTGAGGGACTACTTTTTTAATTTTTATTTGATTTTAACAATATGTTTGTTGTACGTGTTGTCACCATTTATCATATGTAATAACCAAAAAGATGAGTTGTAAAGAATAATAACAGTAAATGTTAAGAATACCTGTCCAATTATATATTGAAGTGCCTTACCTCTTATTTTCACTTGGATTTGTCTCAGTCGTATTGAGCCAAGGAGACTAAGAGCCAATGTATTACGGGTACACATTTTACCCACAAGGTATTGGAGCTGGTCATCGTGGTCCAAACTTAATTTTAACATTCAACATACTTTATTCAATCCTTTGTACTTTGTTAATTCTTGCATCCTACACCTGCACTTGTTGTTTACTATTGATATGAACAGTAGTCTCCCTTTGCGTAAATAATTGCTGAATTGACGGTTCTCCAAAATTCATCAAGAATCCAATGTACCCTTAAGTAATAACTTACGTTCATTTCGCATATAGTTATATATTAGTGTGTGTGTATAAAGTCTTTATATCCAATAACGTTTAAGTGTTTAGGTATTCAATGTGTTATTGTAAGAAATGTTCAATACGTACCTTTATCAAAACAATACTTAAACCTATCAGTGAATGTTAATTTATTGATTTGAATGCTCAACATTATTGAACGACAACGCGTATCCAATATCATGCATTAAAACTGAAATAAATTTAGAAATTGGATTATGCGTTGCCAATATAATATACAGCATAATAGACTGGTGTACTGTAAACACTCTACCATGATAATGCCTACAGTCAACAATTTTGCGGCTTAAATTAGTAAGCCAATTCACGGCACATTTTTGTAGTAATTCAAAAAGTCGAAGGAATGTTTATTACTAAAACCAATTACTACCAATTAAAGAAAAAGTAGTAGTGACATAAAACTGAAAACATCGTGTTTAAAATCACTTCAAAATAATTCAAATGTAAAGAATCTCAACAGCAATAAAATAAACAGACAATTGGCTTGTTTTTATGTGTGATAACGCTCGTGAAAATATTAATTGTCTCCCCTTCCAGTGATGATATAACGCGTTATTTCACAGAACACAAACAAATATCCTCTAAAAAGTTATAGGAACCATACATAATAATGTATGTGAAAAAAACTTACTTATGCATGTATGATATTCATGGTAAGTGCATTTAAGAAATATTAAGTCAAGGTGTCATTCCAGAATCTCAGCCTAGCAGTCAGTACGAGACCCTCGCTGAAACATCGTTTCATGAATATTCGGTTCTGTCACGAGGAAACACACATTAAACTAACACGTTAAAAAATAAGCATGCCAATGTAGCTTCAGCCAGGAAGGCATACATGGTAAAAGATGAACATGCATATGTTAATTTAACATTGTCGAATACTTAAAACAATATACAGTCTTGTTATTGGAAAACTAATATGTTAATGCATCAAGTAAGGGGCCAATTCCAACTATGTGTTTTGGATTCCACTTTGCACTAACAGCAGTTTAAGTAAAAGTGTAAACATATGGTTTATAATGATTGGGTATGTGGAATTCTGAAATATTAATCATAGAAGTACACTCCTGAAGTGCAAATATAAGTAAAAATAGAAGTAAAAAAACGAACAATGAAGATAAATAAATAGTTTTAAGAATTTGCTAGTATGTATTTGTATTTTGTATTATTCCTTTTACGCCTACGGGTTATCACCCACTAGTATTGCTACTGAACAATAAACATTGGCTATGAATGACTTTCAAAAGGTCATGCATAAACACATGTAAAGTAAGTTTTAAACGCCAGACATTTAAAATGTACACAATTTAGGGATATGGTGACTCTAAATGAATGTTGTATATGTATTTCCATATATGCGAGTAACACAAGTGTATTTATCAAGTATATTCAAATATTAAGTCTCAATTATTATTTATGCTGTGCAGTTATTGTTATGTTCATGGAATTCTTGCAACTTTGAATGTTGAATGTAACCCTATTGTAAACCTTTATACAGTGATGTGACGTTTTTTTATCGCTTAGACAACCAATCTCCTAGCAGAGCACCATATACCTCTGCAATGGGCTCAATGGCAAGACTGTTGTAAAAAGCAAACAAATGTATTTAACGCACATTGAAGTTGATTGTTAGGACCGATAGCATAAAAATAAAGAATTAATGCTTTTTTAATTACCACAAATTGGGGCAAATTAATAATTTTGATTCATATTATTGGAACTTTTTGTTGTTGATTTGTCTAAATTCCATGCTTTTCATAATTAACTGTAATTCTAACACTAAATTAAAAAAAAAAAAATGAACCCGTCACTTTAAGGACCGTCTATGAAACTTGTTGCGCATTATTTAAAGTTTGAAATACATAATACATTCAACAATTTACAAACACAAAATTACTCGGTCGGTTTCTGACCACATATTAGAAGGGTAAATCAAACCTATCAGATGCAAGCCTATAATATCCCCTTATTTGTACAACACATACTTCCTATTGGTCAATAAATACTTGTCATACATGTGCATGAGTACACTGACGCAACCAGCTGGAAACCCATGGAGAAATTCCATAAAGCATGTAAACTAGAAATGTCTTGACAATTATAACCGTACAAGTGACCCGGAACGCCCCAATACACATGTGTTGATATTACCGTTGTTTTCGGCAGTAATATGTCAAAAGAGGTTTTTCTATGTATACAGTACATCGAATATATATTTATTTATCAATTGATACCATAAATTAGTTCATTATTTTCGATGTTTTATCGCGATGAATTAACCGTACCCTAGTTTCTGCAACCAGTATTCAGGTAGATTTATTAACACGTATTACCCATAAAAACCCCGTTTCGGTTCATTGGTCAGCCTACAGAGTTGAAACTTTGATGATTTACTGCTGTTAAAATACCAGTTAATAAAAATTGAAATAGGTGGGCTGCATTTATTTTCAGAACCATTCATCTTAATGTGATCCAGAACTACCAGTGATATGGGAATTCATTCAATAACTGTACAGTTTGCAGTATGCACATAAACAGTGCACGTTAGCCGACATGGTGGAAGTATTTCTGAATTAAAATTAACAACACACAGTGTAATTTATTCAAATTATAATTCGTACGCGCCTTCTTTAATGCAAAATAGCTTTCTTATTTGTAATTGTGATTTAACATTGTCCATATCACACTGTTTTGCAACTGTTCTCAAATTTTAAACTTGTGAGCAAGCTGAAATATAATTGGATATTGGCCCGAGTGACACTCTAACATGTACATGCCGTAACAATCCACCATCACCATCACCACCATCAGTAGTCGATTACCATCGTATTTATCGTAGTTAACCTCATTTAAAAATAATAACATTGAACAATAACGTATATGTGAACAGTTTAAACGATTTTACATTATTACAATGTATGTATGTCTGCACACAGTATGCCAACATGTAATCGCTCATATTATGTGTGAAGTATGGTCTATATTCCAAAAATGGGTTGTTGCCTCGAAAATGTAAAAATAATCCACAGTCATTGAGTTCAAGTAAAATAATTGGTTTAGTTTAGCATTGTTCAATGGTATTACGGCTTTTTATATTTGAATTGGATCGTATAAGTATTCGGGAATAAAGTAAAACATTTATTGTATTTACAATATACTTTATATGTGTATTACCAGGGCTCCATAAAAGTTGTTAGGCTAAAGGGTACTGTCCCCCCTGACCATTTGGTCAAAGGGTATTTTACCCCCTGATAATCAGCGTTAAATGGTATTGGAGATTCGTAAACGGTATTTTCAGAACTTCAGATAGGAGTTGGCTTAAAAGGGTTTTTTACCCCATGGTATTAAATGTGAAGGATATAAATGTGCATGTAAATATTGTTAAGTAATTGTAGTTTTTAATAAGATTCATTAAGGAAATTACTTGTACTCCCTACTTAAAATTTTAAAGGGTATTTGCAATATTTTAAAAGGGTATTTACACAGATACCCCTCTTATCTGGAGCTCTGTATTACTATTGATACATTGTATATGTAAAATATGTACATTGTTGTTATTTTAATTTAGAAACATGAAAAATATTTTCCAAGAAAATATGTTTTATTATTCATTTGATAAAGGCCTATCACAAAAAGTGGTATTGCTCTTGTCATATCATATACAATCCTGACATTTTAGTAATTTTCTCAAAATAATGACAATATATTTTAGTAAAAAATCAACAAACATGTCATACTCATCATCATGACACTCATTTATAAATTTGCAAACCATAATCATAATATAGGTATTCGACCGTTATTACCATGTATATTTGTTTTATGTTAATTTAACAAATGTAATGCACTATATTAAAATTCTGCATATAAATATGTTGTATGCTTCAGTATTTAACCATCTGTATTGCTCCAGTGTTTGGTTTTATACAAAACCATAGCATTTCTTAATGTATTTAAATCTAAAAATTTGGTAACAAATTGTATGTGTGTTCACACATTGCCACAAAAATATAAAAGATAATCTGGCGTACCTCATGCTTAGATGAAATAGGAACTAAAATGTTACAAACATACTTATTAGTTTACTCTCTGAATTTAAACACACATTTAGGAATATGTATTAACATTTAAAAGTATGTATTAGCGAATGAAGATCTCTGTATCTTAGTCCAATATGAGGTGCATCTTAAATGAAATTGTGTCGATTATGTCCATCCATGTTGATAACTTCTGCTTTTCATAGTGGCTAGTAGTGGAATGCGATGAGATCTGCATCTGTTATGCCGCACTCCGCATGGGACATAAACTCTGAAATAAAGTATCTTATGTTTTGTTTACATGAATTTAAATGTAAATAAGACAATTTTTAGAGTTTTACCCATTATTAGACTAAGTTGAACATATGATATTTTTTTAGAAATAAGTGAGTGTGTATATACATTTGAACATATACCTTTTAATTTCTTTCAATACGGAACAAGCATTAGCATCACTGCATGTAATGATCATTAAAGTAAATATACAAACAATTCATATAGTAATCACATTACAATACCTAAAATAGTTATTCATCTTCGCAAAATAATAATAAGAGAATGTGTCTAGTGGCCCACTTGAATAACTCTTTACACATATACACTAATATTTCACCATATAGACAGTTAATAATCATTTGCAAAACACTAAATCATTACAGCTATATAATACATATAAAGCTTACACTTTTCCTATCACACGCATACAAAATACAACGCATATCAACATACAAAATGTGGTGTGGACTTCACATAGTCTGTAGTTCCGCCTCCCGCTGCCTCCCTGCCTCTTCACATATGTATGTTAGAACTGCAGCAATAGAATCATGGTGCACAATAGAAGTACAATTATGATTAACATACTTTCTATAACAAAGATAACAGAGCAATGCAATCTCGACTTCAGGTTCCAGTGAACACGAAAGTCAATACAAAATAATTACAGACAGAGCATTTCTCATTTTTAAATCACTTGTAATGCATAAATAATACACAATATCAACATTACAAATCGTACTAGCCTTTCATAAGAAATATCAAATGATGAAATAAAATATGCAGCTCTATGACAAAAAAATGGCTGCTCACACATTGACTGCCCAGAAGGCAATGAATGAAGTATTGAACAATAATGGGATATTGTCACCTGACTAAACAGGGTTTAAAATCACTCATCTTTGACTATTGGTCGGTATGGTCAATTGAAGATAAATTAAAACCAATTTTCAGAATTAATAGAAAATTTTACCTGGTTACAGATGAATTACAGGTTATTTGTTCGCTTGGTTGGCTGTTGTATTCGTGCTGCAGGTAATTGTGCATCAAGGCCTCGTTTCCTTGTTGACAGAAGCAGTACATTTTGATCACTGCTGCTTTGTCAGAGTGTACTGAGGGTTGATTCTGGCGCTCTTTTATCTGCGGACATAAGGCACATTACTACGTAAATTTCTGATTTCATGAACTGGTAATTATTATAAAAAGAAGACTATTGAACAATATATGTGAAACATATTATAAGTCGTTCGTGAAACTAACGTATATGCAAAGAGTAAATGAAACATGTAAATAAATTTAGATCATTTAATTAGTTAATATTTATTGTGGAAACATGCCAGACACATGTACCAAATTATGTTAGTTCGAAGTAAACCAAACAACGACAGAGCACTCCTTCGTTAATATTTCTGAGACACTAGTTTCAACAAATTTGACATCCGAATACCGGTGTATCCAAATATTATATCACACATGGGGGTGCCTTGTGTGTGAGTCGTTCTATCGACATACCTTTATTCACATTGGTGTATTAGAAAATAGATAACTTGTTAATATAATTACGCTTCAAAAATAAGTTCATATAAAAAAAGTAACATAGCATGTAAGCAAGTATTGGACCGTTGAAATGTCAAATGTTCATATCCGGTTTATGTAAATAAGTTAGGCGTGAATGCACTAAAATCGGAATGATTACACAGAAGTAAACTTGCCGTGTTTAAACTACTGGTTGACATTGAGTGGAATATAAAATAAACAAACAACGGCGCTGATTGTTTTTTCAGATCTTACTTTATTGTCTTCTGTAGTTAAGGAATTATGAATCTTCTGTAACATTTAAGGAGAAAACACTTAAGTTAAAACTTGCTTGAATAATACTTACATTTTTCTTAGATATTATGGCAAAACCTATACTCTCAACAAAAGTTTTAACGCATCAAATGGAATAAATTGAAATTGTTGGTTTTTCTTTAGTTATAATAATTTCAGCTGGGAATGTCAGCAATGGTTATTTGAGTTATACATGCATGTGTTCCGTCCAAAATATTGTAAAATATTCGCAAAACTTTCGTGTTTACAATGTCGCAGCTAAAATGTTTATAAATAAACGAAATACAACAATTTGCATTTGGAGCGTTATAAATTTTGTTGAGTTTATATAAAGTCTTGTTTACAACTTCGGTTAGATTTGTACACAGATTCTTCGTGCACTATGAATATGGCCCCAAAACCACAAACCAACCAAATACACCCAAATGAAATTACAAGTATGCGCGGCAGAGAAAATAGGTTCTATAATCATACGCTTAAATAGTATACGTAATTTATCTGTATTATAATAGTCATTGGGCACCAGCGAAATACGATTGAAAAATAGTCAATAATAAAGTATTTTCACATAAAGTAAATGTAAATTATTGAATATGTACTAGCGCATGCATATTAATAATAGTAGTGAACTTGCAACTAGTTGTATTAATACATTATGAGCATTTTTCAGTTCCGATATCAGTAATAATGTGTGTACGCTCTGAGTGTAGGCATGAAACTTGTTTATTTTGTGTAGTTCTTTCCAAAGCATACATACACAAGCTCAGGATAACACAATCCCACACATTATATATTGTTATTATTACCGATAATTATGACAGCATTTTAACGTTGAGCGGTGCTTATTCTATATAAAAAGTTGTATATATTTTGGAACATAATATGCAGCGTTGCGGCCAACACAACGATAGTATAAATTACGTCTTTATGCCATACGCTTATTAATTCTCAAACATTGTCCATGGTACTTTATACATGTAATGTTCTGCTTGTTCTTTTGCGTGAGTACATAAACAAATACATACTTAATGAGTGTCATACAGCAGTTCATGAAGGATAGCCTGCATAATGTTGATTGTTGAACGTTATAGGTACCGGTATGTTTTCTTTTGTCGTGTTGCTGCCCGTCTGTCTATTTGGAAACCTATTTTGACGCCTTAAGGAATGCTAAATTTAAAGTTTATGTATTTCTGGTGATTTTAGTTCCTTTATATCATGTATGTGTGTAATCATGCGCTCAACTCATTATTGTGTTACGAATCAGTGTTTCGGTATTATCATTTGAGATGAAGATTTAATGCCAATGCTGACAACATGTTAAACAACTCTCGCCATAGAAACTGTTGTAGTGACGTCATTTCAATGCAACATCTCTTATTTACACACCAACGTGTTTTTTGACAAAACAGAATGGTCTGTATAAAGGACACAAATTGCACTTTATGTATACTGCCATTATGTCTACTAGAAAATTAAACTGTGTTGGCCGCAACGCTTGAAATAACATTTGAAATACAAATATTTTTAATAGACCTATATGATAAAAGGGATTTAAATGCATTCTGAAGATGTAAAAGATACATATATTACATGTGCACATGCTTAAACAAACAGCATCATGATATTATTATTTGTTTTACGCTATTGGGACAACCCTCGTCATTGTTACGCCATCGGGAACTCGGACAGCACTTTAATTAAAGTGTGTAAACATTAAACTGGCTTGCGATGTAAATTGATATAAACATCTTTCGTGATCAGAGAAAATTTCTCGTTTCACCCCTGGCTGAGCCACTCTTGAAAATATCTGTTTGTATGAAAATTCCATAAATAAAATACTAGTTTACACCGAAATCAACAAATATCCTTTAGATACGTTTTAATAAGTGTTTAACTTACATATTAATTATACACGTCAATCTTAGTTTATTTGCACCAAAAGCAAACTGACGTTCATATCGTAGTCCGACATCAGCCTTCGACAATCAATCATTGCAATTTTCCTATTTGGGAATAAATGACTGTAGGTCCTGGACTAGGAAAGCCGTAGGTTGTAAAAATTAATCTCAACATCAATATTCCTTTTACACTCGAACTATATTATCGATGCAGGTATATATAAACACGTATATCTTATACACATACGTTTGTTTTTATTGGCAGTTGGTGTATTGATAATAATTTACTGTGTTGAAATGTATTAACGTATAATCCTAATATTTACACTAAAGGCGCAGAAGCTCCTGTATTAACATCCAATTCAACATCGGTTAAAGTCAACGAAGTTGTTCAAATAGCCTGAATGCATTTAACCGAAAGAGTTGTAGACTGGTGGCGCCAACCAGCAGGCGATAGTACGTTCCGAAACATCCTCACAATCGGATACGTTGGCAGCGAATGTACAATTATACCTGCGACGCTACCGGCTGAATTTTCGAACTGTGGGTGCAGCGGATCGACAACATTAACGTGGACACTGAAACCCTTGATCTCAATCAATAACAGTGACAAGTGAAAGTGCTCTGTTGCCATGAATTTTCAAGCGACATACAGCAATGAAATAACATTAAAATTAACTAGTAAACGTCATACTTCTGTTGCACAATTCGCAATACATATACTTTTTGTCGAACATTTGTTGCATTATATAAGTGTGTTCAATTCTATCTCTGTGTAATAATACATAAGCTTGGCACGTGCTCATTTTATGATCAGTTAGCTCCACTATGCCAAACAAATTGTATGGATAACGACTCTTCGTGTAAATTTTGATGCGGATATCAATAGTGATGGATGGATTATTGTTGATAATATACCGCAATAAGCCTCTTGTAAATGTATTGTTTGATAGATATAAATGTAAACAACAATTATAGCACATTCAGTATAATTTATTGCACTGCACGTGTTCGTATTTTTAAATTTCTATAAAACCAATAACTAATATACACGTTTGAATAAAAGCAAAAAATTAAACTCAAAGTTACATGTATATTAAACTTGCAATCCAAAAAAAAAGCACGCACATTTTCGGAGTTGAATTTTCAAATTTAATGTTATTTCATGTAGTTATGTATGATCCAACTATATGAACTAAATTTAAATCTACATTTGTGTATGTTTTAGTAAAGTATGAACCATGTGTTTGGCACCGTTTTTTAAATTCAGTTAGGATGCATTATTGGCGTTGCTCGGTATGTAAATCAGACAATGACATCGCAAGTCGGTCGTCTTATGTAGGAAGAAATTCTCGAGTAATATCCTATACGTACAAAGACCGTCTTACGAAGTTAATAGCATACTTACATCACAAACTACTCCAACAAGTATGGTTACAATATGGAATGTATCACATATATGGTTCTCACTGAAGCAAAATCAGGATACTATTGGCTTCAATGTGATTTGGAATTTATCATACATGTTCTGAAGAAAATAAATACATATCATTAAACGATATTTTATAATTGTCAAAACTGATCATTAATTTATGGATATTATTTTATAACACAACTGTACAACTAGGGCGTTCATTCACGAAACATTATACTGATGTTAAACTTAATTTCGGACGCCCGTTCTATGTAGCTAAATATTTGTTATATATGTCCTTATTATATATTTGATTACTCATAACAAGCTGAACGGCTACCTAATGAATTAACATGAATGTATGCATGTATGATTATTTAGATGCGACATATATCGCTAATTTTTTTTGAATATGTGTTTGTATTGCTTACATGTACATCTATGTCTGCGTGACTATGAGTGCACGTTATTATATTATTTGTACTTCACCAATCGCATTGAATACGTATTTGGCATTTTATAAATACAAACTTATAACAGTGATACAGACAGGGTATACAAAGGAATGATTAAATGGTATTAATACGAGCATATTTGATTTGTTTGGTTTCAGTTTGGTGTCACAATTATACATATTGCATTAGTTCCAGTGAACTATGTAACCTTGACTCCGGCATTACCAACATTTTTCGTCCTACCCAGCGTAGCAATCAGTTACATACGCTTTGTACCATCAACGGGACGTCCAGCACCCATCATCACCTGGTAGTTAGATAACAGAACACCTTCTGACTACACGGATGATGTGGACCTTACTGGACACAGAAGCAGTTTAACGATTGGAGATGTGACGACGAGCAGCCTTACATTTATCCCTACCCATGAGTACCACGGAGCCAGAATGTCTCCAACGGATATGGGACAATCATATCCAACAGAACACTGCTTATCGATGGGCTGAGTAAGTGTTGAATGTCAAACAAATAAGCATTTAAAATTAGTTATGAATCATTTATTGCATATTGATTTAACATTGCGCTGTATACAAAAGTGCACAGTTGTGAACACGGACATGTGTTGCTCAAGTCTTATCCAAAACATCCAGTTTTATTTGATATAATATTACGAATAATAATACTAATAAGAAGAAGAAGTAGAAGAAGAAGAATAGGAATAATAATAATAAACGTTTATACTTACTTGTAGTACAGCACTATTGTGTCGTCGGCACATGCACTGTCGTAAAGAAGTGTTCATTAAATTACATCTTTAAATATTGACAACTGACACCTAAACCTTACCTTCCAGCAACTTCTATATTTTTGATTTAGCAAATGCGTCTAAGCCGACAATTCTGTAGAAAATCTTCATTGTATGTGAATCTATTTTTGTGATAGAAAGCAGTAGTGTATTACTACAAAGTACCTCTTCTGAAAACCCGACGCCGAAAATGTCATGGACCCTATCAAACAGCACAGTTATTAACTCCACATCGATATCACTTAAATGGGAAGAAAGTGAAAACACAGACGTGGTCACATGCAATGCCGCAAGTGTTATGCAGCCAACATATAGATCCACGAAACCAACAACACATACAACAATTTTACTTGTCCATATTTTACGTGAGTTCCCAATTTTGTTCGTTTTTTATGTGTTATGCATGAACATGTGTTTCGAATAGCATAACCCTCATCTGATGACATCGTATACTAACAATGCCAGCGTATTGGACAATCCATTAATCACGTTTCTATTGCAACGAATACAACACAACCACTAAAACGAAACTTACGTGTTTAGATTAAGGGCCTTTATATCCAACAAAGTAATATGTTCTACAGACATAACCATTGATTCACAGGTTTGCATTTGTTTTAAAATTGCGGTTTATTATAGTTTTTGGTATTTACAGCTGATGTGCATTGTATATATTCTAAGAGGGAGGAGATAACCATTATACAAGTTATATTACAGTGAAACTAATACAGTGATTAAATCCGATTTCATAAAATTATATTACTATTGTACCTGTATACAGTTTATTAAAAATACGAGTTGTATATGAGTACTAAAACAATTTTTTTTAAATAAAAATCTTAACTATATTTCAGAATACAAATGTGTTCGCAAAAATATTCAGTATTACTCATAGCGAACAGTAACAACTTCATTTTCTTTACTATTGATCCACCATCTACCCCAACCTGTAAAATCGGAAAGCTACTTATAACATCATATTATCTACGGACTGTTAAAAAGAACCAATGACGTGTACGAGCAAGATCAACCCTTCTCCCTCACGTAATACATGGACACTGCAAGTGGGAGAGCAACAAAACGGACAACAAATCACGATTCCAAATGTACAGTCAAGCGGTGATGATATATACACATTGGAAGTTATCAATGAAATGAACGCAACTTTCGCACAGCAGGTTGTTACTGGAAATGTCACTGCGTCATTTACACTATTATGTTAGTATCTATGTTGAAACAATATGTATCAATATTGTTTCAGTTAATATTGCTCAATACCAGTCCCAATAATTGTTATATTAATAGTACCAACAATGCATACGGAGTTTATAATGGTAATGTTTTAATCAGTAAATGCCTGATAAAATAAACATGTACATTCTACTTATAACTAGGTAACAATTCTAAAACATGTATTGATCGTTTTAGAATGGTCATTCACTGCATTTTATTTATGTTTCATCTATTGCAGATCCTGTGACAGAACTGTCTCTCTATCTTCAACGGATTGCTGAGCAACACATCAACAATACCACCATTAGCTTTGTAAGAGGTCGAGATGTCCGTTTAAGATGCCTTGCGTTCTCGAATCTCCCTGCCAGCTATGTATGGACATCGACTGGTGTGGTGTCGGCATAATGTTTATAATGACGGATACAATTGTTTAAATGTGTACTGAAAACAATTAAGTATATTGATAAGATAATAGAAAAATAAATAAAATGCGATATGGAAAATCCATAGGCGTATTATGGTTTATTACTGGCATTGCACTGGTTGTGTTAATACTACTTAGTTATTCATTAAATGTATATACATACGTAGTAGTGTTTAAAACATTGTGATAAATGTTTGTTTATAGTATGCTATAGGTCTGTAGGATCTTTGCGGATATTCACATAACACATTTGTTTATGTCATCAGTGTAGTTCTTTTGTGAATCATTTGTGTGAACAACAGGTGATGGATGCATTTTGGTTGGATTATTCCTCATTTGTGGATCTGATAATATGTTATCACGTGTTACTAGTTGCCCCAGATACACTGACGTTTACATTTCGAACTTGTGGGAATTATATCCAGACAAACCATCTGAGGGTGATCCAAGGTCATTCCGTGTACCACAAGGAGTAAACCGAGCCCAGCGTTCTATTGGACACTTGACACATTTGGGATTGGCGATGGTTTCTTTATCAGCGCTGTCAGTAAACATTACAGTGGGGAGTATACGTGTATAGCGTCTAACGAAATGAGCACAACATTTGAAGAAAATATCAATGGAACAAATCAATCCAGTTTCCAGATAGATAGTCTAGGTATTTATTGTATTTGTTTACATGTACGTTGGATACTTAATACTACAAAATGTTGAAATCGACAAACCATACATACATTTTTGTCAGTGAAGGGTATGATATTAAACAGTACATTTCATTTCAGCACCAGCAGTTGTTCAGTCGATTGACAATAGAACCGCTTTATGGGAAGGAACAATGTCTGTCACGTGCCCTTACACACCCGGAAATCCATCAGAAACGAGGTGCATGTGGATACATGTCCATACATTTCACGTAGTGGGATTGGAGAGAAGCCTTACGTTGACGAACATACAGCTTGCTGACAAAGGATATTATACATGCAGAGTCAACACCACAATGAAACCCACAAGATGTGGTATTGAGTAGATATATGACGAAATATCGTTTTCCCTGGATGTGCAGTGTAAGAGAGTGTTATTGGGTTCATTGGAAAAACTTACATGTAAAAAAGAAATTTCATTATAGATAACGAAGAAACAAGAACGTAATTTTGTGTTTACATTATTATTAACAATGAAATGCATGTACCGTTGTACCGCTATTTATGTTGTAGATCCTGCCAAAATAAGTAGATTTATGCCGAAGGGTTTAACCTAGGATCCAGCATTACCATAAACAAACGACAGACTATGGCGTTATTCTGCGAAGCTGACAGTGACCCCGTAGCTAAATTGACACTCGTAAATATTACGCGAGGCGATGACGGTTTACTCAGAGAAATGCATAATAACACAATATCCACCATTGTTATAAATGCACGATGTGAATTCGACATGGGTGTATACCAATGTAAAGGAAAGAACATCCATAATATAGTTAAACAAGTGAAAGAAATGGATATCATGATACTGTGTAAGTGAAATTGATTGTAACGTTGTTTATCTATCCTTCGTATCGCAGACTTGTAGCTTTAACGCGCAATAAAAATCTTTACTTTGTATTATTATTTTTGTACCTGAAGGTGCACCGAGCACCGAGACCTTCACCATTTTCTCGGTCGATTACTACTGTCTTTAAAAGATTAAATTATTCCGTGTCCTCGTGTTCACCATTGTGTCGTATCCCCCCCCCCCCCCCAGTGATGCGTCGGCATATGTTTGGCAAAGGGAAATGAAAGAAACTGGCGCAACTACACCGTGAAGACTTTACAAATTCTTCGGTCCGTGTTTACAATGACCTAGGCTCCACAGTACAGGAATTTGTTAATTCGAGCAAATGGTATGTTTATTCATTCATCATTTTTAGATATCTTCAAAAATAGACCTACACTAATTTATAACTGACTAAATTTATAACTGATCAAACAATAGTATTTATTGCTCACCTTATCTAGCAAGCATTGTTTTTTTTATCATGGCAAAATCAAGTGTTTGACACACATAGAAATTATCATTGACGGTACCCTTAGGAATGTAAGAAAATCGCACTTTATGAAATATTAAACATGTATTCAACATAAGAATATGGATGAGCCATTATCAAAACACCTTGCTTGTACTGAACAGAGCAACCAGCAATGCCACAACAATTTCATGTCGAGGATGACTTGGTAACTGAAAGTTCTGTAACCGTTGAATGGAATCCTGGATTTGATGGAGGTGAAGACCAATGATTTCGTTATTGGTAACACAAAAGCAGCCCATGAAACTTGGAAGAACGCAAACGTCTCTGCAACAGTTACTAGAATTAACATTAATGGATTAGTTGCAGGGACCTCTTATGAAGTCAAGATGTATGCAGAAAATTCAATTGGAAAATCAGAAGAAACCAAAGTGATTACTGTGATAACAAGGGCTACATCGGGTATGCATTGTTTCCTCGTTTTATTGCTTTATATATTTGTCATTTTAATATGCTTTGTTTTGGTTTAGACTATACAACATGAATATGTCTGGTTATGAAATATTGCTTAAATATTTAAGTAAACTGCTATTAATTGTGATAAGAATTTGTGTATAAACTAAATTCATTGATAATTAATATCGAATAAATGGACGAAACTTGTCGCAATAAACGACATAACAAAAAAAGAAACATATTACAAACATTATCAAATTAATTCGTATATAGCATTTTACATAAATCAATAGATAGAAGTTATTATTCGTCGATCGGGGCTGATGTTGGTAGCGTTGTAGGAGGAAGTATTGTGGCATTCATCTTAGTTATGATGTTGAAATTTAGGAACAAATTTGAACGTAAGTAATATTATAATGGAGTTGTGTTTTATGGTGATGTTCGATTTTAAGGATTAGCTATATTTTGTTTAATTGTTGCAAACATAAAATTCCATGTGCATCCTAGTATTGATGTTCCTATTTTAATTACCGAAGCATATATTTCAGGTAATCCTGGCTCTACTGCTCATTACGATGCCCTATTTAGAACCCAGTCCGTATCTATCTTTGCATTGTGTATTAAGAACATTTATTATTTGTGTATTGTTATACTTATTTTGTTTAACTGCCTATTGCATTTATAACTTGTCTAATGAAATACTGTGAAACAACTCAGTATATAAAATAATATTTTGTTACAGAGCCAACTCGAACGCGAACTCCGAATACGAATTCTGTAGAATCGGTGTGATCATGCTCACCATTAAGCATAATGAGCCTTTAAGCGTAGTTATGATTCAAAACCTGCATTCTATTGTATTGCATGCATGCTATACATTGCTTAAATTGTATAAAATCAACATTTAATATGGATCGGAATAACGAGTGGCTATGACGCCTTTACGAATTATTTAGCCATGATAATTACGATATAATGACAAATTTCAACGATTATAAACGGCCCTAATTACGACATGTTATAAACCAAAGTCATGCTTACTTGATAATACAAATATGACATAGGCTACTCGTAATTACGGGTAACGAAAGTATGACATTATGTCGCGAATATGAGTTTATATGTAGTAATTACAAAATTAAATAGGTGTTTTACCCATTTGCCAACGGGCGATTGCCATATACAACTGAATGGTTAAATATTTAAAAACAATTCGAATCATGGTTGTTCATTATTTTCAGAAACCTCGTCTGGAAATCAGTACGAAACACTCGCTGAAACTTCTTGAATATTTGGTTTTGTCACAAGGTAACAAACAAGAAGCTCAATCGGTGAACAAAACACTATGCAATAACGTTTCGGACAGTGAGTCTGGCTTGGTGAAAGAAGAAAATGCATATGTTAATATAAAATTGTCCAACACTTAACACAACGTACAATATTGCTATTGGAGTATTATGTTAAATAATATATTCATCAATTACATTGTTAATGCGACATATGATGGTAGAACGATTCTACAGAAGGATGATGCTAAAATTTGTTGGGCAGAATGTGGTAGGATGACATGGTGAATATTGATTATTTTACTCTTAGTTATATGGGACTACTTTAATAATATACTGTGAAATGTTCATGCACATGCCGTCGCTGGTAGAGAATACAATGGGTCTCATTTGTAACATAGAAATCTGTAACTAGCGTCTATAAAATGTAACATGTAACATTAAAGTAGCGACTATTAAACATACATTGATGACGTCTAAGGACACGAACTGTTAACAAACCATTTCGGTCTGATCGCGGAATATCGTAACGTTATATAAATAAAGAAAAATACGTATAGCATGAAGTACGGATAATGACAATTAGATAAGCGCATACCATAGGTATGTTTTAATACATTTATATAGAACTCTTACTTTGTAGTTTTGCAACTTAGTTGAACACTACTTATAATAAAGTATGTTGTTGCAATTTGTTAACGCATACGTATTTGTTGACAGATTTGAATACATTTTTAGTAAATTAGGTATGAACAACCAAATGCATTATAACATACAGCTGTGCGTATTGTATGATTTAATACTTATAATATTCTAATTGCGAAATGGGAAAAAAAACTTTCTACAGACAGACATGGAACTAATGATGAAAATACTATATTGTGCAACATGAAACTGGATGCAAACATATTGTTGCTTTTACAATGACTATACGGTTATAGCGCGATGTTTTTGACATGAATTCTGCGATATTACAGGACGATAAGCAATAAGTGAATTTCAAATAATTAAACGCAAACCGAACAATAGCATTTAAAACTAAAATGTAAAATATTTGATGTTCATAAACTAGCCATGCATATTTTATGGAACATCGTGACTGTCTTATGTCGTCATGATTCGTGTCGTCTTCTTCAGGATTGTCTTATTATGTCAAAAAGACGTGTCATTATGTTAAAACAGTGTTTCATCATGTGCTATGATCAGGTGAACTTGTCAAGGGAATATGTTATTATGTCAAAAAGACGTGTCATTATGTTAAAATAGTGTTTCATCATGTGATATGATCAGTTGAACTTGTCAGAATAATATGCTATTATGTAAAAAAGACGTTATATTATGTTAGAATATTGTTTCATCATGTGATATGATCGGGTGAACTTGTCAAAAGAATAAGTTATTATGTCAAAAATACGTGGTATTATTTTAAAATAGAGTTTCATCATGTGCTATTATCGGGCGAACTTGTCAAGGGAATATGTTATTACGTCAAAAAGACGTGTCATTATGTTAAAATAGTGTTTCATCATGTGCTATGATCAGTTGAACTTGTCAGAAGAATATGTTATTATGTAGAAAAGACGTGTTATTATGTTAGAATAGTGTTTCATCATGTGCTATGATATGAACTTGTCAAAAGAATAAGTTATTATGTCGAAAAGACGTTTCATTATGTCTACAACTAAAATCAACTTTTTGACTTTAATGTCATTTACGCATGCTTTTATGTCTAATCTTATCGGTACTGTATGTTTTTTCGCAATTGTAGTGAGTGCATGCTATTTTAGCTCATCAACAACAATGTCATTTGAACAAAATAACATACCGTTTATACAAAATGAATTTACTTTAGACTTGATTAGACACTGTGACAACAAAATAAAACTTACAATTGACATGATAGCACTTTTGAGTAACACAATTACTCGAAAAGTATGCAACATGAATTAATAACACATCATTTGGACATAATAAGACACAGTCTGAACAAATCAACAGCATATATTTTCAACTTTTAAACATGAAATAATAACACACTACACTGACAAAATCACTCACTGCACTAACATGTTAACTTGCTCTTTTGACATGATCAAGCGACATTTTAACATAACAACACAACAATTTGACATAGAAAGTCACATAGTATACATGGAAACGCCTTGCATTGATAAAACAACACGTGTAGATAATATAATAACACATGCGAAAGACAAACTCACATTATGAGATTTCAAGATGAACCGATATACTGACAAGACAACATTAAAGTTTGACATAATAGCATATTCTGCTAACATAAAAACATAGCAGATGACAACATAAGACAGTCCTGGCGTTCCATAATATTTGTTCTCATTTTTAATTTGGATATGCATTGGTTTGGTACGTGTATTGTATGCATGTAAAACTATGGTTAATAAGTTGGAGCAATATGCATACAGTAAGTATCGTTATGGATATGTTTTGCCGAAAACATTTACTAATAACCAAAACCACAACAATGTTTGGATAATTAATCTTCGATGCAACATCTATGCTAATTTTATAGAAAGGTCAATTCGCTCGAATACTTTCCTTTAACATGTTTTGGTAAACTATTATCGTGGCTCTGTCAGTGTACGTGTAGGTGTATCTCACTTAGATAATTAATGTTCTTACTCTATGCTTTAAATATCTTGTTTTTCAACAAACACAAGACAATGACACAAAACAAGAAACAATCAAATAACAGTGTTGCAGTTTTGTTATTGGGTTAATATTTGCCGTCGAAATAACGTTGACTATTGTTTAAACGCACGTTTAACACGATACCGTTCAAGTTTCAAGTTTCGGTTAATGCATGTATAGGCTATTGAGCTAGCGCAGTGGTTGGGACACTAACTCCACACCTAGGCGGTCGGTGTTCTATTCCACGTCGAATTAATTGTTTATACACACTTTTCGATGTGTCTCTAAATGTACATAAAGTAGGGTTGATGGGACAAACAAGGGTCCATATGTGGTACTTCGGCGCGGAAGGAAGGACTACGAAAATAAGTCATGTAAGTATGTCTGCTTGAAGAGATTATTTTCGCAGAGAATGACGCCATAATATTTTACACACTCTTTGGTTGACCACAAAATGATGAAATCCGTATCTCTGCATTAAACATATCATTACATAAAATTAGACGACAATGTATTGAACTAAATTGCACATTAATACACTAAGACATTACTTTTTAATATTTTCTTTTATAAACCACGTTATTACCTTTCAAACATTATATGTTCTAGATCACATAGATGATTAGATGTATACATGTGGTTTCATTGATGGATTTTTCGAGGAAACGACGGACAGATACTAGAAGTCAGGCAGGCGTGAGGGCAACCAGGAAGACAGTCATGTAAGCAAGCAGACGTACGGGCAAATACACAGACGGACGGACGGATCGACAGACAGACAGACACACATACAGACACACATCCTGACAAACACACAAATTGACACACACACACAGACAGGCAACCAGGAAGACAGGCAGGAAGGCAAGCAGACGGATTGACAAATATACAGACGGATCGACAGACAGACACACACGCAGAGACAAACACAAAGATACACAGACATATAATAAGTAGGTAATCATGCTGTTATATAACAAAACAAGCAATGCGTGTCTAATAATGTTATTAATTACTTACGAGGCTAATGAATGCAATACAACTGAAATAAAAGTTACAAATAAACAACCAGACATCTACCGAAAAAAAAACATTAAATGGACAAATTCACAAATTGGCAAATTGCCTATGTTTAATTGTTTTGTCACAGATTCCAACAAAGACACGATATAGCACTCTTGACACAGAATCATGTTGGAAATGTGACGTTTGCGGACAATCATCAATTTAGATAGATAAAGTGTTTGTAACGATTTTCGTCGGCAGTTTGGAAACATGTGTATCACTTATAGAGCGTTAAAACAAACATTCATAGTATACGTTTAAATGGTTCAGTTGCTCGCGTGATATATTTTTGATCCCAGAGTTCGAAGTTTTGAGACCCAACGAAAGCACCTGTTGTTACTTATTTTGGTTTTCTTTACATAATGCTGCTGTTTAATAGCCACGAATTAGAACGACTAAGTTTTGTTTATTGGGCGATACAGAACGCTAATGCGAAAATTATTTCGATTGTAACATGATTTAACGAATATGAAGGCAATTGTAATGGGAACTACTTTTTACTATGCTCCGCTAAGAATCGGGACTTCTTTTGAGTTGTTTATTGGGTAGTTTAACAACGATACTTTTTTTCTTTGGCTAAAGAAAAATTAGCAAGTATCATGTTAGAATAGATTTTAACGTATGAATTTCCAAACAGTTTTTTTTATGGAACTCGAGTATGTCATAATCCTGAAAGAAGTACAAACATCACTAAACCTATAACATCGTTAGAGTAGTGCAGAACTGATAAAAAGGATGGATAGAATACATGGCCACATTCAATTTTCACACTGTCAGCAATCGATATTTGACAGTAGTTTCGTTATGATTTTTTTCTAAGAAAATTGTCGGAAGGTTTTATAGTAAATATCAACACTAACAACAACAACAACAACGACAACAATCATAATTGCAGTACGTATCGTGTAGTCCACTTGTTATTCAATGGGAAAACGGTTTGTAAAAAATCTGAGAAAAAAGCATATAATTAAGTACTGCAGATCACCAGTCAACCCTTATTCGCCTAGCTGTAAGAGGAAATAATATTATGTTAATGACAGGAACGTTGAGAACTCTTAATAAAATTAATTATTTCGTTCGATTATTCTAGACAACGTAGTTTTTTTTCACGCGGCCAATTAATGGTATAAATGTTATTTTCCGTTAATCATTAATGATTCGTATTCACGAAAAGTTGTTTGTTTGACGAATTGTCTTACATCGATGTTGCGTTAAACACATTGTCCAGTATACATGTGTAAATATTACGTTGTTGTCTGTTAACCTTCCCACCATACACAAAAAACAGGTCTACTGTGCCAACGTTACGATAACATGTGGCTGCTTAATAGTAGGAGTTAATTGGAGTTACAGGATATACATTTTAACAACATATGATGAAATAAAATAAGTACACAGGCATAAGTTCTATGACATATCTCTGACGGGGACATTTTACTGTTACGACTTTCCATTAAAAAGCCATATATTCTTCTCTGCTAACATGATTAGAAACATTGTTGTTGTAGGTTCATACAACCAATAACTTAACACGTGTAATCATTGTGACAATATCATAAGAAAATGGGCACAGTTTTAAAAATACAGTAAACGTGTGGAAGAAAATAACTGCGTGCGTGTTTACTTCGTAAGTATTAGTGTTTTGTACACTAAAAGAACTGTCAACTAAGCCTATATACAAAATATTGGTGTGTATGACTGTACAGTATTATACGTTTACAAATCGCTTACAATAAGTTTTTTTTTTCCAAACCCTTCTTCTTGTATTTTAAATTAAAATGTATGAATATTTAACATCGTTGGGTTATATATATCCTTGCGTATCTAATCAAGTTATGCGTCATTTTTGCGTGAACTCGAAATCGGACTTTACACGCGTTTCTCGTATTATTCATACCCACTTTCGACACTTACGAAATAAATTACGATAATTCCTTTCTTTAAATGAAACTTTGCTCAACCTGTCTGCAAATACGTTTGCTGCCGTAATCTATTTGTTGAATAATATTTCGCTTTTATTGCATATTGAGTAAGTTAAATTTAGTTAAGTAAGTTAAATTTATTGCATGATCTATCTATTAAGTGTATAAAAACATGCCAAAATGAGACTTGTGTTTCATTATACAAATTTGCTATTATCATTTTACTTTTTTGAAATGAACGCCACACCAATAAAGCTTTGATTTATTTAATTAAATATAAACTGACCACTTCATATGTGCTGTCTGTCAGTGTTCCAGCAATGTCACTGGATAGGGCGCTCTATGAATAAAGTTGATAGACTACTTTAAACCAACAATATTTTTATAGAAGTATATTGAATTAAATGACAATATGGCATGCTAGTTTAGGCATTGTTTTTGTACAGCAATATGCAGACCTCAAATTGTTGTTCGTCAAACATGATTATCTCTCTCTTAAAACATCTCTGCTTTTAGCGTTTGAATTCATTTATTCGCTGCACAAATGAACACACTTAAAACCTAAACAAACCAAAGTGTCCATTTTGAAATTAAATAACTTCCAACTTTGCATTGATACCAATCTAACTCAGCTCAAACTTTTTCTAAGCTTACCTGAGCAAAAAGTGCAGAGCAATATATATTGCGCGCCACTTGTCTATCATCCGTTTAGATACTATTTGCACAAGACACAACAACAATTAGGCTTTCCAACTGAGAATAATGTAAGGGTTCTATACTTTCAAACAGTCTGAATTCTTTACATTCCACAACAAGTTTTATAATCGTGGCCACTTATTAGCTATTACGGTGGAATTATACACAGCAATTTTCTTTTTCTTTATTGTATGCAAAACAATAGATAAAAGCTAGATTGATGCGAATATGGTTTTGCAAAAAATGCATAGTTCGTGTTATATTATTATTATTCGTGTGTTTGTTTTAACACCAACCTTGCAGTGGAGATCAATACAAGACCTAGAGGAATGTATCTGTTTTAGTATATTTGCATGGGTATTCGCTATCATCATATTACCGTTATTCCGTAACATTGACAGGGTATCGAGCGCCGATTCGGAAGTCTTACCTGGGACCCATTTAGCAAGCAGTTTATTTCCACATAATATCTTGCATGAACGTACACAGTTCGATGTTATAAACGGTATGTAGACAGTGGCAGTTACACGTATTATGCATATATACTCAGCGCAACAACGTACAGGACCAAAACGAAGAAAATTAAGTGTTACCTTATGCTGATAAAGTTTTAAAGTGTCTTGTCATTTTGTCCAAACAATATTTTTATTATAATCATGCATTAATTGGTGCAACATATAGTACATAACCGTGTCTGACCATGAAACACATAACTTTCAACAAACTTGTACTGAAGTCGAAAATAGTTATTTGTTTCCGCTACATATTCTTTGTGTGTACAACCATATGATGTTTCTAAATGCACACGTTTCATATCGACCTAAAATAAATAAGGTACCTTCATATTTTGTAAGGTTTTCAAAATGATATTTAACATATAATTAGTATTGCCTATTAGTTGATACAAGTTATCATTTTAATAAAACATGCATTTTGCGTATGCATCAGTGCTTTGTATATTCGATTTATACATTAAAATATACTTGGGATCTTTCATCCTCAGACAACGTATCCGATTTGAACACTTGCATGTTGCACTTGCGATGATAATTATACCGTTGTTTTTATAGATAACAATGTCCCAATGAGTTGTTACGATCAGTAATCCATACTAAAACACGTATTTGCTTCAACAATATAGCATTCGTCAGAATAATGATCTCTAACGTTGGATTAGATTTGTTGCCAATAGCATTACTAAGTGTATCCCATGTGTACACCAGGTGGGCAGTATTGGTCAAAATATCACGCTTGATTTAGCTAAACTTCGTAAAACACACGTCTTGTCTTATACACGTAGATCGTTGGGCTTTGTGAAAAATGATTTGTTGTATCAATTGTTGAGGTCATTTTGAAGAATTATATGTTTAAATCGCGATTCTAACAGTTTTTAAGTTATTCTTCGATTTTTGTTGATGGATTTATGAGCATTGAGAAACCGAGGTTTTAGATAAGGAAACTTTATGAAAAGAGGACGCACATAATCTGCGGTAGGAAGAAAACAGTTTGATTGCAATATCTAAAAAATGTGTCAATGTCGGTCAAAACATGAAGCATATAGTGACCATTAGAAAAGCTCTAGAAATCAGCATTTGCCTGACATGTGTAAGATTATAGTGTTTTCTTGATGAACATCTATAAGACTGTATATATTGTGATTTTATCACGTGATTAACAACAGTGTTATTTGTTAGCTTTCAGCTGAGTCATATGATTTCCCAAGAAAGCCGTGTTTATTGGGACTTGTAATGAACAATCACAATTTAAAAAGAACCAAACGTTTGGAATTTCAACAGGAACTGTGCGTTTTCAGAAGAGTACAGTTTGATTTCAAGAAATTACCGGCCTTGTGATGGTGATGTCGCAAAGAAGTAACATTTACGCATTCGAAGGACTGGTTTGAGGTTGGTGGTGAGTTTGGTTTTACAATATTAACTACGTGCACAGCAGCTGGTCTTTCTAATGAATAATGCATAATGTTCATCAATATGTTTGTGCAGATCAATTTGTATTCGGACAGTTAGTTTTTAATTGACGTGTTACTTCTATTTGGAGTTAATTAGCGTAGAACTGTGTCCGCCTAACCAATACAACTTGTACTATTGCAAGTTACATGTATTTACTGCGCGTATTACATTTCAATAGGTTGTGTGTGTGTTTTCAATGCGTCAACCATATACAAATATAACTGATACACATTAATTTCAATAACGCAAAACTTATATTTAATATGCTGCTTCCCTTTCATGTTTGAACAGATTGGTCAGTTTATTCCAACACAGATATGCCATTCGTTTCTCATTCTATGAAAGCTATAATTTGTTCACATGAGACATATATCACACACATATTTTTGTCAGTTTTTGTCAGAATACAGTTTCAATTTAAAAACGTTTCAACCAATTCGGAAAGGAATGATATCAGGGCCCAATCCAGTTATATATTTTGTAGCTCGTTTAATCAAATATAAAACCTTTATTCCGTTCTGTAGGGGATATAACAAGAAGAGTACAGACTGCGCCCAAATATGCATGGTTTGCGTAGCTCGATGTCCCCTAACATATATGATATCCCTCAAGATTTGTCACACGACCCGTGTTTCTTGACAATATATTGCTTTTTCTTGAAATACTATCATGCTATTTTTTATCAAACGTGTTCTGATTGGAATTTTAATACAGATATTATTAGTTCTATATGCAGTCTGTATTGATTATTCGAATTAAAAATGTGCCCACTTTATGCGAGTTAACAAAGAGCATGAAATGCAAACTTTTATTAAATATTCCATCCAAATTTAAGTAAATTTGTGTTCCTACCAACTCTTTCCAAATTAACATAAACCAAAAACTTCGCTTTTGTTTAACTTCATCTTCTATCAATTTAATAGTCTATTGAACACCTGGAATCATTAATAAAAATGTCACACGTTTAATCAAAACCACTTTTAGCTATTTATTTATTATAATGATTTGTGCTAGATTAAAACAGTTTAATAACATACCACACAAAATACGGTACACAACTCACCAAAAAGCCTGTAATTGTTTTTTGTATTGGCATATACTGGATGTACTGTAATATAAAAGACCAACAAAACATTGCGAATATTTTATTTGCAAATAAATCCAACCGCCGGAACACACGAGCGATGTTCATATGCGTTCAAAATATATTTACTGTTTTCCAGTAGTTGAACGTGGGGTGTTATGTACGTTCAGGGATTAGTGCCATAACTGATTTAGTTTTGATATTTTTCGAAGAAATTATTTAAACAATATAGGTACATATATGTTCTATAGATTTATTGCCGTTATTTTAAATGGTTCCAATAGCCCGCTAAATTTTAGTGTCATAGCAACGTCATTTGGACGTGAGCGAGAACACATTCCAACATAAAAATATAGTTTTTTTTATTTTAGCTGTAAAACAGTCAATTTGTTTTCAAAAATCTCCCCGAAATACTTAACACGCTTATGGAATCTTTAAAACCAATATTCAAAACGGTTTTTTAAATTGTCTGACGGTATTCTTCTGATACTTTCTCGAACAACGACAGGTACATGTAGATCTTCGACGTCATCAAACTTGTCGCATACTTAAATGACTAGCGATTATTTAATGTACAGTCGCAGTCTTTAATCCAGTTTTTAACGCAATGTGACGCACGTATGTTCCCTATACCCAGAATAATTAAATTGGCCCGGTGGACCAGAATGAAAGTGATGTAAATACGATCTGTTGATCGCTACTTTCTCGTCTAACGGCTCAACAAATTGCTGATACTGTATAAAATCGAATGATAACTTTTATAATCCGAAAATCAACTATGTTTATTGTAAGTCATGTTTGCACCATCAGACACATTATTACGAGAACAATTTGTGAAAAGTCCTGTACACCAATCTATATGAATACGTATCTGAACTTTATTCTAAGTATACGTCTGTGAGAGAGGTTTGCGAGTATAAATCAGATGTCAACGGTGCACTTTTACGTGTGTTTTCTAATATAGTGGTCGAATTTTATTGTTGATTTCTAGTACCCAGTACCCGACGATATCTCAATTAACAAAAAAGAGACTTTACACAGCATCCAGCAAACTTTGCATTTGAGATAGTCATATTCCCTAATTGGGGTGTTGTCTCATGCAATGTTATGTCTAATTTTGATGCGTAGCTTGTCTATTAAAGCCATGCTGTGCACATACTTACATCCTTTATACAGTATACAAGTAGTTGTTTCTCAGTACGTACAACTCCAGTTCAACTGGATATTTCCGTCCATCCTTATTCAGAACTGTTATAAACACGACGAGAATATCTGGGCCCGTTTTCACTAACCTGTTCCTAGACCAAAGAGTAAGAACAAAGAGTACATGTGTTATTGAAACAGTTCTGTTTTTTGAACGCTGTATATAAGAATCGTGCTTGGAAAGAATCTCCATTTGTATTGCAATATATGTTATTACGAACAATGTGTTAATGACATAAGCATCATTGTACCCATGATATTTGCTATTTTAGTCTTAGTCTGTACGGGCCGCTTTATTCTTAAGCATAAGAATGCGTTTATGAATACGGGCCTGTTTATTAATTAGTCTTAGAAAGTAAAGGTAAATTCGGGGATCTTTATTCTTAAGTCTACGAATGGGTTGGTGATTACGGACCTCTTTATTCTTAAGTCTCATAATGGGTAGATGAATACGGAACTCTGTATTCTTAAGTCTAAGAATGGGGTAGTGAATACGGACCCAGGACCAGCTTACGAAACCTGTGGGGACACCGAATATAATGTATATCTTGTTGGAGGTAGAATCGTAAAATCAACGATAAATCATTATTTTATCCGTTAAGTATAATTCCAAGTAGTTTTATTAATTATGTATTTCTTATGCTTAAGCCTTCTTGGACATTTTGGAGCACGATAGGAATGCAAACTATATCAAATGCAGCACTCAGAACTATCATCATAACAAGTGTGACAGCGTCTGATATATCAAATTATTGCAGTTTATTTGCCATGACAGTTTGCACTTTAATATGATGGATGAATACGGAGTTGACTTTGACATTTAACATCGTTTTTTTATGTATATAATTATTCAACCAGTATGTACCGAAATGACTACTTTTGTTCTTAGAACTACTGTTGTAAGTTGATCCAACAACCATTTCACCAAATCATCCCGTTGTTTCACATAATTAGTGTTATATACCATTTTGATAAATATATCAGCAATATGAGATTTTGCATTCGCGACTTGGCAAAGAGTATGCTAGCCCATACATTATTTCGCGTGGCCATCTGTCTGATTAATTTTAGAGTGATGGTAGTTAGCATGTTGCTGATTCTGTTGCTGACATGTTATGACATGTTATAATTTATGCCTTGTTGGTAGAATGTTTTGGTCATGTTTGTACTGTTCTTGTATAATAGTTTGGAACGACTGATCGTGTACGCTGTTTGAGATATTTCATATAGTCACAATTAAATGGAACGTGAGGTTTGAATCTTACCGTATATTTCCCCTTCAGTGGCGCATAGTTGTAAATGACATCTGAAATAAATGCGTTAACGTATGCCACAAGAGCATTGACATCTTGCGACGTTCCTATCAACTAATTAACTTCAGAGTCACCAGTCTCTTAAGCGTTTAATAATGATAACCACCATCTATGTTATATATCTCAACCCGTAGATAGAGACTGCCCCATGTAAAATCTTACAAAGCGGTGATAATTTCTGGGATCTCTCATAATACTAATTGTTGTGTGCATTTGAAGTGTAAAACTGTATGACGAGTATAAATGTTGAGTCTAAATATTTAGTTTCCGGAACAGAGCCCAAATAAATTACTTCATGTACACGCACATGTATCAGTGTAAAGATGGTCATAACATGTATCGCTGTCTACACACGTTATCAAGAATCTTACTAAATGGTGTTATATTAAATACGGCAACACATATTTGGAAATATTGAAGACACGAATTAATTCTAAGAATTAATTTCTTTAAACCGGGTTTAAACAGTTTAAGAATTGTAAAGTAAATATCGCAGCTGAAACTATTTAAATTGCATTTTTTTTTTAGATGTTTCATATAAACCACATTAGTGCTTTGATCTGAATAATGTAATTTGATAAAAATGTTACAAGAAAAAAAACCTGAAAATCCACCGTCAATATTCAGTCATAGGCAAACATTTATTTTTCATCGCTTCAATGACAACAATCAACATACGATCAATTTGAGGTTACGGTAAACTCATACAAAGTTTCGGCAATATCTGAAAGGCAAAACCCGTTTATTAAGGAAAATATTAAATACCAGTAGGCAAGTTATTTTTAAGCACAACGACTTCTCTCGATTTTCACGTCAATATGTGCATGATTTTTAATTTTAGTATTCATTTGCTCTAAAAGTTCTCATCTATGTAAATAATACAATATTTTATTACATGTTCTATTGTTAACAACAATGTCAGTCGGTTTGGTCTGAAACCATGCTTAATCGATCATGTTCTTATTTTAGTGTTATAGCCAATAAACAAGTCAACACTAAAACAAATTAACAATTCCGTTTAATTACACACATTACTTCTTTTGATCAATTTATCCAGCTTTGTACTGTTTCGCAGCTCATTATTTGTTTAACATTAAAAGTGCAAAAATTCTGAGAGTTTCGTGCACCTTTTATTTGTGAGTACATTTGGTATGTTTCCCTTTTAATGGGCTACGTGTACAAATTTAAAAATGATTTGTAATTCAAAAAGTAAATGCTGTACAGTTAAAAAATGTGTTTGTGTCAATAAACTTAGGAATGTCAAGCACATTGACTTAATAATTGTTTTCAGATTTCATTTGTTTAATTTATGTTTTTGTTTAATAATGTAGTATCTGATGTTTGCAAAATAATTTACGGGGACTGTGGGAATTTATAGCCATCGTATCTGGTGCTTTGCTACACTCACTTACCTATTTGAAACACTATTATTTTGTTCGAGTAGGTCTTATAGGTTTGCTGGTAACAATCTTGAATAGCTCGCACTCTTTTAAAAAGCCACACTTTTAATATTACGGATATTGCTGTACGCTTGGAGTAATTTCGAATTATAATAACCAAACATTTGTGTGTCTATAGTCTACACTTGTGTTGAAGTTCAAACAAAGTTTTATACAAATGATTGGCATTTTGTGTTTGTCATATTGATGCCATCGCAGAATATCAATATGTTTAGAATGTTAAGATTAACCATGCCTAAACGTTGCATATAACTCACCGGTAAGTTGCACCGAAAACCAATGTCTCTTCCTTCCGGAGCAACGTCAAAATAGCTTGTGTTTTAACAAAGTTGGTATGTCAGAAATATGCTGCCCATACGAAATGTACGTTCTTATACTAACTAAGACAATATATGTTTAAAAACATGTCGTTTTGTTCGGCATAAATGCTTACTCTCATTGAATGGAAATGCAAAAAAACACCTAGTTGAATTGTTGTCCTTGTAAGTTTGTGAATTGAAGAAGAAATTTATTTGACAAAGTTGACAATAAATTAGGATGTGTCGCCCAAAACCTAAGAAAGTAACTGTGATAGTGCATGTCAGACATATATTTATTCGCGACAGGTGTGTATATCTTAGTACATAAGGCCCCTCTTTGCCGAAGCTGCGTTACGTAATGTGTGTGTACCCTCAATCATTAGCTACCTTATTTACTTTTTAGACACATTTAAATAAGGAGGGGTGTGGGGTAATTTAAATCATAGCTGCAATTTAAAGATATCGCTTTTTTTACTGAAATATGTTTGATTATGTCTTGTGTCAAGGTACCCATAGGAAACCTAGTTGTATGGTATTATAAACACAAGCCAAACTCTAAATTCCTTAGCAAAAAGGTACTTATGTTATTTAGCACACCACACTCAGTTCTCTCTCATGACCCATACGGTTTTTGCCCTGTGAAGAAGTATATAGTAGTCTAGATAGATACATGTATTCTGAAAATGAGCAATAACGCAAGCTAAATTAAATACTGCCTCAAATTAATTAGTTTAAATATATATCAAATATGTAATTTCATGTAATATTCTTCTTCTTCTTTTTCTTCTTGTTTCTTCTTCTTCTTAATATTGTAATTATGATAATTATTAGTATTTTAATAATAATAATAATAATAATAATACAATTATTATTATTATTATTACTATTATTATTATTATTATTATTATTATTGATTTTGTCGATAATAAGCATAAATTAATAACACATGTAAATAAAAAAAACAACAATCATTAATGGGGAATAAACCTGTGCGTGTCTTTACTTGAACTACAATGTACTAGCTCCCCTTTGTATAAGTGGTATTGCGAGGATCATATTACACGATGTGTCATACTTACTGCACGCAATTGTCGCATGTTTATGAGATTGCCAACTGATAGCACATCGACTGATATAAAACCACGTAAACATGTATTTAACTATGTCAAGGTCCCGTTGTTTGTGCAGAACAAACCGTACTTTAAAGGCTCCAAATCCGAATTGGGCAAACAATAGTTTTCTTTGTGAAATGTAAACAATTGAATAAAACAACAGTACGCGTTGTACCTCTTTAAATACAACAATATACTAAACAACGTTTTCTGAATCCAAGAATGATATGTAACATTGAATACTATTTATAAATACAGGGTATGTTTACACATTCGGGTATTTTTCGAAAAAATCGAGATTTAAATTCCTTGTCAAGGCCATTCAATCAATACACGGCAACACTTTTAGAAAATGTTAACTACATGTAAATCATGTTTTGTAGCATAGGTAGGCATGGGCTATTAAGTTTATGTCAATATTCTTCAATCTCAAATACATTTAGATTGTTCTTATTTTTCAAAGTGAGGTGCCTTTAAACGTGCGTACGTGAGTGTTTACGCTAAAAATATGTCAATACGCCCTTTGTTAATAGGAACCAGGTGCACGCCTCATAGCTACACATTGCAACTGTGCAACATGATATCACCTTGAGATATCCCTGTCTGATGCAATCGATATCCCTTCAAAGCTTAGTTTTTTATTCGATGAATGAGGTTTTGCAAACCTGTCTGTCGCTTATTGAAAAGATTGAGTGTGGTTGCCTTGCAACTTTGAAACAGGAAAAAAATTGACTTTTATGTATTTCCGATGATTAACCCAAACATGCTGACCTGTTATCGTTGTTGTACTTGATATCTTTCAGGTTTAAAACTTCCTTGTGAAACGAATATTTATAGTATCTCCGTGTCAGTATATTCTTCCTGTCATTGTTCACAATATGTTATACAATACTGTTGGTGACAAAATTATGTAAATTTTGAATGCCATGTATTTATCTGATTTAGTTTTACGCCGAAACCCACTCGATATTGCGTTGTACATTTTCACCAGACAAATAGATCACATGATACGAGTGGAAGGACGATCAATAAACAGCCTAACAATGCAGCTTCCTTTACTACTTAGGATGGCACACTTAAATCATATTTTAGTCATTACATACACCTGCGTGCTTATGCGTCATTAAAAGCTTTTCAATAACTGCCTGAAATAGATTTTAAAATAGATCGTATATGATGAGTTTCACAAACATTGCAGACAAACGCTATTTTGACAGATCCCATCAGAAATATACTATGCAAAACATAACGCTAAAATTTAACAAAATAATGAATTAAGTATGCGATTCAGTGTCGTGAGAATCGTTCAGTATTTGCAACGATTGATTATTAATGTATCAGTCTCATCTTGCGAAATATGAAATAGTATCCATTTAACATAATACAAGCTAGTCTGATCAAGTTCTGTGTGATTTGCACATTCAGTCCAAATAAGGTTGTAATAGATTATATTTAAAGATTGTAAGTACACGATACTAATAGGCTGTTGATTTGTATTGACAATCGGTAATTATTGTCTAAATACTTCAAACCTTAGTCTATAGTGTCCCCTTTAATTGACTGTGCCCATAGACCAAACAATTAACAAAAGACAAACAAACTACTTTGCAATATGCAACCATTGCATAAATTTAGGTCAGAGCTGTATTGCGGCAAACTTGCTTGCAGAGGCTTCTTCAATTTCATGCGCACGATTGGAGCTATTGATAAACCTGTATTCATTATTTTATGGTCCGTGTGGGTATGATATCAGCTTTTTTTCTTCCTGTTAAAAGCCATACGAGCGTAATATTTATGATAGTTTGACTGCAGGTATTCCAACGCCTTATGTAAACACAGTACCTTGATGTCAGGATAACTTAAAATATCTTAATCAGAAGAAATAAAATTGCCGATAAAGGAACGCTCAAATATGCTATTTATTATAACAGCAGATACACTCAGCGATGAAGTGATACTTCTATGGATGACAATTGCATGAATGTAGGAATGTATAAATATAAAAAAAATATTGCTGATTATCGGCGCGACCTAGGTTTCATCTCTTTTTGAGATATTTTATACTCTATAAACATTGCTGAGTGCAGTTTTGCATTTAAATTGCCAATACATCAGTTGGGTGTAGATCAATATATTATGTTGTTTAATATAATGAGCGAATATCATTCGTTACCTCTTCACGATATGTTGATATATAATGATTGTTTTCTTTTCTTTTTTTTTTGGGGGGGGGAGGAGGGGTTGGGTTGTATTTAGAAAATGCCGGGTCAGCTCATGTTTAGTAAATAACTAAATAAAACCTACGTGTAGATGTATGTTCTGCTAGACCGTATACAGCTCTCGCCTTGTACAGCTTACGCGTGAGCTGTATACGTTGACTATAAAACCGTATACAGCTTACACCGAATACAGCACACCGTAAGCTGTATAGGGCAAGATGCTGCATATCGCCGTATTTAGCTCATGTCTGAAAGATGATGATGATGATCATTATTAATATCATTGTCGTCGTCGTCGTCAGCAACATCACCATCATCATCAGCTGCATCAGCATCGTCATGAACATATTGTTGAGAATGCAAATTGGAAGTTATGTTGTTATTGTTGCTGCTGCTGCTGTACTAGAAGTAGTTTGTCTGTCTGTTTGTTTGTCCGTCTGTCCGCCATTCCACCCGTCCGTCCGCCCGCCCGTTTTTCTGCTCATTTGTCCTACAATAGCATTAACTTTCATTAGAACAATTACAGGACATTATTCTATGGATGAGGGTGATCTGTTTGTATCCTTATTGTCCGGCGTCCGTCGTGCGTCCTTCCGTCCGGCAACAATTACATCTAAAGATATCTCCTCTGAACCTACTGAGCCAAATCTTCCACTAAATTTGCTAAAAGAATGTCATTCCATTAAAACCACTGGTTGCCATGGCAAACGACAAGAAAACCTTCACTGTTCTTTTTCTCGGTAATCCCTCGTCTGATAAAAAATATAATTTTGAACAAATGTTAACCTTGGGCGACTCTCTATAATTTTTTTTAAATGTATAACAATAAGTGAAAACACATGGCTACCACGGAGACGGGGCTTATTTTCCTGCTATGCCCATGTGGGAAACTTTAAAAATATTCATAGACACTGCAGGTCCAATGTGAAAAAGTATATTTCACAAACGTTCCTTGGGTGAACAAATTGTGAAAAGCATAGGGGTTCGAGCAACTTTTCAAAAGCTTGTCTTCTGAAACTATTGAACTTATTTAAATGTCGTTTTGCACAGATGCTTTTCGGGTGGTCCTTTTAAAAGTGTGAACATGACGGACTTGGGCGGGGCTCATAAACACACCTAGTTCTTAATACAGGTGTTGCCAGCAAGTTGAGCAATATAGTGGCCGTGGCCCAGTGTTTGTATTTACCACAAGTTTGAAACCGCTGCATATTTTGATGATGTTCATCGTTTTGCTGAGGAGGAGGAGGAGGACACAGCAGCTGTTGCTTTTTCTACTAGATTGGGAAAATGATTTATGCTTAAACTTTAATTCAATTGTGAGCTATATACGTTAAGACGAAATACCTATTTCAAAAGAATACGTATACATCCAACGTATATAGCCAACGTTAGCTGTATACTTTGTCAACCAACAACTATGGCTCACCTTAAGCTGTAAACATTGAATACTAACGTATACAGCTCACATGTAAGCTATATACGGCTTGAGCTTTATACGGTCTAACAATGCTCACCTTAATTGAAAAATATCATATTCTCAATTTTTATTTATATATACCATATAATGGAGACCATGAGAAAATACTTAATTTACAGCTGCTAATTCGCCTCAGACAAAGGTCGTTGTTACTAAGCCTTGTGATATGAACTTCATTTTTGAGGTATAACCTAGTTATCAAAATTATTAGGTAAACTTATACGCTATTGTTATCATATTAATTCCTCATTTACAGAGTTTGGATATATTGTTTTTGCCTTGCCTGTATGTCCGTCTGTCCTGTTCGGAATTTAGGGTAATATGTTCGCTGTATCAGGATTTATGGTTTGTTTTGCTTTTACGTTTGCCGACTTCTGTCCGTTCGACTATATTTTCGTCCGGATTCCTGTCCTTGGCTCAACGTATTTAATGTATTACTGTTTATGTTACAATCGCTTGAATAAATGTGAGCTGACTTGGCGTATATGTTCACGGTATCAGGGTGTGGCGTCGCTTAATAACCGCATGTCCGTCACTAAACATGTCACCTCGGTATCTTTTGAATCAAGTTTTAGAAATTTGATTTAAGTTGGCACATACATTCGCTGCTTACTGACGGACTGGATTTGCCTTGTAGAATGTTCGACATGAGGACCCCGGATGGCATGCTCCATTCACATGTTTGTCAATGTCATTATGTTTCACATTTTCTATATAAGCATTCATTTGCTTTTCTATGCTATATCGTCCTAGTAAAGATTTCAAATGGAATAATACTTGGTCTAAAATTAATTGTACCCCATGATGATGTGAGAGAATGTATGTGTTCAGATCCTGAAGGTAACAATGCTGTGCTAAATAATGCATACAGGTCGTTGTCCACTTGTCCAGAGTGTACATTTTGTCAAACTCGGAAGAAAAATAGTGTTAAACATTCTAATTAATGATTAAATTGATCGTTATGCAACCATGGTGATATTCACTAAACTAAGTGGACATTATACGGATCGTTGAACCTTTCGTTACTTTATATCATTCGACAAAAAATTAAAGTCGCGCTTCTTGTTTTCAGAGTTGGAATAAAAAAACACAAACGAGGTTCGTGTTATGTAAAGACAATTTTATTTGCTAAGTCCAAAAAGAAACCCATTCACTAAAGCACGTGGTTTAGTTTTGAAAGCTTTGTTAGATAAATGTATCTGTATTTTAAACAAAATAAGGTCTATTTGTAAAGCAACCATATGGAACGTATATATCACACGCTCAATAGTTTTATGTGTACATTTTAACTCCTTGGTCGTATATTACTGATACACAAATAAAAATGCGTACATTATTGGTTACGTTTCTGTTGCTTTTTTCTGTTTATGAGGATGCTTACGCCACTATTTTAGTGTCAATTCCACGTTTTAAATTTAATGTGTACATTATTTACATATTCAGAGACATGCCATGGTAACAGAATTGTTATAAAGTTTAAAAAACATAAACACAAATAATAATATAAAATATAAAACAACCATTGCTCTTATTGCACTTGCAGTATATGCATATACTGTTTTTACGCATTAGAGCTAATGTGTACATAAGGTATATATTTTGAGATATAGTATTGTAACATATGTTTTAGAAACATAAACAATACAAAACAGACGTTTATCGTATTGCACATGCATAGTATCAATGTAATTTTTTACATGATAGAGTTAATGTTCACATGAGTTATAAAGTTAGAGACATTTAATGGTAAGAGAAGTTTTAGAAACGTAATCAAAATACTAGTATTAAATACAAAGCAAACATTGCTCTTATTGCACATGCATTGTAAACATATAATGTTTTTCTCATACTACAGTTAATATGTAAAGTAAGTATATATTATGATACATGGTATGCTAACAGTAGTAATAGAAACGTAAACAAAAATAATAATATTACATACAATGCAACTAGTGATCTTATTGCACATGTATAGTAAACATATACTTTTTCACATAATACAGGTTGTGTGTACACTAGTTATATATGGAGACATGGTAAGATATCAGAAGTTGTAGAAACATACAAAATAGTATCATATGAAAAGCAAGCATTGCTCTTATTGCACATGCATCTTGGACATATAATTGCCACAATATTGAAGCGGTTTCATTACGAAAGCGTGTGTGAAGCATATAATGCACATAAATGTTAAATAAATATATGGCGACGTAAAATGCAAGCTTAAACAAAACGTTGTTCTAAGTGTTATAAAAACGATTGATTCTTACAACTTTTGTAATTACAGTCGACCCTCTTTAAAACGACATTCGTTACAACTGAATATTCGACTTCCGATTTTGTTGGGAACGGAATATTTTCCATTTAACTAGTACCCGTTATATTAACGAAATACTAGGTTTCAGACTCCGACGCAAAATGTGCGGGAACCAATCAATAGAATATGCACTAATCCGATTTGTTATAACGACATTCGGAACCGACGGTACCACAGGATTATCTATAAATACAGTAAATGTGTGATAATTTGTTATACGGCGTAAACTGAATTGACAAAATTGAATGCCATTACCATAAACGGTTGTTTGTTTTAAAAGTCGTTCTTGCTTATACTAGTTTTAATATATTTTGTTAATTATATGGAATTTAATTTTAAGAACATTTCCAAGTTAACCCCGTGAACATAATAAGAAATGCTTTGTATGGAGCCAAAATAGTAACAATTGTGCTCAAAATCGGAATCTCTGAAAGTTCTGTTTATCTTCTATAATTATTTTACCTATGTTCTATAATAAGATTGGGGTAATTTGCTATAAATGTAACGGACATTCGATATAAAGACATTTTTAACGGGAACGGATTGTGTCATTCTAACGAGGGCTGACTGTATACAGTGGATGTGTACACAAGTTATATATTGTGAGACATTGCATGATATGAGACAAAAATAGACATTTAAAATACAAAAATTAACATTGCGCGTATTGTACATGCATCGTGTACATGTATAATATGTTGCATGCATGTATATAGAAAGTTCAAAATGCATCAAATAAAACCTGACATATAACACATCAGATATATGGCAAGATATAAGAAACAATAATTCACACACAATATTTTGATACTACTATTTATTTAATTCTTTATTTTATATTTCACTTTCTCTTAGCATCGTTTTTTTAAATATATCAATTTAACCACTTAAGGAATCATTAAAAAAGTTTATAAAACATTAAGATAAACGATTTGTTCTTCGTAGGCTTTCAGTAACAAAATAGTTTCCTGATATGAATACAACACGGGAAGATTACTTCTTTGTTTCAGTCACAAACACTTCATGTATTTGCATACACCAGGCACCCCTCGACATACTCCTTCATGAACTCATGGCAGAATCGATACTGTGCCTGAAACGTTTCAGTTATGAAATCAGAACATTTGTTTATATGGTATTTCAGCAAGCTAACTATCCAGCCTGCCAGCCAGCAAATCATTAATTCAGGATGAAAGCCAGCCAGGCTGTCCATCGGTCCATAATTTGTCTGTCTGTCTGTCTATCAGTTTGACTGTATGTCTGTCTTTCTGTCTTTCTGTCTTTCTGTATGTATGTATGTATGTATGTATGTATGTATGTCTGTCTGTCTGTCTGTCTGTCTGTCTGTCTGTATGTCTGTCTGTCTGTCTGTCTGTCTGTCTGTCTGTCTGTCTGTCTGTCTGTCTGTCTGTCTGTCTGTCTGTCTGTCTGTAGGTCTGTCTGTCTGTCTGTCTGTCTGTCTGTCTGTCTGTAGGTATGTCTGTCTGTCTGTCTGTCTGTCTGTCTGTCTGTATGTATGTATGTATGCATGCATGTATGTATGTATGTATGTATGTATGTATGTATGTATGTATGTATGTATGTATGTATGCATGCATGCATGCATGCATGCATGTATGTATGTATGTATGTATGTATGTATGTATGTATGTATGTATGCATGCATGTATGTATGTATGTATGTATGTATGTATGTATGGATGTATGGATGGATGGATGTATGGATGGTTGCATGCATGCATGTACGTACGAACGTACGTTCGTACGTATGTATGTATGTCGGTAGGTAACTCTATATGATCTATCAGTATCTCAGTGAGTCAGAAGTGTGTCTGTCTGTACCAGTGTCTGTATGTGAATTTGTTTGTTTGTCAGTTCGTCTCTCGGTCGGTCTGTTTGTATGTATAAGTACAAAAAATGCTGAATTTGAGGACCATTGCAGTTTGTCAGACTGTTTATCGGGCTGTTTGTCTATCGTGTTGTCTGTCTATATGTCCCTATGTCTGACCTTTTACCGTTAGGCCTGTCTATCTGTCAATATGCCGTTTGCTCGTCTATCGGTCGTTGTACATGTCTCTCTGTCTTTCTGTCTGGGTTGATATATTGTTCAAGTAGAAGCTAATTATATGTCTGTCTGTCAGTCTGTCTGTCTGTTCGTCTATTGGCCTTCCTGTTCGTCAATCTTGCTGTCTATATATCTGTTACTATGCATTTGCATGTTATGTCTTATATGTCTGTCGGTCTATCGGCATGTTTTTCTACCGGGATGTCTGTCTATTTGTCACTATATCTGTATGTCTATCGATATGTCTGTCTGTCTGTCTGCTTTTTGTTTTTCTATCTGTCTGTGTGTATTTTAATAATGCCTGTCTTTTTGATCGATCTTTCTGTGTGATTTTATAATAGTGTGTCTGTCTGCCTGTGTATACATATATAAAGTAGTGCTTTTTGTAAACAACAACAACAACAACAATACTTTGACTTCATTATTGCATTTATATTTACCTCGTTAGTGATGACTTGCTCCCTCCTGCGTCTGATCAGTCTCAATGTTTCTGCCACAGCCACCTCCCCGTCCCGTTTACTTCGCTCCATGAGGCACCAGAGAAACGCCACAAGACCACTGCGACTGTATCCGTCACTTGAAGAATAATGAAGTGATTCAGTAATAAGTCACAGCTTGATTTGTCAGTTGACCTCATTGTCAATGTTTCAGTTTTCGAGAGCAAATATTCTTTGTTTTATGTGGTGTTATCTTATCATCATTCAGTAAGTCCTGAAATATACGTATGGAAACAAATGATATTTAATTGTAGAAAATATTTCGTACCGACACTGAATCCCTACTGGACCTTCTGTAGAAGCGCGTTCTTGAACGTCGGTCAGCAGACTAAGTAGTTCGTTTGTCTTGCACACATCAAACTGTTTTGACCATTTTGTGAATCGAAATACATGGACAGCAAAACTGTCGCGCTACAAGAAGAAGAAAAAGATGCATTAATTTGCTGTACAAAACAACGTTAACATATGTTACGACGTATGTACAGGGTAATTCACATTATAAGTTACTTTGTACCTCTCCGAAATGTTTGAATCTCACAACATATTCTTGGAAGTGCTGCTTCTGTGAGCACAATATTGATGAGGCAGTGAAAGGGCCTATCACAATTGTTTGTCCACTCTCTGGTAAGTAGGGTTCCACCTAAACATAAGTGCAGTAACTAATGTGATTGATTTACATATTTATATTACGTACTGAATAAACACATTATCTTATAAAGCACTATTGTTTTTGATAACTGTTATATACGTTGAAAATACATATCATCAATATCTTATGTATACACTCATTTTGGAATGCACTGTTTCCGTAAAAAACAAAGTACCTGATCGCCCAATGTGACAACAGTCCGAATAAAATGGTCGTGTAGTAAGCGCACAAAATCTATATCTGAACTTGTCTTCGCTGACTGCGTCAGTATCAATCTGTCTCCCTCTTGAAACGTCTTAAATATAAAACAACATAGGACTTAATATCGCGATTTGATAATATTTATATTTAAGTAAAAACTTTAAATGCACTCAGGCTGAGCAGATCCCCGCCAAAGAAGCTCATTTTCGACAAAGCAATTCGTAATTTGTTGACTTAAGTTGTTTACTAGCATAAAATCTGACAAAAAACGAACGCCGGCAAGAACATAACCACCGCGACGGAGACGGAGGTTATTTTTCGGTGCATATGTTTTCGTTACATACCGAGATGTACACGGCATTTATGTAGTCTGTGTGTCCCTTAGTGTTGATGGCGTTAAGTACGGGGCGATATTTGTCATCTGCAAGACACAAACTGTGCATCATTTACAAAACATTTAATACCTGATATATTGCTTTGCATAATGTGTGTATAATTTTAAATTCGCATAAACTTTAAATATAATTGTATGTACGATAGTTATATCTGGTGAAGAACAAACAACTAATAGTATACCTGGAACAACACATGGATCGACATTTTTATTCATGTTTTCTGTTTTTTTACCATCTAAAACTTTTATGTAGTCACTGTCAACTGTTTCTTCTTCACGATCCGGAATGTGCGACTGGCAAATCGTCTGCAGAGAGCAATACAAACATAAAGTTTATTGAGTTATATTTTAACATTGTATATAACTTATTTTATTAGATGTACATGTACATATTTGATTTAAATATCAAACAGGCGAAACAAACAAGAACATTGCAGATAATGTTTGTATAACACAAAATATGATATAATTTTAGTCGGGTGTTGTCTAGAACATAATTTGACCAAAGCATATACAATATATTTATCGATATAAAAATGGATTAAAATCATAATTGAAGTTCATTTCAGGCATCATAGACGAATAATATAATATAAGAAAAAAAACAACACCCGTATATGTTCGCCTTTTTAGTTAGTAGTTGGTTTGTATAATCTCCAAAAAATGTTCAGGTATTACTTTATATTCCTGGTTGAGATAATCAGATGTGCGTTTGATTTCTAAATATGCCTTGTTTGACAGCACTTCGCCAACTGGACACAGAGCTTCACACAACACCTCGTGGAGGTATAAATATTGGTTCTGTATTAAACGTCAAATAATTAAAATTGGAATAAAAGCAGACTGACTATCTAATAAACTACACATGTTTCATTGGATTAAAACTGTACATTTAAAAAGTATCACATCTACTTTCAAGGTATAATCAGTACAGATGATCGAATAACTTGGACATTTCAATTTGCATTCACCACTGCTATTGTACAAATGTATCAAAATATGAAAATTGTCATTCATTTTAATGTTTAGTTGGCAAGGAAATAATTGTGCTATCAAACCTTTGTCTGAACCATGTTGATCCTTTGTTCACGAAGCAATAGTACGGCGTCAAACACATTTATTTGTTTCTCTGATACTCCTTGTTCGTAGAGATAGTCTAGAGCGATAAATGTTCCAGTTCGGCCCACACCAGCACTGAAGAAAAACACAACACATACAAATCGGAATACATTGTGCAGTAACATAAACTGAATACTTTAACTCTAGCATATCAGGTCCATTATTTGTATTAGTGCCGCATATAAAAACAAACTAATGGCAAACCTGCAATGCACAATCCAGGGAGCATCAACAGGCTTTTCCACACTGCGGACCTTGCGCCAAAATTGCATGAGGGAAAGAGCTGTGTCTGGTACATCTTTGTCAGGCCAGGCGGTAAAGTGTAAATGAGTGACAGTCTTAGAAGAGCCCGTCTACAAACAATAATGTATCGTTTTCAAGCTAATGCAAAGAAAACATAGCATCAACATATGCATAAAGGTATAAAATGAAGAAATAACATATAAATTAACGTAATTGTAATTTAAATAATACCCGAGTGCATTGCAGCGTGCGAATAACAAAGTCGGCATAGGTTTCTTCTGCATGGAGATGTATTGTGAAGTCACCATACTGACAGTCATTTCCGGCGTCTGTAGGCCAGTACTGGAAGCATTTTCTCTGTAAGCATATTTTATGTACTAATATTACGGAAGAGTGATGTTTTTCATACTCGAATTACACATACACACATACGTTTTATACATGACATAATTAGGTAAAACAGACTAAACCAATAGTAACAGTACACTATGTACATTGAGAAACAGCAACATAATTTTTCGCACCTTCGACTCCTCAAATAGATTTGTGACCATGACCACAACTCTGATATTCTTCTCCCAAATCAGTCTCCATAAATCCGCTCTCGTACCAGCTAATGGTCCTACCGAATAAAAGCAAATAAAAATAAATACATAATAAATAAATAAATAAATAAATAAATAAATAAAATAAATAAATAAATAAATAAATAAATAAAGAAATAAATTAATTAATTTATAAACACAAACGCTTACCTTGTGCAGCAATATATTTCTTTGGAGAGGAATAACCCTGTAATAAAACGTATAGTGTTACATGTGTAAATTGATACTATAATTTTAATGTAAACACTACATATATTAGACACATTCTAATTAATAAAGAATACATTACATCTATGAAACTGGCATTGATGAAATCCGCGTCGATATCGTTTCCGATAACAGAAAGTGTTACCCGATTTTTATCGTCTGGAATGAAAATAATTGCAAAGATTTAAAATAAAACATTCTAGCGACTTATTTTTAGCTCGACTATTCGAAGAATGGGTTAGGGTTCCTACCCGGCGTCGGCGTCGGCGTCCGCGTCTGCGTCTGAATTTGGTAACAGTTTTTATTCAAAAGTCTTGTTACTGAAAAACTACACAAGTTATTCACTTGAAACTTGGAATATACCTTTGTCATCAACTTCAGTATCAAGGGCAAGATCTCAATAACTCTGTTTTTTATTTTGACCGAGTTATGGCCCTTTTTCACTTATATTTTCTGATTAAAGTTTATATTCAAAAGTTGTGTAACTACATGAGTTATTCACTTAAAACTTGGAACTTACCATTGTCATCAACCCCAGCATCAGGGGCAACATTCCCCATAACTCTTGTTTATGCATTTTGACAGAGGCATGCACCTTTTTCACATAGATTGTCTTGTTAAAGTTCATATTCAAAAGTTTTTTAACTTCAGAACAACATAAGTTATTCACTTGAAAACTGGAATATCTATATGTCATCAACTCCAGTGTCAGGGGCTGCATTGCATATAACTCTGTTTTGTATTTTGTCTGTGTTATGCCCCCTTTTCACATATATTTTCTGGTTAAACTGTATATTCAAAACGTTTGTAACTCCAGAACTACATAAGTTATTCACTTTAAAATAGGAACATACCTTTGTCATTAACTCTAGTGTCAGGACCAACCTCCCTATAACTCTGTTTTGTTTTTTGACAGAGTTATGCCCTTTTTCACTTAGATTTTCTGGTTAAAGTTTATATTTTAAACTCTTATAATTTCAAATCTACATAAGTTATTAACTACATAAGGTTGAAACTTGGAATAATTTGATAAAATCATTGCCATAACTCAGTTTTGTATTTCAACAAATATATGCTTCGTCCACTTTCCAAAATATGTACAAACTGAAATACTTCGAATAGTCGAGCGCGCTGTCCTCTGACAGCTCTTGTTAATGTTATATGTGGTAAGTTCGTATTGAGCATTGTATTTCAGTGTACTATGCAACATGTAAAAAGGCAGGTTAGATTTGTTTTAATCCGAAGACAATTATAATAAATGAGTTTAAAAATAATAGTCACACAATTTATACTTTGTTCGTTGTTTGATGGAGTTGGGATGGGGTACTCAAATGACCAAATATAATCATCTATACATTAAAGACAGGTCACAGCTACACCTGTTTCTTTTTTGTTATATTTTTCCCTCAAATTTGCGTTGGAAAATTGTGCACAATGCTCCTAAAACAGTTCATGTTCACCAATTGTTTTTATGGAACGTATACAAGTGTTCTTATACACCTCATTAATTTTTATGGATGCATTTTTTTCTACAGGTTTGTTTCGGAATTCAGGAAATAACTTATGATATGTTGCCTTTCACAAAGAGGTACTGTTTTTTTTTATCTAACTACATTGTATTCAAATATAAACAAAGTGAAACTCCAGTTGCGACAGAAGGAGAGAACTCTTATTAGCAGCCCTTTGTCATTTATTTATGGCAAGTAATCAATTGCCGAAAGGCAACACAGCACATCACACAAACACATAACAAACACGAAACGTACATCAATAAAACTGCGGTCTCAGCCTTGGAACGGTCAGCGCAAAGCATTTGGGTTTTAAACGGGTTTGACCTAATGGCCCAGAATTATTCAAAAAAAACATTTAAGTGTAAATACAAATTAATCTCATAGCATCGCCATTCAAATTAAACAGCTATAAAGTAGAGAATACTATTCAAATAAATAACCCTTTAATTAATTAGTGTCTGGATGTAAACCATAGTAGCTGGATTGCAACTTTCTGATGCAAGATGAAACACAAACCAAGTATCAACTACATCGCGTCTTTTCATAAAAAAAGATTTAAAGACATAGCATCATATATTTCAGTTCATGAATCATCGTCATGAAATTTCAGGAAGAAGCCGTAATACTGGGTGTAAACAGCTTTGTTGTTTATGTTTTTATTAAACTAAATATAACATTATATACTATTTTACATATTCACACGAATCTTTCTTCCAGCAATAATTGAAAAAAAAAAATTAATGAACGCGAGTAATTAAACAAGTGTTTAAATAGGAAATGCAGAAAAATATCAAATACAAGGGCGCGATAAATATACTAGATGACCCTACGCTTCGTCACTGACACAGCAGACATATTTAAATTATGACGTAATCCAGAAACACGCAATGCACCCGATGACGTCATAAATTTACAACGAAAGAAATTAAAGCTACTTATGCTCCATATTAAAACGATTAAATTTGTAACGATGAAAGAAACTCAGTATCGAAAACCAATTAGCATGCGTTTTTAAGTATTAGCGTAATATATAATTTTGATTATAAAGAGTGTACCAGATTATTCAGTATACGTTTAGCATTCACTTTAACATATTTACATTTGCAAACACGTTTGAAAACATCACTGTAAAATGATGGGTGGGATATTCCGTTAGTTGAGAACCACTTCAAAGAAATATTGTATTTAGAAACTAAACCACTATATTTTGTACATAATTTAGCAAACTTGTTGCGTAGATCATGATATAAAAACCATTGTTTTAATAATTTTTAGTACGTGTAAGGTTACGGTTTTTGAAATCTTTAACTCATGAGGAAGCTCTTGTATATTGAACAAATTGCAAAATATATATGCCATAGGAAAGACCTTTAGAAATATCATCATCAAAGAATGGGAAATTGACAATTTCGAAATTAAAATCATTTAGCTTTTCATATACACAGGTTTTAACTAGTATAGTACAATGTAAATCTAGAAATTTAGCATCTGTATCAGATGAACACGATTTATTTAAGGAAAGTTCAGTCGGGTATATGGTTTGGATATTTTGTTCAAAGAAAGGGTTATATATTGTTAATATATCATCAGTATATCTACTAGTTTTGTTAAACCATTGAATCAAAGTTAATTGTTTACCTTTTGATAAGCATAATGACGAATGATGCCCAGCAATGCTGACCAGATGGTAACATACAAATTGACGTCACGTTGTTAAATTTATATTTTGAGATGTTCACATATGGGCACATACCTGTTATAACCAACGCATACTTTCGCTGATATTATACAATACGGAACATAAATATTTTATTGTTTACCACTTTATATTAAAGGTTATATGACACTTACATGGGTACAGATTTTTATATCTGTTTTTCGATGTGTTAGCTGGCTTCATGGCGGCGTTTGTGGAATACTTTAATTTCTCACTAGCAACATTCAATGCCTACAAAGAAAGAGGTGGCATTATTATTCATGTTATAAAGAATTAGCGTCTTTGTAAACATTAAGTAAATTATATAAGAGGATTCGACTATGTAAGTGGAAGTAATTACATTTAAATACTTGAGTAAAACCATGGTTATAGAAAAGTAAAGTAATTTGATTTGCTTACGCTATATTCATTGAACACATCGGTTTTATTGTCCTTGTCTCGAACAACAGTCTCTCGTAAGTTCTGAACGCTGATTTCTCTATGCTTGAACTGCTTCTTGGTCTTATAGAGATTGTCATATATTGAATTGTGCTCAATAGAAAGGGAGTTTCGTCTGTGTAGTGAAGATTTATCTTTAGAAGGTGTTGCAATGGGTGCATATGGTAAGTAAACAATTACAGTTTCATTCGTTTGTGAACTTTTGACTGTTTCTGTCAGAGGTATTGATTTCTCTGCAAACTTGTGTATATCGTTTTTTGTAGGTGCTGTTTTTTCGTCATTGTTTTGTAAACCGTGTTCTTCGTATTTAACAGGTGCTGATTTCACTGCATGCTTTTCGGAACTTTGCATATTGTTTTTGCTAACATTTGGTGCTAGTTTACGCGCATGCTCATGTGAGGTTTGACGTTTATTACCGGAATGCAATGACGCCGTTGCATGTTTGGTTATTTTTCTCTCATGACTAGGTGTAAACATACCTTGAAATATTAAAGGTACATATTTTTTGTAGATAAAACATAACTTATATCATTCATTGCATTGTATTTTACATGATTGACTTTATCTTTAACTACTAGATCACTTGACACTATTTATAGCAATAATTAGTATTAGTTATTAATAGTTACCTACCTATATTTTCGTATGTGCCGTTTGCATGATTGTTAGACCTTATATTTAATATATGAAATACAACTAATTAATACATTCCGCTACACAATAATTCAAAATACACAAACACATACAATACTAGTGCCTCGCAATAGAAGCTTGAATCAAATAAACATGAATAAACATAGCATATATATATTTGTTTATAAACAGCAACGTTAAATATATAATTGCATGCCATTCGATAATTTGAATGAGTCATACCTTTTCGTTAGTATTTGTTTCGCATCAGATTGTTGCAAGGCTTAAAACACAAAAAAGCAAAGTACATGTAAATGCAAAATACATTAGTACATATAACTAAATAAAGATAATGTCATAGTAAATACCGAACAGAGCACATTGTGTAAATACAATTATTTGGTCATTAGTATATACATGTAATAGTAATATGAATTGCACAATAATAAGCGAGACTCCTTCGCTTTTTAAGAGCATATTATTGGCGTATAATAAACTTGATTTACCTCTTGTTCGTTTTCTCCACATTGCAACTGCGCCAACGACAATAATACTAATTCCTGCAGCAGCACCTATTGCACCACCAATAGCAGGTGTAGCCGAACCCTTGTCAACTATACCTTTCAAATAAGGTAAAACGTACAGTTCTCTACCAGTGTTAAATATTCACTGGCCTATCTTCAGTTTTAGGTTTATATAAATGTTAATATAGGGTTCCAACAGTTGAAATTACCTGCATCCACAAGTGTAGTTTCTCTTATTTCTTCACTCCAGTCTGATTTGCCGACTTTGTTTTCCGCCAGCATTTGGACTTGATAAGTCGTACTAGAATGCAATCCTTCAAGTGTCCATGTGTAGTTATTGACGAAACTGGCTATGTGGACATTACTCCATCTTTCGATGTTGACCTTTTTGTATCGAATAGTAAAATTCTGATCCTCCCCGCCATTAAATCCAGGAACCCATGCAACAACAAGTTCCGTTTTTCCTACTTGGCTAACATGCAATCCTTTTGGGACTTCTGGTCGCGCTATAACATGTTTACATTAAAATTAACGGCATCTGTTATCTTCTAAATTATAATATAATAATTCACTTAAGTTTATTGCCTTTTATTTGTTCAAACATAATAATAATAAAAAGTATGGTCATTATTTAGCATTATATGAATAGAGATACATACATTGTGCGTGTAACGTAAACACTTTCATCGTTGAACCCAATGTGTTGGAGACGTTCACACTGTATTCCGCATAATCCCTGACTTGAACACGGACAATCTTCAGATATGTCTGCATTTTGTCATCAGATATATTGATCAGAATGTTGCTGTCATTGGACAAAACCATCCATTTATCATCGACACGCTTATGCCATGTGAAGTCGGCAGTCTTCGGTGCTGGATAGGCCATTATTGTGAATGTGAACACAGCTGAGTCGTTAAGAGCTTTGTACACATCTGTTATTGGAGGCGAAAAGGGCGACGCTCTTGGTGAACCTGTGCACGAACATGAGCTGCATTTTAAAACACTTAAACACGTTTTAGTACATTTATTAATTAGTAACATATTGTACTGAAGTACTTACATTTGACGAAGACAACCAATAACTGTTCTTGTTGTTCATGGTTATAAGTATTTTTTGCCACACATTTATAGGCTCCAGCATCATATTCACATCTTGCTCGAGGAATATGATACGTGGCTTTATTTTTTTCAGTATCTGTCACAGTTAGAATTGTTTCATTTTCACGAGTTGCATTAACTATACGAACAGCAGGTTCAGGGTCGCCATCCGCATCGCATACTAGATTAACTGTTCCGTCCTGGTCAACGACGATGGTGCTGTTTGATTTATTTACTTCGAATGTCCGTATATATGCTCCATCTAAAAAATTGAATACCAGTATATCAATAAAACGAATGAACAAATAGGAAATCATATTACGTCATACAAAACGAGCTTAACAAAATCTAGAAGAATATTGCATTACTTAATACACATATTGATCTTTATGTTGTATTTTCGATTCGGTCAATTATACGTTTTATGTTTCAAAATTAAGATTACGATAAAAACGGCAAAACAATGTGAATAATAAACACATATTTCATTTTTCACCGATTTACACTATAAAAGTAACACAAACATGTGCATTCTCTAACGTTGTTCTCACAATGTATGCAAACGCCGATATGTTTTAAATGCAGATACGTGTGTTTTCTATTAAGAATATTATATGTAATTACAAACGGAACGTTATTAACGTTTGTCAATATATTTAAATTATCATGTAATTATTTTTCTACTTACATTCAACATTTATATAGACTGTCGACTGACTAAATCCGTACTCTTCCTCGTTTCCAATAGACTGCATTATGTTTGATGCATTGCATTGGTACTCCCCTTCAGCTGATAATCCAATGTTTTTGATTGTCAGTGTTTGTCCTGTACCTACCACTGTTCTCGTGTCTGTCCTTATCCATGTAAAATGTGAGGCTGGTGGATTACCACCATTAGTCAAGTTGCAAGTAACTGTTAGAGACGTGTTGAGAAGAACGCTTTGGTTCTGTAAACGTTGAGCAACGGGCGCATCTGCAAATATAAGATAAACGTATAATATATTTTCCGTAAATTGTATGCAATCACTATTTAGGCTTTTTTATTATACATGTAAATTGTATGTGAAATCATTAATACACTTTGATTTATACATAATGAAATAGAACATTATGGAATACAAGATCCAAACAATTATTCTCTTTTGTTTTGAAGTCTATAACAAATTGATGTTGAAAGAAAAACATGCACGGACAACTAAAGATGATCTTAGCAGATATTACTTACATAGCACATCAAGGGTAAATGTCAGGTGCGCGGTCTCGCTTACACTATGTCCCACACTATCTACCATTGTGTTTACTGTGGTGCATGTTATATTCTTGTTAATGTAAGTGCTAACATTGTTAGTGAACAGGACATTTCCAACCGGTTCTCCAGGGCCATACCAAGAAATACTAGGAGCTGGGTTACCGCTGGCAAAACAAGATATTGTAAACGTCGAGCCTTCAATAACTTTGAGTACTTGGTATATCCCTGTGATGTTGTTGTATTTGGCTATTATGTTGTCAGGACCATCTGAAAGTTAATAACAATTAGCCTATAAATAATTATATAAATCGTGCTATATTTTTGTTATTTCTAATTATTGCAGCCTGAACGATAAAGTCGACCCAATACTTACACAGAACATGCAGGTTTACTGATGAAAAGTTGCTTCCAGTAATGTTTCCTTTAAATGTGGTGTCCATGACATTATTCACCGTGCACGTGTAGCTAGTGTCTGTTGTTCGTGTGACATTCGATATGTTTCGAATACTACCTTCGTGTTCGGTTCCCCAGGAATATATCGAAGTCGGAATACTGTTTACTGAGCACATAAATGTAACAGTACTTCCTTCTATAACTCTTATGGTTTCGTTTGTTGCAATCCAACTTTTATTAGAGTGGGGTAGAATACTATACATGACCGTAGGAACGGCAGGACCATCTACAAAGATATGTGTCTACTGTCTGTCATTGTCCAACACGTAAGCACATGCAAATGTACATGTTGACATAGCGAAAGAAATTCAGTTGGATTATATTAACAACAAACACGTACAAAAACAGTGCGCTGTATTGGCCCAGTGTAATGCTGAATCAATTTTTTTATATCAGCACAAGGAAATCCAACACATTTTTATTGACACTTTAAGACTTTGTTTTAATATAATATTCATTTATTGACACTTGCAAGCTTTTACCCAGTCAGCACGCATATACCGGATAGATATCGGTATATCGATATCGTATTGACAAAAAGGCTAGAAATCTAGCCGTTATCGCTAGACAGCGTGTACACATCGGATAGATATCGGCCAGTTGTCGGCTTTAGATATAATAGTTCGATATCTATCCGTTCTCTATCAGATATAGTTATGGTGAACAGTAGAAAAAGACAGTAGATGTATATATTTATTGTATGTGATATATGTTTAACAAATCCATTAATGTGTGGCATTTTTTTCAATATATGTTACTTTATCATAATTTTTACTAGATATGTCGGATCGATGTAGGGCCGACATCGTTCAAGGCAAGCAGTAATTTCTCTGTATTTTCTTAAAATTCTTATGTGTATGAATCCGGAAATCCGGAATGTATTTTATAGAAATAAATGTGTGTTTTATGACTCCACAACTCTTTTGTGAAAAAGAAAGATCTAGCTTCGAAATTAATTTCGTCGAACAAAATCCTGTTCGGTTGGCGCAAAATTTATATTCGTTTAAACTTCAACCGTCTATTTCTAGACAGTCAAAGTCACGTTAAAATAATAAAATGTTACGTTACCTCTTCAACGCAGCAAAATGTTATTAGTTTTGGGTATTTGCAGACATCATGTGTCTTTGCATTATCTATTTAAACATTAATAAGCCTTGTAGGCGTAGAAAACTTAAGGTTATTGAAATGTATTGAATCTTCTCGTTTATTGTTTATTTATAATAATAATAAATCATAACACCAATATTATTACGCTACTGTTTTGTCATATATACGAATGTAAGGATATACAATACAATTTAGATATACAGATTAATAAGTTATTTTAACATTTAACATAGTTCAATATACTCCAACAAATTGCTGTTTTAATTTATTTCTTTTTTTCAATAGTATTGTGTACAATATATTTTACAAATTTAAACCGAAAACAATTTTGTTTTCAGACGGACTACCTGCTTCGCACTGGTGGCTCTTGGGCTTCTTCGGATAAGGTCATGAAAACATTCATCACTGACAAACCGGCTGCATATTATTATTGGAAAGAATAATCCAATTTTAATTTATTATTTGGAAAGATGAAGGTAATTAAATACATGTGTTATATGCATAATACCATTACACATCACGTACAATTTCCCGTACTCTGATTTAATATTATGACATAACATTTGTCCGTGAAATATTGTTACAGTTACATAACATGTCAATGCGTATAGTAAAACAATTATTGCATGGCTTTATTTGACTATAATTATTTATTGATTGAAATACTTGCTGTGACCTAATGTTCTCATACAAAGAATAAAAGTATGTTTATTTTACGTACATTCTTTCTCACCAGCTGCCATACAGTGTCTGCTTTGAACAACGCCATTATCATAATTATGTGGAATGCTGCATGAAACACTTGATAAAGAATTTGACTGAGATAAAGAACAGTGGATAAAAACATTATACTTATCATCATGAAGACTTCAACAGACAACTATAGTAATGTGTGATAAAGGCTGGACTATTCCAATTTATGTGAAAAAGTTAAGTTGTTATTTTTAATTATTATAACCACAATGCTTAATAACAAGTGTACTATGTGTTGTTTTTTTAAACTTAATTTAATGAAACACACAGTTTGATTTAGTTTTAATTTTATCCTTTTTTTTTAAACATGCATGTCTTTGAACTTTGCCTCTTTTTGAAAAATGTTATGCAATCTAAATATGTAGTGTAACCAAATTAATTAATATATATTATCTTGACTGGACCATGTTTTTATTAACTAAATTTTTCTTTGAAAAATTCCGGCTATAAGATTGGCGTGGCCTGCTGATGCTAATTGACTTCGAAAAAGCGTTCGATACCTTATCCTTCAGTTTTATTAAACAAGTGTTTGATTTTTTTAACTTTGGGCCAATGTTTAAGAAATGGATAACACTTTTTTTTTAATAATATGGAAAATGCAATCCAATTGAACGGGTTCTTGTCAGACTTCTTTATGATAGGACGTGGTTGTCGGCAGGGAGATCCTATTTCAGCATATATATTTATACTTTGTGCCGAAATACTAGCGATTAAAATAAGGAAATGTAATCAAATAAAGGGAATAAAAGTTGACAATGAAGAATACAAGATATCACAATTTGCTGATGATACTTATATATTAATGGACGGGTCAGAAGAATCATTGAATACTGCATTACAATTGTTGCACTCCTTTTCACAATATTCAGGTATGAAGGTGAATTTCAAAAAAACTCATGTTGTCTGGATAGGGGCGTTAAAATACAGCACAAGATCCATAAAAACAAGGTGGAAACTAGTGTGGGGATGTACCCAATTTAAATTATTAGGTTGAACTTTTGATGTTGATCTACCTAAAATGATTGAGATAAATTATAATGGCAAACTAGCTAAATTAGAAAATAGCATTGCACACTGGAACAGAAGAGATTTAACTCCCTTGGGTAGAATAACTGTTGTTAAGAAAAGTTATTCAAGGACAGAACAAATTTACATGCTTGGCTAGAAAGTTAATAGATTTTAACAAACTATGTAATACAGGCAATTTATACGCAATTTCTATTATAAAAGAAATAACCAACGTTTTTTGGATCGATGTTTTAACAATATATTCTGACTTTGTTAAAAGTATTAATATTGATTCTGTTGATAAACTTTTAGATATGCCTCTGTTTTTCAACAACTGTTTATTAATCAACAATAAATACATTTTTTGGAAATATTGGTATGATAATGGCATTCAATATGTTAAAGATATTATTAAAGACAATGGCCAGATTTTGTCATTACAAGAACTACACATCAAAATGAATAAGCCAGTCAACTTTTTACATTATGAAGGTATAAAAAAGGTGCTTTCTACATACATTGCCTCAGTGAAAAATGTAAACTTAGAACAGTATAAAGTACATTCATACCCCATTTTGTCGACCCATATAAAACCTATAATTATGAATTCATGCAAAAAGTTATTATATAATATGTTCAAACAGAACTCTGAAATCCCAACATGCCAAACAAAATGGAATGAATACTTTGCAAACGATACCATACAATGGAAAAATGTCCATGGACAAGTGTTTAAAAAAACGAATAATACATATATTCAATGGTTACAAACTAGGATTGTCCACAGAATATTGGGGACAAACTCACTCCTTTTTAAAATGGGCTTGTCGGATAGTAATACATGCACTTTTTGCAAAATGTCAGAAGAATCAATTACCCATTTATTCTGGGAGTGTAACACAGTACAATTACTTATTAAAGATATCTCTGATAGCTTAATAAACGCAAATATCCAAATAGAAATAAACTGCAAAATGTTACTTCTTGGTGATACAAATGTAAATGACAACTGCTTTATTCTTTTCATGGAAATTAAAAAGTACATCTTTGCATGCAAAAGGAAAGAAGTTATCCCAACTTGTCAGGGTCTTAAGGCTAGCCTAAGATTAGCTTTAAATATTTATGCAAGCACAACAAGTGAATCAAATAAAGAAATTTATTGGATAGTTATAAGACTTCTATGTAATTAGTAAATGCATGAATAACAAAAATAATTGTTGTGAACATAGCAACTCCCATTATAAATTAAACTTGCAAAATTTGTTTACTTGGTTAAGTTTTTTGTATTGTTTGAATATTTGATTCATAGTTGATTGTGTTGTAAAATTGAACTCTTTGTGTAAAATCAATTTTTGTTATTCATGTCCATTGTTAATGAAACTAGCAAATTTCACATAATTGGTTTTTATGTTGTTTGAACATTGTGATCATAGTTAAAGTGTATTGTGTTGTAAATCAGAAACCTTTTTTGTTAAGATTCACTTATTATAATTGTTTTATACATAAATAAGTATGCCAGTCCAGTAAAGTATAAAAAAAGTATAAGGAAGTATAGCCACTTTGAGTGAGTAATTCAGTTCGTGTATTGATATTAATAACACAGTTAATACACATTACATATGGTAAAATAAGTCTATGTATGTTTATGTCTTGGTAAATTGTGTGTATATAGATTATGAAATGAATAAAATCATTGAAACAGGAAAAAAAAAAAAAAAAAAAAAAATATATAGATACCTTGTATTAGATCTCGCTTGGGATTGCCTATGGGGTGGGTAGGGTCAAGGTCAAGGTCACTGTTACTAAAAATAGGAAAACGGTTTCCGCTGAATAATTTTAGAGCGCATTGAGATATATTAAAATTTAATATATAGATATCTAATATTGAGTCCTCGCTTGGGATTGCATAAAGGATGGGGGAGGTCATGGTAACTGTTACTAAAAATAGAAAAAAATTATCCCTTAGAAACTTGAGAACGAATTGAAATATTTCAACAAAACTTCATACATAAATTCCTTGTATTAAGACCTCGCATGTGAATGCGCATGGGGTTGGTGGGGTCAAGGTCACCGTTACTGAAAAATAGAAACACGGTTTCCGCTTAATAACTTGAAAACACATTCATATATGTTAATGAAACTTCATACATAGATGTATTATATCTAGACCTCGCTTGGAATTGCATATGGGGTGGGTAGGGTCAATGTCATTGTCATTAAAAATAGACAGTTTTCGCTCAATAGCTTGTGAATACATTGAACTAGTTTAAGAAAACTTCATTCGTAGATACCTTGTATGTAGACCTCGCTTGGAATTGCATATGGGGATGGTGGGTTAAGGCCAAGATCACAATTACTAAACATTTAATTTATTTTCGGCTGACTTTAATGCATTTGATCCGGAAAAAATTGATTTTCGAGGAATTTCTACGTTTTTAGTTTTATTTACAATAATATAGGTAAAGGTTTTGTGAGACAAACATGGAAACCATTTCATCTTAGATGCTTTTGGAAGCATATTATTGTCAAATAATTATGTGTTGTTGTTTTTTGTATTTCAATATGTTGTTTTTTTTAACTGAAATTGTCTTTGAGTTTGTTTTCATTTCCAGTTTGTTTGAATAAGATTTCCATTTGTTTATATGATTTTTAAATTTTTTTATATAAGTTAAGGTCAATGAAATGTGGAAATGTTATTTTGATACCAAATTTTAGTACAATTAATAGTCATTTAAGTATTGCGAAATTATTAACTTTTTTTTTCAATTTTGCTGAACAGGTTTTATTGCATGCATGATGGTGGATGATGCTAATATTTACAAATAACTTCCATTCTGATAGAAAGTATTTAGAATTGTTTTCAGTAGCAATTCAACATACAATAAGTAATTGCATTTCTGAGATTTTCCTTGGTTACTGTCATATCACTGACATGGAAGTTAGTTATTTTTTTTAAGATTTCAATGTGACATATATCCTTGATTCTTTTTCAATGCAACTTAATTATAATAATTATTCTGCTGATGACTTATGGAGATGTTGAAAGACCAAAACATTTGTTGAAATAAATAGTATATCAACACTTAATGATTTTTTATTTTGCTTCTGTTATATTTATCTTTTTAATATTGTCTTATAAGAGCTTGGTTCTCAAACGTAGTAAATATTTTGATAAACACAGGATTACAGATACACATGCAGTTATTAAAAATGAAAATAATGCACACTTTCTTGAGTGTTGTTGCAAATTGTACATCATTGTAAAATGTAGCATCTCAATAAATCGACAATTGACTGTATTCTTTGGAATCGCTTACTGCACTGATAAATATTGTAGACAATAAACAAAATGGCGGGTGAAATAAGATGTCGATATACATGTCGGGTATATATCACACCAATGTATGTTTGGTCCAGATACGATATCGGTCCTATGTACATCCGACATATATAAGATATGCATATGTTCCGATGACGGGCCGATCACTTGTCGATGGGCCAAACTAGATCGGCTACATATCGATCACGATGACGAATCGATATGGGCTGCATCGACGGATGGATATAGAACCAATTTAGGGTTGCTGGCTGGAACGATATTGGCCAGATGTCTACCCGATATCCATCCGAAATACAATGCTCCGATATCTATCCGATCAAATACTGATGGGCAAAACGTTGATTGGTTAGATGTCGCTTACGATATCGATCCGATATTAAAAATATCGGATAGATATTGGGCCGACATAGCCTTGCTTATTGGGTAATCGACTACAGCATGTTTAAGATATATATTGAGCAATACATATGACCGAATATCTAGTATACAACCGATGTTAATTCACTTAAATTACTAATAGTCGATGTAAAAATACTGATATAATGTCCGAATTAATAATGAACTAAAATAGAAACTTGCGCATCAAGATTTATAATCAGTTAAAGTCATGTTTCTATTATAAACATACATCTTGAGTTTTTTTGCTTCTGTTTCCTTTAAACATACACATCTTGCTAAGCTATACGAATAATGGAATTTTTCTTAAAATATATGTATGTGCACTTACATAAAACTGTGGCGGACAGGTTTCTTGTTACACTTTCATTTGTTATTTTTCCATCAGTTTCAAGAATGGTGTTGGAAGCACTGCATGTCCAGACCGTGTCATGTTGTATACTGGGAACGGTCAGTGTAGAGGAATTCATCTGCTGATCCTTCCAGTACACTGCAGCCAGAGGATTGGCGTCGCTTTCACAGATGACGCTTATGTTGTCCCCTCTAATTACTCGAATATTGTTTTTACCGAGATCTTTGTTTATGAACGGTTTGATGGAAGGCGGATCTGTAAATGTTAAAAGAGTACTGCTGTTATGATGATTCTCGAATCCTAATCTCTGATTAACAGCAAGTTGCTTATAATGCATGTCTTATTACAACTTACAAACACATTTACTAACAAAAGCATAGCACCAAGAACTTACACAATACATTTATACTGATTGATGACGCGTTCACTGTAGTCGTTGTATTAATGGTTCCATCCAGTGAAAGATAAGTGTTGGATGCTTTACACGATAAGTTTCCGTCAAAGCGCCTGAACTGCAAAGACACCACTTCACCAACCAACTCTCCGCCAGGGTAGGTCCATCGGTAAGACGGAGGCGGATATCCGTAAGAGGAACATTTCAACTGCACGGGTCTCCCCTCTCGTATATTAACGGTGTGGGTAACATTGACATTGTCTATCGCAACAACGGGTCTTGAAACTGGAGCTGAATACGTTAACAACAACGAAGTATATATTGTAATGAAAATAAAATATATAGAGGATATTTGTTGATTTCGGTGTAGGAACGTATTTTATTTCACCAGTTGTCATAGAAAATGATATCTTCACGAGTGGCGCAGCAACGAGTGAAAATATTTATTTTCTATGATCACGAGTGAAATAAAATATGATCTTACACCGAAATCAACACATTTTCGTTTTATTTTATGCTTTTGGACTATAAATAAATAAAATTGCGCGAGATATGCTTAAACGGCATAAGTTCGAGTATTCGGACGTCATAAAAATAACGCCATAAATGATTCCAAAACTGTCACTCGTTAGTATGGTGGGAAGAAATGCCATATTTTGTGACTCGTTGTCGCTAAATTATAATTTTGTTGAATTTTCTAATGTGTTTTATGTAAACACATGCATGTACATACTGTACATGTATATTAATTTGCCAAGGGTTGTAAACCACTACTTTTGGATCGATGCTATTTGTGGAAAAAAAGTCCGTTTTATGTTATATTTCCATTGCAGTGAAAATATAAAATCTATATATAACATATATAGATTTAATATAAAATATAAAACATTTTCACTGTTGGAATTTTACCAATAAAATTCGATATTTCACTGACAAGCATATAATAAAAGATGTTAATATTACTTACATTGTTAAAGTCATCCATCATATTCATCTGAGCCTAACAATAGCTTTCGAAACAGCAGTTACACACAACTGGTTATCATAATAAAAAGGTATAAAATTGAAAATTCACTTACATTGCACATATGTTCTCGTGCTTTTAGTAAGACTGATGTTGATGGTTTTAAACACATAATGCGCAGTACATGAAAGATTGCCTCCGATGTACGAGTCTGGTGAATATTCCAAAATACTCGATGAAATGTCAGTGTTGTACGAAAAAATCGCCTTCTCGGTAATGTTTCTGTCATCCACAAACCACTGAATACTCGCCACCGGTCTACTTTCAGAAGTAAAGCATTCGAACGTGGATGTCGTGTTGTATATAGGGTACGAAACAGATGTAGGTGGACGCAGTATCAGCGACGTGAGTGGAACTGGAATAACACGCACATTTTATCTTGACATTGAAATACTTAGACTTGGTTATACACATTTCTCTACCAACTCAGTAAAATGTGTAATTCAGAAAACACAAAATTACACCAGCCAATATCATGTATTATTATAGTTGTAGAAGTAGTAGTAGTAGAAGTAGTAGTAGTAGTAGTAGTAGTAGTAGTAGTAGTAGTAGTAGTAGTAGTAGTAGTAGTAGTAGTAGTAGTAGTAGTAGTATTAGTAGTAGTAGTACAAATAATAGTAATAGTAGCAGCAGCAGCAGCAGTAGTAGTAGTAGAAGTACATAAAGTACTTGCTGAGGAAGTTGTAGGTAGTAATATAAGCATTATTATTATTATTATTATTATTATTATTATTAGTAGTAGTAGTAGTAGTAGTAGAAGTAGTAGTAGTAGTATTGTTATTATTATTATTATTATTATTATTATTATTATTATTATCAGTAGTAGTATTAAATAGCAGTAGTCGTAGAAGTAGTACTAGTAGTAGTAGTAGAAGTAGTAGTAGTTATAATAGTAGCAGTAGTAGCAGTAGTAGAAGTCGTGGTAGCAGTATCAGTAGTAGTTGATGGAGTCGTAGTAGTAGTAGTAATGTTAGTAGTAGCAGTAGTAGTAGCAATAGTAGTAGTAGTAGTAGTAGTAGTAGTAGTAGTAGTAGTAGTAGTAGTAGTAGTAGTAGTCGTAGTAGTAGTAGTAGTAGTAGTAGTAGTAGTAGTAATAGTAGAAGTAGTAGTAGCAGTAGTAATAATAGTTGTGGTGGTAGTAGTAATAGTAGTAGTTGAAGTTGTAATAGAAGTAGCAGTAGCAGCAGCAGCTGTAGTAGTAGAAGTAGTTGTACATGTAGTGGTAGTAGTAGTAGTTGCAGTAGTGGTAGTAGTAGAGGTTGAAGAAGAATTACTACTAGTAGTAGTAGCAGCATCAGTAGTAGTAGAAGTAGTAGTAGTAGTAGTACATGTAGTAATTACTTAGGAAGTAGTAGGTAGTAGTGTATGTAATATTAGTTTTTGTATTATTATTTTTTTTTTTATTATTAATATTATTATTATTATTATCTTAAATAGTAGTAGTTGTAATGGTAGTAGTAGTAATAATAATAATAGTACTAGTAGAAGCAGTATTAGTATAACTAATAGTAGTACTAATAGTAGTAGTAGAAGTAGTAGTGGTAGTAGTAGTAGTAGTAGTAGTAGTAGTAGTAGTAGTAGTAGTAGTAGTAGTTGTAGTAGTAGTAGTAGTAGTAGTAGTAGTAGTAGTAGTAGTAGTAGTAGTAGTAGTAGTAGTAGTAATAGTAGTAGTAGTAGTTGTAGTAGTAGTAGTAGTAGTACTAGTAGTAGTAGTAGTAGTAGTAATAGTAGTAGTATAAGTTGTAGTAGTAGTAGCAGTAGCAGCAGAAGCTGTAGTAGTAGCAGTAGTTGTACGTGTAGTGGTAGTAGTAGTTGATGTAGTAGTGGTAGTAGTAGCGGTTGTAGTAGAAGTAGTAGTAGTAGTATTAGCAGCATCAGTAGTAGTAGAAGTAGTAGTAGTAGTAGTACATGTAGTAGTTACTGATGAAATAGTAGGTAGTTGTGTATGTAATATTAGTATTTGTATAATTATTATTATTTTTATTATTAATATTAGTAGTAGTACAAGAAGTAGTATTAGTTGTAGTAGTATTAGTAGTATTGTAGTAGTAGTAGTAGTGGTAGTAGTAGCAGTTTTAGTAGTAGGAGGAGGAGTAGAAGTAGTAGTAGTAGTAGTAGTAGTAGTAGTAGTAGTAGTAGTAGTAGTAGTAGTAGTAGAAGTAGTAGTAGTGGTAGTAGTAGTTGTAGTAGTAGTAGCAGTAGTAGTAGTAGTAGTAGTAGTAGTAGTAGTAGTAGTAGTAGTAGTCGTAGTAGTAGTAGTAGTTGTTGTAGTAGTAGTAGTAGTAGTAGTCGTAGTAATATTAGTAATAGAAGTAGTAGTTGTAATTGTACAAGTAGTAGTAGTAGTAGTAGCAGTAGCAGAGAAGTAGTAGTAATAGTAGTAGTAGTAGCTCTAGTGGTTGCAGTAGTAGTTGGTGTTGGAGTAGTAGTAGAAGTAGTCGTTTTAGTAGTAGTAGTAGTGGTAGTATTAGTAGTATTAATAGTGGTAGTAGTATTAGTAGTTGAAGTAGTGGTAGTAGCAACAGAAATAGTAGTGTATAATATATTACTGTTAATCTTTATGAAATTAGTATTAACTAGAAAAGCGAAATACATGTATTTGAAATACTAGTAGCAGTTGGTACAGAAGTAGTGCATGTAGAAGCAGTAGAAGTTTTATTATTATTATTATTATTAGTAGTAGTAGTAGTAGCAGTAGTAGTAGTAGTAGTAGTAGTAGTAGTAGTAGTAGTAGTAGTAGTAGTAGTGGTAGTAGCATGAGTAGTAGTATCGAGAGTTATAAAGTTGGTCGTGATACTTAATTTGTTTTATGTTTGAAAATAATTATTCATAGGTTTAGAATTGAATTGTAAACGACAGTGCACTGACAGTGTGCACACAGACAATGTGTATACTAGAACATTTTGCACGAAGTTTGACAGTTACTCAATTTTTCAAAGTTATATATGTATCATAACAATGTGTAGATTTTGTATTGCTTTTTTCCTGCTTTATATTAAAACACACTGATATGTTTCTGTTTTGTTGTTTCCGTGAAAATAACGAAATTATTTTCTTTGAAAGAAAAATAATAAATGAACACATTTCAGAAGCTTTCTTTTCAAAAAGTTATTTCCTTTAGCTGTTGTTAATGATATATGTCATAGAAATGCGCAATACAAAGGTGTAGACAATAATTAAAGTGTGAATAATAATCTACATTGTGAGCATAAAAAAACACAAACAAATTACTAAAAAAAGATGGGTATCGAACTCACGACGACGAAACTGTGAACGAATAAGAATTGGCACTCTAACTGACTGCGCCGTTATGACGCTCTAACTGACTGCGCCGTTATGACAGAATAAAATACACGTGCATGCTTTGGTTTTAAAAGTTTCAACAACCAACAAAAGGACAGACGGCCCGACAGACAAACTGAATCCAGTATACCCCTCCCCTTAAAACTTCGTTGTGCTGGAGGTCTAATAGTACCAATTTAGTGTGAAATAACACGTTACTGAAAACAAGTGAACATGCTAAGTAAGCAAACACTGCGAATGCAACAAACTAAGCTACAAGCCAATTTAACTTTGTTTATTTAAAATATTTAATATTAAAATTAACCGCGCACACGCAAACATTTTGTCCTCATATATATTTACATACCCGTGGTTTTAATGCAAATTGTCGTCATTTTACTGTTGTCATCCCTGGAACAGCTATATTCCCCGGCCGTTTCTTCATTGAATTCTGTTATATTAATGTATACAGATGTATAGTCCCCGTTCGAAGATATAGTGTAAACGCCAGAACTTGATACATGTATTGAGCATCTTGCTCCCTGCAGCCAAATACACTCCCCAATGTATGTTGTTTCTTTGAGGCATACTATTCTTCTTTTGGTGTTTGTATCTATGTTATTCCAGTTGTAATCAAATACCAATTGCACGTTTTGATCACCATTTTCAGCGTAGGTATCAAGGCAGGGATCTGCAAAATAAACACAAATTTACAAGTAGAAAAACTTAGCGTAAGTACAGTTGACATTCCAATAATTGGGTAAACAATAGTTTTCTCCACTGTGTGTTTTGAAATATTTAATACCTGAACATTTAATCACCATCAAGAATATCGCACATAGACTTATTAAATCAGGTGAATTCATGGTTTATGGTTTATTTCATCGAGATAATTAAATAACTCACACATCTAACGCTTATACATTTTCGCAATCAAAGCACTGGATTAACTGTTACATAATAACAACTTTCTTCATGTTCACGTAAACGCTGCATTCTGATTGTACAGCTATTTAAAACGTCGGACGAGATATCAAAAATGCTAAAATGAATCCGAAACTGAAACGTTGATTTCTAGCCCATTGGCAACACGTCACTCGAAAAAAAATATATGGGAGCAGTTGCGGATACAATTACTACTCATATCTATTTTGGTTATACTTATACGATTGGAATAGTAATTGTCTCCATTTTATTGGTGTATGAAATGTCAGGAAAATTACGCCATCGGTGTTTATGCAAATTAGGCTTAATTTTCCCGACAGTTCATACACCGACGCAATAGGAAAAAAAATATTCAATCCTTAAATATTAAACAATTCAGTTCATGTATGTAATGCATGTCACAAATGCTAATAGTAATTAGTTTTGGCAATTAATTAATATTATACCTAGGATGTGTGCAGGTTAATCAACGGATCTTTCACTATTAAAGGCACAATGGCAACGAAAAGGGCCTCAATGGCGCAATTGCTTTAAACAATCTGAAATTTACATAAAAGAACTGGCATATACTAAAGGTTGATATAGGGTATATATACTGGGAAGAGAATGTACTCATAATAAGAAAATAAATCCTTTTATACTATGGGTCGTGTTTGTTTGGGCCCTTATCATGTTTACATTTTGACGTCAGAATTGTGAGTATTCTGTATTACAATAGTTCGAAGTCATGAGTTCGATATCCGATCGAGGTTTTTATTTTGTCAGGCTTTTTTTTTTTTATCAAATAGCTCGTGGAATTTTTTATTTATTTTTTATTAATGCAAAGGTCTTAGTATAACGCATTTAATATCATTTATAGTGCAATAATCATGTATATCCAATGTTTCGTTGACATAGTCCCTTTAATAACTGTATATTGAAAACTAGACTAGAACACAAGCCTTATAATTTCAGTGCTGATATAACTCATCGCCATTTATTTTTTAGATAGAAACATTCCTAGAGGTAATCTTATGACATATCAATTTCATTGTATATTTGAAAGAGCTTACGTATGTGTATATTACATAAAATTGCATATTTTTGCGATCACTAAGACATTGCTTATACGAGACAAGCTTTATATCATTGACATGACGCCGGCTTCGATTTTTATCAGCCAATCTGCTCTCAGAATTGTGCTAGCCTATCCAACCGTTATCATGGACTGTCTGCCATTTTCATAGACAAGCTACTCGTCTAGATTATATTACTTTTATAACCATTTGATAAAAATTGACATAATTTGGGGTTTTATTTTGTTGTTTTAGTCATAAAGGAGGTTCAAATAATGTTATTAATAAAAGGTATTAGTCCTATTCAAAATGTGTCGTGGGTGATATATATCAGCGTTATCGTTATATATTATTATGTTTCATACTTCACCATGTTAGTAACACAAAGGTAATATTCGTAAAATATGGGTATATGTTAAACCATAACAAACACATTGACGATGTCACGTGTTTTTAATAGCTAATTAGGTCTTTTCTAGCGCCTAGATACTGAGTAAATTGTGTGTTAACAATCATAAAACTTCTTTCGATATATTTAAGTATGATATTAAAAAAGAAACACTACTCGTCTATCGTTTTAATGTTTATAACATAATTTTGACATTTAAAACATTTCACATATAAGTGATAATGATCTTCATTCTCTTTTAATTAACGTCTGTGAAGCTCGTATATATAGTCTGATTTGCAAATCTTATCACTGACAGTTCCTGTGTATTGTTGCATGTCTAGCATTGTGTTGATAACATGCAATTTATCAACCCTATCAATTGAATAACCGTTTGCTACCGTTATTGAACTGAGAATAAAGCTTGGTAAAAGGTTTCCATATAACTGCAAATTCGAATACGTAGTGTAATAAATTTTGTTAACATAATCAATCTGCCTTGCAAGTTGCAACCTAGCTAATATATTTCTATCAGCTAGTAACGCTTTTTTTGTTTTCTGTAAAATATGTGTTATCAATAATAACTCAAATAAAATGCTTGTTTTTAAATATGTTTATCAACAGTATAATTTTTTTTGGAAGATGACATAGTTCATATATACAAACATATAGTTGTTAACTGTTCTGCAAGACCTGACATTACTTGACAGGGCAGTAAATTGGAAACTAATCTGATAGGCTTATCAATGTTTAATATGTAAATATTTAATTATTTATAAATAATAAAACCATTTATTGAAACTATTTTGACGAGCAAATACATTCGTTTTTAAGATGTTAAACTCTTCAAAAATTAGGTACCCTTTTTAAAATAAATGTCTGATATATTGGATATATTCCATTGCCTAAATAACATATTAAATAAACTGCAGAATGTATATTTTGGATATTTTATGGATACATATTTACTATTACATTTATTAGTCATTCGTTGTCAATATGATTTTATTTGCTCCGAAAAACAAGTTACGAAAATACATTTACAGCCGTTTTCCCTATGTAAAACCAGCCATTGTTCTACCAGGTTGTCGAGGTGTTTCGACTGCGTAATCACGTGATCAGTGGGCGGAGTTATCGTCTCCCAGGAGTCATGTCCACTGTAAAATGCTTACATGTTTAATAGTAACGTGCCGTAGGTCTAGTGCACGCAATTTATTAACATGCGTCTATATAAAATTTATTTGGGGCAACCTGCCTTATTATTAGAGAAGTGATTGTATACTATTAAATTATAATGGACAAATATAATCAGTGGATGAAATCACGTACAAAAAGGACGGCGGATAAACACTGATCTCTTACTGGGCAAGAACAGTATCTCATAGTCTGAACAATAATTTAATAAGTGGGTTTCTCTCCCGGTGATGTCTCCGGTGTATCATTATTCGCATATTTGGAACCAAACGTAGTAAATATGATCACACTATCACTGACGCTTTGTAGATTGCAACAAACGCAATGCTTGTGCACGGACAAAGGACAGCTAGTATTTCTGATATCAAGCTTCTGTTGGTTTCCCAACGTCCTAACAAGTTTGGTACGGGGTAAGCATACAATCAAAATTCACATTTCACCATCTCAATTTATTACCTCAAATAACTGAGAACTGTCACGACTTACTTCCTCGAAATCAGGCACGAATCGGCTAAAAACACAGCGCGTTACCGCTTATATAACCACACATATGATATGCACCCCGTAGAACCAGCTTCTGGTCAGAGAGCGAATGCCCCCGTGTTCTATTAACACGAAAAACGACAGATGGTGGGAATGTATATTTTAGATTTAAGATGGTATTGCTTACATTTCTAATAATTTAATATTCTATAAAGATATCAGAGGCAATAAATTGTAATCACAGATAATATCAAGTAAAAGGGCGTGATATTTTCCAAGAAAATGTGAATTACCAAATTCAATACTTTTATTGTTTTATATCAAATACAGAACTGAAGTGATAGGGTGTACAAAAACGTACATGTTCAAGCAATTTCAGTTTTTTACCGGTATCACTGGTCAGCTCAACAGATGTAATTACAAAACTAAGTATATCATAAGGTAATATAGTTTAATTTTAATGCGCCGTTCTCTGGATCTCATCCTCTGGTCTGAGTTGCTACAGATACAAGCTCCGGTTTAGTAGGTTTTTGACATAAAAACAATATGTCCCAAAATGTGGGCGCTAAAACACTTTATAACGTGCACGCTTAATATGAGTCTATATCAATTTTCATATGGGCTACCTGCCTAATGATTAGACAAATGACTGTATACAATGGTTATTATACAAACCAAATGAACTTAAAATCAAGGTTGAGATATATTGAAATAATTGGAGGGGCAACCAAAATCAGTGTATGGAATCATTTATGGACAAGACGGGCGAAAGAACACTGATTGCTTTTTTTAAAATTATTATTATATTTCAAGTTCAACTTGAAATGTACAGCCAAGATGTGGTTTTTACTGTTTAATATAAAGTTCCATGTCTTTTCCCTGTATAACATTACGATGATACGAGCAATGAATTATTTTGAAATTTAAAATACTACTTAACTTCGTCCGCTTAAGTCTAAGTCCCATAAAAGAAATCCTGACAACCTAACTTCTGTTTTTATATAAGTTAAATGCGTTATCTCGAGCTTCCCCTTAAATGTTCAAATATGTCTACCTGTTGTTTTTATGCCAACTAATATTTTTACATTTATTGCCATATATTTATCTAAAAAAGATTCCTCATTCGGCAAAACGTAGCCGGCCACAGTCAAACTGTGTCGCACCTTGCTAACATTTGAACGCTGTTGTTTATTAAGCGTGTCTTTTGATTTAGAAACTGATCAATAGTTTACAGTTCATACATGATTGCCATTTTAAATAAACCGCTTGGAACCAATACTTATAATCAATTTGTATATTCGCTTATGTCAACTTTATATATGTCGAAGTAATTGAGGATTGTCCGCGACTTTGAGATAAATAAGTTCATATGAGTTGTAAACTTGAAATTGTGTAGTTGTTATTCGTTTTAATTTATAGGCGTTGTCCTTCAAATTACTATTATTTAATTCTGGTTAGCATCCAACCATGAATTAAGCTATGAGGCTATTTGTCTTTTCGTTTCTGCATGCATTAAATATACTACTGGCTAGGTGTGACTTTCCGCGCGTCTTTATACCCGTTTTATATCCCCCAAGTATAATGATAGTATAATGTGATATATTGTTTTTGCATAATTACAAAAGTTATAATTATGTATCTAACTACTATTTGAAAATCTGTTTGATAGGTATTCATTATCACAGTGTATAAACCAAATGTATCCAATCCGGATTTTGCGATGCGAGTTACAAACATGTTGGAACAATCATCTGAAAACAACTATGCATATATTCGAAAATGTTAAGGCAAGTTGTACATATTTGTTATCACAATTTATTATTATCGTTCGCAAATATTTTCTTCTGCCATGTTTGTTCACATTACCTAAAATCAGCTTATGTTCACCTTTTGTACGTAATATAACATGTATTGCATATAAATATAAATTACAGGTATTAAATACTTTCAAATTGTTATATTACTGTCTTTGAGACCTATACCCCAATGCCAGCATCTGTATTGGATACAGCTGGTTTATACACTGTGATTAAAAAACGTTAACATATGCTACTAGTTGTATAAGTATGTATAGAGTTTTATAATAACTGGCATATTCCGGGAAATATGTCAACGTGTATTTCACCTAGTAAATTATAACACAAATGCCAACTAAATACAATCCTGTTTCCGCCAGTTAAAGTTTAAACTGTACTTGACCGCGAAGATGCGACATGTTAATTTGTATTATCTGCAGATCTCGCACTGAGACACACTAAGTTTGGACAATAATTATCGTCCGAATTTCGCGTGTCTATGAAATTGTACACTAGATAGAAGCAGTTGTATTAGTAGTAGTGGTTTTAATTGTAGTAGTGGTAGTAGTAATAGTAGCAGTAAGAGTAGTATATGTAGTACTAGTAATAGTAGTAGTTGTAGTGGTAATAATATCGTTATTATTATTATTATTAGTAGTAGTAATAGTAGTAGTAGTAGTAGTGGTAGAAGAAGTAGTAGAAGTAGTAGAAGTACATGTAGCATTAGTAGTAGTAGTAGTAGTAGTAGTAGTAGTAGTAGTAGTAGTAGTAGTAGTAGTAGTAGTAGTAGTAGTAGTAGTAGTAGTAGTAGTAGTAGTAGAAGTAGTAGTCGTAGAAGTAGTAGTAGTAGTAGAAGTAATAGTAATACATATATTTTGCTAATATTAAAACAAACCAAAACCACAGCTTGATATTTTATAACTTAAAGTAGGAAACTGGCTATGTTTAGCTGCACCTTGATATATTTACCAATGTTCCGAACGACAACGGCCCTCTATGCATATCAAATTTCTTACGTGTGTTTACGGCTGTCGATATGTTGATATGTTATCATTATGGACACGCGCAAGTTAGGATTGCTTTTCTTGGCCGTAGAAGTGTATATACAAGGTTTGTTGCCGTTGTTGTTGTTGTTGTTCGTATGATGATGATGGTTATTATTATTATTGTTGTTGTTGTTGTTGTCATCATTGGTTCCCACACTAACTTGTTCTAAATATAATATAGAATTCAAAAACGAGCATTATGTATGTGTTTAACTTTATTAACTGTTTATTGCAGTTGCGCATACGTTAGAAACAGTGTATTTGGTAGGACATGACGGTGAATTGGTAGTCAATAGCAACCACTCCGGCCGATTTTATTAACTGGCTTAGGTCATCAAATGGAAATTCTGAACAATTAGTCCTGAATCAACTTTTTGACGGTGTCAATTGTACTGACGACGCACCGGATTATATGGACTGTTCTTGTAATGCAACTGTGTACAAGTGTACTATCAAACAAGTTAATTTAACTAACAACGGTGAACAGTGGCGTTGCTCTGCTTCAAGAGGAGGCATTATTACGTTTAGCAACAACACATACACTGTCATGGGTTACATGTAAGTATTACAAGGTAAAAGTATTATGCATACGTAATATAAAACATATACCTGTTCTAAAAATGTTTGCATCATCACTTTAAAATTAAACGAATGTTTATTAATAGCAATAAAAATAACCAATAACAGCAGCTTTTTTTATAGTTCTAGCTACCACGACTGAAGCAACAACGAAACGACTTTCCAATGGTAAATAATCGATTGAATAGTGTGGTTTTTATTGGTTTACGAATGGGATGGATTTAAATATCCAAGTTTCACATGTGATACCTACTATTTTTGGAAACGCAAGTGTATCTTACTTGTTTTAATACTATCGATTAAAATCCTAACGAACCTAATGTTGGGACGGTTTGTCTTTTCAGAAAATACTCCCATCACAGTGTCGGAAGCAAACAGCATAACATCAAAACCAAAATCACATTTTCTATTATGGGTTTTAACCCCGATTAGTATTGGATCCGCGATTGTATACATATAGACATAATTAGTTTTGTGCGATTTTTTGGATAATAAATGCAATTTGTGCAAAATATTGTACACACTTTGACGTAACATACACAAATCAAAGAACAGTAAAAAAACAACAACAACAAAACACGCAACATCAAACAGATATATATGCACAGACATATATAGTAGCTCGCAATAAGGTTGATCAGTGAAGGCCTCTCCATAATAAATTGCCTCTGTTAATTTTTATATAAAATATATTAAGTCTGTGTATACTATAGAAAAACAGTTGTGTATCGCTTGCAATATTATGTAATAAAAGTTAATAATTAGATTGTCGAGCATTTGTTGTAAATTACAGATCAATGGATGAATACTAAAAATGTATTTCTATTTCTGTTGTAAATTCATTTCTTCCCATCAAAAACAGGTCTGATTGCAGGAATAGTCGTTGCCAGCATCCTTACCTGTGTTGCTTGGGTATTTTTCATTTCTACACTGTGCTGTTGGTGCATATGTCTAGGAGGTGCTATTCTTATTGTAACAGGTAATTTATTACGAAATTCTTATTAATGCAAATAAACGACCTCAATCAGCTAATTATGAACACTTTCCTGTCCATAGTATAAAATGTGTATAGTCGTATCTTCATGACTATTCTAATAAAATCTAAATAATAATTAAATAAGCAAAAAACCAGGTCTTAAAAATGTTCATTTTGGTGTGTTTATAGCATTTTCAAAGCCGACACGGGTACACATGCAAATATAATTACGGGCACACATGTGGATATGATTACGGGCACAATTACCGGCACACATGTGAAGATAAACACGGGCACACATGCGATGAAGAACAAGGACGCAGATGCGATGAAAAACACGGACACAAATGAACAATAAGAACACGGGCAGACATGCTAAAAAGAACACGGACGCACATGAACATAAGAACACTGACACAGATGCGATGCAGAACTCGGACACAGATTCGATGAAGAACACGAGCACGAATGCGATGAAGAACATGGGCACAGATGCGATGAAGAACACTGGCACAGATGCGATGAAGAACTCGGACACAGATGCGATGAAGAACACCGGTATAGATGTGATGAATGACACGGGTATAGATGAGATGAAGAACGCGGACACAGATGCGATGAATGACAAGGGCAGATAAAGCTCTATAAAGTATGTCATTATGTTCTTAAATGTCGGATTGTCTAACTTATTTCCATATCTGTTTTAGGGCACACATGGAATATTATGTATTGACGTATGTTGATATTTTACGGGACACTTGTTAAATCAGTACGTATACATATAATAAAACGAATATTCTCGTGTTTTTCGTTTGCTTTTGTCTGGAAAAAACGCTTTTACATTTATATATTTTAGTGAATACATTTAAGTGTGTTTTTTAGGATGTTTTGTCAGTATTCTCTACATATAATATACATGTTCAATTATGAAACGTGTCTATGTAAGATGTATATGTTTATGATATGATGTCGAAGTATGATATTAAATAATCACAATGATGTATCCATCGTTCTTATCAGTTACCTGATTATATATTTTGTAAACCCAACTATGGCGATTTCTGTTTTTGACTATCAATGTGATTTCGTTTACAACTGGGGAAAGGGAAACAATTCATGTTATACATTTAGCGAACTGATCATGGGTTGTTTGCTCGTCGAAAAGTACACAAGGGTACACTCGACATAAACTGAACAAAACTGAGAAACCGGAATTTGACGAACTAAAAACATTGTGTTTTTCACAGTCATGTTGCGATATGTAGAAGTGAACCGTGTTTACCTTTTTTTTCTTTTACGATACACTATTGTTACCTATCGTTGAAATTAAAGTTCTACAGACACATTTTCCTTATTTGCGAATGAAAAAATAGTAATCTGGTCAACGCTTATGTTAAAAACATACCGATCAAACTTTAACTGATTGATTATCAATTTACTAATACTCTACATTATCAAAATTTCTTTAATTTAACTGATAGTAAATAAAGTTGTTTTTTGTCTTAAGTGTATTAGCAACTGCACATGACCGAAACTGTTTATACGCGTGGAGCTGGTATTAAAAGACACATTTGTACTTTAAACTACAACGCATTTTAAAGGTTTTGTTTGGAAGAGCATGTGTGGTTTAGGCTTTGATTTTAGTGATGGTTTACTTAAAATTGAATTATAGTTTTAATTGATTCAAATTGTATTCACAAAAGCTGAATTTTGGAACGAATTTTTAAGTTTGCTTTCAAATGCAATATAAAAAAGTCAAACCCAACTCTTCGTTGAACATAACAGAGACGCTGAGACAGGATAACAAGGCTTTGGCATGATATGTGTATACCATGCAGTATTTAACAGACGAATGGGGAAAACAGAAATGCTAGTAAATCAAGGAATTGTTTTGTAAAAAACATTATAGACATAATCAGGTCAGGGTAAAGTACGCCAAATACGTATCAGTAATATAAAATGTAGATGAAAACGGGCATAAATGCAAAGATGAACACGGGAACATATGCGAATAAGAACACGGGCACACATGCGAATGAGAACACGGCCACACATGCGAATACGATCACATACACACATGCAAAGATGAAAACGGGTACAAATGCGAATACGATCACGGGCACACAAGCAAGAATGAAAACGAACACATATGCGAATCAGAACACGGGAACACATTCAGATAAGAACACGGACAAAGATGCGAATAAGAACACTAGAACACATGCGATTAAGAACAAGGGCACACATGCAAATAATAACGCGGACAAAGATGCGAATAAGAACACTAGAACATATGCGATAAAGAACACAGAAAAAATACGAAGATGAACACGGGCACAGATGCAAAGATAAACATGGGCACACATGCCAATATGAACATGGACCGACATGCGAACAAGAATACTGGCACATATGAAAATACGATCAAGGAAAGTTATGCGAAGAAAAACACGGACGCACATGCGAATAAGACCACGGGCACACATGCGAATAAGAACACGGCCGCAAATGCGAATACGATCCCATACACACCTGCAAAGATGTAAACGGGTACACAGGGGGGAGATGAACACGGTCACATATGCGAATATGGACAAGGGCACAAATGCAAATAAGAACACGGACACAAATGCAAATATGAAACCGGGCACAGATGCGAAGATGAACACGGAAACAGATGCAAATAAAGCCATGGACAAACATGCGAATACGAACACGGACACATATGCCTATAAGATAACGGGCACAGATGCAAATATGAACACGGGCATATATGCCAATAAGAACACAGGATACATGCGAAAGAAAGCACGGGCACACATATGAAGATGAAAACGCACACAGATGAAAAAATAAAAACGGACAAACAAGCAAATAAGAACACGGGAACACATGCGAATGAACACACGGTATGCGAAGATGAATACGGGCACATTAGTCGTATATAAACACGGTCACATGTGCGAATAAGAACTAGGGCACACATGCTTATAAGAACACGGGCACACATGCGAAGTTGATCCCGGGCTCAGATGCGATGGTGAACACGGGCACAGATGCGAAGATTAAAATGGGAACAGATGCGATGATGAACACTGACACAGCTCCGATGAAGAACACGGACACGGATGCGATGAAGAACAAGGACAGAGATGTGATGAAGAGCACGGACACATATGAGATAAAGGACACCGACACAGATGCGATAAAGGACACGGACACAGACGCGATGAAGAACACGGACACAGATGAGATGAAGAACAAGAACACAGATGCGATGAAAAACTAAGGACACAGATGCGATGAAGAGCAAGGACAGAACACGGACACAGATGCGATGAAGAACTCGGACACAGATGCGATGAACAACACGGGTATAGATGCGATGAAGAACACGGCTACAGATGCGATGAAGAGCACATGTATAGATGCGATGAAGAACACGGATACAGATGCGATGAAGAGTACGGGTATAGATGAGATGAAGAACACGGGTATAGATGAGAAGACGAAAGCGGAGACAGATGCGATGAAGAACTCGGGCACCGATGCGACGAAGAACACCGTATTAAATGCGATTAAGAACACAGATGCAGATGCAATGAAGAACGCGGGAACAGATCTAAAAAAGAGCACGCACACTTATTCGATGAAGAACTTGGTCACATATTCACACGTGTCCGAGTTTATACGGCACGGCCACATAATTTGTTTTACAGGAGATGTCGGTCTCCAATTAGATGAGGTCGGGGTTTTTACAAATTGATGATCAATTTTTACATAGGTTTATGTGCAAACATGTCTCAAAGGTGTTAACTAACGTGTCAAAATAGTAACAAAACAGTCCGATCATTTAATCAGACAGTTAAAGTGAAAAAGTTCACGTGTTAAGATTTATCTTTTTTAATAGGTTTAAAGTCATTTACTAATTCAATGTTTGATCGCTTACACATTTATAATATTTATGATATAAGTCTATATAAGATTATTATCGTAATGACTGATATATTGATTTAAGTTTCTGGTATATAACATATTATGTACGTTTTTTTAATAAAATAATGCATTTTATAAAAATCGTGGTTTCCATGAACGAATGTTTCATGTTAATTTGAAGTACGTAAATACAATAATTCAGAGTATTAATTCAAATCAAATCTCAATAGGTTAATCCAAATATTAATAAACTGCGAAGCGAAAATATGACTCATAGGTGTTCAATATTAAACAATATAATAGTTTTCTATCATAGTTTGTTGTCGAATTACCCACGGTAAGGAGACTTATATAATTTCTAAAATTATTATCGAATAGACATGAGTAGGAATTAAAGTATAAGTGCGGAGCACGAGTGATTTGATAACACGCATCTATAGAAAAATATATTCTTAATTATTTCGAGTATAGATGCGTAGGAATTAATAACACGCATCTATACAGCTTAACGTGCATTATTTGACAACACATTATCATACAAAATAATTACATTGTATTTCGATACTTACACCATCTCTGTCTGTATTGTTATGCTCATAAATGAGAGCTATTTTTAAACTTTACTGCCCATATTTACGCAAAGTACATTCATACGCGCGTTTCAATCGCTGTTAAAACTGGTGTTTTGAAATAGAACACTTTCTAAAACACTTTTCTGTTACACTTTTAATACATGTTACAATATAAAACATGCTACGTATAGTTTGTTTTTTTAAATACTTAGTGTTTACAACTGCGCATCATTGTGTTTTTCAATCAAACGCGTGTTTTAAACCTTCCCACCTTTAGTTTGTTTTTTAACCAAAACACGTGACGCGTTTTAAACACTTTTCTGTTACAGTTTTAAAACGAACACCTTTCTAAAACACCTAATGTGTTTTATGGGGTGTTTGATTTGTGCACACTTAACATGTTCTAATATATATATATATATATATATATATATATTAAAGATGTTTGTACTTAAGCATAATTATTCTTAATAGAACATGCATAAAACATGTTTACTTTGAAACGCATGTTTCTTATATACATATACATATATGATTTACATCTACACTGTATTCAATACGAGTAAGCAAACATAATTCAACATCTTAGTACATTTTAGTATATATTACTATCAGTATTTTAACACTATACACATTCATTTCAAAACGAAACCATTTAATAACATATTTTGCTCGTAGTTAACATCATGTATGAGAACGCGTATTATAAAATATAAATTCAAAACGCCTATCTGAATTTTGATGTTCAAGTGACGTACTCAGATATTATATTGACAGTAAAGATGCAATGTTGTTCAAGTAATTTGACAACCTTGTTATATGCAGCATCTTAAAATAACACAAACTCATGATATAGCCCTTTTATATATCCACCTCTCACTCATCGAAGCCACATATATGGACAAATCAAAACAAGTAAAACAAAAAAAAATAACAGGGACAGAATATACATAATTAGTGTTTTTTATATCTAAGTTGACAGGCTTACTATACTTCGAAAGATTACTTTATAATCAAATGGCCTCCTTTCGCGAACAGAACATCAGAAAAGTTATCATACCATAATAATATAGACGATTAACGAATATTGTTTCATAATCCCGATACAAAAGTCCACATAACTTTGTCAAAAATGGTAATCGCTTACCAAAAGAAACGGCAAAGTGAGGTTCTCGCCACAAAACTGGTTCAAAGTTTGGTATCTTTCGGCACTTTGTAATTGTATAATATCTGTTATATTACATTGGTGTCTTTTCTTCCTATAGCCTGTGCACCGCTGTGGCCCTTATCAAACTGCTGTAGATTAACTCGAGAACAGGGGGTTGTTACATGTAAGTACTCTGCAATATTTTCATAGCATAATGAACTACACTGTCGAGATATTTCATCTATCATCTTGAATTTAGAATATGTTATTCAATGTTGGGGTGCAGGACGAAGCGTACCATTGCTGAATAATTCAGCCTAAATCGTACCAGTTTATGAGGAAGCGTTCCAATAGTTTATACACCATCTTGTTCACACTCTCAGAGATCTATAAATAGCAGTTTCCTTGTATATCATCATTCCAACATGAGGTTAATACTGCTGATAAAGGTTGTTGTAAATACCGGTAAATATTGTTTTACTCATTGCAAGCTTCTCTTTGCAAACTACTCGTTGTGGATTCTGTCCCATACACATACACATAGCTCTGAAATTCAGAAATGACTGAAAACATATATGCAGACAAGCTTTCATGAGTATTATACGTGTCTGGAATTACTGGACATCCATTCATTTCGTTGTACCAGAATACCAGGACCATATTTACATTAACATGACATAAGATGAATCTGATTTTGAAATAAGTATACATTTTACAGAACATTCGGTCCTGCTGTATTAAATCTCTTACAGGACGAGCTGGAAAATATCCAGTCAGTTCCTTCGGTTTATCGGAATGTCTATGTCTTATTTTTTGGACTATATGCTGGTACCTAGTACCATGTATACACTAAATGTTGTGAATCGTGTTTACCAGTGTTGCCAAGCAATCAGACCAATGTATTTTTACAACTTATGGTCAGTTTGACATATATTGGGCTATTTCATTCAAATAAATGCCATTTGAAGGACTTTTAGGAATATTACCTATAAGAAAGGAAAATGAACAATACCAACATTTAAATAATCGCGTTTGTCATACAAACTAGATTGCACTTTATTGTTACTTATAGTTAGATGTAAATCTAGAAATGCGGCATAAGTGCGCAAAGAACATGATTTAGTTATTGTAAAATCTTTGGGGTAAATATTTTTGATATATTTTTCAAAACAATGGTTATCAATATTTAACACGTCATCAATATGCCAACTAGTTTTGTAAGGCTTTGAATACTATGTAGTTGCCTTTCTTTAGACACACTAAGCATTAAATTGCGTTCATAACAAAATACAAATAAATCTGCTATAAGCGGTACGCAATTACTCCCCATAGGAACTGGTTTAAATATTTTACACCATTGAATACATTGTCTAAATACATTGTCTAAAAGAAAAACGTAAATTTAGACAATATAGGAATAATGAAACTCGAGGGACATCATCAAGAGAGAAACCCTCATGACCATCCGTTGGTCCTTTATTTGAGGCAAGTGACCAATTGCCTATACCATACAGGACACTATATATATCACAACACCCAACATAAAAAATTATTAAAACTGGGGTCACCTTTTTACAGAAATACAGATAATAGAAATCCCTTTTTTATAGACAAGTCCATATAATATATTTATACAATACTTTATATGTGACGAATGCTGTATTGTAAATAGAATCTTTTTTCTCTTGCATGTTTTCGATAAACGTTACAAGTTTACGTATCGTAAATAAGACAGTGCCGTAGCGTGGTGTATAAGGTTGAAAAACATATATTTTCGAAGTGCAATGCTTTACAATTACTCTTTTCATTGTTTGACATAACTTCAGATGATTTGTATTGACCAAAATAAATTAACATTTTCATCAATCTTAAACTACGTTGGTAGGAAACCACAGCTGCATATTTATTTCTTTGCAGCTCAATATTAACACAAACCTGCAAAGAGCGTAACAAATACAACATACGATTTAATTGAAATACACTATTATGCTTCTACATTTTATTACGATAAATAAGGTACCTATTATAAACAACTATCTTTAAAACAGTTTCTTTAGTTTTTTTTCTGACTTAACTCCCAATCAACAAATGTTTAAACGAAGAAACAAGTCGTTTTAAGAATCAAATATTATAACACTTAGGAATACGTGGCAACCTAGGAGAAAACAATCAACTCGTGTTAATTTAATTTGACTACACATTATCTATTTGCATATGTACACATACAATACAATTCAACGTAGGTTTTGTTTAAATAATGTTAAAATGCATAGTGTTAAATAAATAAACAAGCAACTTTTACGTATTGGAACTGTAAATAACGGCAAACAGTCATGCATATTATTTCGTATTAACAATTTTAACATGTTACTCGCTAATTTTTCTATTGACAAAGAACACAATTATCGTTGTTAAACTACCCAATAAAAACGCAAAAAGTAGTAACGATACTGAGTCAAGAATACATGTAGTAAAAAGTAGTTCCAATAACAATTGGAAAAATACATGTGAAATTTTGTTAGAATCGAAATTCGCATTATCGTTGTTTATCGGCCGATAAACGTTGGAAGTGATTTTTGGCCGATAAACAACGATAATGTGAACATTATTTCTTTAGTATAAGGAAGAAACAAACATGGTATATATTCCAACATGTATTAACATGTATTTAAGCTTGTTTTAAGTTTGTGTTATTAATTCGAATAATCACGTGAGTACCACATAACGTCTGACTATTTAACAGCACTTTTAGAGCGTTTCAAATGTATAAAAACTGGTATGCTCAAGTCGCTAATAGTGGTTGCTAAATCGTCCATAAATTAAAGAAAACGAAAACGCATTATGACATATCATAGGATATGTGTCAAACAACTTGTTCGTGTGTTTTCATATCAGTTGATTGAAAAATAAACTTTTAAGAAGAGAATTCAGCGAATTTATGAAACAGCCCCTGTTTACTGTATTTTAATGGCAATATGGTTAAGATACGTTACCATTCAAACTAGTAAATTGCGAATTTAATGTAATTAAGATAGTTGAAACTGCTACGATTGAGTAAACACAGACACAATCATAGAAGTATGGGAATTAGAGATGCAGAAATATTGTGTATTAATTTTGTGGAAATTGTAAACACTATTAATATATTTTGGTCACTTTTCATTTATATTTTATTTTACGAGCTATACGAGTTGATTTTTATTAGTATTATTGTTTGTTAATTTTACGACATCAAAGCAGTATTTACGGATTGTTGGGACTTGAAATTTACTATAAATTTACGATAGTTATATTAAAATATTATGTGCTGGCTTTTATTTTTTAATTTTATTTTTTAAGGGTATTGTTTTTTATGATATTCAATTTAATGGTTTTATCAATATACATACACAATGGAGCCAATTAAATCATGACTTCGAGAACAGTAAATATATTCTTAGACGACGTTTATATTTTAACACACAATGTAGATAGCATTCAAGGAGGTATTACAAAAAATGAAAAGTGTACTCACAACTCATTAATTAGCCCATAAATAAACATTTAAAATTATGTATCGAAACGTATGCATGGAGGATTGTTTTAATATTGACTAAAAAATTGTTTTGATTGGGAAGTGACCCAAAAGCAAGCGTAACAATAATCATTTTTGCTTTTGAGAAATTAAAACAAAATACATAAGTAATAAAAAAGAACATGCATGTATGTTAACACTATGCTGCATGCAATTTGTTATCAAAATTATGTATATTTAATGAAATAAGTTATCAGTGTGAATTATATGAAATTAATAGATGTACATATCATTACTTAAATCAAATTCGATGCATGCAAATGTAGACGCATACAAGAAAATGTTCGAAGTCATGCCATACTAGGACATTTGAACAATCTGTTTTAATCATGGTTTTATTGATGGTTGTATTGATGGTTGTATTGATGGTTGTATTGATGGTTGTATTAATGGTTGTATTGATGGTTGTATTGATGGTTGTATTAAAGATACAGGGTATTCGGACAAAATTGTAATATTAAACACACTTAATTAACTAAACTATATTTCATTCGTTTTACTTAATAATCAATACACGTTCCTCATACAATAACTGTTTAGTTGGTATGGGGCGGAAGTTTTGGGACTTTACCGATTCTTCTTTCTCCTTGGTCACAACCTTTGAGTGGCTCTTCCTTCGGTTTACTAAAGCATAAACAAGAAACAACACCAACATTGTAACTTGTAATCTGCAGCCTTTTGTCGAGTTGAACATTGTGTTTATGTAATAGCAAAGGATTAAGATTACATGAATTAACTGAAAAGTATTTTGACATAACAACAGAAAAATAAATATCATGCTTAAAGTCATATTATAGCCAGAGCTGCTACATGTACTGTGTCTATGACAGCCATATATGATACATATAATATTTATATGAATAATTTAAAGCGATTAACTGCTTTATGACAGCCATGTATGATACATATAGTTTTTATATAAATATGATTAATTTGAAGTGATTAACTGTACCATTAAAATTGTATGAACACGAAAAACAACAAATCAATAAAGTTAACAACTCTGTTGGACATTTGTTTAAAATCTTACATTATAGGTAAGCCCTTTGCTGTTGACTTAATAACAATACGTAAAATGAGAAATTCAGGTTCAATGTTTTGTGCCAGCAGGTATGGTAACAATATAACTATCTTTCAGGTTTTCATACTGTTTATTTTTATTGTATAAAACTTACATACTTAACATCGAAAATTAAATTTCCAAAATAATTTGACATAGTGTATTACATGTAATTAACAAATTAAATGAACACAATAAGACGCAAATACCAAAACAAATTCAATCGATAAAAGCATGCAAAACTCAGTCGCTCTTTGTGGAATGTCTGATAAATTGATTTTTTGAATGCAACAGGATTTGTTTTATAAAATTGCAGTTTATAGATTATACATTGTTACTTACTGATTACTATCTATGTAAATATGGTTTAAAAAATCCCACAACTGTAAACAGACCAAACTGATATTATTGTGTATCACGGTGTATAACCATACTGTGCGCTAAACCGGAATTTGGTGATCTGTACACCGATGATCAGTTAGTTGCTAACAGCAGAAAACGCAGTAAGTGACACACTTTTTTATATTATCATTTACTTTAAGACTGAATATAGCAAAACAATTTTTTTTTATGTTAAGTATGGTCTTATTTGGCACACATGTGTTTTGTGATTTGTTTGGGAACGTTTGTTTTCGACGATAACTCAGTAGTTGATCAGTGCCAATATGCTGAAACGGTCGAGATGTTTTGAATGAATGTCTATGTAATTATTTTGATTTTGTGTCAATGTGCGAACCTAGGCGTTGCTTTACACCAATAAACACTTATTAAACAACATATATTTATTAATAACGGATTCAGTTTGTAATCGCCTTGATATTTACCGTTTTATTAAGTTACTGTTTGTTTATTGACTAGTTGCAACTGTACGCAATCACTAGTTGCACGATTGAAATGAACTGCTTAGTTGCGATTTGTGATTGATACATATTTAAGAAATGTTCGATAGTTTTTGATACTAATTATGTTGTTGTACGGATATATTATTAAGTATACATGTACAGGTACTACATATGCGTTATACAATTGTTTTTCAGTCGATAGTATCATTTCATAGATACATATTTATTGTACATTTATTTTGCTTTAAATGGGTCGCGCGTGTGTGTCTGTAAGTCCGAACGTATGTACACCCGTAAGTGTGCGTGAACTCCATAATAACAAAACGTCAACCTTTGTTTTGTTTGTAATAAAATATCGAATACATTGCGTACAATCGCGCTAAATGATGCGAAATGATTTGTTTGTTAAGAATTTGCGTACGTGAATTGTACTGAACAATATGATTTTAAAATGACACTCATTATCGGATTTTTTATCGCTGTACTCTGACAACAAATAAACTTCAATACAATGATCATTAAGCTCCGATGACACATATAATAAGTCCTTGTGTTTTTATTCATGGACAAATATAATCGGCACTTTTTTAATAATTATAAATAACGATGTAAGAATAAACAAGATACTGGCGTTTCTACGCAGCGCGGACCTTTTAAGGCTCTCCGCGGTGTAACACAGAATGATTCTTTTCATGAACTAAAAGGAAAATGTTCAAATTTTCAGTTAAATTAGTATTATATTTCATTCGCGCTCATATACAATTGTAGATCTAGTTATGCAGCACGCATGGTAATAAGCTTTACGTAACAATCAACACAAAGAAAATAATATCCAACAGCAAAGTTAACAAATGTCCTCTATTTTATTTCATGCTATTCGGTGAGAGAGTGAACAATATGTGGATGATAACTCTGGGTCGTGTGAGATGTAGATATTTGATCATTTCACACTGGCGAACAAAGAACTATTTTATCGTTGTTCTGTATTATTTAAAATATCTTAATGACTGATCGACAGTCGAAACTTCGTTTTTTCGAAAACTAAATAAACAAAAAAATCAATAAAATATCATTTAACGATGAAAATAAAAGGCACTATTTTACCACAATAAAATAAGTGAACTTTCATTTATGACGATAGAATACACAAACAGTGTCAAACTTGTGATGCTTCAACCTATTTTGCGAATCTTCCTTTAAAGCTTGAAATATAAAGATAGTGTTGATGTTAATAAAACATTACAATTTATTTCATGTGCGATTATAGAAGACTGATATTTGCACTCATGGGCGTTCACCCACAAGACCATGTATTATATTACCAATCGGGAAATAAAGTAAAATCTTACACTAAAGCAAAAATACAATGTATCCTCTATTTCTTTATTCATGCCACAGTTAAGACGCATCAGGTAGAATTCTGAACTTTTCTAAAATATAATATAAAATTTAGATAACATGAAGTTATAGCAACATACATTTATGTTCTATGAAAACATTCTCGAAAAAAAGATTTAAAGGAGCATTTTTTAAAATTAAAACCAATATGTTATCTAATGGAAACACTGTATATTTATATTTATTGACACTTTCCAATTGCAAAGTATACAACATGAACAGATTGAAATGTATTTATACAAAAAATACACGTAAAACTTGCACACTTTATTTTTCGTTTTCTTTAAAACAACTACAATTAACACACCATTTTGCTTTTTAAATGATTATGCTCTAAACATATAAAATAATCATTTTGGACAACGAATATTAACATACAAGTGCTGTCAGGGGACTGCTGCTTGACTATTTGAAGTATTTCAATTAGTGCATTGTTTTTGAAAGTGGAAGGGGGCATTAATATTTTCAGATACAAAGCTGAGTTGTGGCAAATACTTCTTCTTTGGATCCTGAAGTTGATCACAATACTTGAAGTTTCAAGTGAAAAGCCTATGTAGTTTGAAGTTTAAGGATTTTTAAACCTAAAATTTATTCTGAAAATATAAGTGAAAAGGTTCATAAGTTTGTCAACATAACAAAAAACACGTTATGGGGTTTGTTGCACCTGATGCTGAAGTTGATGACAAATATATGAGGTGTGTCGTGGGAAAACCGGGCTTAATGCATGTATGTAAAGTTTCGTCCCGGATTAGACTGTGCAGTCCGGAGAGGCTACTCCAGGCCGACACTTTCCGCTTTTATGGTACAAGTTTCAAGAAAATACCTTATGCACTTAAACGATTTTAAGACTTTTTAATAAAATCTTTTACCTAAAGATCTATGTGAAAAAGGGGCATAACTCTGTCAAAATACAAAACAAGAGTTATGGGATCGTTACACCTGATGCTGGAGTCGATTGCACAGATCTATTCCAAGTTTTAAGTACATGCCTTGTGTAGATAAAAAGATATACGTCTTTTGAATAAAAACTTTAATATAAAAATATATGTGAAAAGGTGACATAACTGTGTGAAAATTTAAAACAGACCTATGAGGATCGTGGCACCTGATGTTGTAGTTGTTGACACAAGTATCAAGTGAATAACGTTTTAAGTAGTAATTTTGTAGTTTTAAAGTTATAAGACTTTTGTATAACAAGTTAAACCAGGTTACCTATGTCAAAGGGGGAATTACTATGTCAAAATACAAAACAGAGTGATCGGGAATGTTGCAGGTGATGCTGGATATGATAACAAAGGTATATTTCAAGGTTCAAGTGAATACCTTATGTAGTTTTTAAGTTACAAGACTATTGAATATAAACTAAGTTCAGACTTGGACGCCGACGCCGGGGCAAATAAGAAAGCTCACCTATTCCAATAGTTAAGATGAACATGACTTTTAACACATTTTTTAATGAAGTCATAATTACTTTCGAACTTAACCATTTAGATCATTTTCATTAGCATCTATATATACAGTCTAGTTTTGACATGTTGCAACTAATCGTACAGTCGAGTCAAGCTTGGTGGTTGGACAAAATGGTTGAGTTCTCCGTGCAAAACCTATTCTCTTAAATTAAATGAATACTGTATGACTTGTAAGTGGCGTATTGATCCATGCAAAAATACACCAGTCACCATAATTACAATGAAATATATGGCTACAAACATCTTATTTTTATTCCAAAAAGGCGAAACTTTATGAAATCATGTCTGCTAAAATAATAACTCATATGATACTAGACAACACCGACAGAAAATATTTACGTGATGTCATTATATATTTTCGGGGAACTTGGTTTTATTTTTATTCTGCCTCAAAGTAACAAATTAAATAAAAACTGCGTCACTGTGCGTTTTCTGTTGTTTGCAAATAACTGATCATCGGCGTACAGATAACCAACTGCCGGTCAATCTCACTGTACGGTTATGGTATACACTGTGTGTATGCCTATGCTACATAATTACTGTGTAGCAGGTGCCAATGCAGTTGCCACACAGATGCTGTGATTGAAGAAGTGTCAGTGGATAAACTTCTTTTTTTTTTTCTTTTTTTTTTGTAACGTTTATTTCGACAAATATACATGCATAGAAGTCATTAGTATAATCCAGCTGAAGAAATAAAACAGGGTACAGTAGTATGCATAAATTAACGATAGGTTTGCTCTATATGTAAATTGCACTTCAGTAAATATATATCGTCAGGTTGCAATTTTATGACATAAGAAAAACTTACATACAAAATATATACAATATTAGTGCATAACGTACATTCCATATTCCATCAAAATGCTAAACATACTCAACTAGCTAACTTCTAAATGATTTTTTATTTCTTTATTCTGGTATTGAAGGAAATTAAAAAAATTAATTAAGATAATTAATTTTGCATGTATGGCTCGCATTGTTCTCTTACTAGCGACCATCTTTTTATTTCGTTTTCGGTTTGTTTAGAGGTGGAATATGTTTTATAAGATAATGTCATATTATTTATAAGACCGTTGCAATTTGGAATAGCCTAATTTTTTCTACAACAAAATATATATTGTTTGGTTTCGAGACATAATATATCCAGACTTTGGTTGTCTTTCTGTGTGCTACCTAAAATGAATGTTTTACAATCTATTGGTCTCGTAAAATTTGTATTCCGCATTTGTATACGGTCTTCATTTATTTTATTGATCAGGCAGTATACTTTTTCACCATTCCAGAAAAGATGAATAATTGTTTCTTCACATTGGTGACAAAGAGTGCAAGCATTGTTATTAAATAGTTTCATTTTGTGCATGAGAGAGTTTGTTCCCAATATATTATGAACCACTGCATATAACTGCATATCTCTTGTTATATCAAATATTGTTTTAAAAATATATTTCCATTCCACTTCTGATATTACAAAATTGTTCCATATGGTTTTACATTTAGGTTCTATGTTATTTTGAATAAATCAATTATACACTGATCTATCTTTGCTTTCACAACATATAAAATTTTTAGCATAGCATGATAGAGATGGACCGTGTATTAAAACGTCTTTACTACTAAATTGTAACGCATACTTTTTAATCAGAGCTTTAACTGTTTTTACAAGTCCTTCGTAGTGAATAAAATTAATCGCATTTCCAGTGATAGTTTCTAACTGTGCTTTTTCCAAAAAGGTGTTTGAAGCAATAATAATATCCCTTAAAAATCTGATACCTCTGTCATACCATGCTTTAAAAAACAATGGTTCATTTCCAATTTGAAAATTGTGATTGTAAAACAAAGGCGTGTTAAGAATACTATCAACCTCAGTAAGTTTTAACACATCAACAAATTGTTCATAACATGTAAACACTTCAGACCAAAATTCATTTTTGATACGTTTCTTTATTATGGTTGTATACAGATTTCCAGTGTTAAACAATTCAGATATATCAAACATAGATCTTATAAGGACTGCACATTTGCTATCACAACATGTATATAATTTTCTTAGCCAAGATAGCTTGATATTTTTACAGTATGCAAAAATGTCTACCATTTGCATTCCACCTTTCTCGTAACTTTGTACAATTGTTGTGCTTTTAATCTTGTAAGGCAGACCTCCTCAAACAAAATCAAACAATACTTTATTTAGCTTGTCTAGAATCTCTCTCTTTGGGGTGGGTATTACAAAAAAGCAATGAGTTAATAGCGGGAGTATTAATGGTTTTATAACTCGTATTCCATTGGTTAATTAAATTTACTGTTTTATTAAATTTATCAGCAACATTTAAGTCACTCATTGTCTTCAGATCTACATCAAAAGTAATTCCTAACAATTTAAATCTTGTGTTTCCCCATATAAGTTTATATTTTGTTTTGATAGATCGAGAGCTGTACTTTAAAGATCCAATCCAAATTACATGAGTTTGTCAAAGTTTACCTTTAAGCCAGAAAACAACGCAAATTCATGGAGTAGGTCAAGAGCAGAGTTTAAAGAATTTTCCGAACCATCCAACAACAAAGAAGTGTCATCTGCAAATTGAGATATTTTATATTCTATACCGTTAATAATTATTCCTTTATAGATTTGCTATGCTTAATCTTGATAGCTAAAAGTTCTGCACAAAGAATAAAAATGTATGGCGAAATAGGATCGCCCTGCCTATAGCCGCGGCCTATTGAGAAACTTTCTGACAAAAGTCCGTTTAACTGAACAGATGTCTGTGTATTTAAAAAAAAAAAATTGATATCCAGCGTTTAAAACTTGGTCCAAAATTAAATAAATTTAGCGTCTGTTCAATGCAATTAAAGGATAAAGTATCCGAAGCTTTTTCAAAGTCTATCATCATAATTAATCCGGGGATTTTATTGTTTTATGTGTAGTTCATAATGTCATATAACAGTCGTGCATTTTCACCTATGCACCGTCCTGAAACAAAACCAGTTTAATCCCTTGAAATAAGAGAGTGTAGATGAGGTTTGAGCCTACTGGCAATTGATTCAGATGCTAGTTTATATACAGTATTAAGAAGTGTAATTGGCCTCCAATTTTTAAGGAAATGTCTAGTTTTGTTTTCTTTCGGTATACAAGTAATTATGCCCTGCTTTAGGGTAACTGAGAAACGATAGTTAAAATACGCACAATTAATGATTACTCAATACGAAAATTCCTATTCTATTCCAAAACACTTTAAATAAGTTAGTTGTGAACCCATCCGAAACAGGTCTTTTATCATTGTTCATATTCTTTAAGGTGTTAGTTAATTCTTCATATTGCAACGGACCTTCCATTTCTTTTGATTGGGCCGAACTTAGTTTAGAGACATTTATATCATATAGGTCGTTTAGTATCCTGTTTGGCTGTAATTTAACTTCTTGATATATTTTTTTTGTAAAATTCAGACGCGTCCTTAAGAATATCGGATTGATTGTGTATAAATTGGCCATCATCTCTTTGAATAAAAGGTATAGTTTTATTATATATAGTGTTGTTTTCTAATGAACAAAAATAGCTGGTTGTTTTCTCTCCCTGCTCAATCCAATGACTTTTTGATATAATTATATGAACTTTAAGTTTTGTATCTCTAATCTTGTTTAGTTCTGTATTTAGTTGCTGAAGGTTATGTTTATTAGATTCATTAAGATTTTGCTCAATGGTTTCAATTTATAGTAAAAGTTTCTGTTCAGTTGAGGATTTCAATTTGTTTTTAAAACTTGAATACGATATAGTTTTACCTCTTATTTCCATTAATAATGTTTCCAGAAAAAGTTGATCATTTATGGTAAAGTATAATTCATTATTATTAATTGTATTAACTACGCCTAGCGATCGGGAGGTCCCGGGTTCGAACCACACTGGGAGCGTTTTCAAGATATCCAAAGACACCAAGTACTGGTTCTACCCAGGAAACGGACTCAAGAGTATCTCTATAAGCCTTAGGCTTTTGATGCAATCGAGCTAAAATAAATAGGTTTAAACTAAAAACTAATTGTATTTATATTTTCTAAGTTATATGCATGTAAACGGTATTGTTTTTCAATTTCCTCGATTTTATTAGTTATATTATTTAGATACTCAATATCCTGCAGAAGAGAATTATTGAATTTCCACAATCCTTTACCCTGTTCAGTTTTATTAAATTCCAGTATCAATAATAGAATGATCCGATTTTAGACTGGCTCTGATATTTGAAGATTTTAAAAAGTTTAGCATATTTGGAGTTATTAAAAAGAAATCTAGCCTTGCTTGTTGCAACGGATTTGGACGTCTCCATGTAAACAGTCTTTTGTTTTCATGCATTTCTATAAACGTGTCTGTTAGATTTGTTTTAGTAATTTCGTGTAAGATAATGTTTCTAGAATTTATATTATTGTTAGATGCTTTATAGTTGCTGTAATCTAAAATGTGGTCTAAAACAAGGTTAAAATCACCACACAAAATGAAATTCTCATTTCCAAACGCATCAATCGTGTTAAAAGCATCTTTATAAAGCTGTGGACTGTCTATGTTTGGGCCATAAACAGTAATTAGTGAAAATTGTGTATCCCCAATAGAAATATTTAGACCTAACAAATTTCCAATATCATCTTTTTGTATAGCATGTACTTTTAAATCAATACTTTTCTTAATTAAAATGGCACAACCTCTGGCATTTGACTTTCCATAGCTTAAAAAACAGTGTCCATTCCAGGAAGAATAAACTTCTTTTTCTAAATCTTTTGGCCAGTGTGTGTCCTGTAAACGATAAATATGATAGTCTTTGTCTTTAAGAAAATTTAAAACATCAGTTCTCTTTTTACTGCAGTTTAGGCCGCGGCAATTTAAAGAGGCAATTCTAACAGTGTTCATTTGCAAATAGACAGGCTTTTACATAATAGTGCAAAGTGAATGGCACAGATAACAAGTGGTGATTCTTCCTACAGCTACAACAAGTGCAGACATGTATTTGTAAAAACAATATGCAATTTAGCATTACAAATCTTCTGTTTCTAGAGAAATGTACTAGATATAAAGTGTATTTAAATATAGAATGTACTTTGGTATGCAACACTAAAAACGCTATAAACAATAGTAGATAAACAGAAATAAATAACTATATACAATTGTACTTAGTACAATGGTAGACTGGTCCCATGACAGGTTAGGAATGATCTGAAACAACAAGATTAATAATGTGAGATGGATATTTTAAATTTATACAATATGACCCAAATAACAACCTCTCATCTTCTTAAAAAGAATTAACAGTATTAATATAATATTTGTAAAAGGGAAGATGCTGTAGGAAAATTGTATTGAAATTGTATACGTTAAGCACTTAAAAAACACCTAAGCCAAGTGCGAAAGCGAAAAGATGATTAGGTGTTATTATGCTTTTGTTTATGATGTATTGTAGTGTATGTATTAATTGTATTGTATTTGTTATCCACTATTTGTATTTACTCTCCACAAAAAGTAAGATGAGCATATAATATATATATATATATATTAAGCAGAAATGCAAGGATCCTAATAAAATGTGTTTTCCAAAAGATCCACTGTTGTATTTACTCTTCTTTTAACCAGACAAACGTAGGATGTAAAAAGATGTATTTTTGTCCTTTTTCAAAAATATCATGAATATTTGAAACACCTTTTAAGATCTTTAACCCCGAATACGAATATGCGATTTTTTTTTTAACTGTAAAAAAAATAGCCATAAAAGTCTGATATTCATAACATGGCATACATCTTTATATAACAAAACAATATACTCATCGTTACAATGCTGTGCTTTAGCGATGCCGCTAATAGCGGTGTGTGAAGTGCCTCTTAAATAGCAAGCCTTGTCGAAAGTGGAACTGCTGCGCAACGAAGATTCTCTGTGTGTTAGAACACGAAGTGTGAACACTCAGAGCACTCACGAATCCCAAGCATGTTTGTTCCAAATATTTTCTGTCCTACTGTAATCTACGTATATAGCTTGAATTGTTGATATTTTTTCAACAATAATTTACAAACAGAACTAGAATTTTTAAATCGAAATATGCTAAAGCACGTGTGAACTCCTGTATAAACAAACCTCGAATGACTCTAACCGCCAAATCGACGAACAACTCGTGCGAAGGGAAATACGGAGTGCTTACTGAAGCGTGACGAAAATAATAGCAAGTATCACCTGGTAATAATGACGCTTGTGAACATTCGTAGGTGAAAATGGAGAATACGTGCATAAGTGTTTCCTGCTAATAATTTACTACAACATTGCTGCTTCCACGTCAATGCATCCGTGTATTTCGTACTATGAACACGGTCATGTTTCGTGTCAAGGGTGTATCAATACGTTTCCATTGATGTTTAATTAAAGAATAAACATACACCCATAGCCCAAACGGATGTCTTTTATGGTTTTGTTTCCTCAAATTCAATATATGTCATGCAATAATGTTAGGTTCGCACTATCGCGTCACGATTGAAATCGAGGTCTTACTCGTGGACCAATCGTTGTGATCCTATCATATCTTGTCAGTCGTTGCAATCGTGTTAGTCGCAGAAAATTTTCGAAAGGTTCAAAAGTTATCTACAATTAACACGATCAACTGCGATCAATTGTCCATCTGGATCAGATATGTTTATATCGTAACAAAGCTCGACAGATCGTATCTAATCGTGGATCCAAATCTTCGTGATTTTTATAGATTGTATTTTGTTTCATTTTCTTAGGCCGTGCATAACAACATTCAATACTAACCGAGTTGTGGTATTTTTCACAACGATATATAGGCGTGATCATCGAAGGAAACCATGGTTTATAGAGAAGTAGTATCGAAATGTAAAAAAGAATGCATGCTAAGACGTATACATACGGGCAGGGAATATTCTGTGTACGTCATATTTAGTAAACAAAACATTGACCTTAGACAAAATTAGCCTACACTAAACCTTAACCTGTCTGAATTGTGTATGACACGAATATTTTTAACAAACCCTGCTGTCTCTCATATATGTCCATATAACAAATGTGTTATATGTTGGCTATAACATCATTCATGCACATTGGTATACTGTATATAATTGGATTTATACCCCATCCACTGTTTAATTTGTTTTCGAACTCAACAAGTATTAAATGTAACTGACTTTTTCGTGTTTACAATTAAAGTGTATCTGCCTACAACTATTTGTACGTTTTTGGTCATTTGTAATGTGTCAATGGTGTGTTTTAAACTTAACTGACATGTTTGATTTGCCAAATTCGTGTAAACAACCTGCATGCGAACGATTATACATAACTTCATGCAGGGCAATGGTAAACATCCTTACAAAGGGCAGAAAATAGCTACAATACGGATCATACCGCAGTGTTAAATACAGGTTTATCGATATAGGTAATTGAACACGTGTGACTGAACAACCAAAATAAATAAGACCTACAATCTAATAAAAGCAATCATCTGCATGACGCACGTACACAAATTGAACAATTATAATGGCATACTTAAGGTGAATACTATCATTCAAACAGGTTATATGTAAAAAAAAAAAGCAATGTGCTTAGTTGTGAGCATATGTTATGCGTTTGAAGCACCCAATGCAATACATTGACATTACTGTCGATATATAACAAATACATATATATCAGCTACATATCAGTACGAGTTCAGTTCAACAATTTAAAACAATTAAATTGAAGACCAATATAGGACGACTTGTTGCACAGAAAAAAAGCTTTAAATATAAAGACACGGAGTACAAATCGATACCAAATCTTCCGTGTATTTCCAAAAGGCGATATCAATTTGCAAAGGTTAAATGTAGCTTAGAGGCGAGTACCGGGTTGCTTTAAACTAAGAACGGTTTTAACTATTGTGGGCTCATACTTTCAGCACGCCACGTACAACTAGTGTACGAATTGTTTGAGCAATACAAAGGCATTGACATAATGACATAATGACATTTTGACGCGTGGTGAGACATGCCTGACGTTATGGCCTACAATGCTACATGTATTAATACACTCCTTATAACATTCTTTTTTTTCAGTAAATACATATAATGTTATTGGTGAAATAAAATTTGATATGTCCACTGTTGAAACAGTCAAACTATACAAATTGATAATGTTCTCTAGAGTAGTAATACAGAACAACACGGACTATCTTAATAATAAATATCATGCAAGCAAAAAATAAATGAACTCATCGGCATTGTAATTGTCGGCTTTCGTAAACAACAGCAAACAAAATATTAACTTCAATAACATATCATACAGCGACAACGACGTATGACACTATTTTACTAATATAAAAATATGTTATAATATTGGAATCTATTATGCCAGAATACACAAACGTGTGACGTTTCAGTGCATCTTGCAAACTTGTTGTTTATGTTTTCTCTTAAAGTCATGCAATAAAATGTTGATTTTAGTGCAAGATCGTAGTTTTTTTATTTGTGGACATATACAACCGAATATTTTCACGAGTGGCGCAGTGTTTTTTTATGAGCACTCATGTAATAAAATACGATCTTACACTGAAATAAATACATATCCTCTCTTCAAGTTCAGTCTATCAAATAATGCATGCAGAACTTTTTTCACCTGTTTTTCTTTTTCAATTTACCACATTGTTTTGCAATTTTCGGGTCAGGTTAAAATTGAAAAAAAAATCCCCTAGGTATATTCACCAATTATAGATAGACATATTGTCAATGGTGTGAAGTACTATACATACAATATAACAGTCACGCTCATATTAAGGGAAGTAAAAAGATGTGTGTAACTAAATAAAAGCAGAGGAGTATTGCCCTTTCAGAGTATGCATAGTCAAGGCTATGACTGAAAAACTGATTACTTGTAAGATATGGTTGGTACCATCAGGTTAATTTTGTAGGCATAAGATAACCATTAATTAGTTTTGTTTCAATTGAGGTAGCATTGGCATAACATCAAATATTTGAATATTAGTTCAAGTCGAAATAAAACAATGTGCTAACACATACATGTACTTTGTAATGTTATGTGTTCCCACAAGAGTTATAAGTTATGGCTCAATGAGTTGAAATGTATCTCGACGAGAATATTGTGGACATAATGTTAAGGACTGGGTTGAAAATAGTTAGGAGAAAAACAATCCAAAGTAATGTATCACTTTATCATTATGTCCTTGCAAGTGTAACCACCCGTTTAGTTTTACAGTTTAGTTTTACCACTAGCAAGTTTTTTTTCCCTCTGTTATAGCTTAAACGGTGATATTGATTGGCAAATTTTATAATAAACGGATATATACAAACAGGTAATGCTTAAATGCATGAATACAGCTTAAATTACAAACAGATTAGGATAACACATGTGAATATATAATTATGCAAATATATCATACATTACGACTGCGAATAAACCGATCTGACAAAATAGCTTTGCCTATAATTATTAAATAAAACAATCTTTGAAAGGAGCACGTTTAAAATACAATGTTAAGATACTGATAGAGAGCATATAATGAATGCGGAAGTTTAGTTTTATCAGGACAACGTACACAGGTATGCACATGAAATGAATACGTTTTAATACAGTTCATATACATGTACATGTGAATAGTTAAGTGTTTATATAATTAACGTAGTGATAAAAAGGAACTAATACACAGAATAATCATATTTCAGGTTTTCTACATATGACGTATGTCGTAACATTCAATGTGATAGGCATCTATTGTGGAAATAAGCCAAGACGATGTTATTCTTTACATGTGTGTGGATATTGATAGTGTCAAGAGTTAGAGGTCAGTTAATTGTTGTGTTGGCAATTTGTCGTCTTCATATTGGACTCCAAATTCCAAATTCCTATGATACAATGCCATTTCCTAGTTCACAAACACAGCTGGACAAACAAATTGCAATTACCAAAATTTCAAGCTACACTATTAATAATTCGTAGCGAAATATAGTAGTCATCATCGCACTATAAAGCTAACATACATGCATGTCGTGCACGTATGTTTATTGTATAGCTACATGTGTATTGGTAATCTTAGTGTGATGTGTAAACACAGCGGTAAGTGCACGATTTACCCTTCTAATATTGCCGCTAACACTTAAACTGCTACCTACTGCGTAGTCAAACAAATCAATTATGTTTGTTTAACGTTATAAAGCCTTCAACTGTTTTTGTAGCAGCTTTTTTTTTTTGAAGTAAATAAACATAAAAACAAAACACTTTTTGGTCTCATGGTGACGATCTTATAACCCTCTTTATTTAATGTTAAGTAGTGAAATATATAAAAAATATCAGTGATATATATATCCCTATATCACTCACAGTCATGGACTTCATTTTTTAATTTAATTTGAATTGAACAATATTTAATTTTAGATGTTGTCACCATTTATTATACAGAATCACCAACAAAGAAAATTAGTAAGATTAATAACACCAAATGTTAAGAATACCTCTCTGATATATTGAAGTATTTTCTCTTATTTTCTCTTGGATTTTCCTCAGTGGTATTGAGCCAATGATACTAGAACAGACAATGCCTTGCAGGTACAAGTTTTACCCACAATTCATTGGAGCTCTTCATCTTGGTCCAAATTTAATTCTAGCATCCAAAGTATTTATTTTATCCTTTGCACTTTATTCATCCCAGCATATTACACTTGCACTTGTTGTTTATTGTTTCAATGAACAGTAGTTTCCCTTTTTCATCTGTTTTCAACCGCTGAATTACGTAATTCACCGCCTTTCAGCGCAAACGCTATCTTTAGCGATTAATCGCTACGCATGCGCAGTCGTTCAAAGGCGCAGTTAGCTTATAAAAAGCGGTGATAGGGCGGGGCTTAGGAATCTGTTTTAAACTTCCACCAGTTTTCCTTTGTAATGGGGCGTGGCTAACTATAAATTATAAACCACTTTAAAGGCAGTACTTAAAATGTATTTATTTATTTATTTATTAATTAATCAATTTATTTATTTATTTATTTATTTATTTACTTATCTAATTATTTATTTGCTAATTATTTATTTATTTATTTTTTTACTTTTGTATTTATTCAATTTTTTTATTTTTTTTATTATTTTTTTTATTTTTTTAATTTATTTTATTTTATTTTATTTTTTAATTTTTTTTTTATTCTACTTTATTTTATTTATGTACATTATACTTTATGTTACTTATGGAAAAAATATAGATATTTCATAGATTTGTATATACTAAGGTTTAAATGTTAGTTGAAAGCATATTCCATTAATGCTTCTTTATCGGCTTCCTTTAATCTCCATTTTCTCACCTGCTCAAGTTATGAGTCCACTACCGGTGTTTCACCGCAGGGGACTATAGGTTTTCCCTCCGTCCGTCTGTCCGTCTGTCCGTCCATCAGTCCGTCCGTCCGCAAAGTATAGTTCCTGCCATAACCCAAAAGAACTGAGGATACTTCGATGAAACTTGGTATACATATAAACGGCAATGTGAGTATTATGCACGACCTTTAATTTTTTACCAGAGGTCAAAGGTCACGTGACTGTTTCTAAAAACAGAAATAAACTTCCGTCTGTCCGCAAAATATTGTTCTTGCGATAACACAAAAAGTACTGAAGATACTTCAATGAAACTTGGTATACATATAAACGGCAATGTGAGTATTATGCAAGACCTTTTATTTTTTACTAGAGGTCAAAGGTCAAGTGAATGTTACTAAAAATAGAAATAAACTAAAACAAACTGGATCCTGCGATAACTCAAACAATAATGAAGATATTTCGATGAAATTTGGTATACATATAACCGGGAATGTGAAGATTATGCAGGAACTTTTATTTTTCACCATAAGTCAAAGGTCACGTGGCTGTTGCTAAAAGACAGATATAAAACTTAATACTGTTATAATTCGGAAAGTACATAAGATATGACCATGAAACTTGCTACAAAGATTGAACTAAAGGTTTGCCATCCGTCTGTTTGTCTCTCTATATGTTTGTCCGTATGTTTGTCAGTCCGTCTGTCTGTCCATCCCCAAAACTGGTTCCTGCAATAACTCAAAAGTACTGAACTTATTTCCATGAAACTGGGCATACATATAAACAGCAATCTGGCAATTTTAGGACTATGCACGACCTTTTTTTCATCAGAGGTCAAAGGTCACGTGAGTGTTCCTAAATATAGAAATAAACTAAATACTGTAATAATTCGAAATGGACATAAGATATGACCATGAAACTTGGTACAGAGATTGGACTACAGGTTTGTCATCTGTCTGTGTGTTGTTCTGTCTGTTCATCCGTATGTCTGTCTGTCCGTCGTCGCCTTAACATGGATTCTGTGATAACTCGGAAAGTACTGAAGACACTTTGATCAAACTTGTATACGTAGCAACAGCAATGTGAGAATTATGCACGACCTTTTATTTTTCACCGCAGGTCAAAGGTCACGTGTATGTTACTAATAATAGAAATAAACGTAATACTGTTATATTTTGAAAAAAATCATAATATATGATCATGAAACTTCATGAAACTTGGTACAAAGATTGGACTATGAGTTTGCCCTCCGTCTGTGTGCGTCTGTCTGTCTGTTTGTCCGTCGGTCTCACTCTGTCTGAATGTCCCGTCCCCAAAACCTGTATCATGCCATAACTCAAACAGTACTGAAGATACTTTGATGAAACTTTGTATACATATAAAGACCAAGGCGGAGATTGTGCACGACCATTTATTTTTCACCAGAGGTCAAAGGTCACGTGACTGTTACTTAAAATAGAAATAAACTTAATACTGTCATAATTCGAAAAGAAAATAACATATTATCATGAAACTTGGACACAGAATGGACTATATGATTGCCCTCTGTCCGTTTAATACTGCAATAACTCAAAAAGTAACTCGAATGTCTGGTCAATGTTACTAAAATAGAAAAAACAACAACTTAATACTGCAGTGACAAATGGGATTTGAATATGAAAGTTTGTACATCTACAGATAATAAAGGGCGATTTGACGGTATTGCACAATGTTTAATTAGTAGAGATTTTCACCGGTAGGGGACTCCTGTATTGCTTGCAATACTATCAAAGCCTTGTTAATTGTGTCTTTTCTCATGCATACAGTATTACACAATTGCAATGATAATTGTGACAGTAAATCTAATATCCAAAAGTGTGATGAAGATAATTTGTCGAAGTTTGATATATTTAAAGATTGGTCGTTATTTAAACAACGACCACATCACTTCCGGCCGCCATCTTGAATACTGCAAAAATGTGTAAACAAAGAAAAAATACAAAGAAAAGACATTATATACCAGTGATACAGATCTATGAACATTACATTCGGTGTAAATCGATGCTACAGTTTCTCCGCCTCCCTCGTTGACCAGTATCTTCCCCTTTTTCTTAGTCGTGTCACAATGTTGCTATTTTTCCTCATTGAGAGGAACATTTTTACATTTACTGTAATTATCTTTTTGGTCGCTGTTTGGTGTTCTAATCACGATTAACAATATTTGGCATTATTTTCATTAAACCTAACTACCAAACGGCTTTCGCTAGTCTATTTGAACATTACTATAATAATTTGGGTTGTTTACAGATGCGGTGCTCTTTTTATTCTGTGATAACTACAATTAGACTGTGATTTATTGATACTATCATTTGAATAATATATTTGCATAGTATATACTTATAAACTATATATCAGCTATGTATACGACATTTCATTGTTCTACTCCACGTTATTTCATTGCTACATTACACGTTACTATACGGAGAGCCATTGTTCCTGCCAGATTAGCTGCACACTGTTCTTGCTAGTTTATTCACACTCTTATACGTATTTAATACTTGTATTACAAACTGACTATCTCGTTCCAGCCCCAAAGTTCGGGGCGGCTGCTCAAATCTGTCATCTTTACTTGGGGAGGCATTTAGTAGGCAAGATTCTCACCACCTTGCAGACAATACCATGCCTTATAAGTGTCTCCTCCGGTCATGTGAACAGGTCAAGAAACTGACCGTTGTTTTTACTATCTTTCAATTTCCGTCAAATATTGCCAAAATATTGCCAAAACCTTGCCTGGCCATGTCGAAAGGACAATTCACTTATCATCCGGTGTGTTTCTTTTACAGCTGAAATCTACTGAAGCCCTGACCGTAGTACTGCGCATGAAAGTGATTACTATAGGTGGTGTAATGGTTCGCGCAGTACTGCCACAGTCTACGAGAACGGCCTATGGTTTTCTTGACGTCATTCCAGAAAACCAGGACCTGGAGGAGCTACGCAAGTAGCTAGTGCTGGAACCCCTCAAACATGGTGATATCATTTCATTAGAAAGAATTACGTCTAGCAAACCTCCACCGCCTGGGCTTCCTAGATTAATTAAAGTTACATTTGCAACCTCTACCATCCTGCCCTACAGAGTCATGATAAGGGATACAACCGTAAATCTGAACGTACGTCCTTCTCTGCCCCCCTCCCCCTCTACTCGGTGCTTCAAGTGCAAGATTTTTGGCCATACGACTGACAGTGCTCAATGTCCAAAAACAGAAATTTGTGTACGGTGTGCCGGCGTATTTTGTTCGCCCATAAAGTGTACCGCTAGAACTCGCCACTGTGCGAATTATAGCTATGATCACTCTGCCTCTTACCAAGGTTGCCCCGCCTATAAAAGAGCTGCCCAGGTAGCCTCTTATTGCAATGTCTACGGGGTGAACTGGTCTGAGGCCGAGGCGCGATTACATGCACTATCAATAGCTACCACGAAAGAGAGTGCCCAACCTCCGAGCAATATCTTAATTTCAACTTCTAAGCACGATACAGTATTGCCCCCCCCCCTTAATAAATCATGCACTCCTGTGGGGGATAAAAAAGAAAGCATCCTGTCCCCACAGCCCCCAAATAGCGAGACCTTTAAGTGCTACTTCATACTCAGAAAAGGTTGCTTCTCGGAGTGAAAAACACATCCCCCCCTGTCGCCCCCATCCAAAGAGACTGTATTACCTCCCCCGGGCACTCTCCTAGAGTTCTCGGTGAGTACTCCGCCCCGTATTTTCCTACTGAGAGTGGTTCGACTATATCGGACAACTCCATGATTAATGTTAAAGGACACAACTCCCTGGTGACAGTGCACAGCAGCATATATTCGCAGCTTTCTATCTCCGATATGTGCCGGATTGAGGAGGAGCCCGTGGTTAGTGCCCCCCCCTAACCGCCCCCGTATGGGCGACACCCAGACTTCCCCCATGCATTCTCCTGCTCCGAACGACAGTATTAGTAACTCTAATACAGGGGATTCATTTATTAGTATCAAAAACAGTACAGGTAAAGGTAACAATATCGAACTATCCATGTCAGTGAGCTCAATGATAAGGTAACTGAGATAGTTAAGGACCAGCAACGGCAACGGTCCACTGGGTGTCGTGTCAATGCCTATATATCTAATAAAATAGACTCAATGTTCCTTAGGAGCCTAGAGTCTATATCCAAAATCAAACATAAAGATAAAAATACCCCCCCCCCCTCCCACACACACACACCCAAAGCCATACGGAATCGGTGCCGATCTAAATCCCGCAAGCAACGGAGAACATTCTGGGTCGCCTAAGGAGGTGGCGCACTCCGCCACAAAACCCCTCATTCCATCCACACATCAATGCAGAACACCTGCTAAACTTAAATCAGCCCGATCGGGACGGAAATCTATGTTGAAGTCCCCCTCGGTAAAAGTGAATAATATTAGGCGCAAGTTAATTCAGGGTCACTATGGACAGTAAGTTTAACATTGTTGCATTTAACATAGGTGGTTTATCATCGGTTAAACATACTGAAGTTAAACATTTTTTAGACATAAACCCATCCGTACAAGTTTTAATTTTACAAGAAACTAAGTTTGAAGGCAGTGATTGAAAAACTCTACCTGGCTTTAAACATTGAGTATAAAAACCACTGCAACTTGAACCATAACTCTGCATGTGGGTTAGCTTTTAACATTAAAAATAACATCATCAATGAGGCACTGAGTGCGAATGGCTCTTGAAAAGCTGATGGTAGTGCTGCTATCGAAGTGTTGGCCATTAAGGTTATTATTAATAAGAACCGACCTCTTATACTGATTAACACAATTATACTCAAGAGGATGTGATCTTGAGTCTTTAAATAAAGTCAGCACACAATTACGGACCATTAAAGGATCCCATGATGTCATCTATACGGGGGACATTAATGCACACCACACCGCTTGGGGTTCCCCTAAATCTGATGCGGGAGGAAAAGCAGTCACAGCCTGGTTAGAAGAGCAAGACCTCGTTTTGCTCAATGATGGTTCGCCAACCAGGCATGACTACACAGGCGTTATGACTCATATAGACCTCACCGTAGCCAGCCCTGAGATTTCTAGCACTTCTGCCTGTGAACCGTAACCCGATAGACTAGGATCTGTCAACTTTCCTCAAATAGTCACCCTGTGTAACTATATTACGCAGGGAACTGATACCTAGGGTTCAGGGGAACCAAAAATTACATTTAGTAAGGCACAATGCGATCAGTTTAGGGACCTCTGTGCAGATCTATCCCTGGCAGACATTCATACTCATGACCTTCTTCAATATTGCCAAAATCTGACTAATAAACTGCTGCTCATAGCTGAATGCAGCACACCGGTCTCTTCCGGCAAGAATAAACGTCATACATCAATACCGTGGTGGAGCGATGAATGCGCCACGTCTGTACATGACAGGAAAAAAAGCTCTAAAAATAACAAAATAACCGTGCGGAGCATTATCTTAAAAACTATAGGTCTCTCGAATACACTGCGAAGCGGGTCATTCAAGGAATTCTGTGAATCAATTAAAAAATACTAAACACTCTGCTACTAAGCAATTTTGGCTAACATTTCACAGAATTAAATGAATTCCATACTGTCCTGTGCCTCTACTTACATTTAAAGGCGTAATTGCCTGTACCCCAAGAGACAATGCTCAATTGTTTGTCCTACATTTCATAAATCTGTATCTAGAGTTCCAAAGTTGCCTTCTGAAACGTTGGACTTTCAAACAGTTTAACTGAGCCTGGGGATGATAGCTGCCCATTAAATCAACCATTTTCTATTTCGGAACTAAAAGCAGCCATTGGTAGCAAGACAGACTCTGCCACGGGACCTGATAAATTATCTTATATGATGTTTAAGAACATGTCATAACATATTTTATATTTCTGTCTCGAATTGTGCAACAGGGTATACACAACGGGTTTAATACCACCCGAGTGGAAGCAGGCTACAGTGATACTTGTACTAAAACCTGGAAAAAATAAATCTGATCCAAAATCCTATAGGCCAATAAGTATCACTTCTCACGCTGGTAAATTATTAGAAATAATGATCAAAAATAGACATGAGCACTTATTGGCTTTTGGAAAGGTTGTCTACACTAGACCAGTTAGCTAGACTCCAACATGACATTATTTTGGCTAAAAGGTGAGGGCAGTCATAACTTGCAATCTTTTTTAACGTTCAAGCTGCCTTCGACATAACCTGGAATTTCGGCATCTTAACAAAGCTAGCTGATTACGGTATCACCGGACACTGCTTCCGCTATATAAGGGCTTTCAATGAGAGTCGTACAATTAAAGTCAGAGTCGATGGTGCGAGTTCAGATAAAGCAATAGCTGAAAGAGGCACCCCACATGGGTCTGTCATTTCTCACCTGCTGTTCTCCATCATCGTACATGATCTGCCTGAAACCGTTAAATCATCAGGCATGGTTATCTCCCAATTTGCGGATGACTCCGGCACTTGGTTAATGGGGTCCAAGCTATCAACCCTGCAAAAAAAGGCCCAAGCAGGGCTGGATTCCAGATGCAAATGGGCCATTGACTTGGGATTCAAAATTGCACCCACAAAACAGTAGGAATCCTGTTTGGCTACCAAAAAAAGCTATCTTTGGACTTAACTTTAGGCGGCACCAACATTATTTTTAAAAAAGTGCTAAAATTTCTTGGTATATACCTAGGTAAACGGTTAAAATTTATTCACCACTTCAAATATTTGGCAGAAAGTTGCGAAAGGGTCTTAAATTCGATGAGGATGTTTATAGGCACAGGTTTTGGGTCCGATAAAAATATCTTCCTTCTCCTCTACAAGTCCTTTATTCGTCCAAATATAGAATATGGGGCCCAAAGCACGTGCTACGCCAAACGCCCTGAAAATGGTAGATAGCATACAAACCAAGACCCTCAGGAAAGTCCTACGGGCACTGCCGTGTACTCCGCGTTGTACATTAGATGAGGAGGCCGGTGTGCTGCCCCTCACCCTGCGCCGGAAGCAACAAACCCTCCAATAATGGGCCAGGGCCCAGGCCAGACACGGCTCAAACCCCATAAACAAGCTATTTGGGACTGGCACCTTCATCATTGGCCAGGAGCTTAAAAAGAAGTACGTTGCCTTCTTATTTGGGGCCAGCACCCAGACCCTGGTTGAGGAGGCCGGTCCCAAGGGGGTTGCTTTGGCAGACCTGAATCCATCCGAAACCCCAAACCCCTGGTTGCTTCATTACCCAGATGTCGACAACTATCTATCTACAATAGTAACGAAATCTGACTATCCGCACCTTGCGAGGTCAGACGCTCTCAATTATATTAATATTCAGTATGCTGAGCATTTACAAATTTAGACTGACGGCTCCAAATGCCCTGACTCTGGCTTAGTAGCCAATTTATTCGTAATTCCCTCCAAAAACAATGTAAGAACATTCAGACTCAGCAACAATCTTTCTATATATTCGGCGGAACCTTTGGCCATTAGCTTTGCAATGTGCTGGATATTAGTTATCAAGACAACTAAAACTGCTATCTTCTCGGATAATCTATCATCACTAGAGTCCATCAAAAATAGAAAAGGACTATGTTATGCGGGAATGGAACAACATGCTACCCGCTAGCACTCCGTACAAAGCCCCCTTCTCAATTGCCCAGAAAACCCTCAGTCGGCCGCATCAATGTTCTACTAACATCATTATTGACAAATGCCTTAGCCGACTGAGGATGGGGACCGGTCTTTTGCCTGCTAGTGCGGGAAAGTATATTTTAAAGCTGGACCCTCTCTGTCCTCAATGTGGGATCCCCTTACAGCCGACCACCTGATGACACAGTGCCCCCAGTTTTTTACACAGAGAAAAAGCTTAAACATTGAATTGACCCTTAATAATATTTTTAATCCTACTGGCAAAAATAAATAACCAGTGTACAAATCTCTGGCAACATATCTTGTGGATTGCCAGTTTAAAGATAAAATATAAATACAAATAGGGGTCCTGCAGCTTAATAAGAACACTTTTTATATTAAAAACTTAAATTTAATATGCATTTTCCAATATCTCGGGAAATTAAAGTGATTTAATCATTTATTTATATCACTGAACAGTTTTAACTGCACAGTGCTTTAATTATTGCTTTTTAGCAATATTTACATCTATTTACTGTGTTATATACTAATTTTCCTTTCAGTACATTACAATCCCATATATATTGGTAATAAGTGATATTTAGCCTACTGAAGGGCAATAATTCCTTCCTGACCAGATTCTTTATACATATCTATATCTTCCCATCATGGGAGAGAACTCTTAACAAACCACTTGTATTTATCTAACACACTGGGACAATAATAGACGATGCTCAGTAGAGCATTCAGAGGGTTAAACCCAGCCAGTGTTTATATTATGTATAACTGGCTATGTCGATGGTCAACAGTACTGTACTTTTAATTACACTTTAAATATATTTGCTTGTGAAATATGGTTATAGAGGTCCTAATTCTGACATTTTAATACTTCGTGCTCATACATTGTGCACATCTTTGTTGATAATTTAAATTTATACCTCCTGGACCTCAGGCAAATTGACATATATATGCAATTTTAAGTTAATTTAATTTGTAAATTATTGTTTTCAGTGGAACAATAAACAATGCTCTAAAGGCTGCAGGAATCCACCTATTTCCTTTTTCCCTCCTTTCCGTCCGTGGTCTAACATGAGCCGTGCTTGGCCGGGCGCACAGAACGACACATAGTTTAATTTAAATGCCATGTTATTATATATGTCTCTGTTGCTAACGGAGCCCTCCCTCAACTTTGGCCAATCTGATTGACCAAGGATTCCTTATTTTAAGCCATTTTTTCGTTAAGCAGTTTGGATGTAATATAGGTTTTATGCTAAATTGTACTGTATATTGGATCCTCATCCTGTTATGTTTCTTCATTTTCTTAAATTTTCACCCTGGGGTAGGCTACATTCCACTAAATAGCCCAACAATCATGCAATAGTAACATCCATCATTAAATATATATATACCCTTTATAAAGAAAATATTACATACCAACCAACATGTACTTCCAGATGCAAGTTACTTAAGCAATCTTACATTAATTTAATTGCTATTAATTGAATTGCCCATCTTCATTGTATATTCAAGTATTACTACTTGAACCTTATAATAAATAAAGCTTAGAAAGCATATTTTAACCTATTTTTTTCCATATCCATATGTAAAGACATGCAAATTATACCGATATTACAAAACAATGCTGAACCACATTTTTTAGACATCTGGAAATAATTAATATTATTTTCAGTCGTTTTGTAAATATCGTCACCTGTGCATTTGCACATTGTTTTTAAATGTAATATTACATATTGTATATGGTACGTTTTACTCGAGTTTGACCCAGATCTCTAAGTAAGAATGACTCCGACAACACCGTTGCAACATTTGCTGCATAACGGGTCTAGAAAAATGATGAAACACATAAAATTATGTAATCCCACCATTTAATTCTTATTCCAGTGGCGTTTTCTTCCAATATTTACTTTATCTTGTTAATATTGTTTAGTTCCTTCTTTTTTTTTTGGCTTTGTTTGCAAAGAAAGCTATACGTATTCAGTCCTATTGTCAGACATATATATCTTAATTAAAAATAGAATAGTCCACTACTCATTCCCATAATATATATCTTTACTGTTATGTCTCTCATAATATCATTTTTGCAAGTAAAGGGACACAACCCAATTAAATATGTGCATGCTTGGATTACAGTGTAGTTCTATAATAGTATAAGAGAGGTAACTCATGTTGACTAATAAAAGGTAATTGCATAATTACTCCCCTTTAAAGTGTATACCTTCTTATTTGATTTCTTTATATAAGAACAGTGTGCTTTTATGTGAAATATAAGAAATCCTCATTATTATTATTATTATCATTATTATTATTATTATTATATATTACGGTATTTTTTTGTTCTCTAGTGATGAATACGCAGAGAATGTGTTTGTATAAAGTATCATAACATAATATAGTTTTATACAATAGTATATTGTGCTTTATGAAAGTTATTGAACAGTTGTACACATTTTTCTATTTTAAAGCATATATGTTTTTATTATTAGCACCGCACCCATACTGCAAAATTTTATATATGTAACTTTCTCGCCATTTTAAGGGAATTGTATAGTTTATTATATTTGTGCAAAGTATTTATGTTCAGCAGTGTGCTCGGGCAATGGTTTTCAACCGACGTTCCGAGGGTAAACAACCGCAATCATTCATAATCAATGACAAGTCAATAATTTTTAACAGGTGCAATGTTTTTAATAATATGGTACACATACGGCCACGTCATATCAGGATTTTTTAACAACAGTCAATCACTTATAACGTTGTGTACAACAATATTTATATTGTACTTTACGTTGCGCTATATTTAGTTAAGATTTGTTTTTCTTCCAAACTATTATTAAATGCTTCAATATGTGACTTTTACAACAGTTGATCAACTTAGTACGCTTTGTATAACTGTATTTAATTTCGTAATGCAGTATCCATAGGATTATAATAATAAAAAAACACTCATATAATTGTTCTTACCCCGTTTCTATGTCACTTAATATAACCAAACAAATAAAAGCAACCATTTGCTATATTTATATTTAAATCGCAACATTGTTGTACTCCATTGCAACATTGCAACATTGTTTTTACTCCATTGCTATATTTATATTTAAAGCGCAACATTGTTTTACCCGAATTGTCCTATATTTTAAAAGAGCTAAATGCTAATTCACGGTTAAGTACCCGTTATTTAGTTGTGGACTAAATATACATTACATTATTTAATGTGAACACAATGGAAAAAAGTAGTATTTGTTATAACACCCTGATTATTCATGATCTTGCAATTGTTTAAAATGTAATATAAATTTATTTCTGAGCATTCCAGAACAATTTTTTTTCTCCAACGTTGTGTTCACTTAACGTAGTGTACCCACTTTCCTAAATATTACAAATTAAAATGTTACGCTAAGTAATGTTTACACAATTATACTTAGTGAGCATTTGCAATAAAAATCAAAACAACGAACACTATCTGATTGAATTGTCATGACTACTCCAAATTGATTTAAAAGTATTTCAACATCTTGTCGTTGCTACCACAATATATTGGTAATTCTACCACTAATAGTACTATTACTACTGACTACTACTGCCACAACTGATGATGCTGCTTCCACCAATAAATACTGCTTTGAATACATTCGTTATTCAATTATTGTATACTTTATTACGCGGTGCACGATGCTGTGTATAAACCGTATTTTTTGAGTAACATGTTATCGATTTGCAATTCAGGGGCCTTTGTCTGAAACAATTACCTTAACTTAAGTTAATGCGTAAAATACGAGGTCGTTAAGAGACCGCTACGATACCGCTATTTCATTACCCGAAAGCTCACCTTAGTACTCTCGTAAAAATAACCTTATATTGCGATCTCGTAACGTAATACACACTTACATAGGGACGCACGTTTCCGCGTTTAGTTGTGTTTTGTCACCGGTCCAGATTATTCTTCACTTCTTGACGCTGAGATGGAGGCTACAAAACGTGCTCGCAGGCCAAATTTCAACCACGACGAGCTGTCAGTTCTTACCGAGCAGGTAATGAATAATAAATCATTACTTTATGCTAAGTTTCGTGACACGGTCAGCAATGAGAAGAGAAATAAGGCGTGGCATGATATATGCCAAAGTATTAACTCAGTTTCACCGACAGTGAGAACTGTTGAAGAAATCCGAAAGAAATGGACGGACTGGTCGTCAACTATTAAAAGGAAGGCATGAAAAATGAAAGTGTCTGTAAATAAGACTGGTGGGGGCACTGTAGATGGCCAGTCCTTATCATCTTTACAGGAGAAGGTGGTAGCGATCATAGGAATCACTGATTTAAATGGTCTTAACTATGGAGTTGATTCAGAATGTATAAGTTTGGATGACGAGGATCCATTATACTGTCATGAAACTCTATCAAATATTCCAAATTGCTATGAGGCTCGTGGCCAGGCGTTCTCTTCTAAATAGGAAGGGTTAATATCTATCGAAACTTCACTTACACAGGCAGCTTCAAAACTGCAAGATGTCACTCCTGTCCGAAAACTGAAACTGATTCCACCTTAAAAGAGGAAGATTGTGGAAAATGTGTCACCATCTGATGAGACAACCGATACAGTCGAGTGAATTATGATATCTTTAGATAAATAAAGGCTACAGTTTGAAAAGCAACTTCTTGAAATAGAAAAACAAAGACTGGACATTGAACAAAAACGGTTGCAAACCGAAAGCAGAAGTATACAGATACTGACAGAGCGCCACAGAGACTGTTCCGGAAATGCATGTATGTCGCACGTTACTGGTCCAGATGTCGGCTCGGAGAATGCATCTTACAACTTCCTCGCAACTGCAATCAAATTCATATGAGTTTTCTCTGGGCACAACACGTTTTCATTTATAATAAGGTAAAACTCGGAGCCAAAACCACTGAACAAGCGTGAATAATATATTCATGTTTCTGCGGTGTGAATAATATTATATTATATTTTATTATTTCTATTATTTTAAAGTATTATTACGATTCTGATTTTGATGACGACGACGACGACAATTGTGATGATGATGATGATGCTGATGAGAATGATGATGATAAGTTTACTGATGATGATACGGATGAAGACGAGGACGACGAGGACGACGACGACGACGATGATGATGATGATGATGATGATGATTATGATAATGATGATGATAAGTTTGCTAATTATGATAAGATTAAGACAACGACGAGGACGACGACGATGATGATGATGTTGACTAATGATGAAACGGATGAGGACGTTGACGACGATTATGATGATTATTATGATTACATTAATTATGGTAGGGATAGTGATCCGTATTGGTACACTACACAATGCTTTATTTATTCCAGAATTCGCCCATGTTTATAAACGTCTTCATCCACGTGCCAGTTGAGGACCTACTTGACAGATGCCGTTTTGTGTGCACCGCTTGGAACACAACTGTTACTTCGCCGTATTTGTGGACGGAATTTCGGAACGTAAGGTTGATGCAACCATCGGATACAATAACTGATTACAGCGGCATTATCAAAAGGATGAACAACCTAATTAAGCTAAAAGTGAACATACAACAAGTTAAATCTTAGGACTTTTAAGACGTCTTACAAAAACTCATAATCTTCACATTGTACGGTGAAGCGAAACATCGGGCGACACAGGTAGCAGTGCTAGTAAAGTGCATCCTGAAGAATGCGAGCGCATTTACCGCCATTTTCTATGGAAGATAAGTTTGTTTCTGGCGTTCTTTTGTCGCAACATGAAAGTGTATCTTTTAACCATGCTGCTTCTATTTCAGCAGATGATATGTTGCATAGTCTGCATTTTTCGCCTTGTTTAAAACATGTGCATGTTACAATGGACATCACAGACGCACGAAGATGTGCTATGTTTTCAATATATATTGCGGCAAGATATGTTTTCATGCCAACATTATTGATCAAGTTCCATCAGCGTTGTTGAAATATGGTTGGCTGCGTTACTTCTGTGTGTATAAATGTGACAATGCTACTTGGTCATGAAGTTCATGTACACGTGTACATTGCGATACCTGTACAATCAAACGTGCCGATTTTCTAAGTTTAGTTTTTAAATCAGTAAAGTTTGATAGTATCCGTGTATGACGTCAGTCTGTCACGAACCTGTGTCACTTAATGCTTGATTCCATGCAACTTTTATGCGGTAGATAACTGCTTGAAATCGTAAAATAGTTTCAAAATTGGTTTTTTGAGAAGTATTACATTGTTGTTGTTTTCTCAGAGGTACTTGTTTACTTTAAAAATAAATTCCAAACATGTTTTATAGAAATAGTGAAATGCTTACGACTAAAATGATAAGAACATTAATAGCATCATATTTGATAATGAAGTCTAGTTAGTTTCGTTGTTTGTTTGTTGATGACAATTTGCAATTTTAGCAGTGTATATGTATGTTATAAAACACCACACAGAATATATCGCTCAATTTGTCTGCGTAAATTACTACATCAAATTCATTTCATATGTATGTGTTGCATGTTGTCACTTATTATTTTCTAATATGCACAGGTCTTCTTTATGTTTACTTAAATGTACTTTGCTATACTAAATAAATCTGCTTTTAATGTAAACGATCGTGAACTGATGGTGATTTAAGAAAACGTGCATAAAACAAATAGGAAATGTTTTCAGTTTATTATTTACAGAAGCTTATATTCGTCATCTCCTAAATTACAAATAGACTTTATTATCATGTTCAAACTTTGTGTCATTTTTATCAGGTGGTGTTTTTTACGAATGCCTTATATACAAAACCTACGTGTACACGGTTGAACCTTACTGACTAAAATTTGTGAACATACCAGGCTCAGACATATCATAAACAAATTTGTATACAACATTCGCATTATCTCATAGAACTGAATGCCTTTATAAAATGCCGGAACATTCAATTTCTGGCGAACACTTCGCGAATGAGTCTATCGCGGGTTTGACGCCCACTCCGAACATCATCCACGATGGGCTCTTGTTCAATACTATCGTCATCACTATCATGGTGCATTTTCGTCACCGATAAGTGGGATTCTTCTCGACACACACATGTTGTGCAACACAGCAGTGGCACAAATAATATAAACACACTTCTCTGGTGTGTTTATAAGTTGTCCACCTGATTTATGTACTCACCGGAAACGATTTTTCCATATACCATATGTTCGTTCAATCACACATCGTGTTTTCTTGTGAGAAACATTATATATTCGCTCCGCTTCCGTTTCCGGTCTTGTTAAAGGAGTTAACAACTGGGGCTGCAGTGGGTATGCACTGTCTCCAAGCAGCCACGTGTTCTGTACGTGTTCATTTTCTATATAAGTTGCAACAGAAGAATTACTCCATTTGACAGCGTCGTGGGTGGAACCAGGCCATCTTGCCACTATGTTCAAAAACATGTTGTTAGCGTCACATATGCACTGCACATTGAGCGCTTGGAAACCTTTCCTTGTAACATACACATGCTCATCTACGGAAGGGGAGATTATAGGTATAAAAGTTCCGTCAATGGCTCCAATAACGGTTTGAAAACCATTGATATTGTGAAATATTTGTTTCATTTCTGTCTGCGACGCTGGTGTTGTAGGAAATTGTACATAGTCACGAACTTTGCGAGTTAGTTCAAAAGATACACTGTGCATACTTCTGGACACAGACATTAGTCCAACGCCGTGTAGGGTGACTGAAATCTACCAGTTGCGTAAAAACGCAACGCAATCAAAACCTGAAGTGAAGTAGGAATCGACTGATTTCGATAAGTAGGTATTCTTAAATCTTCATCTAGTAATCGACATATTTCGAAGATAGTTCGTCTATCCAGCCGATACTTGCTTGTTAATTCTGTGTCATCCATGTAATCTAATGGGTCTGTTCTATCTCAAAACAATCGGCCAACCATACGCCGACGATTTCTGTTCCGTATGTAAATAAACGCCATGGTAAAGTCCTAAAATATGAAAAACAATGATGAAAAAGAAATTCCGTTCAGTAATGGAGGTAGATTGTGTTCATATTTATTTTTTAAACATTCTTTAACGTTTAAGTTTTATAATATAATTATATAATTTTCCAAATCCAGCTGGTAACATTCGATGTAACATATTTTTAAAATGAAGCAAATTTGCGCCTTTGAATTCTTGACTTACATTGATTCAATTATTAAATATATGTCAAATACTTATTAAATATATACATGCATTATCTTAGTGACACAAAGTGGTACACCGAATAAATGAAGTTATGACAACAAAAGAAATAAGAAATAAACATAATTGTCAATATAACTGACTGACATATGCATCCGAATGAAACTTACGATATTACTATGACGCCGATGTTGTGCTCAAAACGTAAGGCATGGTTGACGAGGTCTCGTCAGATACGGGTATTTTGAGGTAATTGAAAAATCCGCTGAGGTGACACTAAGGTACTGTTACGAGAATTATAGCCTTAAGGTTGCTTTCAGATAAAGGCCCCAGATCTTTATCACTGTCTATGTCGTGCGATGTGCTAAGAATGTTTGATCAAAGCGATTAAAAAGCTGCACCGACACTTATCATAATCTGTTGCATATAGAAATATATTCCTGGAAAAAAAGCACGCATATTAAATGATACCAATCTAAACACAGAAAACGTTATTATATAACGTTTTTAAATGATGATGAAGAAGAAGAATATAACCACTATAATAATAATAATAATAATAATATTATTATTATTATTATTATTATTATTATTGTTAATTTTATAATATAGAAAATATGCAATAATGTGCATTTTGTTCTTAACAACACATGCACAGCTGAGAATATAATGCCTTCTACTCTGAGAGGAACCGTAACTGGCAGCTCGAATACAACAGTTCGTTTCCATGTACTATGTAAGTATGGATATATTATATTGAAACTCTCTAAAAGTAAGCAATAACTACACTTTTCAACAAATCAAAATTTTAGCTGCATTTTACATCAATTAATATTACTAACATTAGATGGTCCAGCGAACCTTTCGGCAAAATTCAACAACATCACACAGATAGACCAAGTGGTGAAAGTCATTGGAGGCTGGTCGTTCGAAATATCCTGTTCTGCCAACAGTAACCCAGTCTCGAGTGTATATTGGTATGGCCTTGGAGCACAGTTGGGAAATGTCCTCTCCATAAACAACGTTAGCAAGGTCCGAAACAAAAACATCACGTGCACCGCAATGAACACGATGGTAGTCTAGGGAACAGTAAAACCAAGTCTGCACAGATTACCGTTATCCTTGACGTTCTGTGTAAGCTACAGTTATTACGTCTGCGCAGCTTGGGTACAGTTTTATCTTGTAATAAGTTTACTTAAATTTGTTTACTAGAGTAGAGTGAGCTTTTACCCGCTTTTTCGATGCGTTTGTATTTACTTCTGAGATTTACATCATTCGTATCTCGTACATAGCTGTGTGTAAAACTCACAAAAAGGTGTTAATAAATTATAAATTCTCAAATGTATCAATACGGTTGCATAACAATAAAAATAAAAATAATATAATATGGTTCTTGCATTGTTGCTACAGACCCACCGACTGTGCAGCAGATAGCGAATCAAACCGTTCTTCTCAACACGTCTTTCACAACAGTATGCAGCCTGAGCAGTGTTGGTAACCCACCTGAAACAAACTACAGGTGGATAAGGAAAGGTTCCAATACTTCTGTCGGCACAATGCAAGCATTAACAATTAACCACGTCCTGTTAACAGATGAAGGTGAATACCGGTGTACTGCGTCAAACAGAATGCAGACTATTGGAAACGAAGTAGAGTACGGTTTTAGTCAGACAACATTCTATATAAATGTTCAATGTAAGTTGTATGACTATCCTATTGTATTTTACAATGCGTTTTACTTATACACAAACGAACCTTATTAATTGCATAATAATAAAGACATTACATTATGTTTGTATAATATCGATTTTTGATAAACTGCTGATTATTTTGCAAGAAAACGTCCCCCAATCGTATATCATGGCATATGTAGACATGATGAACAGAATGTTGAACGTAATGGTTACCTGATTAGTGCAAATTAATCAAACATTCATTATATGTTGATTACGTCATGTTTAAGTTAAGGTTTGCAACTAATATATTTTAACATTTACTTGCCCAAAGTAAAAATAACAATACAGGTGTTGGTACTTCCTAGGTCCTATGTCGGTGTTTGTGAAACGATATGACTTCTTCATATAATTAGTTCGTTTATCATACATTTGTTTATAAATATATCAGAGAACACATGTTTTATACAAGAAAGTCTTCTTCCAGATAAAGCAAGCATCCAAACATTCGAAGCAAATGAATCTAAACTCAACATTACCGTTGACCAGGACGAAACAATCGAGCTGGTATGTGATGCCGATAGTGACCCTGAACCTATTGTTCGTATCATTAATGCAGCTCGTGGAGTTGAATCACTACTATTAGAACAAGAAGGACATACAGCCAAATCTTACATTCATCGAGCGAGATGTGAATATGATAGTGGAACCTATAAATGTCTGGCAAACAACAGTTATAACATGGAACAACATGAACACATTCTTGCTGTCCTGGTAAACTGTAAGTAAAATATATATCAAGTTAACTTTGAAGATATCAATTATGTAACAATTTACAATATAAGTACATACAATTCTTAATACTTGTTATTTTTTTGCATAGGTTCTCCAAGAGAGTCGCCATTCTCTCCTCCTTTAACACAGTTGTACAGAGCTCCAAACGACACAGCTGTGTTCACCTTCACCATTATAGCCTATCCTGAGCCAACGACTTCTGACTTCATTTGGTACAAGCGTGTTGAAGAAGAATGGATGGTTTTGTCAAATGACAACAACTTTCAGGTCAATATCACGGATAATAGAATGCAGACCATACTGGCGATTCATCGAGTGCAGCTTGACGATTATACACAATATATGGTGAAAGTCTCCAACACGTTGGGTTCGACAGAGAAAGTGTTTACATTACACGCACAATGTAGGAATATATTTGTTTTCCTTCTCATAATGTTTATAACACAAATAAAATCCTTTACTAGAGTTTAATGTTTATTAATATTCACAATTATAAGTGTGTATGCATACACATGTATCTAACTGCTTTGATAAATTTTACTAAACACGAATAGCGGTAGAACCGATGCCGAGGCTCAACGATGCCGCTTTGACCCTAACTGTGGCCTTAACCTTAAACCTAAGAACCTGATTCATACGGAGAGGCGTTGTCAGGCTGGGTTAACAATTGTGAAGTATTAAAATCCACTCAACAAGTTAAAAGCTAGGACAAGCAAAAGGTCAGTTTCGACTTTTGACCTTTAAATTTAAACAAAGCGAAATTCCTGTTGCGACAGCAAGAGAGTTCTTATTAGCAGCCCGATGTTTAAGTATGACATTGGCCAGTGACCTATATATGTAGTTAATGCGTATCACGTGCTATATATTACCTATTTATGGTCTGAACAAGGAAAAATCTCATTTTGACATTTGATCTCTAAGTGTCACCTTGACCTTTGACGATTGGACCTGGTTTATATGCATTTCATGTTTTGTTTTTGAGGCTATGATTTGTGTCCGGAAGTTTTTAAAGCACACACAAGCAAAGTGTCATTTTTGCCCTTTAATCTCTAGGTGTGACCTTGGCCTTTGACTTAAGGACATGATTCAAGAGCAGTGCACACCAGCTCATTGCAGCAATAATTTGTGCCAAGTAACTCAAAGATTCCCAAATCCATGGCGAAGTTATAGTGTGGAAAACAAAAGACAAAACAATTTATAATCATAGGGTAATTACTCCCTAAAAAAGCATCAGAACGGAACTCCCTGACAATAGTTTTGCTTTCCCCCTTGGTATGGAGGCTGAATAAAAAGTTTCATTGAAGTTGAGTTGGTAGTTCCAGAGATTTTGCTTTCAAACAAACAGTTTTAGAAATTGTCCTATTTTTAATCAAAGAGAAATAACTCCTTAAACAATTGGACCGGACCGACATGACAATATGTCCATCTTATATGGATGCGGCATATACAATTTTATCAAATTTGAGTCATTAGTTCATGAGATCTCGGGCGGCGAAGAACTACCGTACAGACAGAAGGACGGACGGACGGAAGGAAGGACGGACGGCCAGCCGGACATAAAGTATTATGCATACAATCATCGGGAACATTTGTTTCAGAACCCAGACAAACTAAATACAAGTTGAATTAGAATTCGGAACGACGAACAAAGCGGCGACAATATGACCCCCCCCCCCTTTTGGGAGCTCAATGACAAGATAAGAGAAGTTTAATAGCATACTTATCGCATCGAATGCCTAATAAAATATGTGTTTTTTACAGTTGAAAATGGCTCTGAATCATCCGCTGTTGGTGGTTCAGTAGGTGGCGTCTTGGGGGTTGCTGTCTTAATTGCTGTGTCCATCCTGATATGGAGATACAGATCACATGGTACATATGTGTTGCATTGCATATTTGCTCGGTACAACCTTTGCAAACATATGTAATTGTTATGCTTTTTTTGAGATCACAAACAAAAGGAAAGATCTGTACATACTACGAAAATTAGGGTAAATTACATCCTGAATCTGTATATACATAGTCCATTTAACATTTTATCAAAAACACGTGTATTTGTGTAATTCGTACTCTATCCCGAAACTGCCTGCGAATGAATTCTTAAATAAAAAAAACTACCTTGCGCCATGCATGACGTAGACCATTATACAACATTGCGTAGAATAAGACTAGTTTGTATCACTAAATAGCATTGTTACATTATTTATTTTAGGGCAAAACGAAACCAAAATATACCAAACGCATAGCAATTCGACTGGCCAGTATGAAGATCTCGTCAAAGAACAGTAAGCAAATGTATATTTTACAATATACAAGTTGATATATCATATATGATGACAACTGTAAATATGATAATAGTGTGCTTAACCAAATAATTATATTGCAATAGCACATCGTTGTTCAACAAATATAGCTACACAACATAGTTAAATAGAAACACCATATCGCTAGATATTGCAGAACATCTAATAACAATTATTTAAACTTGTGTTTGTATTCAGGCGACACAACGAAGCCTCAAACACAGGTGGGAGTTATGAAACCTGTCGAATCGGTAAGGTTTCATATGATCAATTAATTAATGATTTCGAAGAAATCAAACACTGCATGCTTTATATATATATCTTATATCTTATAGCTATATCTTATGAATATGTTTGGATAGTTGTTGACACGTGTCACATACACAGTTAAATACAACACATCAAGCAATATTAAGTGCTTCCACACCATCCTCGCCTCAGTTTGAAGTCATTGTTTCCCCTAACTGTTTATGTTACCCTTCTTCTCAATTATATGTTCGTTTCACGTTTTTCCATAGTCTGCAGTCTCTGGGCTTGACAATAATTATGAGCCACTTGCAGAACTAGAATTCCGTGAATATTCGAGTCTAAGTCCTTACGAAACTCGAAAAGACAATACATCGTTCACAGATAATCCGCCTAGGATGCCAGCATTACGACAAACTGTGACGTCAACTGATGATAGAGAATACGTGAATATGAAATTTTCCTTTCTTTAAAAGTAACACAAGTGATTTGCTATTTGTTAGTTATCGAGAAACGGGACATTTGTTTTTTAGTCAATAGTTTATTATGGGATCGTATATGTGCAAGTATGCATACATGTAGTAATTTGCCGAGAGATATATGCATAATCATTAACTAATTGTATTGTCGGGTGATATATGTAGTATTGATCTTAAATTTCATGAATAGGATGATGTCGTTTATTTCGTATTTGTTCGTCTAATATTACTGTATTTTGCAATACTTATATTTTGTTAGAATTTACAATAAGTAATCATCACAAACATAGCGCATAAAAGAGTAGACGTGTACATTAAATCATTTAGTAGAATTTGGTTTGGTTGTCTTGTTTCCATTGATGTTTAGCATCTATAAAACAGTTTCACATGCATGTACATGTAGCGTATCATACCGGCCCTTATATATTGATGCATGTGTAGTACTCACGAGTACTTTGTGTTCTTTTCAATCAGTACCTTATATTGCTGGAATAAAATGGTATATTTGAACCTCAATACATTATATCTAGATACATTAAACACACGTTTAAATGTGTCATCTTAATACTAATTGTTCTCCATGCGGTGTCTCTTAGTTTCTTTACAATTGTTAACCAGCTACATGTGCATTGTACAAACCAATGGAAATTACATGTCTACGCGAAAATTGTTCCGTGGAAAATGTAAGACCAATTTGAACAATCATAAACCATCAATAACACACCTCTATAACGGACAGAAAACGGACTTGATATGCTATAATCGAATAATATGTCTGCTTGTAGTCTGCTACTGCATGGATTAAACTACAGCAAACTACTTTTTTGATTACAAATTTAGAGGAACGTTAACCTGTGTGGTTTCTATCGCAGACCTAAAACAGAAACGCTAGCGACACATTGAAATAGTGAAAAATAAATAACGAATACTTCAGACGAGCAAACAATGTTAAGCTGCACTTTTCGCAGTGAAGCAGTAAAACTAGTATAGCGTTGAATAAAGCTGCTAAAATTCATCAGTGTCAATACAATGCAACAAATTAGTGAAATTAATCTGCCTAACTTAAATGAAATTTTCAATTTTGCTATATATTTATTTTATTTTTTGAATGCAACACCACTCACAAAGGCCTGAGTAATGTTTTAATAAGCGCACTATATTTGCTTATAAATATAGAGTTATACAACTGAACAAGAAATGCAATTGGAACTGTCTCGTTTCCTTGAGTATATTCTGCAAATATAATACCTGGACAGTGTCTATTTTAGAATGATATACTCTTTAAATTGAAAGAGCAGTGGAATGTTTATAAAAATATTGGTTATTTAAACGAGCTAAAGAAATGAAGGCCAAAAGTGAATTTCATAAAGATAGTGTCGACACGGGGATGCACATTGTAAAACACAGTACTCATAAGACGCATGTACACAATTTCGTGTGCATATGTTTTGCAGACAAACAACATATTGACATGTTAAATAGATGTTACTTACTTTAATGATAATTTCATATTCGTTTACTATTGCCATTATACTTTATGCATTTTGCATCTATTGTGGAAGAAAGCCGTGCTGTTGTACTTAATATTTGTATTAGTATTTGTAGTGTCGACAGTTGGTGGCAAGTTTTGTTTATCACTAGCTATCTCCAATGCTATCGTTTTAGAAAGATTCATTATTAATTTACATAGACGTTCATTTGTGTAGTTGTTAGTAAATGTTAACATTACATATTTTCAACAAGTATAAACCTTGTTGAATTATGAAACGGCAGTAACTCAAAACAACTGTTATCGAAAGGAAATATTGCTCTTTAACGATACGCATGTGTTTAAAATGCATTTAAATAACATGGATAATTGAGATATGTAGGGTTGCATATTATTAAGACGATTCGATTTTCTAGACGGAGTTTTGTTAACCATCTGACAAATTGCGTTTAACACCATTATACAATTTCAGCCAAAAAAGCGGTAACGCAAATTGTTTCTCCTAATCTTCTACAAGATGTATCATCCGGCCAAGACGTCTTTCGTTTGTGTCATCATACAAATACAAGTCAATTATTTACTGGACAGACACTCGTTTGGCAATTTAAATGTCTTCAATAATGTAAATGTATAAACAGTAGTGTTATTTAAAAACATATGCATTGTGAGGAACATGATTTTATTGTCAGTGTGTGCAACAATTCAAATAAGCAAAATCTTACCCGTTCGGGATAACAACATTTACCCTTAATGAATAAGATGTGCATGTTTTAAGTTAACTTTCAGCATCATTTTTTAATCAATACGCGGAGAAAGGCGATCAGAATGTGCGACTGGTGTTTAATTTCAATTGGAGTTACACTGGAACAAGAAAAGTAGTATGTTAACAACAACAAACATATATCGTTTATAAACAATAAATCATTTTGAAGGGTGTATTGACATTCTTAAATAACATTTAGATTGTAGAAGTGTACGGAATCAAACACTGTACGGAATTATGTATTCAGTGATGTTCTTGTATTGACAACGCGTACATTTATGGTAACCTTTCAGGTTATGTTTTAATTGTATGAAATTAATTCTTGATAGGATATTAATTTTGTGTTGAAAATCGATTGGAATATATCGGTGTACTACAGATCTTCATATCTGCGATGTGTTGTGTTACGAACGATGGATTAATTTGATTTAAAACTTTCAAGGTAAGACGAGTTCTGGATCCGAGAAAAGCAGCAACATTCAACTTTTATCAATGATTGTTTCAAATTTAAGTGGATAAATCAGTAGAATTATTTTTTTCCAGCAATAAACTACCATTACTAATAAATGTTCGGTGCTTGCAGAGTTAGTCAGTCACAATAAACAGTGGTTCCTGGTGGCATAGGTAATAATTGTGAATTTTAAACGATGTTTATGTTTTAAATGAATTAAATGCATATTTTTGTAATGCTTGGCTTATCATTTGACATGAAGACGCCATATTTACGACTCTAAGATTGTCGTTAAAACCAGTCGTAAATTTAAGTTAAAATCGTACGACGTCGTAGCTCTGCGATTTTGTTGATAAAACGGTTCATCGGTCTTGTGACTGTCGTACAATCGACTCTTACGTACGACCGCCCTACGATCTGTTGATAAAACGGCCTCAAACATATTAATTTTCTCGAAAGGCCCACTTTACTTTCGTTACACAAGCGCATATACAGTTGATATATTTTAGTTTTATAAAAACAAGTGCTTACAGTGTACTGCCTGTGCATGTATATTTACAAAATAATAATTGAGGCCGTGTCATTGTTTCTTATATAAACACCAATTTAGAGAATTATGTACTACACACGACGGAAAATAAGCTGATTTTATAAAAGTATTTGAGGTGAAATGTATAAACAAAGGAACCAATTTAGGAGAACAGTTCTATGCTCTGCCAGTCTTAATGTAGCATACATGTACATAAGCTCATTCGTCAAAATGTATTATTTATTGAAATATTTAACTATAATCTGTTTTGTATGTACAGTATATTATCTTGCAGTAAACCTTACTAACACTATTTCCACAGACGGCGGTCTCATATCAAGTATACAATGTGCAATGTTAAAGTGCACCACCTCGACAGGTAGACCTGCTGCAAGTTAACAGTAACCTCCCAAATAGGTGACATCATATGGCGACCTACATGCATACATACATATCACATGTTGCTACCAGCATTCTGCGATGCACATAAACCTCGTACACCAGTGAGAATATGTCGTGTAGAGCCTACTGCATGCACTTGTACAAATCAACGAGCATAACACTACAAATATGAACGCACTTGCAAAATCTGTGTAAGCAATATAACTTCTAAGATAGTTATTTTTACAGTTGAATGATGTTCGGCTGATTGACTCAACTCGTTGTATTATGTGGTTTCATAAATGTAAGCATGTGTACATACTTACATTCATCCTCCCATCGATCCGAACACGCACACATAGTTCGACAATCAAGCAGCATCCATATAGTATTCCACATGTCCATTCATATGTTTGCCGATGCAAAAATCAGTAAGGTGTAAAACATCGATTTTTGGTCCTCGTTAGAAGCAATGCATTTTATTCAAACATGCGCAACTAATTGAGCGCAAACACCATAACATTTAAAACCCTATCAATACAAAACAGAATCGCTGGACGCATCTCATTTAGTTTGTTTTCCTCGTCCAAAACCACGTGATGTCATTCGGTGAGTTTTGCACATCTATAAACATCTCAGCCATTTTCTGCAACGAATATATTATAACGAAGCAGATAGTTACCAAATAAAGGTCATTGGCTAATAAAATATGTCAGACCAATATATTTTTGATTATCTGCCTCTGTCACTATGCACCTAGAACCAGTCCAAGGCCAATGTTACCCGATTAGCAGTATGTTTAAATGAACATAGACCGGCCGGTACATATACCATGCGTATTGATTTAATCAAGTAAACCAGGTAGACAGAAGTTTAAATGCATGAAAATATTATTGTAAACAGTGTAAACACGGTGATGATGTTCGAGTTTAATTATGATAATTTAAATTTTGATCATTAGACAGGAGGAAAGGAATATTTGCATGCAATTATAATGGTCCATAGAACATAAATTGTGTATGTTTGCATAATAAAGACGCACCAAAACACATACAGACTTAACACTATTGATCAAGAAACATGTGCACATGATGGATATAAACGTCTGCATAAGAACTCTGTTGATCGTAGTACTGCTGAAGTCGGGTGGTAAGTTGTTCACGTTTGTTTATTTGCATACCCTTGCATATTATAATTATGTGTAACTATGACAGATGTTATATTAGTGTTGTTTTTATAATTTTAAGTAGTTATGCATGTTTACCATACAGATTTACTACAGTACAATGCGTCTTCGTATACAGGGAGCACATTCGGCCAGATTTATTGAGTTTACGGATGTATGTGCTGTTGTAATATTAGTGCTACGTGTGTTTTCTAGTTTACATATACTTAGTAAGGGTTTCTACCTTTCTCATGAAAGTGCAGCTTGCCATTGAAAATAAAAAATTATTAGCATGTAAACCAAATACATTGCATTGATGAGATGTATGCAACAATAAACACTTGCGACGATAAAACAAAATTGCCATAAATTGTCTGACATCGTATGTTGGTAACCGAGACGCGCTATTCAATTAAAACTCATCTGGTGTCTGATGCATTTATTTATCTGTGGAAGCCCGTAAATAGAATCATATATATTTGCATGCATAGCAAAATACAGAGAACCTCAATACATTAATACTTAATTCCATGTAGGCCCTTAATTGAATTGTGTACGTGTATATCGGCTAAATCAAATCGATACCATTTCTCTATTACTTTTCTTTTATATAGCGCAAGTGAAATTAAAGACGCTTGATATGGTGTATATAATATCATACAGAATAAAGTCAATTTAATACAATAAACCTAATTGATAGCACGTAACTTTAAGAAGAGTAGGTATCAAACCCAAAATGTATTAGATTGAGGAAGGGTTTGTGTACAAACAAAGCATTAACGTGTCATGATGTCAAATACAGTTAAACATAAACAAAGTGAGTCTCCAGCTGCGTAAGCAGGAGAGAACTCTTATTAGAAGACCGAGGTAGTTTAGGTTTTGAGTAGTTCGTTTATGTTAGATCAGTAAGTCATTCATGTTTATTTTTATTTTATAAGATTATCTCAAAAATAGTATGTTATAATATTATGTATAATGAACACCGTATGCACCTTCATGACGCAGATATATCGATGTTAAAAGACATTTACTTATTTATTAATTCATGAATTACATCAGGTTTCTTTAGAGAGACTTACAACTTATGCTTTTATGAATTAATGGACGGGCAATGTAGAACACATGTAAGAATTGGTTATGTGTGCACTATTTCTTTAAAACTACATATTTAAATGTAATATACATGTATTTAATCCCCGAGGTCAGTTTTGTCACTTAGTTGTAAAAGTGTAAATATCAGAAGTTTCCCATTGGGTAAGATGGTGTTCCTCTCAAAAACGGTATATACGGTATCGCTTTATTTTGCGGATATATATGAATATCAATTTGCAGTAGTCTATGCTACCAATAAACAAACAGTGCTTATTAGTATGCCTAGTATTGTTTATATTATAATTAAAGGTCCCTTTAATGTATACATGCATACAGATTCGTCTAATCGTAAATTAAACTTTAAAGTGTGTTTGATAATTGCGTAACGTCCTCAATCAATCAGCTGCGAAATCCTGTTTGTGGGTAGTCAATGAATGGCAACATTTCATAGGCATTTGGTTTCAAAACTATGACACTTTTGTTAAAGGTTTTCGTATATCAAGTAATGTATAATGCTTTAAATTTGCGAGGACGAATTTTCGCGTGTTTCTTCCAAAATTATCATTTTTTTAAATCGCGTGTTCTTGAATTCGCTTCATCGTCCTGAATTCAAAACTGAAAGTAGATTGACCCAATAGGAAAATTAATATCGGTATCTTTATCCTACCATGAAGAAAAAATAATTTTAATTTTTGGATCAAATTATCCAATCTATTATTATAAGGTCACATGTAATTCTTTCAACTAGCATCGCTGAGCGTGAAAAACGTCAACGCACAGTAGCAATAGCTTTTTTATCATATTGCCACACATTATCATATTGTGGCACATATGCATTCGCACTGGTTGTGAATTCGCGAGCAAATATTAGCAAAACTAACACACACGCAAATAAAACGGGTTATACAGTATATCTTCTGACGAGACATGTTCGATTGTCAATAGAGTTGCGATGTCAGAAGTCCAAATGTATTTCAAAAGTAATGTAAACAGCTACACCTACGTATATAATGTACCCATGCGATAATATCTTCCTTCGTTTTCAGAGGACTTAGTCTTCTGTATTAGTTGATGTATGTGTAATTGTTATCGAATATGCCTATGACAGACATTTGCTAATGCAAAACTATATGTAGGTTGAGTGAAGTTTACGAAGTATGTTCCATGTGTTTTGTCTTGTTAGAAGTACAAGTATGCGTCCTTACTTACAGTACCGTTGTTTTAATGAATTTGTATTTGCCTTTATACGATTTGTAAATGTTTCTATTTGCATAGCTAGCTCTGAGATCTCAATTAATAGACACTGTATAATCAGGTAAATCACAGAGCTAGCTACGCAATTTTGGAAACTTATACAGGTATGTGAAATAAATAATGATTAAGTTGCCTTATGATATATGTTGAAGCGTTGCAAACGACGATCTTCGGGTTTTAAATGTAAATAATACCTTGAACATAATACATTAACATACTTTGAGGTCTAAGTTTATACCACGAACACAGGCTTAATAACCCCGTATATTGTTCTTCTGGTTGCTAGCAATGAAAATGAAAAAGGAATAGAAGAAATTTGATAAGAGGAGAACTAGTTAGAGAAATGTTTATTATTATTATTATTATTATTATTATTATTATTATTATTATTATTATTATTATTATTATTATAATCATTATTTGAGGACAAACCGAAATTATTATTACACACAGAAAACCAAAGCCTGCAAACAATTGCATTATTTTCAGAGGAAATACATTTCGTAAAGCAAACGCGTTAGCACTGATAGTGTAATGCTTTTCATGGTCGGATTGAATGCAGCTGAATACTACTAGCAATACCATGTAGTCGTATAATGTCATTTTAAACATGTGCCTATGAGGTCATAATAACCGACAGCCACGATTTGAGAACACAGTCAACTAGACTACATGTAAGTGTATAAAGCTATGCAACACCTGCGTGAATTCGATACATGTGAGATGCAGGAAGATTGTATGTACGTTGTGACAGGTAGGGCTTTGCTTCGTTTAGTATTCGTGAAATTTGAATAACGAATACTATGACAACGTGCGTTGCACGTATAAAATGTACCATAATTTTGAAGGGTGTTATTGCGGTATAGTCGGTTTAACCTTAGTTTCGATGCTATGCGGGTAATCTTTAGTTGCATTTAAATGTATAATGAATAAACTTGGTCCAAGTTTGAGGTTCAGGCTCCCGTAAACCGGTTTCAACCCCAAATGCTTTGCCGTGACCGGTTCCAGGGCGATGATCACAATTGTATTCATATTTATGTTTGGTGTGTGTTGTGTGTTTTCGTATTGTGCTGTATTGTTTTTGCAATCGGCCACTTGCCTATAATAAAATACATTGTGTTGATAATAAGACTTCTCTCCTGGTGATGTAGCTGGAGTTTCTTCTTTTGTTTTTAATGAAGGGATAAACCATTTACTGTGAAAATATCGTGTTGTTCTGTATATACACACGCTGCAATTGTCTGTATTTATAAAGCGTTTGATTTACCCATACCAATTCCTCCATCTTTATTACGAGTCTAACTTGCATTTTAACCGACTAAACCTCACGTTAAACCTATAATAGGATTGTTTAAATTATGCAGGTTAAAATCGTCCAGTTCATATGTGATATAAATAAGAGTCGTTTACTTAGACGCACTTATGATATTATAAAGCTGTCTAATTTCAGTGTAGTTAATAAAGGTATAATGATTTATGCATTTATTCAAAATCTATAACATGAACAAGAAAATAAAACTGTCGTTCGATTCGGTTCCTACAAATTCATATTGTGGTGAAATCGACCGTACATGTAGGACGTCATACTGACGCATTTGGTATATTATGTAGTCCATATGAATCGACGCATTTGGTATATTATGTAGTCCATATGAATTGTATGTTGTTTGGTCTAAAGTGACTTATTTGGTGACGTAATATTTGAACCAAAACTCAAACTAAATGCAAGGCATTCACAGTAGTAAACCCGTTGTGAATACCTGAATACGTACCTGTGTCCATATCAATTGATTTGACATATGGACGGATCCACTCCTAACGATTGCCTCAATACAACGTATTAAGTAATATGGGTTATTTTATTGTACATCCCCTTTAGTCACAAACCAGTTCACTTGTGTTTACTTCCGATTATTTGACCTTCCTCTTTTTTCTATGTATAAATCACTATGACAGCGTATATGCAAGTCTTGGGCCTACGTCCGCTTCCGTTAGGCCCGCTTCGAAGAAATATTGCCATGGTAACGCGCACTATTGCGTGCGGCCTATTTCGGCCTACTACTTCCTTTTCTGTTGCATTCGAGAACAGAAAGCACGCAAACATTTGTTTGCATTAAAACGCGCAATAATCGTGTAAAGTCACAATAAAAGTTATGCCAGGAAGAGGGAGAAAGCGAAAGGCCGGGAGGGATAGTGTAGAGAAGAAACCACAAGAGCCGGGTTGTAAACGTTATTAATTTAGCAGGAATATGCGGTAAATAAACCGAGGTTAGCTCTGATGGTATCAATCGGCTACGGCATGATGTAGAATTAGCTATTTATGTACATGTACATAACTCCGTTCAAGAATTTAAGGGGTGTGGTGGTTCTTCAGAATATACTCTCCCTGGCATAGACGCAACCCGTTGTTCGAGCGACGAGGTTTTGGATCATGTATCAATGAAATTCAGAAAACGGGTTTGGAGGGGGGGGGGGATTTATAAATTTGCACTATTGCTAAAGGGCAGTGCTGAACTGTCGGAACATTGTAGCGGTGTTGCCCTGGTAATAAGCCCAGATGGGACTATTGAGACCAGGCAGCGGGATTGATCGCGGAACAAGCTCGCCAATAAAGACTCATGGACAGGTGCTATCATAATTTACGCATCGTTGTTCGTAGTTAAACACGGGGCTCAAGTCGCCGACCTGTTGAAGTACATGTTCAATATCAGGGAAGCCGCCGCACACCAGTGTGCCTTTGCGTGGCGTGCCTGCGATAAGCGATTCCGGTTGCAACAGGCTGCAGATTACTCTTCTTGGGCTGTCATAAATAACGACCTCTTTTGGCGCTGTATGCTTGTTCCAAATACGACCGTCTCACTTGGGGAATGCAACCTCCCACTCGCCTGCTCCTACCAAAATGCCGCAATTCCCCAAGACTTTAATAAAGGCCGTTGCACGTGGCCTAACTGCCGTTTCGGGCATATTTGCTCAGGCTGTAGTGGGGCACATGCGGTAGTTGCATGTATGAGGCAGACAGGACAGGGTAACGCAGGAAACTTTGCCTCGAATCAGGCATTTCCTAGCCCGGCGCCATTTCGAAGCAGAAATCAGCGCCCCTATGGGAGCTCGTTTCACTAGACCCTAGTCTTTTCAAGCTTTAAAACTAAACCATTCATGCAATCGCTCAATCCCCGTTCAACGTAGAAAACTTGGCAAACGCCCTTGCCGTTTTTCAACATTCTGACGCTGATTGTATTTTGCAAGGTTTCAAACAAGGCTTAAGCATACATTATTCTGTAGTACGACAACCTTAGTAGTGCAAAAACCTGAAATCTGCCATTCAACATCCTGAAATAGTTCAGAAAAATATTTGCGAAATAGATTTCAGCTGGTAGGGTAGCGGGCCCATTTAGCGAGCGACCATTGTTCAATCTACAAGTCTCGCCAATCAGCCTCGTCTCGACCCTAGCAAAGCGTCTGGAGAATTTCGGTTAATTAATTACTTGTCATACCCCCAAAACGAATCAATTAATGATAACATAGACCCCAAATTGTGCACAGTGCAATACACTAGTTTTAATGACGCAATTCTCATGAGGCGGGGTCTAGGAAAAAAATGTAAGCTTTTCAGATATGATATTAAAAGCGCTTTTCGACTTTTATCCATAACAATCAACGATTTTGAACTAATTGGCTTTAAATTTATGGATTACTTCAATGTTGATAAATGCTTGCCATTCGGGTGTACTATCAGCTGTAACCTTTTCGAAAAAAAAGTAACTTTTTGAGAATAATTTATCGTGAGCAAAATGACCTCTGGAAGCCTGATTGATTATTTAGACGATTTTCTAGGGGGAGACAAATCCCTTGCAAACTGTCAAAATATAATAAACTATTAATTGAATCTATGGACTTGATAGGCGTGCCACTAGTGCCAGAGAAAACGGAAGGCCCAACAAAAAATGTAGTGTTTCTGGATCTCGAACTCGATTCCAATAATATGCTTTCCGAATACCACACAAAAAAATAACTGATGTAATTAAGAAAATAGAAGGCATTTAAGGCTCCGAAAAAACTACCCTAAGAGCGATGTAATCGTTAATTGGATCTTTTGTTGTAGAGCAATAGCTATGGGCAGGCCTTTAAGTCGGAGATTAATAGATTCAATTGGAGGGCTTACAAAACCACATCACCATTTACGGGTCAATAAAGGTATTCGTTTAGATTTAAGTATGTGGTTGGAATTCTTTAAACATTGTAACGGAATTTCAATTTTTCATAACATATATTGGGTGTTTAATGCTGATCAGCAATTGTATAGTGATAGTCCCGGTTCTATGGAATTCGGTATAATGTTCAAAACCCAATGGGTCTGTTCAAAATGGCCAACATAATGGTTTGCCTCGGGTATCGTGAAGGACCTCATAACTTTGGAGCTTTTTCCTTTATTGTTGACATTACACACTTGGGGAAGATAGTTAAAGATTAAATGTATGTGCGATAATATGCCTGTTGTTAATATTATTAACAAACTTACATTAAAGTCCCCTAGGGTTATGACTAATGAACGTCGAATTACCATCATGTGTTTACATAATAATATTAGGGGAAAGGCAGCACATGTACCAGAAACCAAACATGTTTCAAGATGCAAAATTTCAGATCACTCGCTCCTCACGACGACGAAGAGCCCCATTAGATACCCCAGTTACTATACGAGATATTCAACGAGGTGTTAAACACTTACTGCATGCTAGTATTGCCCATACACTTCTGCTACATATCACACCGAGGTTAATGCCTACGTGCTCTATCTCAAACAAATAAATCTTGACTCGCCATGGCCTGTAACAACGAGGCAGGCGGTCGAGTTCATCTCCTATTATTTCAAGCAAGGTATCGCGCCAAGTAGAATTACTACGTATAATACGGGTATTAATTATGTACAGAAACTCAATAATTGGCTGGAACTATCTAAAGTTTTCATAATAAAAAAGATGCTGGAGGGGTGCCGTAGATTGGGGAACAGCCCCGATGCTCGGTCACCGATTACAGCAAATATGCTACATCAGGTTTGTGATATATTACCTAGTGTTTGTTACAATGGTTTTGAAGTTAAAATATTCAAAGCTGCTTTCCTTGTGGATTATTTTGGCATGTTTAGAGTAAGTGAACTAGTGGCGCCTTCGCTGCAACAAACATACAGATCTATTCAATTGAAGGACATTGCTCGCAGTAATAATTATATCACTGCGACACTAAGGGTTTCAAAAACTAATCAGACCGGCCCTCCAACGATTCTTAAAATTCAATGCGAGCAGAACAGCATTTACTGTCCAGTTTGTGCAGTTTCCAATTACATAACTGTCCCATAATTAAAAGACCACGATGTCACGGTCCTTTTTTTTGCCACGCCGATAAGCCCGCTGTGACGATAACACAATTTTTAGCCGTGTTGTCAAGATGCATGCGGAAGTCATTTCCTCAATGTTTTGACATAAAACCCCACAGTTTCCGAATCGGCCGTGCGTCTGAATTTGCAACTATGGGTATCTCATCAGACATCAAGCGCTTGGGCAGATGGCGGTCAGACAGTCATAAAGGGTACATTCGGATCCATTGAGATAATTCATAAGCCAGTTCAATAGTAATAGAGTATGTCTTATTTCTGCACTTCAGACACGTGGATACTCGGCGACTCTATCATTCACTGAGCGGGAGTCCGGGCCAACAAATAAATTAACCGTAACGTCAGCACTGACGATACATTTCAATGGTAAGGCATTCGCCGCATGCCTTAGGAGGACCTTATCCACAGTCCAAAGTTACGGGTAATGTTCCAAACACCTCCTGAATGTATTATCATCCACTTGGGTGGGAACGACATACAAAATTTGACAGTGTGTCGTATCTTCAATTTGATAAAGTCCGGTTTGAAGTACCTGCGGGCCGCCCTCCCATCCACCAAAATAATCTGGTGCGATGTCCTCCCAACGCTTGGACGATTTTATAGACGTACTTAAAGAGTGACTGCTTGCACTTTTGGGGGAATACATTTGTTGTTAAAATGTATAGTGTCAGAAAAATTGAAGCAGCTGACAACCAAACGAGATAACACTGTTTTTTGTTTTCAGAGAGAACATGGGCTTCTAAAGCAAACCCGTGGTTTATATTTATTGTAAAATTAACCCCCTTTGATAGGGTTCAGTTTAGGCTGATACGATCAATGAGTCATGCTTCAAATGTTTCATGTTTTATGGGTAACTGGGTTTCGCTCAATAGTTGCTATGCTAGGTAATTCCCAGCTCATCCTTTTTGGCAATTGTTTCTCGTTTGTTATCATATTGCGGACAGCAGAAAAAAGCGAATTTGCCTAAATATCTGGACTGACCGCATATTGCAGATTTGCATAAATTGCTGGATTGCACGCATATAGCGGATTTGCGTGAACATTGCGGATTATAGCTTTTTGCGAACATATTATAAACTGATATTGCATATCAAGAACGTTTTCTCGTTTGGTTGTCGGCTGCTTACTTTTAAGTCGGGGCCACCTAATTGCACGACCTTTCTTCAAACTTCTCCACGGCTGTGGCCATTTCATATCCACTTGTTATTATGATTATTTGTAAATATAACACTTCAATTAATTAATGGACACGTCGCATTTATTATTGCTAAATTTGCGTAACTATTAAACTCGTCAACTTTACTTTGTTGTTAGATGTTAATTGTGAAATGGTGCATCGTTGAATACACGTATTCCATTGAGACTATTATTAATAGTACGGTAATAGTACGGTAACAATCATTGAAAACACTACGTTGATTTAGAGCGGACGACGAATACGCATTAATTACTATCACTGTTTCGTGTTTCACCTAAATCTGTTGCAGCCGGGAAGATCACTGTTGTGATTCTACTTGAAACCTCTAACTTCGTGAACTCCCTCATCTATTTTCGGGCCTAGAAACCATCTCAGTTCCTGAACCGACTCTAAAGTCTGCCTGAACAGACTTTATATTACAGACAGACTTTATATTATGCCACGGTTGCTTTAAAGTGCATTCGTAAATGAAGCCTTAAATAATGATAAATTTTCGCAATGTGAATGGCTGGAAAACCAAATAAACTACATGTACTTTGCGATCGATTCATTATTTTTGCGTTTATGTGTCTAAAATATAAGCGTGATTTTTTCACTACACTAATTGAATATTATATAGGTTACCTGATCTACTTGATCGAGTGAAATGATGGCATTTGATTATTTCACTCTGGCTTTTAGTAAAAATGAGTAAGAGTTGTCAGATCAGAATTAAATGCTGCAACCGTATATTATAATATAGTTTGGTTCATGTATGTATTGCAAATTCCATTAATTGTAAAGCAAATATTATTATTCGAGTATAGTTCAAAGAATGTAACATATCACTAAACAATGAGTTGCTATGTAATGTACCTATCTTGGTGGCGGTCTGCACTCTACAGGGGCTCCTAGTTGTAGATATAAATTAATAGTGGTTGGTAAGGGCAAACGGCATATACATGCAACAGAGCTCGTTGTTACAGCATTGAGCATTTAACCGTAAAGGTAAACTATTTTGTTTTATATTTATGATTGCTCAACCTAGAATTGCCGTTCCATGACCTATTCCTTCTGAGACGACCTGGACCATTCGGCCTTGCCATAAATTTGGTGTAAATTTTAATAAAACGTAAACTAGACATCGAAATGTATACACTTATCGTATAGTTTCTATGTTATGCACACAGTTTCAGTTCTGAAAAAAAAAGTTGGTTCATGAAAATATTACATGTAAATGCTTCAAACTGAAAATCAAATGTATCGCGGTATTACACGTATCCACAAGTATTCGAAACAACCAAATGTATTCGAAAGTAATGTGCGGATACGCATTTGCAGTTGATTTGCAAAACAAATATATTAGTTGAGGTTATGTCACCATACGTCATGTTGCTGTGTTGTCTTACTATTTACCGCGCAAGTCAATTGTTCTGCATCGTCTAAGAAAAAACAAATACTTCAAATTTCTGCTTGACATATTTATTGAAACGGCTATGTCAAATATGTGTGTTAGAGTGAAATACGTCAGAAGAGTAGTACGCACTGCACACTACAACTTATATTTATAAAGTTCAGCTGGTGTACACGGAAGTAAAGTTAAAGGTCAATATCAGACAGAGGGTATAGAATATATGCATACATTTTAAAATTAAACGAAGACATTAATCGAGTGAAGAGGTAACATAGTTTGTCATGAGCTGAGTAGGCCTATATTACAGGTCTAATAAACAATAACCATGAGTATATTCCATTATATTCAGAAGGAAATTTACACCGATATAATGGCATACTTTACCATTGTGTGTTACCTTTTATATGTGCTGATGAGTTTTGCCGGTATGTTTCGTATGTGGACGTGTATTCTTGTCTTGTGTTCTACATAAGAGGGCATTGTTATTATGCTTGCTTCACAGTGAATGCGATTTTCTGCTGGATAGTTAATGTAGTGTAAAAAATGTATTGATATGTCAGAATGTAAAACTCCGGCAATATGTTTCCATCAAATTCCATGCAACGATAAATAAATGTGAACTGCACTGCAACAAGATAATTGACAAGATCGAATTCACTGCAAAACAACAAAATACTTTTCTACAAGGAAATTAACACAACGATTATTTCAGCATACAACGGCGATTGATTCGTGTTCCTTATTTAGTTATTTAGCCAATATAAATACTATTTTGTTATGTATGGTTAGTATGAGAATTATATTATTATCGGCTGTGGCTTATTTCCTAATGGTATGGCAACATAAGTAATATGTTTGTACTAGCAGTGTAATATGTGACATTTAGTAAGCCAGAATCACAAACACAACATTTTCTTAGCTGCCCATGTGGTCATTGTATGGCATGCTATTCGGTTCAAGAGTAGGCAATGCAATTGTGATACAATACAATGGGTTTATCAGTATGTTAACAAATTAGTATTAATATGGTTCAAACCAAGAATGAGTTAGATTTTAGCGCGATTTAAATGCATGTTGAAATAGTTCTCGAATTGTGCTGTGATAATGAGCTATATTAAAGTGTTTTACATGTACACTATAAATTAGAACCTTCGAAACAGCGTTTAATACAGTTCAAAAACACATTACGTTAAAAATGTAATAACAATATTTTATGGGGGTATTAAATCGGGCATAAAGGCGTGCGGAAATTTACACCTAGCATGACATACTTGTAATTTGCAAAGCTTGTACATAGCAAAGACATTTAAACTCATACGATTGCAATTATGAATATAAAATAATAAAACAAATGAATGTTTGTTTTCAATAGAAATACAACTTACGTCATGGTCAGATGCTAAACAGCATACAATAAATGTAACTTACTAAGTCACACTTACAATTTTATCCGTGCTTACAGTACTTCAGTCAACAGCATAACAGTCATACTAGTGGGTTTAAAGCTACAGAACACACATCTTGAATTTCTATTAAAATATAAACTTATAATGCTCAATAAAATTTATATATTAAGAAATTAACCCATACTGTGAAATATTTAATGCGCGCAAGGTTACGCTAATAAATAAATGATATATTTATGAGAAAGGCAAATATATATAAGTGTACCTCTATAATTGTAAGATCTAAGAAAGATAAATATTACTTTAAAATAGAAAATATAATGCTTGTGATATTGAGTAGTTTTGGGTATATTTTTTTAAATAATTTATGTGTCACTCTAAAAGCTCAAATCTGTTTCAAACGCACACGATTATTTTCATAAAAATAAGAATCTTGCGTTAAACATTAAACATAGGAAGAAAATGTCAATATGTATTATTATACCTAAAGTGATTGGCCCATATATTTCTACTGACATATCACTAAACATTTCGTAATGTCACATGTGACAGTGTAATGTCACCCTTGTTTCGAGGTAAAACTCGAACAAGGGTTTTCTTTAAATAATTGGACAATCTACGAAAATCTACTCCTAGGAAAGCGCTTCTTTTAATGAGTTAACTTTCGGCGCTTAGCTTGCAAATGTTCCTTTTGATATATGGTAATATATCTAAGGGTGAGATATCTATACAATGTTTATTTATTTATAATATATCGCTCAAAACAAAAAACAAAAATCTCACAACATAAATGACATGCTTATTAAACCTGAATTGCGAAATGTGTACACATTAAGAAAATGTAAGTTCCAGATTTTTGAGCAGATTTGAGACTTAATCACAATTGATTTGATTTTGTTGACTACGAGTGTATGCAACACTCTTGCTGTTGATTAAATGTTCAGGTATTTAATTTGTCAATGCACATATTTAAGAACAATATAGTTTACACAACTATTGGAATTGCAAATGTGCTTCTGTTTAGTTGTTCTACTTGTGAAATTGTGTTTATTTTGCAGATTCCTGCTTTGATACCTACGCTGAAAATTGTTATCGAAGCGTGCAATTAGTATTTGATAACTACTGGAATAACACAGATACAAACCCTACAAGAAGAACAGTATGCTACAAAGAAACAACATACATTGGGGAGTTTGTCTGGCTTGCATGTCTGTTTTCCGTGTTAACCGATGTCATAACCGTTTTTTTTCAGTAGGATTTGTGTACCTCGACAAAACTGGATTCCAGTTCATAATCTGCTAGTCATATATTCTTCGTGACGGACTGTTTTCGTGCATACAGAGCATGGTCAGGTAAATGTATCAAAGCAACATCGATTCCGGATTACGATTTCTACTTATTTAGCAGCGATGCGATGAGTTTTACAAAATATACTTAGTGCAATACGCTATTTAAGCGTTTGTCCTCGACAGAAATACATGACAACATTCAGCAATAGTCCGATTTTCATAAGACTTTTTCTCCGTTGTGGAATCTAACACAGATTTGCGTGTGTTTATCAACAGCAACATTCACCACCACTTACAAAGGAAACTTGGGACGCATTGAGACTATGAACTATGAGTTCGTATGTAAGGACTGATAGTTATATTTCAGTTGCTGAACTGATATATGCATGCGTTCGCAATAAGGAAGACACATGATTAATAAATATTTTCCCAACGGATCTGCCGTTTTTGTGTTTTGTTTTATTTTGTTTGCCGTTTTTGTTGTTTTGTTTTCTTCGATTTCTGTACTCTTTACTAAATTATCTAGAGGATAAAAAACTTACATCGAATGAAAATGTTTGTGACTCTTTGCATTGTGATTGGTTGTTTTGAACGAGTAGTATGCTAAACATGACACATTATCACTGGTATATGAGGCTGGAGTATATCGTAGAAAGCTGGTTGCAACATCTAAACTGTAGGTATAGCTGGCCACGTATGTTACGTTACGGGACGCTACAAATCAGTAAATGTTTGCCCCTGGTCTACTTGTTGATGTGGTGCATGTGTACGTCGATTGCTTATTGTATACTGGATAGGAGACGGTTGTCTGTGGAAGCAGTGTCAACGAAGTAAGGTGGACTGCAATTATATAACCGTTAACAACTATATCACTTTAACAAATCTTATAATAAAACGACGAGTATGGGTGATGTAAATATTGTCCTCGTGCACCAGTGAAAATTCGGTATATATAGCCAACTAATTATGCCAATCAAAAAGCATGATCAACGTAACAAATGTTGTATTATCACGGGATGTCTCCGTGTGAATCACACGCATACGCTCCCTCGCACGCAAATATTCAAACGCACGCATAAGTACATGTGTTTGCTGTCAGGGACTGTGTTTACAAACCAGAAACATCAGGAACTACTTCAAAACACTTATTTAAAAAAAGGCAGTTGCTAAATTTATTGTTTATAAATTACATTGTTTATATCTAAAGTGATCAATGTCGATATTTGCTAACTAACCGACCACAGACAAGTAATCACATCATTCACATATTTTTAATATGATGACATTTACCTAGATTACTAACATTATTTGCAATGTTGATAAAGTAGTAGTACCACTACTACAACATCCACTTTTACTACTACGAGCGTTTCATGACAAGTCCATGGACGTTACTAATATAATGAGCATTAAAGGCCTATCTGCACTACAATCTATTCCGACATAAATCCGTATACCAGTAGAAGTGTATACACAAAATAAATGTCCGGTTCTGTTAACAGTCAACAAAAATTATTCAAAACGTAATGCACATACGCGTACTCAGGCGCATGACGTCATCAAATTACGTTCCATTACGTCAAACGTATTGTGTACATTTGTTGCGATTGATTGTTACAGATATAACGTTGCACATTAGATGCATATTTTAAACTTCTCCTAAAATTTACTGCACTAGAGTACCGTATGTCCACATTACCACTATGAAAACAAATAATAGTTATGCATGTGCAAGTATTTTAGAGAACATTTACATTCATGTATTTAGTGGAACAACATCCAAGATTCATGTAACAGCATTCATTGTTAGTTTTTTTCTGTTAAATTAACACATGAAAAACTGTTTCAGTTCAATACACTATATTTAACGCAGTAGCTAGTAGACATATACATGATATATTTTCTAGTCGGTAATACATGACCATAAATAGAAGTAATATTTATTTATGCATTCTAGTCGGCTGTACAGTAAGTAGTAGCAGTAAGTAGCAGTATAAGTAGTAGCACTAGTAGAAGTAGTAGTAGTAGTAGTAGTACTAGTACTAGTAGTAGTAATAGTAGTAGTATAAGAAGTAGTAGTGGTAGTAGTAGTACAAGTTGTCATTATTTGAGCAATAATCAATAACATATCGTACTTTTCAGACTAAGTGTGTAATAGTCGCTTATCGCTTCTAAGCCCTCTAATACTGCGACGCATCGCCAATGTTGTCCATCGTGTGATAACGTTATTGTCTTCAGGACACATGTATACACTATTGTTGAATTGCAAAAACAGTCGAAGTAACTTGAACTTTGAGCACATTCTCCACCGACTTACTGTCGGTACAGGACTTCTTCCTCTGAGATTGATCCCCGGTCTGTCTTACGCCAGTAAACCGTTTTCACTTGAGATGATGTAGAGTCTGTGAATGTGAGCCTGTTACTGACAAGCACGTCATCCGCATTGGTCGCTATGTTGATAGTCGATTCAACAGCTGAAACATTCTTTGTGTCACAATATCCAAAGTCTACTTAATATATAAATATATATTGTGTTATGTTTTTTTTTAAATCTTGCCAACAAGATATGACAGCTTTAATTGAAGTGACAAACCACTAAACACATGTATATAGCAATATAATGACACCCTTATGTGAATGCACATATATACAATATTGAGTGTAACAATTAAACTGGACGATGGCGTTTTTTTTTACTAAACATTATAAAAACACGGCATTGTGTGAATGTATTAGCTACTAGACTAGTGATATCTCAATATAAGTTGCAGAAAAACTAGATTAATCAATTAGCGTCTCAAAATGGCAATATACGTATATCGCAATATAAGTATATACATACAGAAATACTGCGCCTCGTGATACGTGTATTTTATCTCAATGCACGTACCTAAATACTGAAATATGATCTCTGTCTGTACAAGTATTGCAAAAATGCAAAGAACGTACCTACAACTATACTGGCGGCATATACCTATACGTATCGAAAATGGTGTATGCTTAGTTTACTGCAGCCTGTTATTATAATGTACGTACAGTACGACTCTCCAAGCGCTTTCAACTGAAATCCAGAATCGTGTTATTAATGAATTGAACTAGCTTTTGTCCATTTTCAACACATACATTTCGTACCGTGTACTCAGTGTATTCAGAAAATCGATCAGCACCTGATTTTAGTTGATGAATTTACATGCTAGAATTTAACTTCCGTGTTAACGTGCGTAATGGGTATAGTCGATTTGCATGTTAAGTTTTAAACGTGTATCAACAGTTTATAAATTTGCGATTTATGATATGCAGATCGTACTTAAATACCATATAGATGAAGCATGAGTCATTTGATAATCGAGACTACTGCAAACATTGTTGGAATTATGTATTGGATTTGCCGTCACGCCGGAAGAAAGTATTTTGGAATTCGAAATTAGATTTGGGAGCTCCCTCACATAACACGATTTGAAGCTCAACTTCACTTCTTCAAAAACATTAAATTCATATTTGTCCATTTGTAGGTTTATTTCCCCAAATCACAGAATTGAATGAACCAGAATATGGTTTGGTCAATCAATACACGCACGAGGTTCGCCCATTACAGAGTCATTAGTTTATACATATTTATTTAAGCTTAGTTGTGTCGAAAGTCAGTGGCTTTTTGAGACACTTTTGATGGTTCCTGTGTATAAACAATACTTAATGTCCCGATTAGCGATTGAATGCACGACCTGCCGACCGCAAGGCGGACACCATATCCATTACACCATTTGCAACAGCATGATGATTGTCCCTAATTAATAACGGTTCTGTAAAACGTGTGTCGTATAGGTCGCCGGGTGGTGAACAGTGTGCAGCCAGTCCTGGACTCGAACCAGGGAGCTCTTGCTTACAGGGCAAGTGCTCTACCGATTGAGCTAACCGGGTCGCTTACGCAGCTATCGCCAATCACAGGGAACAGTGCAAATCTTATCCCGATGAAACCACGGGCAGGTTCTAAAGAGAATCGCTTGTGAGATCGTCCCACGTTTGGTGCAATTTTATAGAGCGAGTGCTCTACCGAATGAGCTAACCGGGCCGCTTACACAGCTAATCACCAATCCCGCTTTAGTTCGCTACTATGACATATATAAATGCATGTTTATCCATTTCGTATGCATACTATTTGCGTATTGGAAACATGCATATTGCAGAAAAATTAGTCCTTTAAATCGGTATGTTTATTAAGTACACAATAAATCACAATCACGGTTTGTTGTTTTAGTTTTGCCTTTTATTTTACAGAACAGAAAGGTCATTTGCGACTTAAGCATATACAGCTAATCGTCATATATAAACAAGCAAAACACAAATACATGCGTCAGAATAATGGTAAAAATACATAAATTAATATCTAGTATAGATGCATATATCAATAATAATTATATGACTTAGCGTGAGAATGTCAGGATTGTATGAGGAGGTCAGTTTACATTATAGGATAATTAATAACAGTTTTAAATTATTGAAATTAAGTGGAACAACAAACGTTCCACTATACTGATTATTATAGTATTGACAGAACTTAATACGATATATGCATTGCATCAAAAAATATGTTTGTTTGTGTGTATACATAAACTTTGGTGCATAATTTAAGTTAAATGGTAACCATAAAACATTGGTATTCTACAAGTCCGTGAATTTTGTGTATACTGTTTGTTCTGATGAATACGAGTGATATTATGCATTTGTATTTGAAGAACATAAATATTTGCATTTTGTAAATTACCAAAACATTACTTCGCTTAGTTGGACCATAAGCACATTACGTGTATTATATTATACTGAATAAGATTATTGTAAATAAAATTGACCGTACTGTTTGTTGCTGGTGTGACACTGAATTCAATTAACAGAGTCATGCATAATACATGTGTGTCGGACAGCTTGAAATAATTACTTCATTTGCAGAAGTTGACACAAATAAGCAGAATTCTATGTTCTAAAATAAGGCAGCTTGATTTAAATTGCAGTAATAAATTTCGATTGAAAGTGGCTGCATTTAAATTGGTCACTTATATTTATATAAACCACTATTCCTGAACAAAATACACACACTGCAATACTAATATAATGTTTATGCTTCTATAATAAATAGCTAAGCATAGGTGATATTGTATTAATGCCTATGTCATGCGAAACACGCTTCGACATGCCGCCTCATTTTATTACAATAACGATACATCTATACTAAAACTAATGGTAATAAATTACTACTATTATACATGCACATGCAGGTAGTTCTATGTTGTCTAAATGTTTTTCATTACACATGATATCATTTATGACAGGTATTTGAAACTCAAAGACTTTAGCTTAAAACTTAACATTTGTATACGTTTTAGCATTACTGAAGGCGGTCGTTTCCACACTTTCTAAACCATCCGATGGACTGTAGTTTGAAGTTGGGTTTGTTGTACCTGTGAATGCCATTCCAATACCGGAGTATTCATGAGCGGTTGTTTTAGCAGAAAGAGTTTCGTATTGACCAGGTTGCTCAGAATCTGAATGTGCAAACATGTACATATGTAAACTAAATATATGCGCCATCATCATCTATATGAATGTTTAGCCAATGCACATTTGATGGTTTAAAAGCAAACTATTTAAAACTTGTTATTACCAGCAACACAAATTGCAAATTTCCGATCTAAAGAAGTTGTTATGTCCAGCCTAAAATATATAACGCACATAGATATCAATTAAAACACCGGTATATTAATATATTAATCAGAGGGTGTAACTAGTTACATTTGCTTTGTTGTTGTAGGCTGTACATGCACATATATGTCCAATAATGTCTAGCTTAGACTAGAAAATGGCAACAATTAGATTAATCTAATTAATAAACACAAACATTAGACAGTGTTCAATTTAGACATCAGTATGTAATGCAGTAGTTATTATTACGAATCAACGCGCGTGTATTTACAAGCTACCACGACTTATATAATATATGCCATCTGTCTGACATTGGTGCTTGTAAGTTTACGTACTGTCCAGCAGAACTGCATTGCTCTGAAATGACCAATAGACGAAGTCATATAATAACAGGTATACATCCTATAACGTCAGATGTATTAATCGAGAATCTGCGGATATTTTGAAAGCCTGCCATTTTAGTAGTAACATAAAATTATCTAGACTGTTTAATGTAAATATATACACAACCCATGGGCCTCAAATAAATGTATAAAATGTATACACAGCGTATAATACAAAAGGTGCTGAAAGTTTAAACCAGTGATTAAGTAGTTATACGAAGTAAGTAACTATGCATACACCTGTAAAATATATTTACATTATGGCTGCATTGCAATTCAAATAAGTGTAATAACACAGAGAAGCATAAACGGTTTCACGTTTAATTTTATAAAAAGTGAGAACACTACATTATGTTTAGTTTACTTGATATCGGTGAATGTAGATATACTTGTTTCAATAAAAATGCATTAGGGCAACGTTTTGCTCATGCATACCTCCTGTCTTTCTTAGTTTCTTACGACGTTTCCGAATCTACCTCTCAACGACAAGTGTTAGAATGATTTCACCGATAATACCACCCAGTGTTACACCAACTAATAGCGATGTAGATGTAGATTGTTGTGTCGTAAGAAAAATACATTCTTGGGTAACTTAAACGTAGCAATATTTCGAGTGAAAAGTTCAGTATTTTTTTTTAAAGATAATACATACATGTCTGATGAATGGTCTGTTAGTTATATATCATCATTCAACAACTTCGTGTATACGCGCTTAAATATATTGACGAAGTATACCAACCTGTAGTGTTTGCCACAAGTGTACTAGACGTTATTATGACCGTCTCCTTTGATAAACCAACACCGCTCTCAGCCAGTATTATTAACTCGTAAACCGTTCCTGGAACCAAGCCGTCTAAAGTGTACATATCCTTGAGATACACACCAACGTCAGTCCAATTTGTAGTTTGTATCCTTCTAAACCTAATCACAAAATGTTGTTCGTCTCCTCCACTAAAACCCGGTTCCCAATGTAGTTCCATTGTGGTCTCTGTGACTGATCGGACACGGAAATATTTGGAAAACATCTGGTTTCGCTACACATTAGACGGAGAAAGCAAAACTAATGACATACCGACTAGAATACATGTATATACAGAAGGTCGGAAGGACCAACGTGTTTGAAACGCATGTGTAAAAATAAAACGCATACACATATTGAAATCGAATATTCATTTAAATCACTTGCTTGTTTTCCTTATAATTATCAAAACCGAAATAAACTGTTCGCCGAAGTCAAAGCACACGCATATGTATTATAGTGCGTGATAATAGAGTGACATTGATATTACCAAGTTTATCCAACATATTGCTTTAAAAGTTTGAAATAAGCTTTTCATTATATCACGTTTTGAGCAAAACCGTTGCCAACACAAACACGCAATTTTAGACCAGAAAAGACACTTAAATGTATATATTACAAACGTATAATTACATACAATCTTTATTCTGAGTTCAGAGATCGACGTCGTCAAAATGCAGTAATTGAACCATTCAGTGAATAATATGTGTTTCTCGCCTCTCAAGAAATGTTTTCATCTCTGAACGTTCGGTTGAACTTCAGTATTATAGTGCTTCCGACCGCATGTCCTCCTGGATAGAACCAGCGGTAAGATGGATATCCGGTGACATAACACTGGAACTCCACTGGGATATCTTTGTGGACAATTGCAATTTCCGAGATGACAGTGTGATTGATTGTGATTGTAGGGTTTGAAACTGAGACTGCAACTAAGAAAGATGTCAACAGATAATAAATCAGTTTTATGTCACGTTGCATATTTATTTGTTAACTTAAGGACGTTTTATATGAAGTGTTACCGATGCGTATCGTTATAATCTCATGAGATGGCATCACATATATCGTTTCAGTCTGAACACGCACAGTAACACACCCTTACTGTGTGTTCGGTCATTCGTGAACTCATGCTTAGCATAATGTAATTACGTGCTTGAATTATCCCATGTCTTTGTACATTCACTTGTTTTCCGTGTTAACCGATGTCATAACCGTTTTTTTTTCAGTAGGATTTTTGTTCCTCGATAAAACTGGATTCCAGTACGCAAACTTCTAGTCGTATATTCATCGTGACGGACTATTTTCATGCATGCAGAGCAGGGTCAGGTAAATGTATCAAAGCAACATGGATTCCGGCTTACAATGTTAACTTATTTAGCAGCAATGCGATGAGATTAACAAAATATACTTATTGTAATATGTTATTTAGGACAGAAATACATGACAACCTGGCATCACTAGTTCGCGTCCAGACTTGTCCTATGTTTTCAGTTTTGGAAAAGTTTATTTAAGCAATGCTGATGATATCCGGCGTTTGATCCTCGTCTCAACTAATTTATTTTAATGTGTTATTTTATTTTTAGATTTGTGTGTATTGTTTATTCTTTATATTGCATAATAAGACGTGGAGAAAATCAGCCATTGATCGTTGTTGGCTGCCTTTGTAGAATACCATCGCAAGTAATTTCTATTTCGCTTTGGTCCGTATAATTATATCACTTGTTAATGACCATTTTGTTCAATTGTTCACTGTCGTTTCTCAAGAGGTTATTTGCCTCTTATATTTGTTCCTTGCTGAATATTTCTACTGCAAACGCAGTTAGCGCCAAATGTCTGCTGAGTATAAGAGCATTCGTTATGTTCCTTGCTGAATATTTCTACTGCAGACGCAGTTAGCGCCAAATGTCTGCTGAGTATAAGAGCATTCGTTATGTTCCTTGTATTTGCATTGAATGTAAGCGTCCACGAAGATACTTGTATGCAGAGCTTCTGGATTTGTTTAGCGCAAAATCACAAATACATTACTTGAATGCTTCTTAGATAAATCGTGTTTTACCGTGTTGAAATCAATAAAATTTCAACATAATTAAGTTAATAAACTACAATGAATCATGCATATGATAACCATTGACTCGAATAAAATTAAAAGCAAGCAATAAAATGTTCGTTACAGCACTTGTAACTGAACACACGTCCATTAGGCTACACACCAGCTCTTCACAGCATTGCATGTGTATGTGATTAACAAAGTGTAGACTCATATCGTTATATTGATATTGACGATCACAATATACAGTGGTAACGGAATTAAATAAAACATTTTGAGATGATAGGTCAAACCTGGCGCTCATATATACATACATAATTATATGAATAGTGTTAAACCATGCTAAATCGGAAAACACGTGTTTCCGATATTTGTATCAATATATGTCGGTATAACAATATAATTGTATTATTATTTTAGAAATAGTGTTAAATCAATACGGACTGTGTGCCTTTCAATCAACATAAAATGACGCGACACTGAATGTAAATAATGACTATTGATTAAAACAAGAACACTCGGGTAGGCGGAAGTTTAAATGCATGACTATATTTCTGAAGGTGTATACACACTGTGTTAACCAGTTTACAGAAGAGTATTGAGCGTGCTCTTTTTATGGAGGAGAATAAATGAAATTAAAAAACGCTGATTTAGTTATGACTGTCTATAGGACATAATTTAAGTATATGATTGCATAATTAGGACGTACCGAGACAGGTTCGGATAAATAACTGCCACCAATCATTAACCCAGGATGGAATTAATACACTACTTTCGAACACTGTGTATCGTTGTATTGGCTAAATATTGTGGTAAGTTTAGGTATAAGTATATTAAATTTGTATACACGTTTATTTGCAAACGAAATGTTTATACACGTTATAGTTCGGACAAAATTACATGCCACTTATGAATTCGTATGTGCCTATTTATACTCTTTATCATTTCCTACATTTATACTCGGTTTCGTTCCCTCACCTGTTTCACTTGTTGTATTTATATCAAGAACTCTTGTTGTTTTTTTCATCGAGCACTCTTACATCGATTAAATGCCTCCAAATTCGCAATTGGAAGAACATATTTAAAGTATTTAGAGTATACACATTGACAAATTCTTAATATATTAATGCGTCTGTGACAAGGTTCAAATTTCCGATGTAATGTTAATCGGTGCGGCGTAATATAGTTTGAAATTAGTTCAGTAGGTTACGACTATAAATTTATTATTATGCATTCGCGTGTATCTCTTATTTCCTCAGGTGTATTGATAATGGCACTGATTTATGTGCGGTGGTATACATCTCATGCTATGATTGATATTGATATCGCGTGTTTACTTCTTTAGGTGTACTTCATTCGTGCGCCTGTGTGTCTCATCGTAGCTAACTATTGAGCCCCTCATATACATTTTCTGAATATGATATCATACAGTATAGTTAAACCCGAAACACACTGTGTTTGTCAATGTACTTCAATTTGAATACAATTAGAATGTTGTTATTTTCGAAATATTGTTAATTTAAAGCGGTCTCTATGTACCTTTCGAAAGGCAATATATTTTACAGGCCAGTATTTCATTAGTTCTACCAGATTAAAATCACCATATACGCCATTCACACGTACATATGCATGTGAGTACTGTCATTTGTGGAGAAATCAATCCCCGAAGCTCGGCCAATTCAGTTATTATGAGATAATACGTTTTTTAAATGCTTGTGTAAACGCCTGTCATATGTAGTATAAAAACCATTTTATTGTTATAATATTTACTATTAATTTGTATAGCTAGAACTAGATCTACGTCTTAAGGACGTAACAAACATGAAAATGTGCAATGCTTAAAAATTGTTGGATTACTGTCAGAAATGGGTGAAATTATGTTAGAAAAAGGTCGCATTTGGGTTTGATCTAGACAATGGACCGACGTCAGAATCTGACTTGTAACTGCATTGCAAAACAAACTAAAATGCAACATTGCTCTAGAGCCAGGCCCAGCGTTGGTTAAAAGCCTTACCAACCAAAATTGCTTACTGGTAGTGTGCACATATAACGCTGTTGCCTATATTAAATAACTCATATTTTGCCATGACGAGGTTTAAAAATATATTATATATTACCTTTGTAATAGTTCTATGTTGTGTGATATGCATTACTTAGCTCTGAGCGATTTGTATTTATTTTTGATATGCATGTATGCAGTTTAGGGAGATAATTTTTTATCCACTTGTAAACATCATCCTATTTTGATAGTTGCCCTTTTACGTTTACGCTATTCAGGTCAATATTTAAAAACTGGCACATTACTGAAATTATTTTTGATTATTAATTTTCGAATGTAATTATAAAACGGTGTAGTATAAAAACGTAACTGTAATGAATGTTAACAGAGAGAAGAGAACGGTACAGAAAATGTGGTGTTAAGAAAAAAAGAACTAAACTGTCCATTCAAATTGCAATAAGTTGATATAAACTTAATATAACATCCATTAAGTAATGGGTTACAGATATATATTGGGTCAAACAAATCGCGCTTTTGACTTTGTACTTAGACGAACACAGTTGTTAACAACCCCTACCACATATGTTCAACATAAAATCGCCGTCCGAGCATAATGATTTGGGTATGTATGTGTTTTAAAGGATTAACTCAAATACAGAGATACTTAACAACACCTTGTGCCATGTTATAGGCAGACACTTTGGGAATGATGCATGAGTATTCATTACGTTAATGCCGCTGTGCATAGCGCGTAAGAAATCATGATACAATGCCAACTAATATTAGTTGAACATACTTATTTTAATCGAAATGTTCTGGCTCTGTTTAAAACGAGACGTACAATCAAAGGTAAAACTCTAAATAAAATGTACAACAGATAACTTACGTGTAATACTCTGTGTATTCTGTACTGAAGGCTAACACACTATCAACTATCGCGGAACACATCCAACCTTTATCGTTGTTTGAAACATCCGCTGACTTGATTACACAAGAATACATTCTAGTTAAATTCCAAATATCTTGACAAGTCGTTGGCATTTGGATAACAATTGCTATAAGGAAATTGTTGAGTAACGATGGTTTCTGGGAAGGCCCCTTCATCAGTATTTTCCCAAAACACATTGAATACATCTTTATATGTACCACAAACTAACGGTATTCGGTCGTTAACCATAATATTTGCTGCTCAACTTGCAACGTCTCTTCCTGTGTAGAACCGCTGAAAAAAATGTATTTCAATGACATATTACATGTTATACGATTTATAAATGTTAAAGTTAAGACTGATACAGCTTTGATTTTAATGTTAAATGTTTATTGAACATATTAACACTCAAACATACCTGTAATTATTGTCTTGAACACGATGAGTTTTGTTATACCAGCATGTGGATTCATTTCAATCGTAAATGTTTAATCCACAATGTTTCATAAAAACAAAACACACGGGGCTGTTGTCGTCAACAACATACCAGTCCATTAGATTACAACTCACTAAATGCATTGTATGTATACATTGTTAAAGCGATAAGACATCAAACCAGAGTTGTCTCTTAATATTGTTTATTGACGTTGTTCGTCGTAATAGTTCAAAAGTAACATTGAACTATTAAGAACGATGAAAGCATGTCAACCTGTGCCTATAATGAAACTCTATAAAAGATTCACTTAATTCTGTCAATACAGCTGACAAAACGAGTGGACATTTATACAGGTTATATTGATTGAGCGAAATAACAAGCTTGAGTTTTTCTTTCTCTGAAACTAAACGAGAAAAATGTGTTCATACTTCATTTGTAATTAATCATACACAGACCATGCGTCGGAAATGTTTTTGCAAATTGTTATTTGGAAATTACTGAAATCATTGGTTTTAAACATTACATATGTATGGAACAAACCAATTGCCAAACAATCACATGAAGAAAACTGAAAAAAATGTTTGACTTTAAATGTTAAAGGACAAGTAATCAAGGTCAGGTAGCACGTGGGACAAACTGGCATTCAACATTTCTCATATATTCCTTTAGTTTATTTAATTGTTTGACAACCAGGCTCCCATCGAAAAGTAATAAAGTTCAGGTAGCACGTTGAACAAACTGGCATTCAACATTTGGCATTTATTCCTTTAGTTTATTTAATTATTTGACGACCAGGTTCCCATCGAAAATACACTTTCGGACTTGCAAGTATTATCAATGTTTAAACACGCGAATATAGAAATGTTCGTATTAATGTCGGGCAGTTTGGCTAGCGCTGCGGTTGGCTAATCTGGATCCCGGCCGCACGTATCAAAACAGTGTGTCATGCATACGATAATGGTGGCTCCCACTAGCAGTAAAATGTTAATTGCTATTACACTGTATTTGACTTCAGACCATATGACAGACTTTTAAAGATATATCAGTGTATTTATACGATTGCATATGTGTCATTTAATGTCATAAAATAGTCATAGTACCTGTTATTTTTAGTTAATGTAATAACTGGCTAGTATTTCGGACAAACACATTTAATTTGGCAATATGAGATTTTTACATCGTACAGAAATATTTTATTGACAATTAGTCTTTCGCATGTCCGTAACGTCAACGAAATGAAAATATGACAGTGTTTAATTAGTTTGGCTTTGAAATCGTTTAGCCTATAAGTACATTCTGGTAAGACACTATTTATATTCATCGCCGTTACTGTAGATTCTGCAGTGCATACTGTATTGCTTTATTATTACCGAATATGCAGTCAGACATCAATGCAATTTATTATTGTTATGTATTCAAAGTACACATGTCGAGAATATTTTGCTACCAGTCCGGTATAAAACTTTGGCAGAAGCATATTTTAATTATGGTATCAAATCACCAATTCGGTTTAAAATTATTGCGTATACATACAATTATATGTGCAGACCTTAAGCTATGGAAGTGTATAAAACATTGATGATGTGCATTTAAATTAAAGTACAGTTGTTTAAAAGTGTGACCGTCAGAAAAAAAACAACAGTATTTACTATTGTATGGTTTGGGCTCAGACAGAATGAAATGTCTTCGTGGTAAATATGCCTTTGTGCAGAGGCAAACATTCTGAATTTATTGTAAAATTAAATTTTTGACCAACAAGCGGCATGCAATGCAGAAACGTAAACTTTAAATAAGTACATGAAGAATAAGTCAATACAAAATAAACGTATGAAACAGATTATTGCCATCCAATGATTTTATGATATAATCCATTATTTGCGTGTGCGTGACACTATAACATAGTAGCAGTGGCAGGTTATCCAAAATAAGTGGTTTTTCCACTCGCTCCGATGAGATAGAGTTGAATTTCCGGTCCCGGCGCGTGCGACTTGGTTTTCTCCAAAGCCCATGACCACACCAAAATTAAAAAAAAAATATATTTCAATGAGAAGTAACTAAAACTAGTTGGCTATACCAGCTATGATTAAAAATTCGTCCAAATGTTCGCTGTGTCTTTAAATGTAACATACGGCAAGGCTGGTGGTACACATCCCAGCGCCACTAATTATACCGCTATGGCCCAGAAGGACGTCGTTTAGTACTAAAATTATATTAACCGGGTATAAATTGTACAAATGTATCTTGCTATCTTTATATAAGACGTAGTGTTGTTATAAGCGTTTTAATTGGAAGAAAATTATTTTGTGGTAAAAACATTTATTCCTCTGCACTAACTACCTTATGTATATGTTTGCAGGATTTTGAATAATGATATATTAGTGGTATTTAACCTAACACGTCTCAGATCTGTGATAATTATCATGTGGTAAATATCTCCGAATGTAAACACAAGGTAGCAAATGAGCAAGATGGAACTGTTTGTATCTAAGAGGATCGGTTTGATTAATGATGAGCAAGATGGAACTGTTTGTATCTAAGAGGAGCGGTGTGATTATTGTTCGTTCGATGATTTTCCACATTACAGGCAATAAACCTTGCAAGTACTTTCAAACGTCAGTTCCACTTCGAGAAAAACGATAACATTTAACTTTACGATCCTTTGCGTTTTCATGCAGTTTTACATAATTTATATGTTATATGCGTTTGATAATTGAAATGTTCAATACAATATATTTGCTAACGTATTCTTATTAAATGCACAAAAATACATGTATATACATTTTTTGTTATTCTTTCATATCAAAATACACAAAACAACAGGATAAAAATAAAAATAGGTGGAACATAGTTACCAGTATTATACATTGTTATTGCAGAATAAGTATGTCAGATAGGATCAGAGAAAAATACTTCGCAAGAGCACCGAATTCGAATTAACAGCATGGTAGAGAATTATTTACTAAAATCATAGGAAAATAATTGTAATATGTACTGATTATTTATAGGTTCCTATGATCAGCTAGCAGAAATTGGACAACGAAATGTGCAGTTGAACTTCAACTTCAGCTGGACTACAGAACAAAAACTCGTTGACAGTTACAAAGAACAGGTGTATATAGGGCGGTGTGGGGGCAGATATTTGATAGATTGTACAGTGGTAGATACAAGTGTTGGTATATTTAGTATGTCAACAACAAATGATCTCTCAGCTGTGAACATCACCGTAATGACATTCGCTGAAACAACAGCAGGAACATACAGCTGCTCAAAAGAGAACAACGTGCAAACGACGGCAATCTTAATTTTGGCGCAAGGTACACTTAGTTTATGTTTATGTGTTACTTGCATGTAACTCAAAACAATCGCTAATGGACAGAACACCTACTTATTCGCTCTATCACAATCTACTAAAAAGTAAAATACTTTGAGACGATGTGTAATCCTACTAACAGAACGGAATATAACAGGCAAAAAGAACGTTACACAATGTTTTTTTGTATTTGTTTGTATTTTATGTTCGTAAATAATGCTGACGCACTTGAATTGAATTGAAAACAAATCGAAAATTTTAAACTGAATATGCACCTTGTATACTTTTGATTAGCTTCCTCCGCGGTTATGTTAAGAAACACTAACAATTATGTTATATAATACATTTAATTCAAATATAAATCAACTCTTTAAAGTTTAAACTATACATGTTCTTGTATTCATTATTTTCAGAGATTAAAATATATACTTTTACAGACATGGTCTCAGTCTTGCAATTATATATGGGAAAAATATCTTAACGTACTTTTAAGTCGTAAATTTAGAAACGCATATGTTTGTTTCAGAACATCGTCGCATCAACTCATGATAGAACAAGGACGATATTTAAACTTAGATCGAATTAGAAGATGATGTCGTTTGTGTAAAATTCTGTATTGAAAATTAATACCATTTCTTGCTTATATGTCCTTTCTATGAAGATCTTCGTGTAGAGTTTATTGATACCACATTTTTTACATTTCCCCTGCAATCAATAAGTTTAATAAAGCAATGAGCTCACGTGACGAAAATGTTATGAGAAATATTGCCATGTATATCTATTATTATTTCGAAAGACGAAAAGTTCTGCTAACTTAACTACAATTATGTGTTGCTGTACCACCATATTAGCCCACAATTATATGTTTATTTAAATGTGTTTATGCATGTGTGCATATATATGCAAGGGCCGGTGGCCATGAAGCAAATAAACCAATTGAATTGAATTAAATTGTATCGACAACTTATAAAATACTAGCATGCACATGTTAGTTGATATGAATGCGTGTTTAGCAAAGAAAACGAAATAATCGGATTTTAAAGTTTACGCACTTTTTTACAGATTATATGACACAACAAACTGTACTATTTTGCAACACGAATTCATACACATTTACTGCTTACAAACAAGTGATTTACTTGTATTCAGTAAAAACCGAAATTGTGTCCTATTGGCCATAGTATGCTTTGCATGACCAGGATCCGTACGAAGCCATACAAAACAACATTATCTCTGCCAATTCCAGTGAACCTCACAGCGGCGTCTGTTCTACCACAGACATCCATTTCATATCCAGTATATAACGAAGGATCGAACTTCACATGTTTCACGTCAAAGAGCAGACCCTTGGCCAGCATTGATTGGTTTGAGAATCAGCGAAACATTACTGATAATGCCAGTTATACATACACATCTGATGTAGCGACTAGCGTTCTGCGATATATACCAACTTCGTACCACGACAGAAACTTGTCTTGTATTGCCCGATATGTGTACAAGACAATTAACATAACTATACATCGTGTTGTAAAATTACAAATACAATGTAAGTATATTCGTTGCGCTTTTTCAAGAACTTTTTCAAGCCCAACATCCAGCCAACAGTTTATAACATAATATGTTTTCCGATCTGATTGCAATGCATGTGTATGTTTTCTAAAAGTAGATAGACTGAGCTTAACAAATAAAACGTATTTGTTGAATGGAAAAATAATAATCAGCTGTTATCGACGAAAAATGCATTTCTATTACATTCGATGAGAAGTTATTGGATTATTTATGTTTACATATAATATATCGAATACCTAAATAAGAATAATAATCGTTTTTGAAGATGTTTGTTAACGTTTTTCATGCGGTATTTGCAAACGCTTGTTTAAGTTTTCATCAACTGTTTATTAAAACACTCGATTTGTTTATTTGTATATTGTTTCATTATCTATTCATGACTATCTAAACTGGAAAAATTCACTGGTAATATATTAACTATTAAAGGAGCTGAAATAATGTGCAATGGTACATCACATGGTTTATACATGTAATGTAAATTCATTGAAATTTATTAGATATTTTATTATTAATATAAGCTAGCGTGCTTGCCCGGGATCGGAATAAATCACAACCACCGAAAACAATGTGTAACTAATGTATTATGTGTGCAGTCCCCGTTACCAGACCTAGCGTTACTGTGAGTAACAAAAACGTCACGGACAGTGTGATAATCCGAGAAAACGATTCTGTGGAATTCAAATGCTCTTCCTCCGGATGTCCGCCTCCTTCGTACAGTTGGGTATACCCAGGAGGAACCGCGACAGGACATATGGTGGTGTTGCAGTTTAATCGGACTTCCAATTTAGAAAACATTTCATGTGAGGCAAAAAACACGATTCTTTCACCAAATGGATCGATGAGCAACCGACCTACACAAAACGTGACAACCTTAATGTTGAACGTGTCATGTAAGTTTTCGTTGATTTGATTAGTAATGTGGATAAACACTGACCAGATCTTGTATAAAAGTATGCACTATGCGTTAAGTAATGTAGAGAACCAGCTCTTGTATTTCTGTGTCTTTCTGTAATATTCATTGTCATATATGCTTTAAACATGTATGTTCAAATGTTCATCTATAATGTGTGTATGTATTAACAACAGAATACACGCGAATATAATTTTCGAACGCTTATAAGTCCCTATTCATATATCGCGTATGATAATACTTTCAGATACCCCCACCTTCAAACGCTTCATAAACAAAAACGAAAATTTCACTATAAATGACAACATAAAAGTAGTGAGAGGGGACAACATCAATGTTGTCTGCGAGTGGGACGCTAACCCTACTGCTACGGTATACTGGCAGGGACAGCAGACAAATTCGTCTTCATTGACTCTAACTAACATACAGCAAGACACGGTGTGGACATGCCTTGCTTCTAACTTTATTCTGGAAGCAAATGGAATGAAAACACTAGAAACTTCAACCAATAACTTGTCAGCAGCTGTCTTATGTAAGAATATGAGATGATGTTAATATACGGCATATGTTAAAACAAAACAACATAACTTATTAGTTGGATTATATGCTCTTCTTGTCTGTACAACATTATTACACGTATGAACTATCTATTGTTGAATGCTTGCAGCTATTGTTTATTCCAGATGGTCCCGGTGTCCCGACAATCAATTACAGTGTGCTGTCGAATTTGTCAAGGACCGAAACTGAGCCAGCGAATGGACTTATAAAGTTAATCGAAGGCAGTAGCGTGCAGTTAATGTGCGCGGCAGACAGTAGACCGAAATCTACATATTCATGGGGTCCGGGATATAACAACAATACTCGTGTCATATCAAATGTTTCGAGAAACACAGAAAAGTCATTCACATGCAAAGTGGATAATATTATGGATACTACTATCAGAGGAAACATTTCGGGAAGTAATAATTCAACTATACATATGGATGTGCTCTGTAAGTATCAAACGTATCTGGCTATACACAAAATTTCTGCCATTAAAGTAGACAGACGGTATGTTTTCAGCGTGAATCATTTTAAAACAACATATTGTATTGCTATTATTCTAATTTTAGATGGACCTGGAATTCCTACCGCTAAGTACAACGATATCTACTCTATACACGATGTACTCAAAGTGATAAATGGTCGGTCATTCACAATATCGTGTTTGGCTACCAGTAACCCAAATTCTAGCATTGATTGGCATGGTCCTGGAAAACAAGTAGAAAATTACCTATTTATTAACAACGTTAACACAACCATGCCAAAGAACCTCACGTGCATTGCAACGAACACTATGTTAGATAGTCTTGAACATAGAGAAAGCAAGTCATCAAGTCTGACTTTTACCCTCGATGTTCTCTGTAAGTTGTACTTTCGTTAGTTAATCTACTTATATACGAGATTGTATTAACGCTATACATGTTTGATGCATGCAATTGTTATGTCGATCGATTTATAAATTTTCAAGCAAAACTAAGTTTGGAACATTAAACAATGTTTAATATTCTATACATGATAAATACAGTTTTGTTGTAGATCCACCTGTGGTTCAACAAATACAGAATCAAACCATTCTACAAAACAGAACTCTCACCATTGAGTGCAGTTTGTTCAAAGCTGGTAACCCAGGAGCCACGAACTTTACATGGATCAGGATTGATACGAATACTAGTGTCGGTACAGGACAAACTCTCTCAATCAACAGTATTGAATTAACGGATGAAGGTGAATACCAGTGTACGGCAACGAACGCAATGCAACAAATTGGCAACAAAACAGAATATGGAGCTAGCCAATCAATATTCAGTGTAGATGTTCAATGTAAGTTGAGCAGTAGTGTGTTTTTCTCTTTGTTATATAACTATATATAGATATATTTTAAATGATGTATACATTTAAAATGAGCCTACATTGCATATCGGCATACAATCGTTGATATTAAAGACACACACAAAATAGTTATCAGAATAGACGATATTTCATATTTTTTCAAACACATTTGCTGATGCATTTTTTTTCGCAACCATTTGTTTAGTTAAGAAATAAAAATGGACAATTTTTAATTCTTTAAGGACGATTTCTACTCTTTTTTTTCATTTCATCCTTTATTTACCCTTTCACGTATTGTGCAGGTCTTTTAATGTTTAATACAATAAAACGACAAAAAGTGGGGGTCACCGAAATAGCTTTGAAGAAAAGAAATGTAAACAAACATACCCATAAGTGCTTTTTTGGAAAACATTGTTTGTTTTTAGTGTTGCAAATAAAGTGTTATTGGCCATTTATTGGTACAAGAACTGAAGTTTTGAGTGGCTTTATTGACTAACTGGAAGAAAACGATACATTACATGGTGAATCAATTGATATGTGATATGCAGTAATTGATTTGTTTTTTAATGATATGCAAAACAACACTACGCTTTCAAAAATATTTTTTGATTATAGAAATATATGTCTAATAAAAAGACATGTTCAATATCGATTATTATGTTATTATTTACTGATATGACGTCATTGTTGTCCGCTACTTTCTACGTTCGTAACAAAACAAGTCGGAGAATGGGTTAAAATCACGTAAACTAGTTATTAAATGCATGTATTCTGTATATAATATATTGATAAAAGTTGTGACAACATTTTTAACTGGTCTCAAAACGCATAAGAAATATTTATACACTAGTCCAAAATAACAGTATACATAATATGTATTAGATAGTATATGTCAAAACCCTTCATATTTTTTAAGAGTTAAATCAACTGCACTGATGCGCAAAGGTGTGCGAAAAAAGAAACTCCCAGTCGTCTTTAAAAAAATGAAAAAGGGGATGCTAACAAAATACCAGTTATTAATAATATATATTATGCCTTCCTTTCTTGATTAAATCAACTCCACTAATGTATGAACTACAGAAGTCGGCTTTAAAAATTGACAAACTGAATGATATCAAAATTACATTTATCAATAAGACATTACTTGATTTACCATATCCCCTGAAATAACGATATATGTATTTAGTAACTGTATTATAATAGTCTTAATTAGGTCTTAGTATGCAAAATAGTAAATATACATATTTATAAATCCGTTTTCTACTTCCTTAAGACGGTGCAAACATAGAAACATTCAACGCCAATGGTTCTGTTACCACCCTTGAAGTTGACCAAGGCGAAATGATACAACTTGTATGTTATGCCAGTGGTGATCCTGAACCTGTTGTTAGCATCGTTAACGCAACCCGTGGACGTGAACATCTCCTAATAGAAAAAGAAGCACTGACAGTTACATCTAAAATTCATCCAGCAAGATGTGAATATGATGCTGGGCGATATAAATGTCAGGCATATAATAGTTATAACAGAGCACTTGAACAATTTTTGGATGTATCCATAAAATGTAAGTGATAATTCGGTTAAATCGTATTGAGGTAGCAGTGGTAGCATTATAAGTGTATCAGTTCACATTGTAAGTGTAAGTAAATACAGCTGTTGTTGTTGAATAGGTTCTCCAAGGGCATCCCCCTTTTCTCCACCAATAACAGAACAGTACAGAGCACCCAACGACTCTGTGGTGTTAACCTTCACAATAATTGCATATCCAGAACCCAGGATGGCAGACTTCACTTGGTTTAAGCGTGTAGATGATGGATGGATGGGCCTGTCCAATTACGGCAACTTTCAGGTCAATATCTCAGCAAATAACATGCAGACACAACTAACGATCCTCCATATACAATTGGAAGATTTTACAGAATATATGGTGAACGTTTCCAACGCACTGGGTTCAATATCGAATGTATTTTCCTTGAACGCACAATGTAAGTACCAGTAGTACACCAATAGTGTATAACTGTATTGTAATAGCTGAATGTAAGAATATGTAATGAAACATTACAATATTACAAACACAATGATAGATTTATTGAGTTGTAGAAGGCAGTTATTTACTATGTACCGGTACGCGCATGTGTGTATACCACTAATATGTTATATTGTTCTAGCGAGACCAGAAGTCCCAAAAGACATTCGTGTAATAGGAGTAGGAAAAACGGAAATAACAATTGAATGGATTCCTGGTTTTAATGGCGGTGAAGATCAAAACTTTATTGTTCAGTACAAAGACGCAGGTACTGAAAACGGGATGGATATACACTTAGCGAATTTTGTAAAACATAGCACATGGACAATTGAAGGATTGAAACCTGGTACGACTTACATAATCAAAATGCAGGCGCAAAACAAAATTGGCAAATCAATCTGGACTACAGAAATTACAGAAACCACTCTTGCTGATACAGGTATTTTTATCCACTCAGACGCAATGCATTGAAATCGATGGCCAGTAACCCCATAACAATAATTTGCAGTAAATAGTGTTGCTATGAACGAGCTATGTTTACGTTTATTTATAGTTGACAATCGCTCGGCTTCACCAGTTATTGGCGGTACAGTAGGCGGTGCTGCGTTAGTTGGTATAATTGCCGCTTTTGTGATATGGAGAAACAGAGACAGAGGTATATTGTTAGCAAATGAAGGTTATATGTACAAATTATGCCCTCCACTTAAGTAAATATTGTATAAAACTGTATATCAAGCAAAATAAATACATTTATGAACACCGTGCCCATTGTTCGCTAATTCTATTTGTGTTTCATGTATTTTCTATTTACTTTGCAATTGTGTTGTAGCAATGAACACATCTGATTCGAAGCAAACACTAACGAGAAGGTATAATTCGTTTAGCATTTAGTTTGTATCATATTATCGAATAATATGAATTAATTAAAATTTTCCATTCATAAAATGCCTGATTGATTATTATTTTCATTGAAGCTGATTATTGAAGCAGTTGTATATGTTGTTTATGTGCATTGTGTATTATTGTGTTATTCTTAAATCGATAGTTTAATATATTATTATTTGTAGCTGATATGTTCTGCGCAATATTGGAATCGGGACTATTCCAGAATCGCCCTGCGCGTTTTTGGAATTCCAGTACGGTCCGCTTTTATTGGAATTCCAAAAACGCGCAGAGCAGTTCTAGAATAGTCCGTGCGCAAAGTAGGAATCTGGACAAAGTTGGAATAAATGAAATCGGCCGTGTTTATTAATTTAGGTTAATGTGTCGTCATCGTAATACTAATCAAACAAATATTGAGTAAATTCTTTGTATTTCATTAATGACAATTATAATCGCAATTTTATATAAAATCCCCAGTTTTCTGACGTTGTTGGTCAGATTGATGAAGCGGAAAACTTGATCATACCTTAAATTTTGAAAACAGTTATTTTAAACATTCTGGAAATTATGTTTTAAAGCATTACATGTGTGAATATTCAAATGGTTTTCTTGCAGTCGAATTAATCGATAAGTATTGCATTACTAAAGGGCAATGCTTTATTATTTTCCACCACAAAACATACCATGCAGACTCCAAGGCTAGACTAAAGGTTTTATTTTTTTATTTGCACATAACAATAACACAGAATACATTGCATGACAATAACAAAAAGAAATAATAACCGTCATATAATATGTAAAAATGGTTGACAGAAATTGTAGAGCAGATTTTAAAGCAAAAACATTAGTTGTATTCACGGTTATTTAAACAATAACTTACACCAAATTTCAGGAAAAAATAAATATCGTACGGACTAAAACCTCTTAAATTTCAATGTCATAACATTAATATAAATTTATATGTTGGCAAAAACTTTAAAAAAAAAACAAAAAACAATATTATAATTGTAAATAAAACAAACCAAGTAGCCGTCAAAATACCTTTTTAACAAAATAATTTTTTGTTTGTTAAGTATATTTAACATTTTATTGCCACCGCAGTTTTATGAATACATTGCATTAGTTTCAAAGAACAATTTTCTCTATGAAGTTGTATTCTTGTTTGTTAAAATAAAAATGAATTGATTAATTGGTATCCAGTAAATTAATGAAAAAATCACGTTTGGGCCTGTCAATAGAACATTCTAAGATTTAAAAAAAAAGTATATATATATATATATATATCTTTTGTGAGACATTACAGAGGCAAGGACAAATAAAGTTACCGAGCGAATATACTTCCGATCTGTTCTCTCATATATTTACAAACTCCGACTGACCGACCGACCGTACCACCATTCACTCGCTCGCTAGCACTCACGCACTCACACACTCGCTCGCTCGTAAGCACGCACGCACGCACTCACGCACGCACTCACTCAATAATTCACTTAGTTAGTTATTAGTAATTTTAGTATGACACTCGCTTATTTTTCTATAGACAAAGAACAAAATTATCGTTGTTAAACTACCAAATAAACAACGCAAAAATTCGTCATGATTATGAGAGGTGCATAGTAAGATATAGTTACATTATATGATGCAAAGACATGCGTCAAATCATGTTAGAATCGATTTGTTTGCATTATCGTTGTTTATCGGCCATTAAGCAACTCTTTGTCTTTAAAGCGTTGAACAACGACACATCGAAACTTTACCGTTAACGTTACCGCTTCTACGAAAACTACTTCTCATTCTAATATAAAAACCACCACCATCATCACACCACCACCACCACCACCACCACCATTGTAATTACCGTTACCGTTACTACTTTTCATACTAATATAACCACCACCATCAGCATTGCAATAACCGTTACCGCTATTACTTCTCATTATAAAATAAAAACCACCATCATCATCACAACACAACCATTGCAATTACCGCTACTTATTCTCATGCTAATATAAAGACCACCGCCATCACCACCACATATGTTAAAAATGATAACCTGTTTGAATCACAGCATGTGGTGTATTTGGGAGTTAATTAAAATTAATTACCGACTAACTGTGGGCGATAATTATAATTAAAGATTTATATGATTTTAACGAGCGGGCTTTTGTCCGGGTCATTAAAATCAACGAGAGGGCTTATGTCCGGGGTGTTAAAAACATTGAGCGGGCTTTGTCCTGGGGGGACTTTTATCCGTATTTCACCAACCACCACCGCCATTGGTATGACCGATACCGCTACTACTTCTGACATTATACATCCACCACCACTGCCAACACCAACACCACTGCAATTACCGCTACCACTTCTCTCATTTATACCACCACCACCACCATCACCACCACCAACACAATTAGCACGTGCACCGCGTGCTCTATTGCATTTCTTAACATTAATTAAACTGCTCGCGTTTGTAGTTGTGGTAGCTGTAAAGGGTATGCACAATATACGATGCATATTAAATCCCGCGATTACTATTACGAACAATGACATTAAATGAAATGTTGTAGTAATTCCAACAATAGTAAAATTACGCACGAGTTCTACATCTTTTTATAAGGTAAGCACATGCAAAGGAGAAACACGTTCTATGTAAATAAAATGCATAATCAGTTAATAACAAAGAATCATATAATAGCACTCACCTGACGTTTTGCCGGCACACACAGGACATAATTTTAACACGTTTCAAAACATTCACTATTTCATGATATTTGTCCACTGATGATACCTTGGAATTGTTTTTACTGATCAAATTGTGCACATAAACTTCGATGACTGTTTTATGCGCATCCATTGTAACAACACACAGAATTTTTGTTTTTTAATGGGAAAAGGTCAATCGCGTTAAAAACAAAACAAAAAAAAACACTGAAAACCTAGAACTTTCACATGTACAATAGAAATATAATTCCGTGCGTATTAAAAGGACAAAGACATTTACTTGCTCGGTTACTACAGTGCATTTATATAGACGCAGGTATTAATTAGTTAAAACGATAGATATAAACCCGTTTGCGAAGATCAAGAGGTGACCGTGCAAAAAAACTGGAATTTTCACTGAGTCAAAAGATCATTTTGTAATAATTATTGTATTTATCATATCACACCCTTGTGATGTTCAAAGGACTTATTAGCAGATTGGCACATTAACAATCTCCTTTTTTACACCGATTTCAAACAAATCAGCGATATATCACTCTTAATGCAGAAATGAACTCGAAATAATGTGTCTTTTGTGAAAAAAAATGGGTGTGTATGTGTGTATTCCGAAGTTCATGAGGTCCCTCCGCCCCTGAGGCTGCATTATGTGAGGACCCGGGTTTGTCCCAGCACCCCTGCCCAATGAACTAACTAGAAACTCACGAAAGTTGGGACGAATTTTGAATCATAGCTGCAATTTTCAGCTATTTATTTTTTACTGAACAATATTTTAATTTTGTTGTGGCCTTCTGCTTTGGGGGGAAGCCGGAGTACCTGGAAGAAACCCCACCTGTCCGGCATGGTGACCACCAACCAAACCCACATGCGCTGGGAGTGGGAAGCGAACCCGGGACGCCTAGGTGAGAAGCGAATGTACCAACTACTGCGCTAGCCGGACAGCTATAAAAAATACCGTTTGAAATGTCAACAAATTTATAGCGTGTGTAACGCTTTTTGACGGATTGGTGGTCTAGTGGTAACGCTCTGGCTTCACAACAAAAATGTCGCAGGTTCGAAGGCTAGCTACACTCTAACCTTCGAACTATTCCTGAGAGAATCTCGGTGCACTTGATACAAATGAACTAATCACACTCATCCATATTTTTAAAACTCTCTTTATCATGACATGGCGTTCAAATAATACACCCTCTATATGCGAGCCCCTGTGGCATGGCGTTTAGCGTGCCTAACTTTCGACCGGTAGGTCGTGGTTTTGAGACCCTGACAGAGGCTACGTTTTAATCTTTCAAATGTTACAAAGAGGATATTTTCATTTTCATACGATAATACGATAAATATTTAGTACTGAATAAATTAAATCACGCTATGAAATAATTAAAAGAATAACATTTTAGACAACAAATAAAGTGTATTGCCTTAAGTAATTGACAGGACATGTCTTAAAATACGAAAATATGTCATATTAGTAATTGACAGGACATGTCTTAAAATACGAACATATGTCATATTAGTAATAGACAGGACATGTCTTAAAATACGAACATATGTCATATTAGTAATTGACAGGACATGTCTTAAAATACGAACATATGTCATATTTCCATATGACCATACTACAATCATTTAATTTGAAATAATTAATAATGTTATTAAATATTAAACAGAATTAATTTAAAGAAAAAAATACAAAAATATATGCATAAAAAGGCTTGCACGATTCCAAAATTGCGCATTACTATTCTAGAATTGCCGGACATTATTGGAATTCCAAAAACGTGCAGGGCAATTCTGGAATAGTTCCGATTCTAATAACGCACAGAACCAATATATTGAATATATGTTGAAGGTCAATAAATCGAGCAAATGGAACATACGAAAATATAGGTAGGTAGTGGTTAATTAAAATTCATTATACATTAATATAATTGCTCTATCCATTGCAACCAGTCATCAAAATGTTTACTTTACAAGTTTCTATAGTCTAGTAATTAAATATGAAATAAATGTTGTAAACTGCAATGCAATGAACAATAAAAAAGAACCAATATACACATATCTGAAAATCATACAGTGAAATAAGTACCTCATCCAGAGTCGGATCACATTCTAAACTCTTAATCCGAATATTTTGCACATTGATTTATGAATTTCTACCGAATATGTACATCTTGACATAGAAATGCATGCCTGCTTATTGCTTTTAAAACATCGTAATGTCATTGTCACGAACAAACATTGCATAATACATAATACATGTACCCGCCCGTTATGAATGAGACTAGTTTGTATAAAAATAGCCTGATTTCGTAAGTTATTACAGGTCAGAGCGCATCCATAGCATGCGAAGTACCAGGCCAATATGAGGATCTCGTTCTGGAAACGTAAGTAATTGTATGATCGATTTTACTATATATGTATAGAAAACATATACATTGACATAAATTGGGTTATGGGATCAATTATTGGGTTTGTGTTTGTCTGCGCATATAAAGATAATATTGCATATGATTAACATTCGTCTCAACACGATTTAGTTAGTACGCATAATGCAAATATTAATAAATCATGCTTTTATTTTGTATTCAGGCAACATTACAACGCCTCAAACAAAGACGGAAGTTACTCAACCTACATATTGGGTAATGAATTAATTGCAGTTATTAATATCAAAGGCAGCAAGAACATCATGTTAATAAAGTGTATTGCTCTTCTACTCATTTGGATGTGTCTGATTGGATGGATACACGCATGTTTAATCTTTAAGGCTTTATTCATTTAAACTCATTAAATAAGTGCCTCCGTCATAGAGCCAGTGTTTTAATGCAAAATTAATAGCACAACATCATTCATTTCCCGTCAATTATACTCACTCTTGTTTCGTTTTTTTTGGCAGATGCTTCAGCTACTCGTCCCGAAAATAAGTATGAAGCACTTGAAGAACTAGAAGTCCGTGAATACGCGACTCTTCACTCTGCGAACACTCTGCACGACAACACAACTTCTCCAGACATTAAGCCTGGGCTGTCAGGACAAACAGTGCCAGCCGACGATCGAGAATACGTTAATATGACGCTATCTACATTATAAATGGTGTATATTAATTCGATACTGCTGCCTGCCTAAACGGTCGGTTAAAAGTTATGCGTTTAACATTGAATTAAATTGAATCGAACGATGTCGGTTGTTTAATTTTATTCCGTTAATGTGTGTTTTAAAGTGACCTGAAATAAATACGATTTCAATAAATGTATCGATTTGTATGGCAGAGAATTTTACAAAGTTTACATAAAATGAATATTTAATTGAGTCGAATGTGGTTTATGTTGAATCCTATCAAATAAACAAAAATTCACAAACATTCTTCATATCGTCAATATCATCAAAATAAGGTAACCGTGTAATAAAATTTTTAAATACTAATGTACGTCATGTCGGTAACAAATGCAGTATGCGTTTTTGTAAATATGCTGCTATTATTAACGGTATTCGTGCATAAAGATCCAATAACACGAACATTGTCGTGTTCATTAAACGGTTGCTACGTCTTTACCGCTCCAAACAAATCGGACTCACACCACTAAACATTCAAGCGTTTACTGTTGGCATACTCTGATAATAATGGAGTGTATTAGAGTATAGCTCGGACACATTAACCTGACATTCGTGAAATCAGCATTAACATAATTATACGCTTGAAATATGTCCTATACATTATTCTGTTTTGTTCGTGCACGTGGTTCACATTTTTATTGATGTCATAACTGTATTATGTATAGGATAGATAACGAGTAGCCGTGTTCTATGAACCTTAGAAACGAGCGTAGCGTAGAACACGGCTACGAGAGATATATCCGACTTAGACCACAGGTATGACAATGCATGTTTTCTTCGACTGAACCTTATAGAAAAACTGATTGGTTCCACTGTTATTGATAACAAACAAAAGTGCCATAATTACGGGCCTGTATAAGCTCACAAAACAAGTGGATTTCGGACATAATTAGTATGGTTCGCAAAAAGGTAACAATCTCTGCACAAAACAACAGGATCAGTTTAGAACATGATTCTGTTTTGTTAAAGATTCATTACAGTCGGTTTAAATTGTGTTGATAATGAGGGGATCAACCATTTATTGCAAATAGGGGGAATCGTGGATTTTGTTTTATAAAACACGCTGAAATCGTCTGTAATTTCAATTCGATTTACCTGAATCGATCAGTTCATGTTTATAACGGTTCTCACTTGCATTTTTTACCGACTTTCGAAACGAAACCATCACACAATACGAAAAGAAACTTGGACAATATGTAAAGGCCACACAGACGAATAGCAAATGTCGACATTATGAGGACTAGGGAATTATGAGGTAAATTTACAAGTATATAACTAGAAGAAATATTTTATGGGAGTTAAAAGCGTGTAACGTGTTGGCATTTAAAAATGAGAACTAGTCTAGTTGCACGTTTCTTATGTTAAAATATGAAGTTGTCTGTTTCACATGTATAAGATTACAGATAACATAATACACAGTTTCGTATCTAGTAGGGAAATATAAACACAGTCTTTTCTTCTGATATGTCGCACGATACAATTACTTTGAAATTTGCAAATATGTAGTGTTAATTCATAGTCATAAACTCTGATAAAGCCCTGTCGAGCTAAATATCAGAAAAATAGTGTGTTTTTGCTGTGGTAACAGACTAGTGCAACAACTGATGTTGCATTAGGATCTTATACCCAGAACAAATATAGATTTGGTATCGAACATACCTCAAACATGGAATAATGAACAGATTAAGTTGCGTGAATACAAAATAAATTCAAATGTCTTACATACGCGAAATCTACTTTAGGTTTCTAATTATTAGCGATCATTACGGTACAGTGGAATTTCCATTAAAAAGTATCACAAACACTGTCAATATCAACGGGAAAGTAGAATTTAATAATGACATGAAAATATCATAACAATAATACATCATAATACATAATAAATCTTTGCGAATGCAGTTAAAATGTAAATATTATTTTGATAATGAGTCAAATTATACACAAATATCGCTTTGACATAGCAAAACACCAATTACATAAATGATATACTAGGTCTAAATAAACGTTCAAAAGCGACATTACTTTCTTAACAGTGTGTTTACATTTTGCACTATACTAAACTTGTATATGTGCCTCTTTTGCAACCATTTAATATTAATTCTAACTATATTATAATATTACTATATATTCTATTCGCATTGCATATGAAATTGAAGGGTAATGTATCCTTGAAGAGCTTATAACAGTATTACATTTAACTTATATTAACAACTTTGGACTGTAAAAAGGAACTATGCACAGTATTTACTACGAAATAACAATATATTAGCATTAATTTACCAATGAATAGTATTTTTAATTTCTTCATTTTGGGACATATTTCATAGGACAGTATACACAAACACAAGGCGAAATTTGTGTTTACCCAACTGCAGTGAACCGTATTAAACACAGTGCACGGGCGATGCGGGCTACTTAGGCAAGAATATAGCAGTTTATTACGGGATTTAGTAAACAGTTATTCTCACAGTGTACGAACGCAACTGTATCAATTCCGGACGTCGGCGCCGAGTAGATATACATCTGTGTTTCTTGGTTGGAACTGTCATCAAAACACGTGGAATTATTCATACTTTTACACAACAGATGTAAATGGATATATTTTCCCCTCTAATGTCGGGTTTTGTATGTATGATTATTACTATAAAATCGCACTTCGTTTGAAAAATTGTATCCAATTGATGTGCTGTTTTTAAAAATCGCATCGTTTTCCAAATTATCTTTCAATGTATATTCGTAACATAAAATAATTAATGTGTAAAATTTGTAATTTGGTACAGCAGTATCTCATTTACACATATAGCTCACAATTTGTCACATGTTTGTTTCAGATGTACATAAAATTTATTATTTTTGGGACGACTGATTCTTTGCGACTGTAAGCCTCATTGCATATTGACTGTATCCTTATCGCAATTTTGTTTTTGAAAACCGTATGCGTAATCGTCAGTACTGTATGCTTAATCACACCGTTGTTGTACATCTGACTGAATGCCTAATCATGATGTATTCATAACTGAAACAATAATTTAGATGGTGGATTTTGGCTGATTTTTTAATGTTTATACAAGATTTGTGGAAGGCTGATGTAATTATCTTCTCGATTTGACTTAATGCGCAGGATGATCTACAGTTATTCATTTACCCTCGATATAAATCGTGTCGCTGTACTATTAGGAAACACAGTTATTGAAGAGTTTATACGCAATTGCTTGGTTGTTTACGAATTGAACACCTTATTGTTTCTGCCTTTCGGCAATTAATATATATATATATGCAGTACACGATTTGGGAAAGGTTCATTTGAAGCCAAACATAAAGATTTATGATTACATCTCTGTACTGTAAACTGTTATCGTAATACAGGTAATTACTAAATCTGAAAAAAAAACACGTCTAACATATATTAACGATAGTGTGCCATATTACTGAAATTGCGATCAGGATACAGTCAAACAAACAGTTCAAAATAATGTTTTATTCAGTTAGGCGTACAGTATACTTTTTTCGACATGTTCATTTATTGCCAAATATAAAGATAAATGAGCACATCTACCTACCGTACAATGCGGCTGTAATTCATATTCAATAATTAATCTAGAAATAACACTTTTTTCATATATTTTTATTAAAATGCAATCGATAAATATATACTTTTTGATGTTTGTGAAGCAACGAGCCTACCGACTTTCTGAATAATTCTCTAAAGGGGATGTCTGTTTATGAATACCACATGTAATTGAAAATATGCTGGGTTAATAAAAAGACAGGTACAAATACCTTTCATTTGGAATTTGAGAGAAATCACTGCCAACAATATCCAGTATCGATCAAGTAAATCATAAGCATAAACAACTGTATGCCTAATTGGCAACGACTTCCGGAATTGATACAGTTGCGTTCTGATATTCTTTTCTGTGATTGGCAGGCTGACAGCAGCGGTGGTCTTATATAGTGGAAAACTCTTACATCGATTTAACAGGACTCCAGTACAGAATCTAAATAATATATTCGGCGTAAAGGTCTGGTTATATACATGTATGCATGCATAAAGGTAATTGTCATTGTCCATCAACAACGTAGTACGCAAACACATGTTCATAACGTTTCTGTCATACTGCATCGTTAAAAGCTTGAAGCGAATTGAATAAATGCAAGTGAATATGCTTACCTGCAATTGTGCATATATTGTACAAAACCATTTTAAGTAGTATTCGAAAGGGTCTCCAAACATGTATATCTGGTGAACTGCATGAGTACATATCAACCACTAAGCCTTAGGGTAGTTCATAATTATGGTAAACAAACTTATCGAACACTAAATGTACATTATATAGTCAATCAACATACTACTCAAATTCAAAAGGAAAACATGTAAATGGACATCGCTGTCAGTGTATCTCGCTATTGGTGAACTGTTCTAATTGAGACATGTGCAATAGCAGTCCATAAAAGTGTAATGATATATTTAAATTTAATCGATTAATAATCAACACATAATTTTGTTACTGCAAATGATAATTTTAGACTTGCATTCGCTTATATGTAAGGCCATGTTTAAATTACCTAATAATCACGATACCAAGAAACATTTACGAACATACGTTATAACGTGTACTGAATGAATTCGTAAGTTTAATTTAATAAAGAGTCTGCACACATGTACGCACATTGAAATGACACAATGCTGATATATAGCATGCACATTATTATGTATGCAGAAACATACAGTATGATTAGTACAGTGGACCAAATTGAGTTTATATTCCAATATCGCGTTTCCTATTCATTTGTATGTCATAATTGCTCGCGTTTGTAGTTGTGGTAGCTGTAAAGGGTATGCACAATATACGATGCATATTAAATCCCGCGATTACTATTACGAACAATGACATTAAATGAAATGTTGTAGTAATTCCAACAATAGTAAAAATACGCACGAGTTCTACATCTTTTTATAAGGTAAGCACATGCAAAGGAGAAACACGTTCTATGTAAATAAAATGCATAATCAGTTAATAACAAAGAATCATACAATTTCGCTTACCTTAAAGTGCAAGTAAAACTTCATAAAGTCAAATCCTACATTCCGAGTTCTACTATAATAAGTGTGTCAACATTATACATATAACTTGAACAAAAGCATTGCTGTGCGATTTATAATCTTCAAAATGCGACGTTAAAATAAATATTGCAACGTAATACATTCATTTTTTTTATATCGCCATGGTGTAGTATGGTTAGTTGTCGTCTCTTAATAATGCCGTTTTGAATTGTATCTATTGCCAAATGTGCAGCTGTTAAATTGGGGTCGATTGTGAAACGTACGCCAAAGATTTAAACGTTAACAGGTGTGAAAACTAGACAGCCGCTTACAGCAACTAACAATGTTATGTACAAAATATATAAGGCCTGTCAATTGAAAATGAAAAATATTGCCGGGCAAGAAACCTGATGAGCCAAATTCTTTGTCGGGTGTACACTATCGTGGTATTTCTTTGGGTTACAAACATAATTATCTTACTTTTAATGACATTCCGACACTCTGTCATTACATTTTCATAACCAACACGTTCCGAATGTCTGTTTTCTCCTATTTCCATACTACACAGAAACATACATGTACATGGATATTATATTTTATTAAATAAATACATGACATACGTGGTTTATTCTTGAAGTTCGTGGTTATGGCTAGAATTATTTTTTTACAATTATTCATCAAAATACAACGTTACGAAAAACATTTAATTTTGAACTCATTACAAATTACAATTATCAAATATATGGAAATATGTGATGCTTTAAAGCCTATTTTCAACAAACATACGAAGCAGATTGATGTATCAATGGCGACATTATTAAAATTTTCGTCACATATTTTCGAACTATTCTCTCTATGATTTAATGGACATTTGATGCACGTGTGTAAACTTCGAAGCCTTAAACATAAAACTGTACGATTAATTGTTCAGTGACATTAAATCCATACTATTACAGATAACTGTTTGAAAGTTTTATGTTATCATATACATTATCCGGATTTGCAGAAGTGGAGGAACGGTTTATACGAGTCAAGCTGTTAGTCAACTTGGGACTTTCGACTACATATAGACTCGAGTTTACACTGAATGCGGTTTCTGCGAAAGTCTCATATGTGTTTGTTTGTATGGCTTCTGAAAGATACACCAACTATGTCATCATCACACAAATTGAAGAAAAGCGCTTTACGAATATATAAAATTACCAATATTGTTGATGTTTGCAGTCAATGACCTCCTTTCATATACCCTATACAGCACAATTCATTGTTATTTCTCATTAAAACCCAGCAAGACAATTTGAGCGATAGACATTTAACATTTAAAGAAGTAATGGGGCATATATTGATGTATGTTTTTACTACATCGTTAAATTAAACAAGCATTTTCATACCTGTTGATTATTTCATGTGTTGATTAGCATAAACGTGTCCACTTCCAGATGAGTCATCAAACGCGGGATTACTGTAATATAACCACTAAAGATTGTCTCGCATACTATCTTCTCCTGAAAAATAATATTTGTTGCGCTAACATTATTCGTTGCAGTAAGAATCTGCGTCTCAACGTTATGGAAGTTGCTGTTTAATCATACGCAAATCTCGCTCTTGGGATATAACAATAAACAATTGCCTTACTTGTACTGAAAATCATTATGGCATTTTTTAAATAAGTCATATTAATTAATGTTAAGCCAATAATGTCTCTAGGCGAACACTATATAATAGTATTGACTTACATACATGCCCTACACGTTATTCGATCAACCTTAAACAAAATCAACACTTTCATGGTTAGCAAAGTGTTCATTAAAATAGTTATGCGTAGTTCATTGTCACGAAATCATGTTTAAAGAACTTTTTTATTGAAATATATTAGACAAAAGCTTTAGAAGTGATTATGCGCATATGTCGATTCATAAGACAGATTAACGCGTACGACGCATACACGTGTATTTACATTAGTTACATCGTATGATGCCTTACGTTTGCATAAACATGTGCGGCGGTCTTCCGCTAACATCGACAGTTGTCATTGTTACAGTCATGTCGTTTAATCCAATATTGTGTATATCGATACAATAGAATGTAAATGAGTCGACACTACAGTACGATGTCATCTGTCCGTCTTGATTAGTCGATGATATACCTTCATCTATGCTAATATATAATATATCTACACTCCCGTGAAACGTTACCCCGTAGCCTTTAAAGTGTTGATACATTTGCTGTAGAAGAAAATATGCCACTCTCTAAAACTCTATAATGCTTATGCGGAAATGTAATTTATTATTGCTGTATTCCAACTAACAAAGACATTAATGGTTTTGCTAGGTTCTTTGAGGCTGGTTAGTGCGTCGAATTTCCCCATTGCGAGAAAGTCTGGTATGGTATCTAGAGCGGTACCAGTATGTTTCGGTTACATCATTAAGGGACGCTCACATGTACAACACAACCCAGCGCTGCATCCTAATCAATGACCCTGTACGTGAAAAGAGTAAACTTACTGGCTACTAGAGCCGATCGTCAATGTAAACCCTTAGTTCATATTTCCTGTCAGTAATTGCCTGTATACTGCTGAAAAAGTTCAGCCGATATGTATTATAGTGCCGGGCTGTCTGTAGATATTTCCATTGTGCACTTTGGAGGGCTTGCTGTGCTTAACTAGGCTCTGTTTTGTAGACCCAGAGTGTTTATGAGGTTTGGTTAAATGCTGCGTGTCATTCCAATGGGCCTCGTACCAGTGTGTCTAAAATAAGGGATCATTGTAGTTGGGTTAGAAAAAGGCTAACTAAATTTGGCCATGGGTTTGTGTAATTTGTCAGATGGAATTTTCGACCCAAAATATCACTCATTTGTAAATTTAATATAATGTAAAGTTATAAACTAGTATTCCTTGAGCCCATTTCCTTTTATAAAGCCACCAGTTTCGACTATTTTTTGAATGCAATTTTGAGGTCTTCACACATACATTACCCTTCAATTTCATATAAATTGGGAATATAATGTACAGTAATAAAAAAGTATAATATAAATTATTATTATTGGGTTGTAAAAGCTACACATATATAAGTTTGGTATAATGAAAACAACTTTATTTTGCAATTGAACGCAAAAATGTAAACACACTTTTAAAAAGTCGTTTCGCTATGTTTATGTAAGTAGTATACGCCCGTTTGAAAAACGGATCGCATTATTGAACATACCTAAGCGGATGGACAGGCGGGCGGGCGATCGGCGATAGATCTTTGTCCATGTAGGAAATCAATCCTTAACACTTGTTCAGAGCATAACTTTGTCCAGCATGGATACATTTACAAATATATTAGCGTACGTAATAAGCACGATGAGACGGATTGTCGCGCGCAAGAAACAGGTCCACAGTTCCAATGTCTAAGTCACAATTCAAGGTCAAGTTTCAAATATAAGACATCAATCATTTCCACTTTGTCCAGAGCAAATCTTTGTCAAACATAAATTGAATTTCAAATAACTTGAAAGAAGTGACATGTATAGTGAGACGATGTGTCGCACGCAAGAACCGGAGCTCTAGGTATAAGGCCAAGGTCACAATTCAAAGTAAAAGGGCAAATATAAGGAATCATTCTTCACCACTTAGTCGGGATGGATTTTGTCTCTTTAGACGTTAAATCTTTACCCCTAAAAGTACCCCTTTGATGGGCGTATCTTTGTGACAATGGCACTCATGTGTTTAAAATGGCAAAGTTATATTTGTGTATCATTTGACTAGTTCATAAAAATAATATTAAACTTTATTTGATGACTATTATATATTTATTATGTTACTGGTATGTGATTATGTCATTGTTTCTCTGTATTATGTTTGTTAAAACTATTATTCCGTTAATTCGGGATTGTGTTTGTGATTGCTTGTTTAAACTCGAGTGGAACAAAGCCCGGAAATTTAGTATCAACTCGAGCTGAGCGAAACCCGGAAAATGTAGTATCAACCCGAGCTTAAAAAAGCCCGGAAATGTAGAAACTCATTCCAAACACCGAGCAGTCTAAATCCCAGATGTGAAGAGTCGGCGCAGAATCACGTGACCGGCCATGTACCGGTGCTAAGCGGCTTCCTAATCGAGTCCCTATGCCCGGCCACAGATACACGAGTTGACGTACGCTGTCTCAACGAGTATGATGCCCTGTATAGACCTAACGTTGCTCTTGTAGCACTGGCGTAACGCTATCGGTATGCATTGCACATACATATAAATTGATTATTATACAAAGCACAAGTAACATATTTGATTTAAAATACACCCATAAGAACCTCTGTATTAAATCATTACACACATCACGAGTTCCACGTGCTTTAGGCAGCACATGTTATCTAGCTATTGCAAACTACGATTAGTCATTCAAGTAAAAAAAGTGTACATTATCGACTTTTGAATCCAAAGACAGGATGTGTATGCGTTGCAATGCAGCGACCGTCCAAATGCACTTACTTTACAATATTTGAAATGTAATATTGTTTCTGGTTATAAAAGTAGTCACATGCAAAATTCTTTAATTTGGATTCATAAATTGGATGTTAATGAATCAGTACACGAGTAAGCAATCTCATTAAACTCAAATCCTAACGTTGTTAGGATCTGAAGTCATCGTATAACAGGTCACGTTCAAATGACCTTCCGAACAATATAAATCTCAGCCCTGCTGCGCCAAATAACTTGCTTTATGCAAAGCAAAGTATTACCACGATTAAAAAAAAAGTGATGCATTTCCTACTGATTCTCCAGAATAAATCAATTACAGTTAATTTTCGTGTGGATAACAATGGATATAGTGTTACCTTAGACGAATAGACACCCGAAGTTCACGTTATTTTTGTGCATAGTTTTTGTGTTTTACATTTAAGTTACACCTCAACATTTTGAAGGCAATACATTGATTGGCTACTGAAAATGTCATTTGAACGTGACCCCTAATTCCAAGTCATCAGATCCAGTCAGCGGATAATATAGTAGCGTCAGACTGGAGACGATTTTAATAAGATTGACGAGTAAGGTAAGATTCTTGATCTGAGAAAATAGCAATGAGTGTTAACATTTTATCGAAAGAGTGCTAGGCAATATTTTACTATGCGTTAGATAATACCATGTACAGGTAACTTATTTATGATAAACGCTGTTGTCCAACTGTAAATAATTTATATGGATTGAAAGTCAGTAGTATTAGTTAAGAATGTGTAAAAAATGGGTGAATGATACAAATCTATAGACCAATTCAATGGCAAAGCACCAGATGAAGCCTGTTTTCCATCAGATTACCTGTATCAAGCCGCAAAACGATTTTGATAGGTGGGGGAGGCATTTGCAAAATGTGCTTCTTGATATCATTGTTCTTGGTGTGCAATATATCTAATACTAGATAGTGTGCATTTGCCAATCGATCTAATATATGGTGTAGTTTGGTAGTTTATTGGTGTAGTCAGTTTATAATGGTTATTATGGATAGAACAATTGTTAAAATAAAGACGCAAAAATATACCTGAATCCACGCCTAAAATCTACGTATTCGTTACTTTATTAATAGATTTAAGTATTTCGAATCTATAACAGCAACAGAATAATACTTTGTTCGTAAAAAATGTCGGGTTAATTAGCGACTTACTTTTGCCATCACTTATTTATATCAAATGTATAGTTATTTTTTTTTCAAACTAAACAAAATGGTTTTAATAATAATATTTTGATAATAGTGCTAAAAATAGCCGTAAACAGAAGTCTTCTGCTTGCCACGCTGTGTTTTAAATTATTGTGCGATTTCTTTGATCTGGCACTCATGGATATTCCGTGTATTTTCGTAAATCGATTTTAAACTGCTAACCCCAGATATGAGACTCAGACATGAATATGTATTAATTCAATGCTTACTACGTAACAGTCGATACTGTAGTGCAGTGGTAATTACGCATATTTTGAAAGCATTATGTTTTGGATTCGAATCCCAGAACAGGCACTTTTAATGTATTAATTTGTTTATATATTTTAATTTATTTAATTTATTATTTTGCTGACGTTATAACACAGAATCTCATCATCAACCTCGATTCTGACACAGTCTTGAGCTACATCGATTCTGCGATCCAAACAGAGTCTTAGTTTATGCATGTTTATGTAGATAAAATAATTAAAGTAAGGAAAATAAAAAAAGAAAGAAAATAAAATAAAGAAAAAAATGTCACATGTATAAGTGGTGTTGAAGTAAAAGAAAATAAGAAAAAATAAAGATTTGGCTGGATTCGAACCACAGTCATTGTGATGCAAAGTCTGAAACACAATCCACCTCGCTGCGCTATTCTTACGAACACATGTTGATTGGGGTTTTTCGTTATATAACTATCAAATCCGTGCTTTACATACAAAATACAATTTAAACTGATAAAAATAAAAGAGCCGAACGCTACCGTTTATCAATTAGTGCCAGGTAAGTAAAATCGTACAATACCTGAGCTAGCACGTGCAGTCCAATATTACCAGTCTACACTCCAATATCTTACAACTCCAATATCTTACACACGCCATATAATGGACGCCTACCCGTCTATAATAAGAAATATAATACAGTAAGAAAAATATGATGATTTCACAGCAATGTTTGTAATTTACATTTTATATACAGATGCTACGAGAGGGCCTATTCGACTTAGACTACAGATAATACATGTTTTGTTTACCGTTTTAGAAAACATATACCGGCGACCTTTATAAATGCAAGAGAGAATAATAATTGTTACATGACATAAAAAAGCTCAGCTAGCAGCTTGATTCGTGGCTATTTTAACTAGCACTGTTTTAGCATTTTAGACACAATTCATATTTTAGAAATCAACACGCTATTTAACGTTAAATAATTAAAATAATTAAAATTCATAATGGTAATTACTACAACAGCAACTAAACCAACCACTGATACCATTAAAAAATACAACAACATCCTCCACAATTGCTTCCCTAACACTTCAACAACCCGAAAAACATCGTTAAAAACAACAAGAACTACAACATCAACAACAAGAATAACAACATCATCAACAACACCAACAACAACACGAGCAACAAACGGTCATCGTCACTTACTACAACAGCAACACAAACAATAAAAACAACATGATCATTTGCAACACGAAGAACAACACAAACAACAACAATACAAAGAACAATACAAACAACAACCACAAGAACAACAAACACACCAACAAAACGAACAACAACATAAACAACAACAACATGAACACTACCAACAACATGAACAATAACAACAACATTAACAACAACAACATAGACAACACATATAATAGCACTCACCTGACGTTTTGCCGGCACACACAGTACATAATTTAGGCTAAGCCTGGGGAAGTTCATGAGCGAATATCCTTTTGCTTTGATTTTCCATTTCAAATTTGCACTGACATGGATGAGATAACACGTTTCAAAACATTCACACTTCATGATATTTGTCCACTGATAATACCTTGGAATTGTTTTTACTGATCAAATTGTGCACATAAACTTCGATGACTGTTTTATGTGCATCCATTGTAACAACACACAGAATTTTTGTTTTTTAATGGGAAAAGGTCAATCGCGTTAAAAAAAACGCAACTAAACACTGAAAACCTAGAACTTTCACATGTACAATAGAAATATAATTCCGTGCGTATTAAAGGACAAAGACATTTACTTGCTCGGTTACTACAGTGCATTTATATAGACGCAGGTATTAATTAGTTAAAACGATAGATATAAACCCGTTTGCGAAGATCAAGAGGTGACCGTGCAAAAAAATTGTAATTTTCACTGAGTCAAAAGATCATTTTGTAATAATTATTGTATTTATCATATCACACCATTGTGATGTTCAAAGGACTTATTAGCAGATTGGCACATTAACATTCTCCTTTTTTGTACCGATTTCAAACAAATCAGCGATATATCACTCTTAATGCAGAAATGAACTCGAAATAATGTGTCTTTTATGAAAAAAATGGGTGTGTATGTGTGTATTTCGAAGTTCATGAGGTCCCACCGCCCCTGAGGCTGCATTATGTGAGGACCCGGGTTTGTCCCAGCACCCCTGCCCAATGAACTAACTAGAAACTCACGAAAGTTGGAACGAATTTTGAATCATAGCTGCAATTTTCAGCTATTTATTTTTTACTGAACAATATTTTAATTTTGTTGTGGCCTTCTGCTTTGGGGGGAAGCCGGAGTACCTGGAAGAAACCCCACCTGTCCGGCATGGTGACCACCAACCAAACCCACATGCGCTGGGAGTGGGAAGCGAACCCGGAACGCCTTGGTGAGAAGCGAATGTACCAACTACTGCGCTAGCCGGACAGCTATAAAAAATACCGTTTGAAATGTCAACAAATTTATAGCGTGTGTAACGCTTTTTGACGGATTGGTGGTCTAGTGGTAACGCACTGGCTTCACAACAAAAATGTCGCAGGTTCGAAGGCTCGCTACACTCTAACCTTCGAAATATTCCTGAGAGAATCTCGGTGCACTTAATACAAATGAACTAATCACACTCATCCATATTTTTAAAACTCTCTTTATCATGACATGGCGTTCAAATAATACACCCTCTATATGCGAGCCCCTGTGGCATGGCGTTTAGCGTGCCTAACTTTCGACCGGTAGGTCGTGGTTTTGAGACCCTGACAGAGGCTACGTTTGAATCTTTCAAATGTTACAAAGAGGATATTTTCATTTCCATACGATAATACTATAAATATTTAGTACTGAATAAATTAAATCACGCTATGAAATAATTAAAAGAATAACATTTTAGAAAACAAATAAAGTGTATTGTCGTAAGTAATTGACAGGACATGTCTTAAAATACGAAAATATGTCATATTTCCATATGACCATACTACAATCATTTAATTTGAAATAATTAATAATGTTATTAAATATTAAACAGAATTAATTTAAAGAAAAAAATACAAAAATATATGCATAAAAAGGCTCGCACGATTCCAAAATTGCGCATTACTATTCTAGAATTGCCGGACATTATTGGAATTCCAAAAACGTGCAGGGCAATTCTGGAATAGTTCCGATTCTAATAACGCACAAAACCAATATATTGAATATATGTTGAAGGTCAATAAATCGAGCAAATGGAACATACGAAAATATAGGTAGGTAGTGGTTAATTAAAATTCATTATACATTAATATAATTGCTCTATCCATTGCAACCAGTCATCAAAATGTTTACTTTACAAGTTTCTATAGTCTAGTAATTAAATATGAAATAAATGTTGTAAACTGCAATGCAATGAACAATAAAAAAGAACCAATATACACATATCTGAAAATCATACAGTGAAATAAGTACCTATCCAGAGTCGGATCACATTCTAAACTCTTAATCCGAATGTTTTGCACATTGATTTATGAATTTCTACCAAATATGTACATCTTGACATAGAAATGCATGCGTGCTTATTGCTTTTAATACATCGTAATGTCATTGTCACGAACAAACATTGCGTAATACATAATAAATGTACCCGCCCGTTATGAATGAGACTAGTTTGTATAAAAATAGCCTGATTTCGTAAGTTATTACAGGTCAGAGCGCATCCATATAATGCGAAGTACCAGGCCAATATGAGGATCTCGTGCTGGAAACGTAAGTAATTGTATGATCGATTTTACTATATATGTATAGAAAACATATACATTGACATAAATTGGGTTATGGGATCAATTATTGGGTTTGTGTTTGTCTGCGCATATAAAGATAATAATGCATATGATTAACATTCGTCTCAACACGATTTAGTTAGTACGCATAATGCAAATATTAATAAATCATGCTTTTATTTTGTATTCAGGCAAAATTACAACGCCTCAAACAAAGACGGAAGTTACTCAACCTACATATTGGGTAATGAATTAATTGCAGTTATTAATATCAAAGGCAGCAAGAACATCATGTTAATAAAGTGTATTGCTCTTCTACTCATATGGATGTGTCTGATTGGATGGATACACGCATGTTTAATCTTTAAGGCTTTATTCATTTAAACTCATTAAATAAGTGCCTCCGTCATAGAGCCAGTGTTTTAATGCAAAATTAATAGCACAACATCATTCATTTCCCGTCAATTATGCTCACTCTTGTTTCGTTTTTTGGCAGATGCTTCAGCTACTCGTCCCGAAAATAAGTATGAAGCACTTGAAGAACTAGAAGTCCGTGAATACGCGACTCTTCACTCTGCGAACACTCTGCACGACAACACAACTTCTCCAGACATTAAGCCTGGGCTGTCAGGACAAACAGTGCCAGCCGACGATCGAGAATACGTTAATATGACGCTATCTACATTATAAATGGTGTATATTAATTCGATACTGCTGCCTGCCTAAACGGTCGGTTAAAAGTTATGCGTTTAACATTGAATTAAATTGAATCGAACGATGTCGGTTGTTTAATTTTATTCCGTTAATGTGTGTTTTAAAGTGACCTGAAATAAATACGATTTCAATAAATGTATCGATTTGTATTGCAGAGAATACACAAAGTTTACATAAAATGAATATTTAATTGAGTCGAATGTGGTTTATGTTGAATCCTATCAAATAAACAATAATTCACAAACATTCTTCATATCGTCAATATCATCAAAATAAGGTAACCGTGTAATAATTTTAAATACTAATGTACGTCATGTCGGTAACAAATGCAGTATGCGTTTTTGTAAATATGCTGCTATTATTAACGGTATTCGTGCATAAAAGATCCAATAACACGAACATTGTCGTGTTCATTAAACGGTTGCTACGTCTTTACCGCTTCAAAAAAATCGGACTCACACCACTAAACATTCAAGCGTTTACTGTTGGCATACTCTGATAATAATGGAGTGTATTAGAGTATAGCTCGGACACATTAACCTGACATTCGTGAAATCAGCATTAACATAATTATACGCCTGAAATATGTCCTATACATTATTTTGTTTTGTTCGTGCACGTGGTTCACATTATTATTGATGTCATAACTGTATTATGTATAGGATAGATAACCAGTAGCCGTGTTCTATGAACCTTAGAAACGAGCGTAGCGTAGAACACGGCTACGAGAGATATATCCGACTTAGACCACAGGTATGACAATGCATGTTTTCTACCACTGAACCTTATAGAAAAACTGATTGGTTCCACTGTCATTGATAACAAACAAAAGTGCCATAATTACCGGCCTGTATAAAAGCTCACAAAACAAGTGGATTTCGGACATAATTAGTATGGTTCGCAAAAAGGTAACAATCTCTGCACAAAACAACAGGATCAGTTTAGAACATGATTCTGTTTTGTTAAAGATTCATTACAGTCGGTTTAAATTGTGTTGATAATGAGGGGATCAACCATTTATTGCAAATAGGGGGAATCGTGGTTTTTGTTTTATAAAACACGCTGAAATCGTCTGTAATTTCAATTCGATTTACCTGAATCGATCAGTTCATGTTTATAACGGTTCTCACTTGCATTTTTTACCGACTGTACGAAACGAAACCATCACACAATACGAAAAGAAACTTGGACAATATGTAAAGGCCACACAGACGAATAGCAAATGTCGACATTATGAGGACTAGGGAATTATGAGGTAAATTTACAAGTATATAACTAGAAGAAATATTTTATGGGAGTTAAAAACGTGTAACGTGTTGGCATTTAAAAATGAGAACTAGTCTAGTTGCACGTTTCCTATGTTAAAATTTGAAGTTGTCTATGTTTCATATATGTATAAGATTACAGATAACAGAATACACAGTTTCGTATCTAGTAGGGAAATATAAACACAGTCTTTTCTTCTGATATGTCGCACGATACATTTACTTTTAAATTTGCAAATATGTAGTGTTAATTCATAGTCATAAACTCTGATAAAGCCCTGTCGAGCGAAATATCAGAAAAATAGTGTGTTTTTGCTGTGGTAACAGACTAGTGCAACAACTGATGTTGCATTAGAATCTTATACCCAGAACAAATATAGATTTGGTATCGAACATACCTCAAACATGGAATAATGAACAGATTAAGTTGCGTGAATACAAACTAAATTCAAATGTCTTACATACGCGAAATCTACTTTCGGTTTCTAATTATTAGCGATCATTACGGTACAGTGGAATTTCCATTAAAAAGTATCACAAACACTGTTAATATCAACGGGAAAGTAGAATTTAATAATGACATGAAAATATCATAACAATAATACATCATAATACATAATAAATCTTTGCGAATGCAGTTAAAATGTAAATATTATTTTGATAATGAGTCAAATTATACACAAATATCGCTTTGACATAGCAAAACACCAATTACATAAATGATATACTAGGTCTAAATAAACGTTAAAAAGCGACATTACTTTCTTAACAGTGTGTTTACATTTTGCACTATACCAAACTGGTATATGTGCCTCTTTTGCAACCATTTAATATTAATTATAACTATATTATAATATTACTATATATTTCATTCGCATTGCATATAAAATTGAAGGGTAATGTATCCTTGAAAAGCTTATAACAGTATTACATTTAACTTATACTAACAACTTTGGACTGTAAAAAGGAACTATGCACAGTATTTACTACGAAATAACAATACATTAGCATTAATTTACCAATGAATGGTATTTTTTATTTCTTCATTTTAGGACATATTTCATAGGACAGTATACACAAACACAAGGCGAAATTTGTGTTTACCCAACTGCAGTGAACCGTATTAAACACAGTGCACGGGCGATGCGGGCTACTTAGGCAAGAATATAGCAGTTTATTACGGGATTTAGTAAACAGTTATTCTCACAGTGTACGAACGCAACTGTATCAATTCCGGAAGTCGGCGCCGAGTAGATATACATCTGTGTTTCTTGGTTGGAACTGTCATCAAAACACGTGGAATTATTCATACATTTACACAACAGATGTAAATGGGTATATTTTCCCCTCTAATGTAGGGTTTTGTATGTATGATTATTACTATAAAATTGCACTTCGTTTGAAAAATTGTATCCAATTGATGTGCTGTTTTTAAAAATCGCATCGTTTTCCAAATTATCTTTCAACGTATACTTCGTAACATAAAATAACTAATGTGTAAAATTTGTAATTTGGTACAGCAGTATCTCATTTACACATATAGCTCACAATTTGTCACATGTTTGTTTCAGATGTATATAAAATTTATTATTTTTGGGACGACTGATTCTTTGCGACTGTATGCCTCATTGCATATTGACTGTATCCTTATCGCAATTTTGTTTTGTTTTTGAAAACCGTATGCGTAATCGTCAGTACTGTATGCTTAATCACACCGTTGTTGTACATCTGACTAAATGCCTAATCATGATGTATTCATAACTGAAACAATAATTTAGATGGTGGATTTTGGCTGATTTTTTAATGTTTATACAGGATTTGTGGAAGTCTGATGTAATTATCTTCTCGATTTGACTTAATGCGCAGGATGATCTACAGTTATACATTTACCCTCGATATAAATCTTGTCGCTGTACTATTAGGAAACACAGTTATTGAAGAGTTTATACGCAATGGCTTGGTTGTTTACGAATTGAACACCTTATTGTTTCTGCCTTTCGACAATTAATATATATATATATGCAGTACACGATTTGGGAAAGGTTCATTTGAAGCCAAACATAAAGATTTATGATTACATCTCTGTACTGTAAACTGTTATCGTAATACAGGTAATTACTAAATCTGAAAAAAACAACACGTCTAACATATATTAACGATTGTGTGCCATATTACTGAAATTGCGATCAGGATACAGTCAAACAAACAGTTCAAAATAATGTTTTGTGCAGTTAGGCGTACAGTATACTCTTTTCGACATGTTCATTTATTGCCAAATATAAAGATAAATGAGCACATCTACCAACCGTAAAATGCGGCTGTAATTCATGTCAATAATTAATCTAGAAATAACACTTTTTTCATATATTTTTATTAAAATGCAATATTTAAACAGCAAACAAACTACAGAAATGCCATATTTGACGGCGTGTTTTTTCATTACGTTAACATTTCAGGCACCTGCATCGATCGATTTGCTGAGGATGGGGAATAAAATGTGACGCTGCTGTTTAATTTTAGTTCAACAATAAATGCCCTAATTGAGTGTTTCAAAGGAAGCATTAAAATAGGACATTGTTCGTTGTTAGGCGTTGTTGACTGCGTTCTTGACCCAAAATTCGCTGGTGTTTACATTATATCTTCCAATGCAGACCTTACAACTCAACTATAAATGTTACCATATTACAATTTAATAGCAACACATCCGCAAATTATACCTGTTCCAAAAAAGACAGCCCAGCGACGAGTACATTCTGCACACGAGATTCAGATAAATATATACTTTTTGATGTTTGTGAAGCAACGAGCCTACCAACTTTCTGAATAATTCTCTAAAGGGGATGTCTGTTTATGAATACCACATGTAATTGAAAATATGCTGGGTTAATAAAAAGACAGGTACAAATACCTTTCATTTGGAATTTGAGAGAAATCACTGCCAACAATATCCAGTATCGATCAAGTAAATCATAAGCATAAACAACTGTATGCCTAATTGGCAACGACTTCCGGAATTGATACAGTTGCGTTCTGATATTCTTTTCTGTGATTGGCAGGCTGACAGCAGCGGTGGTCTTATATAGTGGAAAACTCTTACATCGATTTAACAGGATTCCAGTACAGAATCTAAATAATATATTCGGCGTAAAGGTCTGGTTATATACATGTATGCATGCATAAAGGTAATTGTCATTGTCCATCAACAACGTAGTACGCAAACACATGTTCATAACGTTTCTGTCATACTGCATCGTTAAAAGCTTGAAGCGAATTGAATAAATACAAGTGAATATGCTTACCTGCAATTGTGCATATATTGTACAAAACCATTTTAAGTAGTATTCGAAAGGGTCTCCAAACATGTATATCTGGTGAACTGAATGAGTACATATCAACCACTAAGCCTTAGGGTAGTTCATAATTATGGTAAACAAACTTATCGAACACTAAAAGTACATTATATAGTCAACATACTACTCAAATTCAAAAGGAAAACATGTAAATGGACATCGCTGTCAGTGAATCTCGCTATTGGTGAAATGTTCTAATTGAGACATGTGCAATAGCAGTCCATAAAAGTGTAATGAGATATTTAAATTTAATCGATTAATAATCAACAAATAATTTTGTTACTGCAAATGATAATTTTAGACTTGCATTCGCTTATATGTAAGGCCATGTTTAAATTACCTAATAATCACGATACCAAGAAACATTTACGAACATACGTTATAACGTGTACTGAATTAATTCGTAAGTTTAATTTAATAAAGAGTCTGCACACATGTACGCACATTGAAATGACACAATGCTGATATATATTATGTATGCAGAAACATACAGTATGATTAGTACAGTGGACCAAATTGAGTTTATATTCCAATATCGCGTTTCCTATTTATTTGTATGTCATAATTGCTCGCGTTTGTAGTTGTGGTAGCTGTAAAGGGTATGCACAATATACGATGCATATTAAATCCCGCGATTACTATTACGAACAATGACATTAAATGAAATGTTGTAGTAATTCCAACAATAGTAAAAATACGCACGAGTTCTACATCTTTTTATAAGGTAAGCACATGCAAAGGAGAAACACGTTCTATGTAAATAAAATGCATAATCAGTTAATAACAAAGAATCATACCATTTCGCTTACCTTAAAGTGCAAGTAAAACTTCATAAAGTTAAATCCTACATTCCGAGTTCTACTATAATAAGTGTGTCAACATTATACATATAACTTGAACAGAAGCATTGCTGTGCGATTTATAATCTTCAAAATGCGACGTTAAAATAAATATTGCAACGTAATAAATTCATTTTTTTTATATATCGCCATGGTGTAGTATGGTTAGTTGTCGTCTCTTAATAATGCCGTTTTGAATTGTATCTATTGCCAAATGTGCAGCTGTTAAATTGGGGTCCATTGTGAAACGTACGCCAAAGATTTAAACGTTAACAGGTGTGAAAACTAGACAGCCGCTTACAGCAACTAACAATGTTATGTACAAAATATATAAGGCCTGTCAATTGAAAATGAAAAATATTGCCGGGCAAGAAACCTGATGAGCCAAATTCTTTGTCGGGTGTACACTATCGTGGTATTTCTTTGGGTTACAAACATAATTATCTTACTTTTAATGACATTCCGACACTCTGTCATTACATTTTCATAACCAACACGTTCCGAATGTCTGTTTTCTCCTATTTCCATACTACACAGAAACATACATGTACATGGATATTATATTTTATTAAATAAATACATGACATACGTGGTTTATTCTTGAAGTTCGTGGTTATGGCTAGAATTATTTTTTTTACAATTATTCATCAAAATACAACGTTACGAAAGACATTTAATTTTGAACTAATTTCAAATTACAATTATCAAATATATGGAAATAAGTGATGCTTTGAAGCCTATTTTCAACAAACATACGAAGCAGATTGATGTATCAATGGCGACATTATTAAAATTTTCGTCACATATTTTCGAACTATTCGCTCTATGATTTAATGGACATTTGATGCACGTGTGTAAACTTCGAAGCCTTAAACATAAAACTGTACGATTAATTGTTCAGTGACATTAAATCCATACTATTACAGATAACTGTTTGAAAGTTTTAAGTTATCATATACATTATCCGGATTTGCAGAAGTGGAGGAACGGTTTATACGAGTCAAGCTGTAGTCAACTTGGGACTTTCGACTACATATAGACTCAAGTATACACTGAATGCGTTTCTGCGAAAGTCTCATATGTGTTTGTTTGTATGGCTTCTGAAAGATACACCAACTATGTCATCATCACACAAATTGAAGAAAAGCGCTTTACGAATATATAAAATTACCAATATTGTTGATGTTTGCAGTCAATGACCTACTTTCATATACCCTATACAACACAATTCATTGTTATTTCTCATTAAAACCCAGCAAGACAATTTGAGCGAGAGACATTTAACATTTAAAGAAGTAATGGGGCATATATTGATGTATGTTTTTACATCGTTAAATTAAACAAGCATTTTCATACCTGTTGATTATTTCATGTGTTGATTAGCATAAACGTGTCCACTTCCAGATGAGTCATCAAACGCGGGATTACTGTAATATAACCACTAAAGATTGTCTCGCATACAATCTTCTCCTGAAAAATAATATTTGTTGCGCTAACATTATTCGTTGCAGTAAGAATCTGCGTCTCAACGTTATGGAAGTTGCTGTTTAATCATACGCAAATCTCGCTCTTGGGATATAACAATAAACAATTGCCTTACTTGTACTGAAAATCATTATGGCATTTTTTAAATAAGTCATATTAATTAATGTTAAGCCAATAATGTCTCTAGGCGAACACTATATAATAGTATTGACTTACATACATGCCCTACACGTTATTCGATCAACCTTAAACAATATCAACACTTTCATGGTTAGCAAAGTGTTCATTAAAATAGTTATGCGTAGTTCATTGTCACGAAATCATGTTTAAAGAAACATTTTTATTGAAATATATTAGACAAAAGCTTTAGAAGTGATTATGCGCATATGTCGATTCATAAGACAGATTAACGCGTACGACGCATACACGTGTATTTACATTAGTTACATCGTATGATGCCTTACGTTTGCATAAACATGTGCGGCGGTCTTCCGCTAACATCGACAGTTGTCATTGTTACAGTCATGTCGTTTAATCCAATCTTGTGTATATCGATACAATAGAATGTAAATGAGTCTACACTACAGTACGATGTCATCTGTCCGTCTTGATTAGTCGATGATATACCTTCATCTATGCTAATATATAATATATCTACACTGCTGATGATGGTTGATCTCGGTACCGTGGTGTGTCTGTTGGCAATTCGCTTTTCCCGTGAAATGTTACCCCGTAGCCTTTAAAGTGTTGATACATCTGCTGTAGAAGAAAATATGCCACTCTCTAAAACTCTATAATGCTTATGCGGAAATGTAATTTATTATTGCTGTATTCCAACTAACAAAGACATTAATGGTTTTGCTAGGTTCTTTGAGGCTGGTTAGTGCGTCCAATTTCCCCATTGTGAGAAAGTCTGGTATGGTATCTAGAGCGGTACCAGTATGTTTCGGTTACAACATTAAGGGACGCTCACATGTACAACACAACCCAGCGATGCATCCTAATCAATGACCCTGTACGTGAAAAGAGTAAACTTACTGGCTATGGAGCCGATCGTCAATGTAAACCCTTAGTTCATATTTCCTGTCAGTAATTGCCTGTATACTGCTGATAAATTTCAGCCGATATGTATTATAGTGCCGGGCTGTCTGCAGATATTTCCATTGTGCACTTTGGAGGGCTTGCTGTGCTTAACTAGGCTCTGTTTTGTAGACCCAGAGTGTTTATGAGGTTTGGTCAAATGCTGCGTGTCATTCCAATGGGCCTCGTACCAGTGTGTCTAAAATAAGGAATCATTGTAGTTGGGTTAGCAAAAGGCTAACTAAATTTGGCCATGGGTTTGTGTAATTTGTCAGATGGAATTTTCGACCCAAAATATCACTCATTTGTAAATTTAATATAATGCAAAGTTATAAACTAGTATTCCTTGAGCCCATTTCCTTTTATAAAGCCACCAGTTTCGACTATTACTTGAATGCAATTTTGAGGTCTTCAAACATACATTACCCTTCAATTTCATATAAATTGGGAATATAATGTACAGTAATAAAAAAGTATAATATAAATTATTATTATTGGGTTGTAAAAGCTACACATATATAAGTTTGGTATAATGAAAACAACTTTATTTTGCAATTGAACGCAAAAATGTAAACACACTTTTAAAAAGTCGTTTCGCTATGTTTATGTAAGTAGTATACGCCCGTTTGAAAAACGGATCGTATTATTGAACATACCTAAGCGGACGGACGGGCGGGCGGGCGATCGGCGATAGATCTTTGTCCATGTAGGAAATCAATCCTTAACACTTGTTCAGAGCATAACTTTGTCCAGCATGGATACATTTACAAATATATTAGCGTACGTAATAAGCACGATGCGACGGATTGTCGCGCGCAAGAGACAGGTCCACAGTTCCAAGGTCTTAGTGACAATTCAAGGTCAAGTTTCAAATATAAGACATCAATCATTTCCCCTTTGTCCAGAGCAAATCTTTGTCAAACATAAATTGAATTTCCAATACCTTGAAAGAAGTGACATGTATAGTGAGAAGATGTGTCGCACGCAAGAACCGGAGCTCTAGGTATAAGGCCAAGGTCACAATTCAAAGTAAAAGGGCAAATATAAGAAATCATTCTTTACCACTTAGTCGGGATGGATTTTGTCTCTTTAGACGTTAAATCTTTACCCCTAAAAGTACCCCTTTGATGGGCGTATCTTTGTGACAATGGCACTCACGTGTTTAAAATGGCAAAGTTATATGTGTGTATCATTTGACTAGTTCATAAAAATAATATTAAACTTTATTTGATGACTATTATATATTCATTATGTTACTGGTATGTGATTATGGCATTGTTTCTCTGTATTATGTTTGTTAAAACTATTATTCCGTTAATTCGGGATTGTTTTTGTGATTGCTTGTTTAAACTCGAGTGGAACAAAGCCCGGAAATTTTGTATCAACTCGAGCTGAGCGAAACCCGGAAAATGTAGTATCAACCCGAGCTTAAAAAAGCCCGGAAATGTAGAAACTCATTCCAAACACCGAGCAGTCTAAATCCCAGATGTGAAGAGTCGGCGCAGAATCACGTGACCGGCCATGTACCGGTGCTAAGCGGCTTCCTAATCGAGTCCCTATGCCCGGCAACAGATACACGAGTTGTCGTACGCTGTCTCAACGAGTATGATGCCCTGTATAGACCTAACGTTGCTCTTGTAGCACTGGCGTAATGCTATCGGTATGCATTGCACATACATATAAATTGATTATTATACAAAGCACAAGTAACATATTTGATTTGAAATACACCCATAAAAAACCTCTGTATTAAATCATTACACACATCACGAGTTCCACGTGCTTTTGGCAGCACATGTTATCTAGCTATTGCAAACTACGATTAGTCATTCAAGTAAAAAAAAGTGTACATTATCGACTTTTGAATCCAAAGACAGGATGTGTATGCGTTGCAATGCAGCGACCGTCCAAATGCACTTACTTTACAATATTTGAAATGTAATATTGTTTGGTTATAAAAGTAGTCACATGCACAATTCTTTAATTTGGATTCATAAATTGGATGTTAATGAATCAGTACTCGAGTAAGCAATCTCATTAAACTCAAATCCTAACGTTGTTAGGATCTGAAGTCATCGTATAACAGGTCACGTTCAAATGACCTTCCGAACAATATAAATCTCAGCCCTGCTGCGCCAAATAAATTGCTTTATGCAAAGCAAAGTATGACCACGATTAAAAAAAAAGTGATGCATTTCCAACTGATTCTCCAGAATAAATCAATTACAGTTAATTTTCGTGTGGATAACAATGGATATAGTGGTACCTTAGACGAATAGACACCCGAAGTTCACGTTATTTTTGTGCATAGTTTTTGTGTTTTATATTTAAGTTACACCTCAACATTTTGAAGGCAATACATTGATTGGCTACTGAAAATGTCATTTGAACGTGACCCCTAATTCCAAGTCATCAGATCCAGTCAGCGGATAATATAGTAGCGCCAGACTGAAGACGATTTTAATGAGATTGACGAGTAAGGTAAGATTCTTGATCTGAGAAAATAGCAATGAGTGTTAACATTTTATCGAAAGAGTGCTAGGCAATATTTTACTATGCGTTAGATAATAACATGTACAGGTAACTTATTTATGATAAACGCAGTTGTCCAACTGTAAATAATTTATATGGATTGAAAGTCAGTAGTATTAGTTAAGAATGTGGAAAAAAATGGGTGAATGATACAAATCTATAGACCAATTCAATGGCAAAGCCCCAGATGAAGCCTGTTTTCCATCAGATTACCTGTATCAAGCCGCAAAACGATTTTGATAGGTGGGGGAGGCATTTGCAAAATGTGCTTCTTGATATCATTGTTCTTGGTGTGCAATATATCTAATACTAGATAGTGTGCGTTTGCCAATCGATCTAATATATGGTGTGGTTTGGTAGTTTATTGGTGTAGTCAGTTTATAATGGTTATTATGGATAGAACAATTGTTAAAATAAAGACGCAAAAATATACCTGAATCCACGCCTAAAATCTACGTATTCGTTACTTTATTCATAGATCTAAGTATTTCGAAACTATAACAGCAAACAGAATAATACTTTGTTCGTAAAAAATGTCGGGTTAATAAGTGACTTACTTTTGCCATCACTTATTTATATCAAATGTATAGTTATATACACAACTAAGTGTTGTTGTTTTTTTTTTCAAACTAAACAAAATGGTTTTAATAATAATATTTTGATAATAGTGCTAAAAATAGCCGTAAACAGAAGTCTTCTGCTTGCCACGCTGTGTTTTAAATTATTGTGCGATTTCTTTGATCTGGCACTCATGGATATTCCGTGTATTTTCGTAAATCGATTTTAAACTGCTAACCCCAGATATGAGACTCAGACATGAATATGTATTAATTCAATGCTTACTACGTAACAGTCGATAGTGTAGTGCAGTGGTAATTACGCATATTTTGAAAGCATTATGTTTTGGATTCGAATCCCAGAACAGGCACTTTTTTAATGTATTAATTTGTTTATATATTTTAATTTATTTAATTGATTATTTTGCTGACGTTATAACACAGAATCTCATCATCAACCTCGATTCTGACACAGTCTTGAGCTACATCGATTCTGCGAGCCAAACAGTCTTAGTTTATGCATGTTTATGTAGATAAAATAATTAAAGTAAGGACAATAAAAAAAGAAAGAAAATAAAATAAAGAAAAAAATGTCACATGAATAAGTGGTGTTGAAGTAAAAGAAAATAAGAAAAAAGAAAGATTTGGCTGGATTCGAACCACAGTCATTGTGATGCAAAGTCTGAAAGACAATCCACCTCGCTGCGCTATTCTTACGAACACATGTTGATTGGGGTTTTTCGTTATATAACTATCAAATCCGTGCTTTACATACAAAATACAATTTAAACTGATAAAAATAAAAGGGCCGAGCGCTACCGTTTATCAATTAGTGCCAGGTAAGTAAAATCGTACAATACCTGAGCTAGCACGTGCAGTCCAATATTACCAGTCTACACTCCAATATCTTACAACTCCAATATCTTACAAACACACGCCATATAATGGACGCCTACCCGTCTATAATAAGAAATATAATACAGTAAGAAAAATATGATGATTTCACAGCAATGTTTGTAATTTACATTTTATATACAGATGCTACGAGAGGGCCTATTCGACTTAGACTACAGATAATACATGTTTTGTTTACCGTTTTAGAAAACCTATACCGGCGACCGTTATAAATGCAAGAGAGAATAATAATTGTTACATGACATAAAAAAGCTCAGCTAGCAGCTTGATTCGTGGCTATTTTAACTAGCACTGTTTTAGCATTTTAGACACAATTCATATTTTAGAAATCAACACGCTATTTAACGTTAAATAATTAAAATAATTAAAGTCCATAATGGTAATTACTACAACAGCAACTAAACCAACCACTGATACCATTAAAAAATACAACAACATCCTCCACAATTGCTTCCCTAACACTTTAACAACCCGAAAAACATCGTTAAAAACAACAACACGAACAACAACAAGAACTACAACATCAACAACAAGAATAACAACATCATCAACAACACCAACAACAACACGAACAACAAACGGTCATCGTCACTTACTACAACAACAACACAAACAATAAAAACAACATGATCATTTGCAACACGAAGAACAACACAAACAACAACAATACAAAGAACAATACAAACAACAACCACAAGAACAACAAACACACCAACAAAACGAACAACAACATAAACAACAACAACATGAACACTACCAACAACATGAACAATAACAACAACATTAACAACAACAACATAGACAACACAAACAACAGCATCAACAAAACAACAACAACAACTTAGTGGGTGGGATTTAAACACCACTTTTCCTGGCCTATGATTGGTCGGCTGGCGACAGCTGTGGCCTATATATACATAGCCCGCAGAGCTCACTGGCAATTCGCCCACAGCGTGATATATTATGCTAACCACGTGTAAAAACTCAGCAAATCTCAAATATTCTAATATAAATTTAACTAGTCAGACATAAGGTAAAACTTAAAGTTTTATATTCTTTCCCATTCGGAGTACCTGGACATTATCGTATGCTTAATATCGGACCGTCCAATACGGAAAATATCGTACCCACGCGCGACCAATGGTGAAATATTTGACGGTCACATGGTACGAATGACGAGTGCTAATTGGGAGATAGACATAGGTATATATTAATAATATATACTATATTTTATTGAGTTTAAAAGTATAAGTTATATAAATGTATTACCATATAGAACCAAGCTGTGTAATGTGAATGTTTACACCCAACTTTACAGCTCCTTACTGTATTGCATTACGATGATTTGAAAATTGAACTTCATGATGCTATACCATTACACCGTTTTAATAAGAAGATGTGTAGTTGGTACATGTACTTGTTTTTCTTTCATTTCATCGTGCCTCAGAAAGTCGCAATTCCGTTACTCTGGTTTACATCCAACCAACGAGTAATTAAATAAAATAATTATTGTATGCTATTGCTGTTTAATATGAAGTGCGATGCTGTGAGGTTAAAGGGACTATGTTAACGAAAGCAGATTATAAAAATGAGCTATACTAAGACATTTGCATTAACAAAATATAATACACATTGAGATAGTTGATATAAACAAATTACCAAAAACGTTTGAACAAATTAAAACCCTAAGTGGATATCGAACTCACGACTATGGAGCCATACGAATAAATAAAAGTAGACAGCGCTTTTACCAAATACGCTATTCTGCTTGGTAATGACTCGTGTGTAAACTATGTTTCTCCCAAATGCTCTGAAGTATGACGTCAAAATGTAAACATGAAAAGCGCCTAACAAAAACGACCCTTATTATAAATTGATTTTTATCTCATAATGCGTACACTATTTTCCCATTATATAGATTCTGTTAGAACTTTCCTTATGTGCCAGTATTTATATCTTTATTTCATATTTTATTAAAGAAACAGCCCCCTTGGGGCCCTTTTCGATGACATTGTTCATGTAATCTTTATTTAAATTTACACGTGTTATGACTATTGCTGTGCCAAGTGTGAGGTTCGACGCCCGTAAGCCCCAATGTGGTTTGCATTAAACGTTCACTTCAGTGTTATTCCATTTGGTGTACAGTCGCCTTTTAAGCGACTAAATTATGGTGTGAGGTTTTGCGCCCAAGAAACCGGCTTAAACCCCCAATTATTTTCATTGACTGTTCCAAGTAGGATACATTGACCTTAGTTTTATTCAAATTTGTGTTTTGTCTTGGTTACGTGTTTTTGTATTGAGCTGTATTGTTTTGGCAATAGGTCTCTTGCCGTAAATAAAGGACCATGGGCTGCTAATAAGAGTTCTCTTCTGCTGCTGCAGCAGGAGTTTCACTTTGTTTATATTGAAGAAATTATTCCTCTTATATTACCTTTTTAAATATACAAAATAATCCATTTGCGAAATACCTTACACTTTCAGCCACCTGCAATTATAAGCAGTGTGAGGAGGTTTGACAACAACGTCAGTTGGTTTTGAACTATAAATGGGCGAGTAATGACGTTATAAAGATTTTATGTTACAAAGAAAACACGCCCATTGGACAGTGTAATAGCGCGTAATCGATTTGTGAGTGTGCGTTGACGGAAACGAACGGTGATATACACGACATATCGTCAAAAGGAGATTTAACGTTTGGTTACATAGATATAATAGCATTTAATAAAACAAAGGCAGGTACATACAGCTGTTTACTATATGCATTCCGACACCGGGTATATAACCGATATGTTGTTGTGCTTTTTTCATCAAGCAAAATATAGTATGCATGCCTTTTTGGACGTTATTTCCAAATTCTCACCATAAATATGAATGTTTCCATGTACGATGAACTGATTCGAGCACAGGAATTATTTGCACAAATGCTAGTTTAAACATGTCATAACGTCACTTTGGCTCACCAATACAATTCCTACGCCTTGCCTGGCGATAAACAACTTACATTCCTACTTGAATATTAGCATATTTTTCGTTTAATCAACTAAGTTATCGATTTACGTATGCAGATTCATTGGATGAAACTCACTGGAACCACACAGGAAACAATTGTGATTCAGGAATGTGTCATGCAGGCAAGATACCCCAGTATTTGGAATGTTTATGCAATTCGACGACTATGTATACGTGTATTATCAAGAAACTAAATGCATCATTCGAAGGTCAACGTTGGGGCTATTCTGCAATCACAATCAAACACATCCAATCCAATTACGTATGTATTCTATATACAGTGGTGATGATTATGATGATGTTGACGATTATGATGATGATAATAGTGATGATAGTTATATTGTTGATGTTGATTATGATTATGATTATGCTGATGATTTTGAAGTTACTAAAGATGATGATGATGATGATGATGGTAATGATGATGTCCTTTGGTTAGAACTCGCTAATTGACGATTTAACTAACATAATTGCACTTAATATCTCCTAATTCAATAGCTCTACTACTCTTTTAAACATGTGCGATAGGTCCAATCACGTGATCAATGGGCGTGTTTTTATCACATGTCTACTTTAAAGTGCAGTTACAAGTAGTTAAACTTCCGATGAATTAATGATTTTACAGGATAACACAAATAGTTCATATTATATTATTCATATTATTCACATTTTTCTCTCTATAATATTATATTTTTTCAATTGTATATATTTACTTGCACCATACAAATACTTAACCTTGATTGTAAGATTTTAAAAGAACTTCATTATTTTAATCACATGCTATACCTTGTTTTCAGTGAAATACGGCCATTACGAATTGTTTTATCTTACACATGTGTATGATAAACACAATTTAGCGTTTTCATTGGCTATTTATTATTTGACTGACCAATCGCATGACTTTATTTTTGGTAAATGACGTCATGTCAATTACAAAACCTTGAGGATTTACCAACTAATTTTGGTAACAGAAAATTTAGTTTCGTTTAAAAGCATGTGATTAAAAAGATCTGACACTCGTAGTCATTTCATACCATATTGTGTTAACCTTGTTCAGAAAATTCGTTAGTAAGCTCGTCAAAATTTCTGAACTCGTTTAATAAAATATAGTATGAAATGACAACTCGTGTCAAATTCTATATTTAAATCGCTGTAAGAACCACAACCAGTAACGTCACCACACCAATTGCTGCATTATGCGGTATTATGCTCGACAGCACAGTCATTCAGGTAAACCAGCACAGCATCGCTATTTCTTAGAGAAAATGCATGTATTACTAAATTGACGTATTGCCAGTATAGCTGATATGTGTTGTGAATGCAATCATGTTTACGATCTACCCATACGTATCCTTCTATCTTTAGATATAACGCCAAACGACGACGTTAAGTAAACATCGTTTTAAACAATGTGTTAGTGTCCACGTGGAACTGTTGTGTATTGCACATATTACAGGGGCATGTCGATGTTATTTATTTTTGGTAAATATCGACCAATATACTCGTGCTTTCCTGTTTATCTCAAATATGGTTTTCAAGTAGCGACAATTATGATTCATTAAAAACACAATATACAAAGACAACAACATTTATTGATACGGTCACACGGTTCAAGAAGTATTCGAGCTCCAGTTTAAAAAGTCATCGCGCACTTCAATACAAACTGAATAAACATTTGCAATATCTAATGCAGTTATCTTACAAACGCGTTAAAACGGTGTCTAACCACGTTTCCAATTGCAAAGATGAATGTTGTTTTACTATTTTGTAATAGAATATAGGAATAATGAAACTCCAGAGACACCATCAGGAGAGAAATCCTTATAACCATCCGCTGGTCCATTATTTGAGGCAAGTGACCAGTTGACTATACAATACAGAACAATACATACAACACAACACACAACATAACAAATGATTAAAACTGGGGTCATCGCATTGCAGCGGTCAATTCAAAGATTTGGGGTTTAAAAAGGTTTAAAGGCATGCCGAACCTCACATTTACACCAGAATTAATCACAAAAACACGCACTTCTAAATAAACTTAAACGTCATAGCATTGCAATTCAAATTAAATAGTAATAAAATAGAATATTAATTCAATTGAATTCCAATTTAATTACTCAGTTGTTTAATGTTCACCAGAGCAACATAATTGCAATTTTCTGAGGCAGAATGAAATGAAGTAAATACAATTGTCAGCTTAATCCCTTCTTGTTGACAAGATTTCAAGACCTAGCATCATATAATACAAATCACAGAGCATCGTCGTGCATCTTTGGGAAGAAGCCCGTTAAACGTGCTATACAAGGCCAGATTAGATAGATTGGTTGTATATGTTTAATATTTATAACTAATATAATTGAAATAGTAATTTAATATTAAACTAAAACGATCATTACTACATGTACTTATGCAAATAGAAAATTAAAAAAGTGTTAATTCTACAAAAAGTGAATCAAGTACTACATTTAATATGTTGGTGTCCATGTGCCGTAGACTACTTACTTGCTAATCGGTTATAACGCGTTGTGGACAGGTTTTAAAGCTGATACTGTTTCAATTAAATCGATAAATATTTAAAGCTGTTTACCCAACGAGAATACATAATTATTTACAGTTATTTACAGTATATTTCGTATTTAATTTTATTTTCATCGTTACACTTAAATGGAAACATTTTATAAACGGGTTTATTTCTAAAATGATTCGCCTGTAGAATATCACGCACTAGAGTATGTGTCAAAGTTTAACTGACACAACTCTTCTTTTGAAATACAAAAACATATACATGTTTGTGTTTGCACTTGTTTCGTATCACTAATACAATAGCATTGCCCAGTACAATTTAGCTTTTTAAATGTATTATAGTGTCCTCTATCAAATTTAATTTGTCAACCTTATTTCCGAAGGAACACAAGACGAGTAATGGTTTCTGTGATTTGTATAAGTACTATACAGATTAAATGTTTGAATGTTATCAGGCAATCACACATCAGATGCCAGATATTCTGTCACTCAATAATTATTAAACATATTGACGCCTTCACAATATTACAGTAACAATAAGCGTGTTGGAATTTTTGCATGAAAACAATAAAGTTAAAGTTAATTTATGTTATTTCGGAATTAAGTTTCTTTCAGCATTACACTGACTTCTACATCGTACTTTTTTATTTCAAACGTATAAAGTGTTAATCACGATTTTGTTTATTGTAACAAATTGATGACACTTTATATCTTTGTAGATCGACCTGTTGTACCTACGATCACCTATAACATTCTACCACACTTAGATAAAAGTTGGATTGCAACACTAAACGAAACTATAAGAGTTATAGTAATAAGTGCCGTTAAGTTGGTGTGCTCAGTAAACAGTATGCCGACTTCCGTATATTCCTGGGGTCCTGGACACGAATGGAGTATTCGAGTAATTAATGTCACGCGCACAACGAACACGAACTACACATGCACGGAGAAGAATACCATGGACACCACTTTAAAAAAAAGGTAACTGGTAGAAACTCTTCAACAGGATATCTTAATTTACTATGTAAGTATTAGAATCGACTATATAATTCATCCAACAATAAATTGAAGGGAAATAAAATAGAGCAGGCTAAACTTATTTATTTATAAATTGAAAGGTAATTTACTTTAGAGATGGACCTGACAACATAATAGCCAAATACAACAACAACACACTGATTGACAAAGTTCTTAAATTCATTAAAGGCTGATCGTTCTCAATTTTATGTTTTGCCGGCAGTACTCCAGCTCCTAGTATTTCAGGGTATGGCCATGGGGCTCAAGAAGGAAATATCCTGATCATTATTTGATGCAGCACTGACTTTAACAAAAATATAACATGCAGAGTAGTTAACACCATGGTAGAAACTGTGGGACATAGCGTTAGCGAGACAGCGCACCTGACATTTAACCTTTTGATGTGCTATGTAAATAATGTTAGCGAATATTGGGCATATGTATACATGGATTTTTTTTTTCATATCACTCTTGATTTAGATTTTGAATATAAATATACTTTTTTTTTCTAGCGAGTGTATTACATTCCATAATTCAAATCATCAACATGGTTTCCATAAATAATTGCATGTGTACTAATCCCTAAATATTAATTGCAATTAAACAATGAATGATACTTTTAATTGAATTTACAGACGCGCCGGCTGTTCAACGTTTGCAGAATCGATGCGTTCTACTCAACACGTCTCTAACAGTTACATGAACCTTAACGGAGGCTGGCAATCCACCAGATCAACCTTTACATGGATAAGGAAGGACACGAGTACAGTGGTGGGTACAGGACAAACACTAACAATCAACAACATTGGATTGGCCGATGAAGGTGTATACCAATGTAATGCATCAAACAGAATGCAGCCTATTGGAAACGAAGACGTGCACGGAATCAGTCAGTCGACATTCAATATAAATGTTGAATGTAAGTTAAATAACTATTGCGTTGATTTTTAAATGTGTTATGCCTATAACTTTAAAGAGCATATTTAAATTCAAAAATACATGTACAAAAACGCATTATATCGGCATCATACATGCTGTATCTGAAGTTACTTAATTATCAACACAAACACGTATCTGAGTAAACCATTCCGGCGTTTGAAGAAATTGTCAGAAAATACGTTATAGAATGTGTGTTTATTGATTATATCGCAAATACGGGACACGATGCACACATAATTGTGATTTATGATGACTATTCGTCATTGCGTATTTTGTTCAAGCTTTTCAACGTTTGGAAAGTTAACGTATAATTGACCGAAGCGATATTAACCACATTAAAATATTAATTAATATTCCGTTATTTGTGCTATATTTTTCTTAATATATGTTGATGTGTATCACACAATGTCTACTGTATTTAAAAAAAAAGTGTTAATTATGTGTATTGGTATATTAGTGTTTAAATATATATTTAACAAGAAAGTTTTCTCCCAGACAGGGCATTTATACGGGCGTTCAGAGCAAATGAATCAAACACTACCATTATTGTTGACCAAGGCGAAACATTGGAGCTGGTATGTGATGCCGATGGTGACCCTCAACCTGATATGAGTATCGTCAATGCAACTAGTGGAAGTGAAACAAGCCTAGTTGAGACAGAAGCACAGAAAGCCTAAACTCACTTAAACCAAGCAAGAAGTAAATATAGTGCTGGAATATACAAATGCTTGGCTAAAAACAGTTATAATAAAGAACAACACAAACAGTTACTGGCTCTATTCATTAAATGTACATAATGAAGTATATCATTCCGTACTTTAGTACGAGTAAATACATTGCCTATCAATCTTTAAAAGTGCATAACTATACAAGCGCATTCTTGCATAGGTTCACCAAGAGCGTCGCCATTTTCCCCTCCAATGACCGAATTGTACAGAGCTCTTAACGACTCGGCTGCGTTTACTTTCGCGATAAAGGCCTATCCTGAACACACGTCTTCCGACTTCACTTGGTACAGGTTTGTAGATGATGAATGGAAAATTGTGCCCATTGACTCCAACCACTTGTTGATCAATATGTATATCTAATAACAACCTGCAGACACAACAGGTGATTGTCCGTGTGCAAGTTGAAGATTATACAGAATATATGGTGAACGTTACCAACACATTGGGTTCAACGACGGAAGTGTTAACGGTACACGCACAATGTAGGTATATATAACAACGTTTACTATGTTTTTTTTTTGTAAATTATGTTGTAACACAACACATAGTTACACCTAACTAGAGAGTTTAAACATTGAGTAAGGTATTAGATTCTCAATTATGATCGCGTTTGTATATACATAAGTTTTATTTATACATATATTAAAGCCAGACCATATATTCAGAAGGACTTGCTAATTGACCGAGTAGGAAAAACGGACATTGTTATTACATGGGTCCCTGGTTTTAATGGCGGCCAGGATCAGAACTACACTATTCGATACAAAGAAGCTGATAATGAAAGCCGGAGCTATATATACGTAGCAAGTACTGTTATAAACTATACCTGGACCATTGAGGGATTTAAACTTGCCACAATATACCAAATCAAAATGCTTGCGGAAAACAAAATAGGCAAATCAGATTTGACACAGGAAATAACAGAAACTACTGTTGTGGATGCAGGTAATTTCAACTGGTGAAAACATTTATATCAACCGTAGTATGAAGATCGACAACTGAACACCTAATATGTGCAGTGATCTGTATTGAGTACCATAGTTCAAATGTATTTGTGTAATTACAGTTGACAATGGCTTGGCTGCACCTGCTATTGGTGGTGCAATAAGTGCTGCAGGAGTTGGTATAATTGTCGTCGTCATAGTTGTGATATGGAGTTACAGAACACGAGGTAAATGTACGCTATTACACATTTATACAATAATCCAACACGTTTTATTGTTTAGTAATACGTATTACTTGTCTACAATAAAACATGTACAATAATATTTTCATTAACAAACGCAGTTCAGTATTTACTACGGCAGTCTATTTTTTGTTTTATTTACGTAGTCTAATGTACTTTTGATTTACGTGTACTTTTATTTTGTGCTTTTATTATTGCAAACATCTGATGGAAAGCAAATACTAACGAGAAGGGATGACTAATTAAGCATTTAGTTAAAATCATATAGTGGTCTGGTATGAAGTTTAGAAAAAGTTGCTTTTAGTTTACAAACAAATGTATATGTATGGGTGATTCATGTTTAATTTATTGAAGCAGATAATATTAGAAAAGAAGTTGTATGGACTGTCTGTGTCTATTTTGCATTATTTAGTTATTTTTAATTTGATAGTGTACAAGGAGGTGATATAAAAACCACTCGTGGGTATAGTTATATACTTTATTATGTCGATGATTAATTCGTATGATCCAAATGATGGCCTGAAACAATAACAATTATTATAATACAACATATTACTACATAATAATAGTAATTGCAATGATTCATTGAAATACATATTAATTAATTTAGGACAAGTATTAAATAAAAATATATCAACAATTCAAATCAATACAATATAATTTATGTAATAAAATAATATATATACACTCACCAGTGACGAACCCCTATAGTTTGAATATAAAACAAGTTATTCTTATTGGCAAATGGTAAATGCCATACAGAGACCTATCTTGAACAAAGTCAAATAGTGAGTGCACTAAGATAGAAAATCTTTTACATCTATTGATCATAAACATCTCACTATAAAAGCATGGGGCAGACATTAGTTAAAAACAGTTCACCAATCACTCACTCACACTGACACTTCTCACTCTCGAATATGATTAGTGGTCAGTAAAATAGCAATAGGATTAGTAGTGAATACCCTGTTACATACTCCCTCTGTTGGAGAAAATGGCTCCTGACATTTTATAATTAAAACACAAAACTTTAAAATGATCCATTCTAACTATATTACATCTTTAACTGAAGCAGCATATCAAACTACTGAAGTACACTCTCCACCAGAGTGGTGACACAGTGTTTAAGGAGTATTGGAAATTCAATAGGTCATGACCTATATATAAATGGATCAGCTGTTTAATCAGCTGACTGCTGACCTAGATGTCAGTCAATGTAAACATAATTTATGCAACATATGTACATGCAAAATAATCAGAATAATTCAACACAGGCTGCTGAATTTAAAGCAGAGTAATGAAATAATTCAATTATTTAATTAAACCCACAAATTGCATTGTATAATACATATTAAAAAAATAAAATTTAAAATAGACTTCTGATCATTAAAATGATTGTCCAAATATATTGAACAATACTGTTTAACAATACTGAGTTAAACATAATAAATATGCACTTCTTTTCTATATTCAGTATTGGCATGAATAGGTAAAACCCACTCTCCAAAGCGGTCAAGTGGTTTACGGTTTCTTTGGGGTCTACCAACTGTTTCAGGTTGTAAGTTCGAGTCTTGTGAAGTCTCAGGAGTAGACTGAACATTTTCAACAGGATCTAACATATTTGAATATAAATTAGACTGATTTATGGACGGGGAAAGCTGCATTCCGGTAGTCAGCAGAACTGAATCAGCTAATTCAGATGGTTCTGAAAGAACAGAAGTAGCCTGGTTAGCAGCTGGGGACATAGACACTGTCTGATTAATGGATGTAGAATCCATAACCTGTTGGGACTGCTCAACTGAGATAGAGGAACTATCAGTAGGATCCCTAGACAGAGAATGCTCTGGGGCTCGATATGGTGTTAAAGACTCATTCTGGACTCTATTGTGTCTGGCTGACCTGAAACCAATTCGAGGCTGTGGAATAATGTATGGCCCTGAAGAACTCTCACTATCTATGTCAGAGTTTTCTACAGGCCTAGGTTTTTGGGGTCTTTGGGACTTAGTTTTGGGACTGGTGGTTTGATTGTTCTGATGGGACAAGGGAATAGACATAATAGGAAGGAGTAGATTTCTGTGCAAAGTCCTGATAGGACCAATGCCATCTTCTCGCCTAATTTTGTATACTGGTATGTCAGGGTTTGGGATTTCCATGACTGTATACGGTTCTGATTCCCATCGGTCAGCCAACTTGTGCTTTCCGTCAAAATGAGTTTTTCTCACTAAAACTCTATCATTGACCTCTATACTGGTGGCATTAACCTTGCGATTGTAAAATGCCTGATTTCTCACACCTTGCTTCGCTGAGGCCTCAGCAGCTAGCATATGAGCCTGCTGCAAGCGATTTTGCAATTTGTGTATGTAACCAGTAGGGTCTGGATTTCCTTCATTCCCGGGGTCGGTACCCATGAACGTATCAAGGGCAAGTCTGGGATGCCAACCGAACATAAGCTAGTGGGGTGAATATCTTGTAGCGTCACTTTTAGTGGCGTTATAGACTTGCACCATGGGACCTACACAGGATTTCCAATCTTGTTTCTGGGCAGGATTTAGTGTCCCAAGCATTTTCAGAATTGTTTGATTGAACCGTTCCGCAGGATAACCCATGGGGTGATAGGGAGTAGTTCGGGACTTTGAAACTCCAGCTATCTTGCAGAGTTCTTGGATCACCCGACTTTTAAAATTACGTCCCTGATCACGGTGAAGGCGTTGTGGAAACGAGTAATATCTTATGAAGTTGTTATAAAGAGCTTTTGCTGTTGTATGGGCTGTCTGGTTATAACATGGGATAGCTTGTGCGTATCTAGTGAAATGATCAGTGATCACCAGCATGTGTTCGTAACCATATTTAGATTTCTCTAATGTAATGAAATCCATACACACAAGTTCCATTGGCTTAGTTGTTGTGATATTAACCAGACCAGCAATCTGTTGGAGGCGTTTCCTGAGAATGCACCTCGAACAGCCCTGTATATTTAGGACTATATCTCGTTCTATGCGAGGCCAATAAAATCGCTGCCTGGCCGACCACAGTGACTTGTCTTTACCCTGGTGCCCAACGTCGTCATGAACACCTTTGAGGGCTTGTTCCCTGAATGCACTGGGTAAAATAAGTTGCTTAACAGCTTGACCATCTAAAGAAGTGGTTCGGTACAGCTGATTATCCTCAATAATGAGGCGTTTCCATTATCTGAGTAGCAGCTGTACCTCAAGTGGTTTCTTACGGGGTGCCTCCTTCCTGGGGCGGGAACCGCTTCTTAAAAGGTCAAGTACTCTAGCCAGGTACTGATCCTGAGCATGGGCTTTACTCCAGTCGGTCCTCTGGGCAGGTTGCAATTGAGGTCTGGCCTCTTCTGAATAAAGATGACAGACACCAATAGCTACACCTTCTGCTAGTGGCATTTCTACTTCAGATGCCTGTTTAATGGCTTGGACCATATCTGAAGAGGTTTGTGGAATTCTGCTCAAGGAATCAGTATCCACATAATGTTTCCCAGGTTTGTACTTGATGCTAAAATTGTATGCAGCCAGTGCTGCTAGCCAACGGTGGCCTGTCGCATCAAGCTTGGCTGTGGTGGTCACATATGCCAGTGGGTTGTTATCAGTTGTGACAACAAATTGGTTACAGAAAAGATAATCATGAAACTTTTCGGTAAGAGCCCACTTTAACGCTTAAAATTCTAGTTTATGTGCTAGGTAGCGTTTCTCTGATGGCCTCAATCCACGACTAGCATATGCAATAACCTTTTCCACCCCATCCTGCTTTTGGTACATGACAGCACCAAGACCATGGCCTGATGCATCTGTGTGCAGTATGAAGTTCTGGTTATACTGTGCACATGACAGTACTAGAGAGGACGTTAGTTTTTCCTTGATTGCCTGAAATGCTTGGTCTTTAGCTTCACCCCATGACCAAACAGTTGGTTATGCGGACTTTTTAGAGCGTTTCATGTGCTTGCTGGCTCTACCTGTGGTATCATGGCCCTTCAGAAGGTCGTTGAGAGGTTCAACAATTTCAGCATAGTGCTCTACATACCTTCTGTAGAATCCAGCAAAGCCAATAAACTGCCTGAGCTCTTTAATGTTTTTGGGTGTAGGCCACTTTGTCACAGCACTGGTCTTTTCTGGGTCAGTGGAGATACCGTCTTCACTGATCACATGGCCTAAGTAAACATCAGAGGACATAAACAGCTCACATTTGGCATGTTTAAGTTGTAAACCAATTTCAGAAAGACGAGAAAATACTGACTGTAGTCGTTCAACATGCTCATCAAACGTTTTAGAATAGACCAGAATGTCGTCGAGGAATATGAGACATTCCTTTAAGTGTAAGTCCCCCATACAGCGTTCCGTAAGTCGCTGAAAGGTACTAGAGGCATTACAAAGTCCAAAACCCATTCGGTTCTATTCATAGAAACCTAGGTTTCCTACACTAAAGGCTGAGTTGGGCTTATCTTCTTCCTCTATATCAACATTCCAATAACCTGACCTCAAGTCAAGTTTGGAAAAGTATTTGGCACCAGAAAGACTGTCTACAATATCGTCAAATCTGGGTAGATTGTATGCCTCTGTCCTAGGTCGTGCATTGAGCTGTCACCAGTTAATACAGAACGGAAGCGATCCATCGCGCTTCATACCAACACCACATTGGAGCTGAAGGGTGACTCGGATTCTCGAATGACATTGGCATCCAACATTTCTTTAATGTGTTGCCTCACCTCTTCATACAACCCTGGCGGTATGCGTCTGTAAGACTGCTTGAAGGGTGTTGCATCTTCTAACAACCCTGGCGGTATGCGTCTGTGAGACTGCTTGAAGGGTGTTGGATCTTCTAACACAATTTTGTGTTTAAGAAGATTTGTACCTCCTATATCAGTAAGACCTTTGGAAAACAGATGTGACCAATTTCCTAGGATGTGTCGCACCCTCTGTAATTGCTCGGGTGTGAGATTATCAGTGTCTATCTTAAATCCCAGGACATTGGAACACTCATCTACTGGTGTTTCCTGTTGAGAGTCATTCTGAAAACTCGAGGACAAATCATCAATTACCTCAACTTCAGAAATCGGAAGAAATTTGGGATTTTGGTTTAAACACAATAGGTTTGCCAGTCATGTTGCAAACTTTCACAGAAATTTGGCAACCATTTCCATCCTGTTGCAATTTGATTACTCTGGGGCACACAGAGTAATTAGCAGATGGGTCGTAATTTTCAGTGACAACATTAGACATGGCATGATTGACCCCTCTAGCAAGGCAATTCAAAGACACAGTCTCATATGGACCTAACTTGACTGGTCTTTTGCTGGATAATTTGGCTGTAAATGATGTCACATTTAAGCTAGCAATTGCAGTGTTCCACTCCTCAGGTATGATATGACTGTCATCCTGAGAGACAATGTCACGTACAAGCCTAATTACATTGGTCCCCACAAGAACAGGACAATTTCTGTTAAAAGAGTTATCTTTGATAACTAAAATGGGCACATCAAATGTGACATTTGACATAAAAGGAACTGAAATTGTACCTTCTATATATCCACAGTGCTTCAACAGGGAGCCATCTGCATTTCGAGTTTAAAACCTAGAGTATCGAATGGTAAAATGTCAGGTTGCTCACTATTAGATTTCAATCCAGTTTCAGAAATAGTGGTTACCATGGAACCAGACTCAATCAAAGCTGTGAACGGACAACCATTGATACTTATTTTGCTATTATTTGGTTTCCCACCTAATCTAGAATGCAAATTGTGTTGGCCATTTTGTACACCAGCCTCTGTTTGGCCTGCAACAGAAGCGGTTACTCTTTTCGGTGAAAGTTTTGACTGTATTGATTAGCAGAAGTATTACTGTATGTACCACTACCACGGCCTCTAAAACCTTGGCCTCTACCACGGCCTCTATAACCCCGGCCTCTAATACGGCCCCTAAAACCCTGAGACGTATACGAATTTTGATTTTCATACTGTGACTGAGACTTTTCAGTACCTGAAACATTTTCCAATAATTGGTCTAACTCTTTATTAGCAGTAGTATATTGATTTTCAACTTTCAATTCCAAAGATTTTAATCTACTTTCAACATCTGAGGAATCAGCTGAAACAACATTTTGTTGAACCTTTTTAGAAGATTTGAGAGGCTGAACTGATGTTGTGTTAAGGGACATTTCATGTTCGACTTCCCTTATTTCTTTAATTCGTTGCTCAAAGGACAAAACAAAACAGTATCAAACTTGTGTCTATTTTGAGATTTGAGTTTAAAGGGATGTTCAAAATTTACAAAGCAACATTTCATTTCTGTATTCAGGACTCATTTTGAGAGTTTCATTTCAGCTAGTCAAAATGTACTCAAGGCTGCAGGCAAAAGCTGTTACGGACTCATCAGGGCGTTGAAAAGAATTAAAAAATGCATGCATGACATTAATGTTTTCAAAGGAAAGGGCCAACAAGGAGTCCATTTTAACAAAACATGATCAACTCCAGCATTCTCACCCAATGACATTACTAATCTCCAGGCTGGTCCTCTAATCGACCTTCTGATTGCCTGTTAAAGAACTGGTGGGTTGATATTGTCTGCTTGTAAACAGTTTACCTCAAACCGCCATTCATTATATGAGACCTCGCCCTTTGGACACGGCTCTTCTCCTGAAAACATCGGCAGTTTTGGTACTGAGGACTGAACATTTGCATTAGACAGGGAATTCTTCTGAACACTGCACCTAAGTTGGCCTGTGCAACAGAGGACATCTGAAATGAAGTTTTGGGAATTGCTGAGGGTAAAGCCTGTTCATGTTTCATCTGAAGAGGAGTTGATGAAATAAATTCAGGTTTATCCATGAACTTCAACTTATTCTGGGGTTTATCAGGCTCAGCTTTGAACACTTTATACCCTGACGCTAACAATTTCTCAATCATGTCTTGCTCAGACATTTCAACAGCAATAAAATTTGTTTTATGAGCACCTGCTTCCTCTTCAGAGTCCGACATTGTTACACTGTTCAGTAAAAATAAACTACACAAAAAATTTCAATAATAAAAAAACAACAACCAAACATGTATGTGCAATTTTTTCTCTCTCATTGCGACAGTGCTGTAATAGTTAGCAGTTGTTAGTATATTTAAACCTAAATAGTGTAAGTTGTTAAAGCATTAGTAATTTGGGCCAAGTAAATTTACATTAAACAATATTCTGCAAAATAATCTGTTCAAAAATTTAAAATTAATTAAAAAATTTAAATATTCTATTAGATCTACTGGTGAGCGACCCTAATTCAGGATTCAATTAATTTTGACACACAACACTTACAGATCCATGTGATGCTCAAAATTATTTACAAGGTATCGCTTACACATACAAATATTTAAAATATAGACATTTCCATTAGATTTATCAAATATTTACATCAAAAGTTTACTTCCGTTTTAGTTTTACAACAACAACGTGAATTACACAAGAACTGATGACGTCAAAGGTCAATACGGTTATTAAAATTATAATCCTGAAATCTACTCAATTATGAGTTATAATTGCAATTTTTTTCCAAATTGTAGTATAATTTAACTACTTTAATTGATTTAAAACAACAAAGCACAAACATACCTTTTAGAATAATAGTTCAAAATTTAGCACACGATTTCTAAATTTAGACAATAACATGTATTAAAAATAAGGACAATTGACATGTCCAATACTTTTACTTTATTCTAAGACAAAAATGCCTACAGCCAAATAAAATGCACTTAATTAAAATGCAGAACTGTACAAAAATAAATGTATTATTACAGAATAATTCAAATGGAGGAATTTAACAAATATGTCCGAGATCCGAATCGCTATTCAAAACGAAAGTAAAATAATACAAAAATTTCACTCTAAAATGTAGAATTAATGTAACAAAATGGTACTTACAGAAATTCCTGATCAAATTATCCCAATATCCAATAAAACACACTAAAACACTTAAATAAAAATCCGTCCATTAACTGGTACAGTTCACCATCGAGAGTCTACTATCACTGTAGTGGAACATGTACGCGTGATACGATCCTAGAGTGTCTGGTGTAATCACTGGATGTCACTGGGGGATTCGCTACTGTTCTGGGCTGGAACGCAAAACTCGCCCGGGCTCGAACGCACTTCTGGTCTGGTTTCAAACGTACTACTGGTCTGGGCTCGAACGTAGAGTTCGACCAAGTCTACAGCAAGTCGATGTTAGCACACACGCACGTCATTGTAGTTGGAGAATGTCAAACTGTACTGTCTGACATACAGCTAGGTAGCTGCCAACAAGGTGGAACACTACAGTACTCTGGTTCTCAGGGCAGATAAACCTGGATCTAGGCTTGACTCTCGTCCCAAAGCTTGAAACTCTGTACAGCTTCGGTGTAGAAATGCCACAGTTCGAAATGCTGAATCACACGGGTCGGCAGTTGTGAATCCGACGTTGTGTTACTGGGGTTCTCTAGGTCCTGACCATCAGTCCAAAATCACTTTGGGCGCCATTTGTAGCAAGGGGTGATATAAAAACCACTCGTGGGTATAGTTATATACTTTATTATGTAGATGATTAATTCGTATGATCCAAATGATGGCCTGAAACAATAACAATTATTATAATACAACATATTACAATTGTAATAATAGTAATTTCAATAACTCATTGTAATACATATTAATTAATTTAGGACAAGTATTAAATAAAAATATATCAACAATTCAATTCAATACAATACAATTTATGTAATAAACTAATATATATACACTCACCAGTGACGAACCCCTATAGTTTGAATATAAAACAAGTTATTCTTATTGGCAAATGGTAAATGCCATACAGAGACCTATCTTGAACAAAGTCAAATAGTGAATGCACTAAGATAGAAAAATCTATTACACCTATTGATCATAAACATCTCACTATAAAAGCATGGGACAGACATTAGTAAAAAAACAGTTCACCAATCACTCACAAACATTGACACTTCTCACTCTCTAATTGGATTAGTGATCAAACATCGTCCTTTTTTATTGATTTTAAAATATTTTCATTTCAGAGTCACGCGCAAACATTAAATAATACATGATACCCAACCGTTGTGAATGAGAATAGTTTGTATTAAAAAAAATCATGATATCGTTAGCTATTGCAGGCCAGAACGCAGCCATACAACACCAAATACCAGGCCATTATGAGGATCTCGTGATGAAAACGTAAGTAATTGTATGACCGACATTACTGTAATTATGTGTAGAAATCATATAAATCGGGTAATGTGATAAATTACTGGGTGTGTCCTTGTCTACGCATCCAAAGATAAATAATGCAAAATATTATGATTCATTTCAACACGATTTAATAAGTAACGCATATTGCAGATATTAACAAATCATAATGTTTGTTTTATATTCAGGCAGACTAGGAAAAAAACGCCTCAAACACAGAATAAGTTATTCAACCTACATATTGGGTAATGACAATAATTGCCGTTATTAATTTCAGTAAGCCCACTACGTTAATAAAGTGTATTCACATGCTTCTCATTCTGATATTTGGATGGAAACAGGCATGTCAAATCGTTAACGCTTAATTCATTGACCCCTTATTACATCAGTAAATGCCTGAGAGCCACAGTTTGAATACCGATCCCGTCAACTATGTTCACTGTTGTTTCTGTTTAGAGCAGATGCTCCAGCTACCCGTCATGGCAATAAGTAGAAGACACTTGAAGATCTAGAAGTCCATGAATATGCGACTCTTTATTCTGAGGACACTCGGCGAGCCATCATCACATCGTCAGACAGTCAACCTGAGGTGTCAGGACAAATCGTGTCAGCAGATGACGATCGGGAATATGTTAATATGACGCTTTCTGCACTGTAAATGTTTAATTTACGATTCGATACTTCTGCCTGTATCCTTAACGACATAAAACAAATCACACATGCATGTATAGGCAAATGTATTGTATCAGATGGTATAAGTAGTATTATAATACAATAATTGCCAAAAATTACATTGTATACACAGCCTAATATTATGGTCGGGTTAAAGTCATATGCTTTAATTGATCGATTCGAATTCAATTTTCCATAAAAATAGTATTTTATGAGGTAATAAATGCTATATGAAATAAGTACACACACGTCAATTTATATATTTACATTAAATAAGTTCATTAAGTCGAAAACATTTCGTTAGTTTTTTCTTTGAATATAATCACACGGACAGTCGCTCACAAACACTCTACATATCACCAGTACTCACAATTTCAGTACACCAATACTGATTCTAAATGCTCATTTACACCATGTTAATTACGAGTTAAGTCTGCGATTTCGTTAATATGTATTTGTGTATTATTAATTGTACTCGTCCTAAAAAGATCCGATGACAAGAACGCAGCAACGTTCAAGAACATACTTTGACTAACACCACTGAGCATTCAAGGCGACACAATTGACATCAACTAACAAATGATGAAATATACCTGAGTATAGCTCGGACACATTAACCATACATTCATGAACTCAGGAGTAAAACTAAGTAGAACTTCTACCTGCCTCCTATATTTATAGTCCGGTTTGTTCGTGCACATGTTTCACGTTTTCTGTTGATGTCATAACTGTATCTTCAGTGGAATACATCGATTCAGCTTGATTCCATTACACAAAGCAAATTATATAAAGCAGATGAGACCAACAATAACTAAGTACTTATTCACATTTTGACAATATTTCTGGCATACACATTGCATAATGTATATCTTAAAGTAACAATAGTGCATCTGCTGACCATACCGGAATGCGAGCATATATTGTACAATACCATTATTTGCGAAAGTAATATTGAGAAAAGTTTTCCAATTGAAATATGTAAACCCAATTCGATGCATGAGTTTATATCTAACATTACAAGTAGTTCATATTGTAAATCAACATAATAATCAAGTTCAAAAGGAGAAACATTCACATGCACATCGGTAAAGGTGAGTTCGGAATAGCGCTGTAAGTGATCTTAGTTTGGAGGTGAAATGTTCTAACGGAGAAATATCCAATAGCAATACATATAATACTGTGAAGCGGTATTTAAATTCAAACGAGCAGTAATAAAGTATACGTTTGTTACTGCAATATAGGCCTCTGGACTTGTGTTCGCTTATATTTAGGGCTATGTTTAATGTCACTCATGTTTACAGGAAATATTTACTAACATAACTAGCACAGAATTCATTGCGGAAGCTTAATTTCATAAAGATAGTCTACTCACATGTATGCACATTGAAATTAAACACTGCCGATAGGATGATATCGCACTTCCTTCATTAAGTATGCCATTATTGTTCGTTTGTTTATAATGTATTGCGTGTGGAATTAAGCCGGGACGATGTTCTAGTATACATTGGTGTGGGTATTGATCTTGGCGAGATTTACAGGTAAGTTAACACGTTGTGATGCTTTTAATAAACTTGCGTTGCAATTACCCTTTGACGTATGCATACATCGTGTTGCTTATGAATTACGCGCCTTAACAACATTAGGACTTACGCACACAAGCAAGTGGCTATAAATAACTAAATAACTATATCAAATGCCACACTATGTTTCGATATAATTGAATTCCAGGTTGAGTGAACGTCCATGACTTGTGTTTTATTTACATGTAGAGCAAGGCATAAACACACTTAAGATCGGTTGTTACTTATGAGTATTTTGTATGAACACACTTAAGAATTGTTGTTACTTATGATTGCTGTGTACAGGTTCGTTATGTCAAAAATGTGTAGAGACTGGTCTGTTTCATTAAAGCATTTTGTCTAAGAGGATCATCAAGTAAACAAGGGAGACTATGCGAAACTCCTCGCAGCGGTAACTTCCCCATTGGTCTTCTTCATTTAGCACATCCACCGCGATTGAAAAACTTCTAGATTTGAACGTGTTTAGGGAAGACCACTATTCCTAATTTAAGTTAGTTTTTAAAATCACGTAGAAACGTTGTGCTTTTAACACCAATTTGAAGAATCAGAACATTTCTGCGCGGAAAAGTTGTAATTAACAATTTTGCAATATGTTTTTAGAGTTGTGAAATTACCTACACCTTACCTATAAATTACATATAATTATTTAATTATATAATTTTATTGTTGTGATTAAATTAAAAATAACATTTGAAAGTAATAAGACAATGCTGTTTGAAAATGTTCACTGGTACAGTGTTTACCTTTTCCTGAAAATGTTGATGAATATACACTCATTGTAACCGTCTACTATTAAGATTATTAAATAAACACAATGTGTTTATGTTTGTATTTGTTGAGCTGAACTATATGCAAATACAGTATATGGCATGATAGTAAATATAAACGTTGTTAGCGGAATTGTTTTTGATGTTGCTTATTTTTGTTTCAATATACTACATGTAGTAATTCAGCAGGTATTGCAAGTATATACACGTATTTAACAATGGCATTTGTCCTTTAATGACCGTGGTCAGGAAAAATAAACCCTATCACAAAATGTTGTAGTTTCCACCAGAGTTGTTTCTCTTTGAATTCAGAATACTGAGATCACAATTGTGTATCTAATACATTTGAATACCTATAATCCAAATGAAAAATGACAAAAAACTGCTCATTTACATTCATTTCCACAGTCGTCAGTTTTCCTTTCTTTTCTTAGTGGTAACATAACAAACACTATGTAGTCAATAGAAATACAAAATATGTATTATTTTGTATAGACCAACAACAACATATTTCTAGATAAAGGTTAAATTGATAGGCCTTATAGACCTACTGTATGTAATGGCAAGAGATTTGCATTTGATAATTGAATGTATATCGTGGTAATATAATTAGTATATACCTATTTGATTTACGCTGGTATATTATATGATATATATAATTATAAACAGCTGATCATTTGTATGGTATTCGACACGTATACCCATGTTAAGACTACCACTTTCCTTGATATCTAAGAGGTATTACTCAACATCTAATACAATAAGTAGTTCACATGGACGGAAAGGAGACATAGATGCGTATCAATAACACTTACACACTATAGATAATGTATACTTAAGACAGTATGGGTACGTTACTAATTATACTGAGCAAATACATTGTCTGGAGTAGAGATACCTGTAATGAAACGATTGCAGTTTCAGAATCGCATATCGTCATTTAAACGTAGCAATTGTCGAAATATATAAATAATACAAACAACAGTAAACATACATGTCAGATCTCCAGCAACAACAACATTAAGCACTTTTCTTTCACAGTTTTACTTGAGTCAATATACTTGTCATTCCATTTTGACGTTCGATATATAAGCTTATCAGTATGCGCATACATTATAGGTGCAAAAGAACAACGCGTATTTCTATATCTATTTTCAAAACGACGAATTACACGACAGCTCCACCATTGTGTAACTCTAGGCAAACAGGTGCGTCTAATTCACATGTCACGTGAAAATTAAATTGAGTATTTTCTACTGTAACGGTATGTTAATGAATAGTCCAGCTTTTATGAAAAGGTAAACTGTGTTATCAGTCTAATTTTAGACTAGCTCTCTAGCCAATACATCCACGCCAACGCTGCAAGCTACATTTTACTTTTCGTTTCATATCGCTGCTACATGGGAGGGGCATTACGTATGGGAGCTAAATACTGGTTTATTGTTGTTGCTTTGTTTGGTTTTTTCTTTTTTCCGCGTTCATGGTCCTTCACTCCTACTTCATCCCCTTCAAAAACAAGACGTGCATTATTTCACGAATACCGCATGAACACAAGTATAATTTAACCTTCAGTATATATGGTTGTCTTTGTAAAACGAACACATAGGTTCCTTCTGAATAGTAAGATTTGACTTGTAAGATTATTGAACAGAAAATGTATATTTGTGAAAATTGTGTGTATGGTTTCACAGATAGCTCTTGTATTCTGATAAGTGCGTACCATTTACATTGTCGCTGTCATCTACATTATGCAGTGTATCGTTGCTACTGCATGCATACAGATCCGTTACACTTGGTTTCTATTCTGTCGCGCTAAGTTATGGTGTCGTGTCTTCGTTTGTTGTCGCCTGTTATACAGGTCCTTCAAATAAAAGACGTATGCCATTTAATTAATAATGACTTAATATATTAACATGTGTGGTGTTTTATTTTCGGAAGCAATGTGACTCTAAGAAATATATTCATAATTTTACAAGTAAAGTGCGTCCTCTGATTATCGCGTATATCATGTACTGATAATGTTTTTACTTTATGTAAATATTTGAGATGTGTGTAACATATCGTAAACTAATCACATATGCTCATTGTGTCTAGAAACAGTTTACATTGTACACGAGAATTCGCCGGCAGTAATGCTAAACAGTGAAAACTTTAATTATTTTAAACATATTTACTATTAGCTCGATTGGATTGAACGCGTTAGGCTTAAGAAGACAATATCGAGTCTGTTTCCCGGGAAGAGCCAGTACTTGGTGTCTTTGGAAAGAAAATGAGATCGCTTCCTGAGTGGGGATCTCTAAATTTTGCCCCACACCAGTATATTTGGTTCACTGTGCTCTAAATACAGACCACTCAATTAGAATAAGTATGATATGTAATGAAAAATGACTAAAATATTTACACATGATTTTGGTGTCTTAATACGTCGCACCATTTTATGGTGAACATGTTTATCAAGAGAACGATTATTTTAATTATTGTGTACATGTATCATCGCTGCTGCCATGTGCAGGGGCTTTCATATCGCAGCAACATCATAGAAACACATGGCCGCAATATTTCAAATACAGGTATGGTGTTAAATGACTCATGACTAAAAACTATCCAATTATAATGGATCCTAACATGGATTTTGTTTTGAATGCGTTCTATAATAATTGCATAGGCTTTTTTACTGAAGATCATTTTAAATTGTGAGTACATACACCGAAAGCACTGTGATTATGAGAAATATAGGACTCCCACGTATAATTGTACACGTATTTTAGTTTTCTGGATTTTGCTTACCATTTCTGCCTACAGCATGGTCAATTACATCGTTGAGTATTGCCTTTTCATCTTCATATGCTTGGGAGATTGGTGATGTCTTATACCCTTCAAAGACAAGATGTGTATTATTTAATTTATTTTATCTATGAAGACTCATTTTGCTTCTACTTTTGTAAGATAATACAACGGAAGCAATTTAATAATGTTTTATTTGGTGAACTCTCTGATTATTGCATACACGTTGCTTAAATTAACTTATTCATGTAATCTGCCGTATTGCATTTTAAAATATAGTGTACTGGTGGGTGTATTAGTTTTACGATTTCCATATCTATGACGTTATTGTGACAGCAACGTTTTATTTTTGTTCTATTACCTGTAACTAACAAATATAAAGATATTGCCTTTTAAAAGTATGCACATTATTGTCAAAATCGACACCAGAGCCACCAGGAATACAAAACACCCAATGGCGATACCGAAGATTTCCATTCTGGTGTGTTTTGGGAACATACGCATGTAATAGAAAAAAATGCAAACAATTTGCTTAAGAAAAATACATCTAACTTCTATAGAAAACGAATACTTTAATGTTATGTTAGTGTTTTTATTACAAACTTTTAAATAGTGTTTAGCTACATATAGTGTTTTATAGTCACAACTTGCACACAGTAAATCTTATTTTAGGGACGCATTTACATTAAATTCAGGTGACGTGTCTGTGTTGAATGCTTGCTATCCACAACGTGATTTGTGTTTATCGATTCGTTTGGTTTATTCTTTGCCGTTTAATCTATGCTCTACACCACTGGAGGAGACGCATTCGATTAACACACAACAAATCACAATAATAATTACTAAAGGCATTAATACAACGACGACTCCAAGGCAAATCGGTGCAATAATCCATAACATAATTTGTGATTTGCGTTTTCTTTGAGTTTCATTTTTGTCTGACTGAGTAGTCGTTTGATATTTCTGAAACGACACAAACTTTCCTAAATTCAGTTTTTTACCGATTATAATTTCCATTTATGAAATTATCAAAACTATATTTTTTATTTAAACAGACATATCTGTCTTTAATGGATTTTCTACAATTACAACAACATTTACCTCTTGGTGCATTTCCTGGCGTTGAAGGTGTTGTGGCTAAAAACATAAACACATTTTTATATATAAAATCGATAAATCGATAACAATGATAAATAAAATACTATAAAACAACAACAGTAACAACAGCAACAGCAACAAAAGTAATAAAATTAACAATAATAATAATATTAATAATAATAATAACAATACTACTACTATTCTACTACTACTACTACTACTAATAATAATAATAATAATAATAAATAAATAATAATAATAATAATAATAATAATAATAACAATAATAATAATAATAGTAATAATCATAATCATAATCATAATAATGATAATAGTCATTGATAATAATAATTATAATTATAATAATATTATTATTCTATTTTTTTTTTTTATTATTATTTTTTTTTTATATGTCATAATATATCGAAATAATAATAGTAATAATAAAAAGCAAACCGCCTCTGTGTCGTAATGCTGGATTTAGCTATACGTTCCTGACGTAGTTTAGTTGAATTATAAAACAATTATAGTTACAGACGTCAAGTCCGTATTCGAGGAAACAGTGTATACACCAGCAATTATTTGTTCTAAAGAGCAGATAATAACTGAAGTCAATGAACACTCCCCAATGACTACTAGATCCTTTGAACATATGACTGTCTTTTTTTGGCACTGCTAGGCCAACTGTAACTAAACTCCAACTTCTGATTTTTTGCTCCATTATAAGCGTACTGCTTAGAACAGGTAGCTGAAATTAAAACATTAGAGGAAAAGAAAATACGTAAAGTAACCAAAACTGGTGACCAAACTGTTATAAAAACATGTAAACATGTAAACAAACTATATACCATCAATGTTGTATGTTGTCACAACAGCTGCAAAAACGCCTAGAACAGAATAAAAAATAATTGTTGTATAGACTGTGTCAATACACAATTAAGTCAACACATACGTCAATTTGTATATTTATGTTTAATAATTATTAGATTAAGTCGAAAACATTTCTTTCCTTTTTCCTTTAAATATAATCTAATGGACAGTTGCTCATAAACACTCTACATATAACAAGTAATCACAATTTCACTACGCCACTAATTATTCTTAATGCTCATTTACACCATGTTAATTGCGATTTCGTAGATATGTTTCTGTGTATTATTGATGGTAATCGTCCAAAAAAAGATCCAATGGCAAGAACACACCAATGGTCATTAAATGGTTGCTACGTCTTTACCGAAATAACATAATTTGACTAACACCACTGAGCATTCAATGCGATATAATTTGACATCCTCTAACAAATGATGACATATACTTGAGTGAAGCTCGGACACATTAACCTGAAATTCATGCACGCATGATTAGCACAATACACTCTTGAAATATATCCTATATTAATAGTAGGTTTTGTTCGTGCACGTATTTCAAGGTATTATTGGTGTCATATCTGTATCGTTAGTGCGAAAGTTCAATTCCATAAAGAGAGTCTACACACATGTATGCAAATTAAAATAAAACACTGCTGACATACCGCATGCACAATATTTACTGTGCACATTATTACAGTACTATTAATACAGTGAATGTAATTCAATGCTTATTCTGATATCGCACTTCCTATTACCTAATGTATGCCATTATTTATCATGTATTATGAATTAGGAGTATTAGCTAAATCTGCCATCTCTGTATGACAATCGTTTTGAATGAACTGATTTTAAACATCTCTGATGCAAATTTGCTATAGTCATTATTTGTAAAACTATTTTCAAGACATTTCAGACAAATGATTTTAAAGATTAAATGTGTGCAATGTTTGTTTTAAAACTTTCCCATAGCAGTAAGACAATAGTTTAATACGATTGTAAGAACGGTTTATCAATACAGCGGATCTGAAGCTTGTAAATAAAAAAAAAACAATCTTGCAAGCCTGATTAAAAAAAATAATTATGTGAACCAACACAAGCTATTATCTGCGCGAAAATATGTATGAAATAATACATTTGCCCGCAATCTACCTGGACGCAGCTTTATGTTGCATAGACAAACTGAAAATGAAATGGCTTGATAAGAATTCAGGATTTTACCCAAAATAATTACGTGTTAGTAAAGTGGTAAGTAATAAAATATTAAACTATGACACTCCAGATGTATGAAAAATGAATGGATGAAACAACAGAAACATTTTTTGCATCATGCGATCATTTTTGCCAAGCAAGTTGTCCATATCACACTTGCAAAATGAACAACAAACACAAAGGGTCCTATGGTATGGTATTCAGACATCGTTCATATTTACCTATATATGCCACGTCTTTACCTGATATATTGATACCTACACACTACAAGGCATTGACAAATGGAGACATTAATAATACATGGTATTCGACCTTTTATGTTTACATCATTTTTGTACGAGTACAGCGATTACAAAAATTGAATCAATACCAATTATAGCAACTATTAGTTGCACGGAATGGAGTTGTTAGTATGCAAGATACAGTAGTCACATCACTGTCAGATTTACCATATAAGGGCATTACCAAAGGCGGTAACATGTGATGCAGGTTCAATGTAGCTAAGATGTACCCGGATGTACGTGAAACAACGTCTAAAGTATATTTAATATTTCACAAAGTGTGTACGAATGTTCAGAAATGGTCACTACATTTCGTTCATATGAAGGGATATAATACGATGCATGTTACTAAAGTAGTGCGCACGGGATTATTGCCCCTTTACATTAATCCTAGTTTTAAGGCTAAGATCAAGCAACTGATTACTTAAATTAACTAGTGTGTCACTACTGAGCTCGCGAACGTTAAATGTGTATATTCAACAATAAACCAAAACTAATCCAATGATGTTACCTAACAATGCTTTTGTTTATGTCACTATTGCGCTCATATACTTGTAGTTTGTATGTTAAACATTAAACCATAACTAAAACTTCGACATAAATCTACATGTTAAACTCAGATCGTAAAACTAGTTTCAAACCTTGTACAACTAGTACAATGACAACTATACTGGTATGCATTTATTTATTTCATTTAAGTGTTTCTTTCCTGTACATGTTTGTATGTTTTTTCATACTTTATTATGTTTTTGTTTCTTTATGCGTGTGTAAAATGTATGTAAATATGCACTAAATGCAACTGAACTCTGTCCGTTCGTTAAACGTGTGATATGCGCGTAATGTGATTTAGGCTTGTGTACATGATTTTAAGATCTGTGTCATGTTATGTGATCGGTTGTTGTATGCCTACTTCTAATCAAATCCGCGTAACAAATGTAGTAGGGTGATGTATAAGGGACACTTATACTGCCTTGCTATATGAGCTAGCTTTTATAGCGACGCGGTAGAGCGTTTGCCTAGGAACCGGGAGGTCCCGGGTTCGATTCCCATTCTGGCTTGGGATTTTTTCAGCTGGGTTACATTGGCGCACAACGTAAATAACCCACTGTGGTATGCACGACATCCCACAGATGTCAAGGCAGAAGGAAATTCGTGGAAGAATTTAATACATGGAGGGAGAGTATGTAGTAGGGTGATGTATAAGGGACACTTATACTGCCTTGCTATATGAGCTAGCTTTTATAGCGACGCGGTAGAGCGTTTGCCTAGGAACCGGGAGGTCCCGGGTTCGATTCCCATTCTGGCTTGGGATTTTTTCAGCTGGGTTACACAAATAATTACTTCCAAATGTATATATACATTTGACTTACTTTACTAATTGCTATTGCAACCATATTATAGTTGTTGAGACATAGTAATGCCGGGTTAAATGTATGATTTAATGTTAAGGTTTAATGATTGCGTTACTAGTGCTATGATAACATGTACCCATGATCTGCCCTCAAATAGTGTGCCAAATACTAGTGATACAGATTGATACACGTGTGTAGTTCAACATGATACTAGCATATAATCATTGAGCACGTAAACACGGAAGATTAATTAGAAGCAAGTATACATGTATGCGTTAACTGAAATCAGGAGTGATTTTATTGAATTCTGTATTGTGTTCACAAATAAAAAATAGATACGTGAACTCAAAGGAATGTTACGAAAATGTACACATAGAGGAAGTATAATTTAAGGTTAATTAGCAGCTGTGTGCGTTTCGGTTGAAAGTGTTTTTAAGGAAATTATAACAATATGAACACAGGCTGCAGTAAACCAAGTATGCTTCAGCTTCGATGTGTCTTGATCTTTGTCGCGCATTTACTGCTAGGTATGTTCATTTGTTTATATTAATACAATTAACAATTCAACAAGTATATGTCATATCACACAGTGCAATGAGTTTATCTAAACTCTTATAATTGTCATCCTTTGCACTTTCGGTTGTATACATCTTATTATACGTGTGCACATGCACATGCGCAAAAAACTAAATCGATTAGTACATGTGTACTGTTTTTCTTGTCGTAATAGTGGAATGCTATCATGTTGCTGCAAATGTCACTTAAACATTAGTATGACCAATACCACCATAAACATCAACCTTAGAGCACATATCATTTATTCATTGTTCACGCCCGTATACTCGCTCACTCACTCATTTATTTTAGTCAATTACTAACTGACTCTCTCACAGTAGCATTATGAATGTTTTGTATGAACATTTCATTTTAAAGCGGCACGAAATGCTAGGTATTAGGTGTATTCAAACATGTCGCATAAAGTTACGTACATAATCTTAGTTTTTAATATTAACTTCTTCCCCCTTGGCTTTGTATCTCTCTGTGAGCAATATATAAACCGTCGTGCAAATCCATGAACACACTTGCCGACGTTGTATAAACACTTTATGCTCATAAATTGTTAGAATACCCATTTGTATACAGAAAAGTGGCAATAAAGCTTGCTTCTTTCTCAATACTATTTGTGGTATTGTAGTGCATATTATATTTAATATACACAACTGTAAGTGACCGGTTTAAACTATATGAAATGGAAATAATAAGGTGATGCATGCTATTGATTAAATTGGCTGTGCTTTGTAAATGTTGTTTAGTTTTTTTGTATATATAAAACACATATTAACAAATAAAACAATTGTTTACAGTGTAGTTTAAATTCGCAATATATATGACAACGACATATACCCACGTTTGCATCGTTTGTTGTTTCTAGTCATACGAAACTAGTTCATGACCAAACATTGGTATAGTGCAATATTATAAACCTGACACTCATTAATTTTCGTGACATACCGTAAGTGTGTTCTGTTGTTTGCAATGTTTCGGACGAGTTTCTTTTATTGGAATTTATGTTTTGTAAAAATTTTAATACGGGGTAGCGAGAGTGATATTTAATGGTATTGTGGTATGATTGCTAGCGCCGCACGCCATCGGACAGAGTTCGATTCCTTCTGACAGCGAACTTTTGTAAAATGTTTATGAGTTATTCTTACAATATGTATATCATGAGATATTAATTGTAAAAATGTATCATCCAATCTGTTTTGGAACTTATTAATATTTATTTATGTTACTTTTATATTATTCACACAGAAAGGCATGTTACATGTTAAGGATCGGTTTCGTTTAATACTTATACTAATAATGTGTAAAATGCTCATGTTTATAAAATGTCGACGTCGTTACTCGAACTCCAAACTTCGCATCGCAAGCGCGGCATCTGTTCCAATACACCATTTGCGCTTTACGATTTATAAACATATACGATATTAATTTACATTCTGGAATTTGCTATGATACGTTCGATTCTCGCCGTAGTATCTATAAATAAATCCCGATTGCATACGGAATATTAATGAGTGTCAGGTTAATCATTTCACACTATAGTTGACACAAGAGTTGTATATCTTGGAATAATATAATCTTAACACACACTCGGAAAAATTATGTGTTCCCGAATATTCGACTAATGGAATATGTATTGCATTGTAATTTGATAGATAAATAATCGACGCAGTTTACCGGTACTTCGGTGAGCCAATATAAATAATACGTATTAACAATCGATCAATTAGTTGATGTAAGATCGTTCTTTGTACTGGATTCATAATTTGTCAGCGATGTTTCTCAACTACGTATTTAATCGTTGATAATGATGCCTATATCACATTTAAAGGTACCCTATCGTGAACGCATGTTTGAAAATGTGTGTGAAGTATGTTTGCAAATGGATACTTGGAGAAATTCAATAGCCGTAGCCTCGCCGAAAGGTGATCACATCAACACCAATAAATAATACCCGTAGACGGATTGCAAACAAACTTGCCAATGCATAAACACTTTGACAGCTAAGTAAATATATACTATACGTCGTATTAAATTTATACCCGATAATTTATAACACACAAATACGTCACTAAATAAACACACGCACAGTACTAATCAAACAGGCAAGAAATGATTGTGTTTTTATATCTTTTATCAAATGTTTGCACTACAGCAATTGACAAAACATAGAAAAGCATGTATAAATAACACTTTATTCTCTTGTTCATATTGACCAAACAGCAATAGGCCAGATCTCTAGAATGAAAAATCCTATGTACTATTTTGATAGACAATTCCTAGTGTATATTATATTTGCAAAACATGTACATGCATTTGAAATGAAAATAGATATAAGTTGTGTATTGTTAGATTATATTTTTTTACGACATGTTGCAAGTAAAATTAGTTTATCTCGATTATTTTCCTTCAGAACAGTGATTGTTGATTTATGCAATGTTGAGAAGGTTTTGTTATGTATTTTAGCTACTAAATGAAATTGTCATTTTTATTGTAAGTCGATACATTATTCTTAAATGTGTTAGGATTCATTTTAACGGCAATCTAGCGCACGTGACAATACATTTTCATTACAGCAGACTAATTAATGGTTCGTCACAACGCTGCTACTCGCGCACTTTTCAATACAGCCTCATAAGGTGCGTAACAACGCTGTTACCACAACGAACATAATGAACTGCATCCAATTCAAGTCATTATGTCGTGCTTAAGGCTGCATGCGTGTTCATTTATTTGTGCGTTTCCGTCGCTCCTTTGCAACTGAGTCAGCCCCTTCAGATAGACACAATATTGTATTTAATGAACAATTCCAAAAAGAAGAATATTGTTTTTGCATGTAAATGCAGTGGTTGTTTTAATAAGTCGCATTTTCCACAACTTTTTAAAGACACTTTAAATTGTAAATAAGTAAAATAACATAAAAATACAAAGTATAAATATGAAATGTGAAATGTGATTTAATACCAATAATAATTGTACAACGAATGCTGCTGCTGCTGCTGATCCTGCCACTACTACTACTATTATTACTACTTCTTCAACTACTACTACTACAACTAAAAGTACAACGACTACTATTTCTACTACTACTACTACTACTCCGACTTCTACTACTACTACTACTACTACTACTACTACTACTTCTACTACTACTACTACTACAACAACAACTACTACTACTACTACTACTACTACTACACCACTACTACTACTACTCCTACTACTACTACTCCTACCTCTACTATTACTGCTTTTATAGCCTGGTTCCGGGTTAGCGCTAAGATAGTACGCCTGACACAAACCAATGAATGTCGGACGTAATGGTTAGTGTGCAGTATTGCAATGTTGACACAAATGTGTCCATCCAGAAGCCACATGGCCTTTGTAAAGCCAATTTATGTTAGATTACAAAAAAGTAAGTCATTTTATATTGCGCGACATGTGTATGCTAAAACAGTGGAGACTGCACGTGGAATGTATTCCGGACAGTCAAGGTAGTATTTCGGTTCAATATTGTTCGTGTCTGTATTAAAAAGATAGTCACCACACTGGGAAAACAATATTATGTGAAAAGCTTGAAACGTGTTTACTCAATGTAACATCACACATTTATTTCAGTATTTACATTTTGTGAGTGTAACATGGAATATTCTTACACAAAAATTCATGCTATGTTTATAAGGTCAATCCATACAACTGCATTCAACTGCTTAATCCTCTTTCAGCTGATTTCTTTACAAGAAAATATTTCTATAAAGCCAGATAGGCACACACAAATCCCAGTTGAATATGTCTGTGTTTAATTACCACAAATCAAAGCAAATACAGTTCAAATAGCATTATTTATGAAAATATCATCATTTATAAAAATAATTCACTCTCAATAATTTTTTAGAATTTAATACACATTGTGGTATAGCCGAGAAAATAATATTCATTCTACTTCACTGTATTGGGAACACAATTAATGTTGTTACTAGTTGCTATGAGAAATTATTTGAAGGATATATTTTTTCATTTTTTTGCATTTTTTAATCTGACATATATCTTTTTATAAAACGTATATGCATATCAATGAAGATATATTCAGTATTAGTCACATACTTTTACATGTTTAGATTTATAGTAAACAATGACCTTATTTTACATTTGACGAAAACGGTTTTACATAAATATAATAAACATCTAGGGTTTAAATATATTTATAACTTGTAATATAACTATGCATTTCTTATTGAACTATATGTGTTAATTTTTTTACCAATGTTCAAGTATATGAAATAGTAGACTTCATTTTCAAGCAGATTGTACTAAACAAGTCCTAAATGTGAAAACTGTCATTGATAAGTGTATCCATGCTGACCTAAGTTACAGCTGATGTTTAAAATATGACAGGCATACTGTTTGTTGTGAGAAATAAAATTACTTTGTTGTACTCGAAAGCTCGTGACTACTACTGCTACTACCACTATTACAACTACTACTACTACTACTACTACCACTAAGCTACTACTACAACTACTACTACTGCCCCTGATCCTTTTTGGTTCCCTTCTCTGCCCCTCTGGGTTCGTCAGCACACAATAGAAAAATCTTAATTGCAAGCATTAGACAAATAAATATCCTGGATTAAGCAAATCATTAGAAAATGTCAACAGACTGCTCCGAATTTCAGCCCTTTTACTTTTTAGCGGAAACCCTGTACCTTTTGGTATCCTAGATTTTTCCTAAACTATAACTACTACTACTACTGCTACTACTACTACTACTACTACTACTACTACTACTACTACTACTACTACTACTACTACTACTACTACTACTACTACTACTACTATTACTTCTACTACTACTACTACTACTACTACTACTACTACTACTACTACTACTACTACTACTACTACTACTACTACTACTACTACTACAACAACAACTACTACTACTACTACAACTACTACTATTACCACTACTACTACTACTACTACCACTATTACTACTACTGCTACTACCACTACTACTACTACTACTACTACTGCTACTACTACTAGTGCTGCTAACACCTATTCCACCTCATACACTACAAACTAAAGCTATAAAAACAACAATAACACCTGCTACAACAATTATTAGCACTACAACGACTATTAGGACTATCTCTAATACTACAACAACTACTACTTCTACTACTTCTACTACTACTACTAGTACTATAACTATTACTACTACTACTACTACTACTACTACTACATTTTACTACTACTACTACTACCGCTACTTCTACTACCACTACTACTACTACTACCACTACTACTACTACTACTACTACTACTACTACTACTACTACTACTGCTACTACTACTACTACTACTACAACTACTGCTACTACTACTACTACTACTACTACTACTACTACTACTACTACTACTACTACTACTACTACTACTATTACTTCTACTATTTCTACTAGTACTACCATCTCAGTTACTTATATTAATACAATTATAACCACACTACTAATATTAATATTACAACAACAACAACAACTACTACTACTAATACCACTGGTAATACTACTACTACTACTACTACTGCTATTACTTATAATACTACTAATATTACTACTACAACAACTACTACTACTACTACTTCTATTACAACTACTACTACCACTACTACTACAACAACTACTACTACTACTGATACTACTACGACTACAATTACTACGACTACTACTACAACTACTACTACTACTACTACTACTACTACTACCACTACTACTACTAATGCCACTTATATAGCGACATTTTCCTACTACTACCACAATTACATTAACAGCAACAACAACTAATACAACTTCTATTACCACTACCACTACGGCTTCTACTTCTGTTACTATTAAAACAACCACACAATCAACTACTGCTACTACTATTACTACTAACACAACTTCTACCACTACAACTACTACTACTACTTCTACTGCTACTACTATTACTATTATTACTTCTACTACTACTACAACTACTACTACTACTACTATTACTACTACTACTAATAATAATAATAATCTCACTACTACTACTCTCACTACTATTACTGCTACTGCTACTGCTACTTTTACTACTATTTCTACTGAAACAAATACTACTTATAATACTAATAATACTACTACTACTAATAATAATGATAATAATAATAATATTAATAATAATAATAATAGTAATAATAATAATAATAATAATAGTAGAAAGGATTAATAATAATACTATTAACCGGTAAGCTGCTTATCGAAGTGTTCTTTTTTTCATGATTGATCTTTATAGCATGTTAATTATTTATCTATCATGTTCCCTATTATATATTATTATATACCTATTTATATACTCCAATCAGCTGGTGCCATTCACACCGGTTGCGTACAATATTTTCCATATTGGACGGTCGATGGTTAAACATGCGATAATGTTCGAGCACTCCAAAAAGTGTTCGAGAGTAAAATTCCATACATAATGTGCACAATAACGTAAATGCTATTGACAATAAGTTTTGAGAATAACGAAAATGTGCGGTTGCACTGGTACAGAGCTGACATACTCTATCGGCACGTCCAATATGATTTGTCAGCTGTGTACATATATAGAGATGTTTTTGTTGATTTTGGTGTTAGATCTTATTTTATTTCACGCGTGTCCATAGAATATGATACAGCCACCCGTGAACATGTTTTCTATGGTCACGAATGTCTGTGCATGGGAAGTATACAGTTGGTAGTGTGCCTAGGAAGTGTCTATTTATATTGTTCAAAGGAAGTGTTCAGCAGGTACATGTTATGTGTATATGAAGTGTCCAGTTGGTGGTGTGCATGGAAAGTATCCAGTTGTTAGTGTGCATTGAATTTATCCAGTAGTTATTTTGACTGAGACGTGTCCATTTTGTAGTGTTAATACTCAGTGTGTAGATGCTAGTGTGCATGGGAAGTGTCCAGTTGGTAGTGTTCGTGGGAAGTGTTCAGATGTTAGTTTGCATGGGAAGTGTAAAGTTTGTAATAAGCATGGGACGTGTCCTGTTAGTAGTGTGCATGGGACGTGTCCCGTTGTTAGTTTGCATAGGAAGTGTTCAGTTGGTAGTGTTCACGGGACGTGTCCAGTCGTTAGTGTGCGTGAGAAGTGTCCAGTTGGTAGTATGCGTGGGAAGTGTCCAGTTGGTAGTATGCGTGGGAAATGTCCAGTTTGTATTGTGCTTGGCAAGTGTCCAGTTGGTAATGAGCATGGGAATTGTTCAGTTGGTAGTGTTCATAAGAAGTGTTCAGTGGGTAATGAAGTGGACATGGGAATTGTTCAGTTGGTTGTGTGCATGGGGTATTTAAGTTTGTAGAGTGCATATAATATGTCAATTTGAAGGTGTATATAGGAAGTGCCGAGTTAGTATTGTTCACAGGAAGAGATCAATTGTTAGTCCGCATAGGACGTATCCAGTTGGCAATGTGCATTGGAAGTGTCCAGTTGGTGGTCTCTAAGGACGTGTAACGTTACTAGTGTGCATGGGACGTATCCAGTAGCTAGTGTGCATGGATAGTGTCCGGTTGATACTGTGCATGGGAAGTATCCAGTTGATAGTGTGCATGGGAAGTGTACAGTTAATACTGTGCATGGGAAGTGTACTGTTGGTAGTGTGTATGTGAAGTATACAGTTCGTAGTGTGCATGGGAAATGTAGAGTTGGTTGTGTGCATGGGAAGTGTACAGTTGGTGGTGTGCATGGGAATTGTCCAGTTGATAATGAGTATGGGAAGTGTTCTGTTGGTAGTTAGCATGGGAGGTGTCCAATTGGTAATGCGCATGGGAAGTATCAAGTTGGTAATGAACATGGATGTCCAGTTGGTAGTGTGCATGGAAAGTGTTCAGTTGGTAGTGTGCTTGGGAATTGTCCAGTTGATAATGAGCATGGGAAGTGTCCAGGTGGTAGTGTACATAGGGCGTGTTCAGTTGGTAGTGTGCTTGGGAAGTGTTCAGTCGACAGTGTGCATCGGTAGTATCCAATTGGTAATGTGCAAAGAAAGTATGCAGTTATTAGAGTGAAGTTTAGCAGACAAGTCATTGCCATAAATATTGTTTAAACAGTTGTGCATCTCTTTCTGCAATATTATCATTGTGTGTGATTATAATTTTAACAAACGCCGAAGTGTTATTTTTGTTTTAAACATGAACTGTGGTTTTGGTTTAAATACACACTTACCATAGTGTAATGTAATCTTCAAACAATAAATATACATTATGTACATATATTGTTACGAAGACGTTGGAATAACTCGTTCGTTTCAATGTGAAATGTGTTATTTCCGTAATATACTTATATAGTAGTGATTATTTTGTTGAGTGTAAATAATATGACACACGTATATTATAGTGTTTTATATACAAACTATATACTTGGTTATATATGTATACATTACGACGTAGTACACACGTTTGTTGTATTTGCTTAGTAGATTCGATCTGCCTCTTTATTATTTAAAACGTTAATTCTGGGAAAGCACATTCCACCTTTTAACATTGACTTAAAATGGACAACATCTGCGCAAAGGGCAATATCAGTACAGCCGAAGGCAAACAAGTGTCTGTATCGCTCCCATGACTTATTAAGTAAGGAGAGCCAAAAGCGAAAGGGCCATGCTAAGCTATATAATTAAGAAAGGTCCTGCCCTCTGGTTATGCTGTTTTGTTTAATGAATGAACACGATTTAAAGCTTTTTAGTAGAGGGCCAAATAAGAGATATTTCTGTGAAATTATTTCAAAGTTTCAGCGGTGGTTTTTTATATAACGTTTTTCAACCGACCGGAACCATTTGAACAACTTTGGTAGTTAAATATCCAATGAACATTTCTGTCAAATCATTTCGAAATATAACCAGTGGTTTATGGTCTCAAAAATTTAAATATAGCCATATTAGTTAAAATGACCTAGCCACCTGTCGGCCACGTTTTTCAACAAAGCGGAACCACTTGAGTAACTTTGGTTAAGGGCTTACCCAGAAATATTACTGGATAACCATAAGAAAATCTAACCAGGGATTTAGGAAGGGATATGGTTTAATCTTTATCCTTTTAAGTGGTCGTCTAGTGCAGTGGACCAGAAACATTCAAGCAACTTTGGAGCACCCAAGGAACATTTCTATGAAGTTTTATCAAAGTCGGTTGAACCGTTTCAGATTTCGTTTTTTAAGGAAAAGTAAACGTACAGACGGACGGAGTCACTCACGACGGACGAACAGGTATGGCAAACGTTCGCTTACCTTCGGCCAGTGAAGCTAAAAATGAAACGTAAGATGCTAATAATGGTATTGAAAAGGAAAACACTGTACATTTAATGCGAACATTGTTTATGCATGCTGATAAAATGCAAGTGGCCCAGAGCGACCTGACGCACTACTGGTCCTTAGGGCTACCTTTAAATTAGTAACATTATTGAAACAAGTGTGTTTAAGACTATAAGGTAATGCTGCATACCAAATATACAAGACCTAGATCTGTGCTTAGTTAATTTTGTAATGGAAGGTTATTGACGTAAATTAACTATTTAAAATCTATAAAACAAATGATCAAGCCACGGTTATTTTAACTATTTTGGTATAGAAATATATGCAATGATACATAAGACAGATCAAAGACCCTGTTGTTACAGACAAGAAGAGATTTATTGTAAAACAATGAGCCCCGGGACTTTGGGCAACTGCAGAACAATACTGGTACAATATCGTACAGTGATGCTACATGCCAAATATATTAAAGCTGCAGGTAATGTTGTTTCAGACAATAATAATTTTGTAGTATGTTTCCTACATGAGTCAATATATGAATCTGAGTCCGGGATGGCGCCGCTTTATAGCCCAGAAGCACCAGTTGTATAATTTGGGTAAAAAAACATTAGACCTAATATTAAAAACCTAGTCGTTGTTGTTTCATACAAGAAAAGTATACGTTGTTCCTATTAAAGTACATGTGACTAAATATTTAGCCCCGGAGCGGGAACATTGTTTAGCCCCAATTGTTCGGAATGTAGGTCCTATACTAAAACATGCGCGAAATGATATTACATACTGCCAAAATAAAATGGCTGATTTAAATATAAATAAGCGATTAAAATCAATATAAAACTTATTGGCAATAAGAAAGTATAAAGGAAAGAAATGTGTTTTTGCTTCAGGTGCTTAAAACTATATTTAATAATATTTTAAATTGTGATTTTACAGTTTAACCGGTGTTGTGTTCGTGATCGAAAGAAAATACCGTTATTTGCAAGCTCAACCATACGTTAATAATATCAAGTATTGTATTGCTCATTGTGTAATCTGTAATTTGTAATCTGTAATCAATGCCATTCTTCTATATATTATTAATTTGCGAGCCAGGACACATGCTTTGGTGTCGATTGAGTCATAATTTGTATAACATATTCTAAAGTTGACACGATTTACATGTACTATAAATCTGACGTTGAAACAAATATTTGTTTGCAAGGCAATTTCATTATTTTACCAATTTATCAACGTCGAATATTGACGTTGTTTCAATGTTGATTCAACGTTAAAACGCCTACCAGTGCGTGTATTATCTATTTTAAAAGGTCTTAAATCCTAATAATAGTTCCCCATCTGTTATACGAGTTCAAATATATCACGGTATTGTTCAGAACGATGTTAAATAATCATTTTATTATATACATATTTATAATATTATTTGTGTATTATTTGCATAATATTTACTTTAAAACACACAGTCCGCGGAACAGGGCGCGCGCTCGCATTATTAATATACATGAATGACGTCGCTCTAAGTGATGCATAATATGCAAACATGTTTGTCTCTTATTCTGTAACTTGCACTAACAACTAATTAATAAATTTTAACTGCGGACGCAGCCTTTCGCACTTTAGAACATATTTCACAGAAAGCGACCATGAAATTGTAATAACTGAAACATTGAGTGTGTAGAAACTATCTTTAGACGTGCATGTTAAAAGGTGGTGTGATCAATAGGAAGTGTATGCAGCACGTTTGTTTTAATTAGTATTACACACTTATGCAAGTTGTCAAAATGAATATTTATCAGTTGACTGGAAGTGTTTCATGGATATTCAGAACTAGAATAACGCAATTATGTAGATTTATATGAGTGATGCTATATGTAAAGTTTAAAACAACAATGGATAGTGACGAAACACACAGATGTTGCTGAACTCTATGGTTGTTATATGTCGTGGTGCAGGCTTTATTTATGTGTGTGTAACGTTTTAAACAGTTAAAAAAAAAAATAATGTAAGAAGGTGACATTCATGATCGGATATAGGTTTGGAGACAACAAAGTTTACACAAAGCTTGCGTGCTACCAGACAAGGTGATTTAGAAAACAAATTGCGTTTCTGGTTAGTACGGATTACAAAAGAAAAATCTTCGTGGATATATAAAAACGGAATTGAAATGATTGTTGCTGGATTTTAAAACACGTTTTCAAATAGGTGGATCGTAGTACTCATTGATCGAGTAAAAATAAAGTTGCATATTCGTTTCGTTGTGGAGTACTCGGACATTATCGTATGATTATAGTCTGACCGACTAATACGGAAAATATGGTACCAATTTTAGCTCGCTGGGCGCGAATGAGGACACATGTTTGGAGGATATAAATAGGCATATAACTTTTTCTGTAGATTTTCAAAACAGACCGACTGATAACTGTAATTTATGCATTATCACATTATTTTAAGCATTATACACAAACCATTTCACATAAAATAGCTCATCGTACTTTGTTTCGTGAAACGTACAGTCACGATAATGACAACGAAATCAAAGCCATGCACAGCTTTTTTGTCGTGATGGCTTTTAATGATATACTAAATTTACACCGATACTGTTATCGAAGAACCCGCGGAAGTTTAGCTGCCGATTTGAATCTCGAGAGCACGAGTCAGTTGATAACACGCAGCTAAACATTGGGGAAATTTGACAACAAACCATGCCGTTTATATATGATTATAATTTAGCACGGCTTGAAACTGATCATTGTTCTGAAAAAGTCATTTACATGTAGCGGTCTATTTTCAAAGAAATTGTAACAGTATGTACTACCCATCGATAGCTTGAACAAGAACACTATCAACCATACATGGCGAAGCGTTAATGGATGTTATTTCACCTACACATCGGCAACCTAGGACAAAAATCTACGTGTTACAGCAAACGTATTCAACGTAATAAAGACATTAAGACAGACAGACATTAAGACAGACTAATTTAAGACAGCCATTAAGACAGACATTAAGACAGTCAGACAGACAGACATTAAGACAGACAGACAGACAGACAGACAGACCGACCGACCGACCGACCGACAGACAGACAGACAATCAGACAATCAGACAGACAGACAGACAGACAGACAGAAAGACAGAAATACAGCTTGATAGAGTTCTACATAAATGTACAATAGCCTGACAATTTAACATTTTCGAGATATACAAACAAATTAAAATACAATGTATACATTTATAAATGAGCCAGGTCAATGAAATTATAGGTCCGATTTGGTCATACAAACAACATAAAATGCAATGTGTGCATTTATACATGAGCCACGTCAATCAACATGTTTTGTCCTATCAAAACATAAATCAACTAAAAATACAATGCATGCATAAATAAATGAGCCACGTAATTCAGCATTATATGTCAAGGATGACACAAAAGAAGAACCCTTATTTTCTCTGTGGTGCTTAAACTTCTTGCGTATGGAAGTCAACTGTTAAACTATTAAACCAGGTTGATGGTAAAAAAGTCAAAATGACACTTGGTCGTTGAAAATACTAGAAGCATATGGTTTGCTTAGTGAGATATTTAAATAATTTTTATGGCAAAATAATATGAATATTGTATTAGCCTAAAAAGGCAACAGGCACAGTTTGATAAATATTAACTTCAAGACGCTATATATTCTGACCATTGAAATAAATATAAAGTTTATCATGGGATGGACTCTGCTTTTTCGAGATGCAGAGATAATGTATTGCCAATAACCAACTGGCTGGTGAAATTCATGTTGTTGCTCGAAAGGTTTTCAATGCATTGCCTAGTTTTAGCAGAAACAAGTATAGCAGAGTCATCAGCATGTACAAATAGCGTATTGGACAAAAACATACATGTCATCAACAATAATGAGGGGCAGTGGTATTAAAATAGATCGCTTGAGAACGCTACAATGAACACTTGCTAGAAATATATAAAATATCAACTGACTGGTGCATGTCAGACACTCAACTTTGCATTCAACTTTATCACAATAATGGACTGTATAAATTTTTTATAAACATCTGATAGTACCATGCCAGTACTATGACAATCATCCATTTGAAGGAGACACAAATATGTTAGCTGTATCAAACATGTATCGCTTGGCATACCATGTCTAACACAAGACTTAAATTCATTCGAAGGATTATTATGAATAAGATATTCCAACTGATCATAAATGGTCCGTTCAAGTATTGTAGGCACCATGCTTGAAAGAGACTTTATGCTAAAAATCGTATTAGCTCTACTGGCCAAAGGGAGCTAATGCGATAGTGTTACGTTTGTCGTGAGTGCGTGCGTCCGTGCGTCGGTGCGTCTATACGTTTGTTAATACTTGAAACATCTTCTCATAAACGACTCCGCCGAATTCAACCACAAATGGTTACACAGATATAATCTATGATAGATATAGATTTGAATGTGTTCATATGTTTCCGGTCCATTATATGATTGTATTATTAGATCACATGAACTAAAGTAGTTTTTGTTATTAATTTCACAAATCGTCTTGTCTAAAACCGCAATGCCTTGGCGCATACTACTTTGAATGTAGCATAATGTATGGTCGAAATACAAAAATTGTTAATGTGATTCCTCTGGAGGGAAAAATGGCCCCGTCCCGGAACTTTAAATATATTTTGCTCGACTTCCATAGGAAAAACCTTTAAAATATTCTTGTCTGAAACTATAAGCCCTGCGCTTTTGATAGTTGATATGTAGCATTGCCATATTGTCCTTTTCTAATATTGATATATGGATGCCCCTGGGTTTAAAAATGGTACCACACCGCCGCTCAATGTTTCTTACAAGTACTTACAAAGAAAAAAACCTTTACAAATATTTTCGTCTGAAACTACAAGTCTTTGATATTTGGTATGTAGCATTGCCTTATCGTCCTAAACTAGCATGTGTTCTATTGATGCCACTGGGCTAAAAATGGCCCCGCACTGAGGCTATATTTTTTATATTTAAATGTATTTTAATACAAAAAATACTTAGAACGTTCCTTTTATGAAACTACAAGGTCTATATGTAGGCATTTGATATTAAGTGTGTAGAAAAAAAATGCTCATATGGTTCTTTGCCAAGAGTGTAAAAAGTATGGGCTTAAATAATAGCACAACCACAGTGTTCAAATTCTTTACATTGACTTATTGTCTGAAACTACACAGCCTACAGCTTTTATTTTTTTGTATGTACCATTACCATCTTCCACTTTATAGCTAATGTTCAAGCGTTGCCCCTGGGCTAAAAATGGCTCCAACACAGGGCTCAATATTGTTTAAATAACATTGACATCAGGTATGTAGCATTGCCGTATATGCCTATACCAAAGTTGTTAAGATAATACCCATTTGACAACAATGGCCTCCACGGGGCTCAATATATACTCTTAAAATGAAAATACAAATCTTCTTGTCCAAAACTACTTCATGTGGTGCAAACGAACAACGCGAAAACTATATGCCAATGTTACAGAGCATTGTATTACGACACACTATTTTCTTTTTGTAAACACATGGATAACATATATCGGCACCTTTTCCGCTCTGTTTTGTGCCGTTTTAGAATTTGAAAAAAATACGCAGAAATTTATCTAATAGAAAAGGTCTATAATTGGCAATCGTTTGTGATGCGTTTTTCTTTCAACCGTGCATATAACGTATATGTTAAAGTACTGGAGATAGCACGTTACCTTGTATTCTTTTGAAGTCTTTTTAGTGGAAGGAATGTTTCAAGCTGATTCAAAACAAATAGAGTCCATTAATAGTGTTGTGTTTCATTCTATTTGGTTTGTTGAAACACATTACAAACTGGTTTCGAAATTGATTTAAGCTCCGAACATCGTTTAAAATAATTATAAGTTTGAATCAAAATGTGCGTTCTTCGCAAAAGGTTAAATATGAAACGAGCAAACCAGTGTTTTGTCAACGATATAACGTATTAATGTGCATTTAATCAATTTGTAAAAATGAATTAAGAGTTCAATTATAGTTCACTTAACATGGATTAGCATGTATGTTAAATAAAATATAACGTCGATACATGCTAATTAATCATACAAATACATTCATTAAACTTGTGTTGAGATCTTTGCAAATCGGATGTTTATTTAATAATGTGCATACATTGTGTAGGCCGTATTTGTCTAAGGAAACAGTGACGACTAATTGTATACGTTTCGGTTATAATTACTGTGACTTATAGTAGAAACCACTAAGTACTGTACACCCACAGTGGAATATTGTGGGAAGATATGATATTGAATAAACTAATGAGCTAGTAACGTGAATACTAGGCACACAAACGCCGTTGGTACATTTTATCACATGAGTCTTATTAATGAATGTCTGACAGATTCATTTAATTTTATGAAAAGGTATAAACGCATTATTTCAGAAGAAAACATTATGCATACAGATATAAATTAACAGAACTTGTTAAAATGTCACAGTGTTTGTTTAATGGTTTCAGTAGTTGAAAGTCGATGACACGAAAGTTCAAGAAACCTACACTATGTACACAATAAATGGTTTGTATATATCTTATTCACACATCCGCCATTACGAGCGAACCATCATTAATGATTGCAGATACATAAAATCAAAACTCTAAGTGTGTGTTCGCATGTTTATGTCGTCTACCGGCCTTTCCTCGTCTGTCTGTAAAAATATTTAAAAAAAACAACATATTATATCGATAATATGGTGGACACTGTAGTATGCCAACCAAACTTTGCCTGAGTACACAGTTTAACACTTAAACTGGCAATGAATATAAGCCGGCAATCTTTATATTGCCTTTCTCACCACACTGTGCACACAAATAAGAATACTGCAGCTTAGTATGTTAGCCTGTGCAGTTGCATTAAACAATCGTGAACACAAAAAATCAAACGACAGTAAATCAATCAATATTGTAAAAAGTGTATTGTTCTTGCATTCTGCATATAACCTGAGTTTTCACAATTACTATGTGAGTCCTTCATTAGTAATACAGTTATGCTTTTCATCAAAACTAATAATGGTCATTGGTGAGTATCATATATAATGTAGCCAAAATTAATATTCTTGCTGTAATCAATGTCCTCAGTCATACCAATGAAGTTTCACCATAATCCCGTTATTAATACTCAAGTAACAACATATACAAGACAATTAAACATTCATTTAGAAAATATTAAAAATTATGATACTGTGTCTATACTTTATGCGCGTTCTCATCACAAAGTCTAGCAGTTAACGACTTTCGATTTGAATTCCTTTAAAACGTTTTTAGGTATGATCTTCATTATACGCAAAATGTGTTACTTTCCACCACACGCTTAAATCTCCAGTAAGCAATTGGTGAAGAAACAATAAATATGTAAGACAGAGTAAGTGTAGATGTCAAAGTTATTATTGTTGATAATGTGTACGTTCTTTCGATGATCACTACAACTATATGAACATATATGATCGTAACTGATTGAACATTGTAGGCAGACATATACCACTTGCTCTCATTCTTCTCTGTCAGAATCTTCACCAATGGAGTTAATATCGACGGTATTTATTAAAACAAGATACAAACTTAGTATCTCGAATATATTTAATACTTGGAAGTGTTCAGAAAATACACGTTTATCACAAGACCACTGCTAGCGGTGCTACCGCTCGTCTGATGAACACGCTTAGTTTAAGTGATTTCACTGACTGTTGTTTCAAAACATGTTAGAAAATCAATAATAATGCAACAACATCATGATAAAAATTACATACAATAATCACTATGCAGGACAGAGTTACGATTCTTGTCCTGCACATTAATTTTGATCATATTGACTAAGTATTTTGAGTGTACCGAAAAAGTATACCAAGTTTGAAGCCTCTATGTGTTATAGTTTTTTAGACATATGAGTATGTACGAAATTCTTTGTCAAAATGAATTTCCTAACTTGAAAAAAGGCCATTAAACAATCAACATCGGTGGAAAAGTTAAAGTTGTTGTTCCTCACACTTTACGTTTAAACATATTGTATTTTCATCGTGTAACTATATTTTACATCAACCATGGTACAAGTAAAGACATAGGCATATAGAGGAAAAAGGGTTGCACAAAAAGTGATTTCCACATTACTGGCGGTTCGCCCCTGAATATCTAAAGACACAAATAACCAAACGCGGTTGGTTGGTTAAACATGACTGAATAATACATTAAAGAAATATCGGTATTTTTAACAAACTAAAGTATACAAAAGGATATATTGAATAGTACGAAATGAGCATGGTAAATGAAAGAAAGGAACTTCAAAGAACGTCAAAGCAATACACTTTATACATTCAAATATTATGAAAGAAACGGATATTTGAGTTATGTTGTCTTGTCCGTAATAAACAAGAATTGCCAAACTGGCATTATAGTACGAGTGATCACAAGTTATATAATATGTGTGTTTGAAGCATGTTGTCGTCTTCTTGTAGATATAGACCGCTGTACATTTAAATAAATCAAGCTATATTTTTATCAGAACTTACTTCATAATTGCCATACATAAGCTGGCCGCAGTTGAGCATGGAAAAGGTGTGTAACTCTTAGTCGTTGGTTTCTGAAAAGATGACCAAAAAAATGAAATGATTGACTTGTTCTGAAATAAAGACGCATGCATTTGTTGGTAATGCTAACAGGTGGTTTTGATATAAATAGAAATTCAAGTTGCTACACATTTTTCTGAGTCGTTCTTTCATAACTGATTCAAAAATCTTCCCAATAACATAATAATCGGGAACTTTGTTTCAATTGAAAAGCAAGTTTTGTATAAAGCCTTTAATTTTAGATAGAGTCAATGTTACTTACATATATATGCAGTTTATTCCATAGATTGATAACAGAGGGAATAAAATACTGTGAGCAAATCTGACTTCTCCTTCTCACAGTTATATTATCTGACAAATTCCTTGAGTTGTAAGAGGTCATTTGAATGATAGTGTTAGAAAAGAGGTTTCTGAGATAATCAGGACAATCGTTATGATGTATTTTGTATATCGTGATAAGTTTGTTATAACGACAACGATCTTCCAAACTTAACCAGTTAATTTTTGTATTATACAATTCTCTTCGTAAAACCGATCTAGTTAGGCGAAAAACTATTCTTGCAGTTTCCTTTTGAATTTTATATAACGTTTGGTTTTGATATAATTTTCAACCATCCCAATCCACACAAGCATGTTCTAATATTGGTCTTAAGTAAGAAATATACAACTGATTATTGGTTTTTCTGGATTTGGGAATTTAAGTCTTCTGATATAACCTACAATGTTTGAAGTAGTAGTCATAATGTTTTTAATGTGAGTGTGCCACTTACCATCATTGCTAAATGTTATTCAATTGTGTTTATGAGTCTGTACAAATGTGAGAGGGATATTTCCAGATTGCAAACGTAGATAATTTATCTTGGGTTGTTATGCAAATACAATGGCGTTAGTTGTATGTTGATTACAGTCTACTAACCAGGTTTTGAATCGTTGTCTTATTAAATAAATGTCATGGTTCAGAATGCCTTTTAAGTCACTTAACGTGGACGTTGTTCATGCGAGAGACGTGTCATCAGCAAACAGTCGTGTAATGATTAAACGATTTTCAACTATGCCGTTAACGTTTGTGATAAAAAAATGGACTTAAAACAGAACCTTGTTGTACATTAACGTTCATTGTAAGTTCAGCTGATAAAGCTGACCCTACGATAACCATTTGTGTTGGATTTGATAAGTAGTTTTTTTTTTATCAAGGCTAATACATTATCACAAAAAACAAATTAATGTAACTTGAATGTAAGACCACGGTGCCGCACCCTATCAAATCTTTATAGACATCGCAAAACACAATACACGTGAATTGTTTGACATTGAAAGAACGAGATAGTTGATCAAAGATGTCGATAAATTGGGAACTCGTTGTTCACACTGACCTGAGTATGCTGAATAAGTCACAAAGTCTTAACTGTAGGGGAAAATTTCCCGAACTGGAAAACTGGGGATTCCCCTGACCTGCTTATTTTGTTACTTTTTTTTTGCAATTTGTTTTCCAATTGGGGAATAAAATCATGTTTTTCAAGGGGTTCAGCAAAATTGTCCGCTGCACAGAGATGTATAATTGACCAATATGTATGTGGTCTTAAAAGGTTCAGGACATATTGTTATAAATTGTCCCCTTTCATAATTATTTTTAAAGTATGCCGTTTAAAAGAAAACGCAAAAATACTATTATTTTACTTAGCGTTTCTTTCTGAATGGCGAGATATGGGTTAAAATATTATTGATCTTAATACTATTTGTGGTGCACAGTCAATGTGTTTCTTATTTACTCTGCAGTTTCATTGTTATATTATTGCAATGCATAGCAACGTATCCAATGTTTTATCATAAATCACTACTACTTTGCCAAAAAGAAAATTGACTGAGGATGTTCAGCCAACTGTTATGTTACACCATGAAATAATTTGTATTTAAAAAATTACTGAAATGTTAATAAATTATTTTATGTCTGACTAGTATTTAAATGAATTCAATGTATCGTTAAACAAAATCAAGGTGCCAATACAAAATGTTATATATGTGAAGAATTTACCCATCCAGTTGATCTATATTACACACAGTCACTGATTGCGCCTAAGGGCAAATACTTCTCAAAGAAAGTGTTGTGTGGACAGTCGAATGCGTTAGGTAATAAAGCCCGTGTTTATTACGCACAAGTAATTATGTAGTTAAGTAACCCGGATGTGCGGGTAGAATAAAAGCGTGAGCGTTGGTAAATTCTAACAGATCTTCTCTCGCTTTCGTCGAGTTATCATGGACAGTAATATGGATGGTAATTAAAATTATAGTATGAATTAAACACTATTGACTTTGGGTGGTCTGAGGCTGGCAATACTCTTCTTGCGACATATGGGCCATGTTAGCAAGATTCCTACCCCTAAATTTACCGGGTCGCTAGTAGATTGATAATATAAAAGTTCCATACGTCCGTATCAAGACACCAAGTCTCTTCAAAAGTTCAATACCCAGGGTTCGGAGTCATATAGGAATAAATACCATACAGACCTGTGTACCAAACCCGGGGTATCATAAGTGTTTCATAACATAGACTCGGAGTCAATACAATTGTCCAGACCACTCTCAGGATATCGTCGCAGAGTGGTAGTCGTGCTCGGGGTCATTGTATAATAATAGTAGTTAATTATATTTAATTTACTGTTCCATACCAATCATTTGTCTGCAATAAGCTAATTATAAAGCAACGTAGCTTGGGGACAATTATATATACATATTAATTATATTATTCGTTCTATTCTTGTATTGTGTGAGCCATTGTTGCAAACCCGAAGCTCGGGCGAAACGTTACATATAAAGTGTGTGTTAAAATTTATTGAATATGTTTAATCGACCACTGTTAACCGCATGGGGACTATTAGTTATTATCGGGTGTATCATTCGGATTTACGCTATTGCTTTTATAGACATAAATTAAAAAATAAACCACGGTCTTGCTTGCAGCAAAAAAAAAATGCAATGATATTGTTCAATCGACCACTATTTACGACTTTGAAAATAATTAACACCCATCAGTTAAAACAGTGAGCTAAAACTGGGACGGTTGATGAGTACAACCCTGCCAAAAGGGCAATTGCCCTGGAATTAAAACTCTGATCTTGCCTATGATTATACGCATGTTTTACTCCTACAAATTTACGTGACTGTAAAGATTGCATAAAACATATATTTCCGATCAATCATGCATTCAATACAACTTATATTTGCAACAAAGATGCAACAATTCTTGTGCAGATGACCTGACCTATACTAATTTTCAATTGCGAACTGCTGGTAATTCACGATCTCAACAAGTTGTTTTAAAATGAATACAATTGGATTCGAAAATTAATTATCTATTTGGCAAAATAATTAATTAGATGATCAAAATATACCTCCGTAACTGACTTATCAATCCAATTCTATGAGCGATTCATGCACACTGACAATGGAATTTTGCAATAATTTAAGTCGTATTGATATGTTTCTTAAGATTTGTTTAATGAGAATATGAACATAATTTCAATACTAATAACATTTGCTGATAAGAATCCGACTAACTTGACTGTTTAACACGTATATAGAATTTATACAGTCACTATACGTGTCGTGTATTGAAGCTTTTACACAATAATCTCGATTTTAAATGCCTCATTTGCAACACAAACAATTCACATGTTGTTTTAGTATAAAAATTAAGACAAATTATATACTAGTTAAACCAATCAAATAATAACTTCACTTTCTATAACAAAAACATACATTTGTTCGTACTCGCAAATGTAGATCTATTTGTGTATAAAATGATAATTCAAGTTATTAACGTTTACGTGCAACAACCATTTTTCGAAAAAAAAATATTGCTAACGTAACGTGCACGCGTCTACACCCCTCGTTTCAGCAAAATTTACATTAAGCACCCATAACTAGTATTTGACGGTTTCACTCATGCTTGATTCATGACACAAACGCAAATCAGTCGTCTATTTAGCAATATTATAATAATGAAATCAACAACCTGTGCATGTACAGCAGAGTACTTAAGCGAAATTCTAGTTCAAATAGATAAATGCGAATATATTTTTACAATTCTTTAGAACTAGTTATATTGAGCGATCCACAAACTTCTAAAAATATGTAATAAGGCGGAAACCGTTATAATACAAGTTTAAATATTCACAAGTTTATATTATAGCACGAATATAAATACAGGAGAAGAAGGCATATACATTTTAAATTGCCTATTTTTTATAAATAATACGGATGCTGTATTATTTATTGTTTTTAAGTACTTAAACTATACACAATTATTCAAACATGTAACAATGTGCTATTCAATACAGTACCTGTTTAGCCCTCATCACAAGAGGGAAACACGCCCCAAACAACAAGCTGTCACCGATAGATCCAAGCACTATGCCGACAGTGTTTTGTGCGGTCCCACCTGATTTATATATGGAATCAAATACAAACTTAATATAAATAATACTTTTTAAATGGTGTCCCAAATGGCTCATCTTAGTACAGACATCCGCTTACATTTAGGACTTAAGTAATAACAGGTGTGGTGCTAGTTTGAACAAAAAGACGGCAATTGAACGGCATCATGACTTGATATACATCAAGTTGATTAACCGTCCTACTTTACTTATATCCTACACTTATTTATATCAAATCAAATCTCATTTCATAACGCCCATAGCTTTGAGAACAAAAGTTGTCGTTGGAGAACAAATATGGCAACAACATGGTGTTACTGATCCGATGTACGACCATCGTGGCAGCCAATCTTAAATGTGAGCAGCCCATAACTACTTTTGTCGCAAAGTGATAATTGATTCATGGTAACTAATGCTTAAGTATAGGTCTTTTGTAAATTAGGTGTGTATATAGCAACATGTTCACGTAAAGCAAAATGCTTTCACGGAATTATATCCCAAAATGTGAGCTACGAATATGTATTGACAGTTCTATAGCACAATTTATATTAAGTGATCCACACACGTTTAAAAGGATATAGTTAGCAGAAACCGCTTAGAGTAGACTACCAAATATTCACATGTTGATATTTATTGATGATTATAAATTAAAAAATAAGAAGAAAACATATTAATTGAAATAATTAAAAGGTACATATTTTTATCAATGATGAAAGTGATTTATTACTGCTTGTTATTTACGTAAATTGAATCAATACACGTTAATGTATTCAAACATGCAACAAAAAGCTACCCAATACAGTACCTTTTTTGCAATTGTCACGTTCTGCATGAAGAACAGTCATCGTAATCAACAAGCAGACACCGATAGCTCCAACGACTATAGTGCATACTGCGGTCCGACCTGTTTTATATAGAGAGTAACGACAAGCTTAATACAATTTAAATAATACGAGTGATATTATGTCCCAAATCGCGAATCTGAGTACAGACTGTTGCATAAATGTAGGTCGTAAGTAATAACAGGTTTGGTGCAAGTTTGAACACAATATGAAAAATAAATGATATCATGACTTAGTTAGTATACATCCGGTTGATTAACTGTCCTACTTTACTTTATCCTACGCCTTTGATTCTTAAAACCAAACTTCAGTCTATAAACCTCATCGCTTTAAGAACAAATCTTGCCGTCGGAGAACGAACTGGACAACAGCGATTTTGCACAGCACACGTTTTATCCAATCCTTATGTTAGTAAACCATATTTACCTTTTGACGCACGAATTATGCTAAGGTAAGGGTCTGCTGCGAATTAGCAATGTATTAAGCAATATTAAACGGACGAAAGTAACAACACGTGCATGTAAAGCAAAATGTGTAAATGGTATTATATTACAAATAGTGAGGTACAAAAATACATCGCCAGTTCTATAGCACTAGTTATAGTAATTGGTCTACACACGTCTAAAAGTCATGTTTATGGTAAGGCCGAAACATTTAGAGAACAAGATAAAAAATAAAGATTCACATGTTGATATTCTTATTACATGAATATAAATAAAGAAAAATATGAATATTAATTCCAATTTGCGTAGTTTTTATAAATAACAGTGATGCTTTATGTAAGTTCGTTAATTATGTTATTTAAATCAAAACATGTGTTTAAACAGGTAACAAAGCTAACCAATACAGTACCTTCGATGTCGTTTTCTTTCTTCAAAAGAATAATCCAGACAAGCATCAAGATGACACCGATACATCCAAACGCTATGCTCAAAGTGCAGTATATGGTCAAACCTGTTTTATATGGGGAGTAAAAACAAACATAATTTATTTTAAATAATAATCGTGAAACGACGTTCCAAATCGCTCATCTGAGTTCAGAGTGTTAGCCTTAAGTTATAACAGGTTTGGTGCCGGTATGAACAAATGATAAAAATTAAATAGCATCATGACTTATTATACATCCAGTTGATTAAAACTGTCATAATTCATTTCTTTCCTGCACCTTTGCTTATACAAACTAAACTTCAGCGTATAACACACATCACACACATAATAAAACACCGTAGACTGAATGGGACAACAATATAGCGTTACTAAGTCGGTATTTACAAAGCTCCTTGTAATATCTTAGACAAAGGTGTAATTAAGTGAGAATTCTATGTAATTTATACAAAATCCAACGAAAAGTTTTCCAATTAGTAAAATATGAAAGACATAAGCAATATTTACGTTTTTGGACCATTTGTATGTAAAATCACAACATGAAATACATGAAATACAGATTTAAGGAGTTATCTGAATTTAAGAAAATCTCTTCAAGTTATCCCTAAGGAGCCTTGGGAATACTTGCCCTGGTCCGATCAATGTCTGAAAGCAAATGTTTTGCCATAGTCTTTCAACATCACATCATCACATAATGACGTCACCATTACAAAACTCATTTCCTAGAAAACATTATTTATGTATCATTAATTATCACGTTACTTACTTTGTTAATTGAAATAATACTATTCAGAAAAAGGGTCAATTGAATATTACACTGGTCTGAGAACTTGTATCAGTCTCGTTTACGACGTAACACAATCAACTCGACCGATACAAGTTCTCAGAACATCGTACTAGCACAATATTTTATAAGCTATAATCTGGCATGCATTGACTGGTTTTTATCACATACGCTTGAGAATGGTTAAATATAAAAGTGCTATCAAACATGCATGAATAAAAATGCTTCACAAAACTGGTAACTTTATTGGCATCAGACGGGCGACGCAGGAGAGTTCCTGAATATCGATATTTCACCGTTAAATTTGTGTTTAGGTGAGCTACATGCAAAATATAAAAAAATAAAATAAATGTATATCTATTTTATTCACGTAATTGATAAACACGCATGTACATGAATAAAATAAATCTAAAAAAAGATTGAACTATGTAAAAGTATTATTGTAATCTTTTAACAAAAATACATATAATGTTTGAACAAGTGTCAACTAACAAGAAGAGAATAAACTAAGAACATATTTTTAAACATAGGCAATACTAAAACATTAATATTTATCACTGTATAGTTTATGCTACTTAAAAGTTTTCTTGTTTTATCTTGAAATAGACCAGTAAGTTCAGTTATGAATACAATTCCAATGCAAATAGGGGCAATAATCCATATCAGATTATGTGTTGTAATGTCAATTGTGGTTGGTGTAGTTGTGGTTCTGTAACGACACGAAATGTCCTGCGATTTTGACTTAGTGAAAAATAACGATTTATTTGAATTATTTAATGTATATAAGAGTATAACAATAAAAAAACACACTGTAGTTATTGTGCGATTTTATTGTCCTGTCACTCATGAAAAGTCCGTGTATTTTCGTAAATCTATTTTAAGCTATTAACCCAGATAGGAGACACAGGTATGAATACGTATTGATTAAATCCACGATACATAACAGATAATACTGTAGTGCAGTGGTAAGTACGAAAAGTTTGTAAGCGTGATGTTTTGGGTTCGAATCCAAAAACAGTCACTTTTAATTTATTCAATCTATTTATTTGTTTTAATTTATTTCATTGATCATTTTGCTGACGTCATGACACGGAATCTCATCATCAACCTCGATTCTAACACAGAAGAGAACTGCGTCAATACTGCGAACAAAACAGTCTTTGTGATTGCATTTTTATGCAGATACAATAACTGAACTAAAAAAAAAAAGCAAAAAAAATTAAAGTGATGTTCAAGTAAAAGAAAATAATAAAAAAAGCCTGAAAGATCTTGGCAGGATTCGAACCATTGTGATTCAAAGTCTAAAACACTATCCAACGCGCTATTCTTCCTGGCACTTGTTGATAGGGGGCTTGTGTTATATGACTGTGAAATCCATTCTTTACACGCTATATAAACGTTAAACCGATATAAATAAAACACTATCATCACTATCATCATCATCATCATCAGCATCAGCATCATTATCATCATCAGCATCGTCATCATCATCATCATCATCATCATCATTATTATCATTCAAATTACTACTACTAATACTCTTCTACTACTAATACACTTGTACTAGTACTGCCTTAGTTATAATAATAATAATAATAATAATAATAATAATAATACTAATAATAATAATAATAATAATAATAAGATAATATAATAGTAATAATAATAATAATAATAATAATAATAATAATAATAATAACAAGAAATAGACGAAGAAGAAAACAAAAAAGAAGAAGTTACCTGCATCATTTGGAGTCGATGCAGTTGTAGCTAAAACAATAACATACATATTTTAGCAGCAATGTAATGGACTTTCTGATTACAACGCATTTTAAACAAATATAATTAAAACAAATTCCTATAAATATATATTTAATGTTGTTTCTACACAATTATTCGATAACGATTATTTTGGCAATATGATTAAACACATAATATACTTTATTTTAGGCCATTATATCTCGCTGACAGTCAAATATATTTCTGTATTTTAAACATACCGACATCCAAATTTAATTAGTTTGATATTCGCTTTTACGAAGATTAAACCAACAAAATAATAGAGAGTTCAATCATTTAAACACAAACAAACAAACGTGTACCTGAGTCCTTATCACATATGGTGATTGTCGTAGTGCCAGTGTGTTTAGAACAACTATAGTCTCCCGACATAGTGCTATTGAACGTTACTATGGTGACATACACCTCTGTAAGGTCTCCATTTGAAGACATAGTGTATACACTGGAACTAGTTGGAAGAAGTTGACAAGTAACACCAAAAATATCCAAACAATCACCTATTTTGTAATTTCCATGAAAACACTTAACTGTTTTTGTTTCTCCATTACTCCAATCGAAACTAAACACCAACTGTATTTTGTGTTTGCCAGCATCAACAGATTAATCTGTGCATGCACCTGAAAGTACATTTCAAAATTTGAAATAGTAAGCTTACGGCAACGTAGACTGATCAATATGTGTATTGCCTGTATTTGTTATAAAAACGCATTATTTATATTTTGATAATATATTTGTAAATGAAATAACAAAACAGTTTACCTGCTAGATGGTACATTACCATGAGAATAATGAATACTCCAACCAAAATGGACGACGCCATTTACCGTTTACTGTGTGCTCCTTTGAAGAGTACACACACTGTTAACTCGTATCAGTGTGTAAACCAAAATCAAAGCTCTGCATGCACGTTTTGTTTACAACATTAATACATGTCAGTACTTTGGCTATCAGGTATGAGAATTAAACTGGGTGTTACGAATTTGACTCATCACAATATGACATCGAAATATATCTGGTCTAAGATCATGCGTTCACGATTTATACTGGACATTAAGTTTCGCATCCAAATCGATATGTATTGTACAGTTATTGAATTGTGGGACATTGAATATGATATGATCTACCGGAAGCATGTGTTATTGACCAATGCGGTTGCCAAGGTCAAGTATATCACATAGTATGACATGACTTATAAATACACTTTATTTGATTGGCTCAGCGACACACCCTCGAAAGAAAATCATACGTTATATTGCACAGCTTTAACCTCACCCGTGCACATATTATATGATATTGCACAGGACATTGTTTTGTACAAAGATGGCGTCAAAATACGACGTCATTTACGACTATGTCAAAACATTAGCTCCTAATGGATTTGTGATGCTATGTTCAGTATATATTATTGGGTCATTTTTATTTATGTTGGATTTTAAAAGCATAGTACATCACAATCGCTGACTTTTATTGTCTTTAAGCGATGGGAAATTTGAATCATAAAACAACTGTTGTAACGGTGCCTCTAGGAAGAAACGTAAACGGGAGTTAAGATAAGCAATATATTTACTTGCTTTACTTGTATTTTTGTCATAATATTATAATTGAAACAATCAGATTTGTGTTTTTTTACTTTTTCATCAGCTGTCGTTTATTGTATGACATATGATAATATGGATTTTGCTGTGCATCATCACACGATATTGCGCAGCTAAACAGTCCATATTTGTATAATATTTTATGGCCATGTAGTCAATAACCTTTTTATTATATGATCATTGTATCTATAACCATCAAATATGTGACTCATACATGCAGTTTTTGGAAGCGAGCAAGTTGTTAACAATTGAAAATATCTGATGAACTTATACAAAATAACATTTTTTGAATTAACCTTTATGTCCCTGCAGGCTAGTGGAATACAGTGATACGTGACACCGGGAAACAACTATCATGTAAGATTCCTTACAAATTTAATAGCCCGTTTGTCACTAAGTGGTTGATTATTGAATCACTGTGTTCCAAATGTCAATCTGTTTCTGAACTGTCTAGAAATTTAAAAATCGCAGGTTTTAGCTTATTACACTTTCAAAGATATTCTGATGGTTGCAGTATGCATTTCATAGTCTGCCTATTGTTAACATGATGGTTGCAGTATGCATTTCAGAGTCTGCCGAGGGTTAACATCCTCAAAACAACCATTGGCGCTGTCTTTTAAACAGTGTGAAAAACAACGAGCTTCTAAAGCCTAAAAAAACAACAAATGTGTGACCTAATTTTACAAAAGTAGTCGCATTATAAGAAGAAGTTCTGAGAAATGGAATGTTTAAAAAATGAGTAGCCATTGGATTTGGACAAGATCTTACATAAAACCTTGTATAAAATAAAGTGTAAAACAATCCATATACCTATCTCAGAAAACAAATTCAATGCCTAGACCAATAAAAGTGTGCTTATTGTTTGATCATTTGATAAATTGTTTTAATCGTATTCATTGATCCTTTATTTAATGAATAGCATATTTTTATTTATAAACTTAAAACAAAAACAACACATGAGTTATGTAAAATATATAAAGGTATGTCAGGTGGCGTAAACTACGATTTATTATTTAAAAAAATTGTGTCATTCGGATTTAGTCGGCATGCGACAGAATAAATCTTTTATATTTTGAAAACTTTCCTAGTAACACGGTTTTAAATATGTATGTTGGACTTTCAATTTATATCCATAATTTGCAAAATTACTATAAACAGCAAATATATTTGTTAACTATAGTTCAACCATTTACCGTGGCGTATGTAGTGAAAATGCAAATGTAGTGACATATGTGATATTTATTATACGAGGTGCGGACTATATAGAGGTGAATACAATTCATAACGACATTAGCCCTTAGGTTGCCACAGAGGAAGTTGGAATTAACTTTCAAGACGAATATTAATCATGGATAGCTTTGTGTTTGTCTTTATACTTTATATAACAGGACTAACTTGGTTGCAAGGTATATTTTAAAATGTTAATATTAATGTATACATATTAGCTCTGTTTTGTGTTTGGTAAAACATTCATATGTATTTAAATATAATCGCTTAATTATAATTGCATCAAGGACGAAGTATGCTCCATGTTGATGTCATGCAAGTGCTAAGGTATCAAAACGAAGACATTACTATTTAATACAGGTGATGCAACAACCCCGACACTGAATGTGGATACCCATGATATTTTCGTCAATAGCAGTGTAACATTCACATGCTCAACGTCAACTCAACCGACTTTTGTCGAGTGGTATAAAACAGATAAAGGTTCCGATGCAGAAATACTAGTCAGTAGACTACGGTGGTTTGAAGAAACAAATACATGAGCTACAGGCAATAATAGTATGCAATGTTCGTGTAAGTCTTCACATATCTATATATGTTCTATTCCGTCAGTGACTTTAGCAAATGACGGTCAAAGATTGTATTGCAAAGCTGTAATCGATGGAGTGTATCTTGACAGCAACATTTATACCTTCGGATTAATATGTAAGTATGTAATAATGTAATACATGTTTATTGTCAAAATATCATTCACTATCATTCACTGTTTATTCTGCTTCATTTTTTCTACAATTACTACTACTACCACTACTTCTAGAACAACAACAACAACAACAACAACTACTACTTCTACTACTACCACTACTACAACTACTACTATAACTACTACAACTACTACTACCACTACTGCTACAACAACAAAAACTACTACTACTACTAGTAGAGAGAGAGAGAGAGAGAGGGAGGGAGAGAGACAGACAGAGAGAGAGTCACTTCAGCAATAGGTCGCAGCAACATTCTTTTTCAAGGCCTAACAATTCTTCAAGTATGGCTCTACATTTACTATTTGGAACTTCAGTATAATATAATTAGTTTGTGATATCCGTAGTTTCTCGTTAGGTCCACCGAAATGCAGAAAAAACAATGCTGGTAATAATCCACAAACTCCATTCTCGTTGCTAGAAACAGAAAGTGAAAGCGTGTGATTTGCCAGAAATGTAAAAATGAAGTTCCATGAAATAAACATGTATTCGTTTAAAAAATCAGACATTATCAAAACATATCATAATAAAATTATACTCAAAGATAGAAAATCTTTTTAAAAAAATGTAGTTTAACATCATATTGACGATTTAATCAATTAGTCATGTTTGTGTATTTTAGGAACGGTGAGTAATACGCTGGCCTTGATCATGGCTAAATTGAAAGCAAAGTACTGAAAGCAATGAATCAGTTTTAATACGTAAAAAGTGAGATAACGTGGATAAATAGAATATTAGGTAAGTGTTGAATAAAGATCAAGTTTATTATGGTCGGCTCGAAAATGAAAAGCACGCGCCAAGACTCGCATGATGCACTTTATCTTTATTCAACACTAACCTTATATTCTCTATATAGCACTTAAAACAAGAAGATATAAACAACTCCTAACATGGAAACACACAACGATGTCGCGAGTTGATTACAAAATATGCTCCAGAAAATAAGAGTAAGCGTGAGCCCTGGTTTTACAGTTTAAATTTTAAACAATGGTGGCGTCCAGTTGTTACGTCGTGTCGTTTAAAGATACAGAACTGATATTTGTCATGTTTTATTGGTTTGTTTTTATTGTATTACATGTTCATGTAATTATACTTTTGGTAGTGAAATACTTAAACCATCAAGCATCTATTTTGATAATGACAAGTACATTATTTAAGGTCTTAGGTCTTACAGTTGAGATGTGACTAGTTAGTATTTACTGCCGGGTGTTAATTAGCAGAATCACTATTGTTGCACAAAACCTTTTGCAGAACATGGTCGGAGAAGAGTTGGTGAAATTAGTTGCTTATTATGGCGTTTGGCAGAATTTGTTTTAATGAAGATGGACAAGAAATGATTATTTTATTTTGCGCATTTTGTTCGCCTCTGATTTTATCGAAAATGAAACACACTAGTTTTAGATTAGAATATATCATCCATTATCTTCCGTGTATTTCCTTCGTTCACACAGAGATTCCAAATGTAGACTTTTACTTTCGGCTTTGCTGTCTTGTATGCTTCTTCTTTGATTTTTTTTGCATTGCAATTAGAATATATCATCCATTATCTTCCGTGTATTTCCTTCGTTCACACAGAGATTCCAAATGTAGACTTTTACTTTCGGCTTTGCTGTCTTGTATGCTTCTTCTTTGATTCAACACTGATCTATTATCTCAGATAAAGACATCAACATAACTTATTTACATACTCTTGAGTTTTGAATGTCAAAATATAGGTATCAGCTCTAAGAAAAGCTTAATATTCTTTGAAAAATAACAGTTAAAAGCTGTGGCAGGATGTAAAGTCTGTTCCACTAACCATGTTACTATTACAATTGCTGTTTCTTTATCAATGACACACTATTTCCAGTACATGTCTATGCCAGACGTGTTGTTTGGTTTCTTAATAATATAAAATTTAATAACGGAAGATACACACATGAGCAATAAGAACACGGTGAATGAAATTTCCATTTTGTAGAGTGTTCGAAACAAGGGTTGAGCATTTATTCTGAGTATTTCGAAAATCAAAGCTCATTTGATTCGGGTGTGGCCTGTCAATCGTAACAGAGGTTTTGTTTCGATCTAAAATGCATAAATACAATACGACATTCTACCAAATGCATGGTGTCTGTAAATTGTTTCATTTCCAGTGCCGCTCACTTCTTTGACCATTCAACCAGAGGCACCCCTTTCGTACCCTGTTCTCAATGTCCCTTCGACGTTCACATGCATCACTTCACAGAGCCGACCTGCGCCTAGTATTCAATGGTTTAATGATAAGGTGAACATCACCAATCTGGCTAAATATACATACTCCGCTGACGTCGCAATGAGCAGTTTGCAATATACACCGAACTCGTACGAGAATAGTGCAGGAACTTTATCCTGTGTTGCAAGTTATGAGTTCAAAACCATTATAACAGTTCTAAAAACCACAAAGAGCATTCGCGTGCAATGTAAGTACTTTATTACTGTTTAAATTTACTTGCTGTCTTTATTTTGCATGAGTGTATGCGTCGTGTTAATGCTATTTTATATTTTAGTGTTTATATTGAAATGATGGAACACTAAAATATGTCTGGTTATTCGAACAAAACAGTGGATAATCGTTTATTCAACGGATCAATTTACTTTCAGCTAAATATTTGAGACGTTGTCATGTTTTCTTTTTGTCTAGTCCCCGTTTCCAAACCGATATTGACTGTCAACAACATAAGTATATCTAGCACGATCACTATACGAGAGGGCAGACTTATACATTTGAATTGTTCCTCCTCCGGATATCCACCTCCCTCTTATCACTGGACCTACCCAGGAGGACAGTCCGTCGGTGCCCTGTTGTCGTTAAACGTCACTCGCAGTAACGGACGCGTTTCATGCATTGTATTGAACTTCATGTATTCATTGAATGGAACCAACAGTACACAGTCCACACAGAACTTTACCGCACTGGATATACATTTGCTATGTAAGCAGTGTTCAATGTTATGTTGAAATGTATAATGTTCAATGTTCTTAGAACTTCCAACATGTATCTTTTATTCTACTGCAATTATCATTGAATACTATATTGTGATTTCTGCAATTACAGATCCGCCATCCATAACACGATTATTAAATAAGGACATCAATTTAGAAATCGTTGATAACAATGTCAGAGTACTGAGGGGTGATAACATCAGCATTGAATGTGCGAGTGACGCCAATCCCCCGGCTACTGTATTCTGGCAAGGACAGAATGTCAATTACTCTACACTGACAGTGACCAGTGTACTGCATTATACAGTCTGGACATGCACAGCAACAAACACTATGACAGAAACTGACGGAACGACATCAACAGGCACTGTGACCAAAAACGTGTCCGCTACAGTATTATGTAATTGGAGTACCCATATGTTGAGTAAAAGTTAACAATTCGTATACGTAATATAATTTACCAGATGAGTAACTGATCTTCTTTCAGTATATGATCATATGATTTGCTACGGAGGAAGTATCATCATCCTCTCAAACACGGCCTCAATGCACGTTTACGCTTGTAAAATATAGATGTTGCTTTACTGGTTTGGATAAGGAAACAATCAATAACATATTTTATTCCTAGTAAAATGCTTCACTTGCACCGTTCATACCAAATTTTGCATGTTGTTCTCGCTTTTTATTTTTGTTAAATATTAGCGATGCATTTTACGGAATCCTGAGTCCGCCAGTAGCATTCAGACATGTATAAAAAAACTAAAATGCGACAACGCGAAGTGCATTTCGATTCTTTGGATATTTTGCAATTTGCTGTTAGAATGTTTGAGTTAATTGTTTAGTAAATAGTTAAACATTTCCTTATATGTAACAATTAACTATAAATCAAAATATTATTTTTTTCGTAGACAGTCCTGTCGTTCCTACGATCACGTATAGCATTCTACAACACTCAGATAAAAGTTCGATTGCAACAAACGAAATCATAAGAGTTATAGTAGGAAGTACTGTTCGGTTGATGTGTTCAGTAGACAGTGTGCCAACTTCAATATACTCGTGGGGCTCCGGACACGACGGGAACATTCGAAACATATCTAGTATCACGCGCACAACGGTCAAGAACTACACATGCACGGTAAATAATATCATGAACACCACATTTAAAGGAAACGTTAATGGAAACAACCGTTCATCAGTAAACCTGAACTTACTGTGTAAGTATTATATCCGACTATTTTGTTTACCATTCAATATTAAGGCATTACATATGTAGTTGTTTTTTATCAATTTATTAGCCAATAGTTATTACCTTTCAGATGGTCCTGAGAATATAGAAGCAAAATTCAACAACATCAAACAGATAGACCAACTTCTTAAAGTTGTCAAAGGCTGGTCGTTCACAATGGCATGTTTTGCACGCAGTAATTTCAGCTCCTAGTTTTTCTGGGTCTGGCCCTGCAGCTCAACAAGGAAATGTCCTGTCTATTACCAATGCGAGCACTGACATGGACGGGAATATAACATGCAACGCAGTTAACACCATGGTAGATAGCGTGGGATATAGCGTAAACGAGACAGCGCACCTAACAATTACACTTGATATACTATGTAAGTAATGTTAGCCAAAATGGACCTTATTTGTACATGTACACGGATTGCTATGCAAGTAATGTTAACAAATACTGACTTTGTTTGTACACAGAATCTTTTATTTTAATATCACACTCGTTCTAGATTTTCAATATGAATGCCCATTATTGATTTTCTTCTTGCGATGGTATTACATTCAAAAATGCATAACATAAAAGTGGTTTTCATAAATAACTGCATGTATACCTACATATTAATTGCATAGTTTTAAAAACGTATGATACGATTAATTGATGCTACAGACCCACCGGCTGTTCAAGTTTTGCAGAACCAAAGCGCTCTACTCAACAGGTCTCTAACGGTTACATGCATCTTAACAAATGTTGGAAATCCACCAGCCTCAATCTTTACATGGATAAGGAAAGACACGAGTACAGTGGTGGGTACAGGGCAAACACTAACAATAAACAACACTGGATTGGACGATGAAGGGGAATACCAATGTAATGCATCAAACATAATGCAGCCTATTGGAAATGAGGTTGTGTACGGATTAAGTCAATCGACATTCTTTATAAATGTTGAATGTAAGTTAAATAATTACTACGTTTTTATTTAACTAATGTTTTTATTTTCATTTGAAAATTATATGGAAATAACATTTATTCTGTTGGCATCACTGATCTAAAGTTGTTTAATTATCAAGACAAATTCATATCTGAGTTAACACTATTCCGGCGTTTGTAGAAGTGGTGAGAAAAACGTTCGAAAAAGTGTGTTTAATATTTCTATGGCAAATATCTGGCACGGTGCAATGTTTTTGTATTATAATGTTTATTCGCCACTACGTGTTTTGCTTTTTGTCCCAGCCTTCTTAACTATTGGAAAATTAATGTGTAATTGATCGAAGCGTTATTAACCACAATAAACTGTAATTATGTATCCATTATTTCTACCACATTTTCTTAAATAGTTCCTGTTGTGTATCATATAATAGCCACTTTATTCAAAAAGTTTGTAGTGTTATATTGGTGTTCAAACATATAGTTCACGAGCAAGTTTTATTCCAGACGGGGCATATATACGGGCATTCAAAGCAAATGAATCAAGCATTAACATTACTGTTGACCAAGGCGAAACATTAGAGCTGGTATCTGAGGCCGATGGTGACCCTCAACCTACTGTTCGTATCGTCAATGCAACTCGTGGAAATGAAACAATCCTTGTTGAGACTGAAGCACATAAAGCCAAATCTCACATACATCGAGCAAGATGTGAATATGATGCTGGAAGCGATAAATGCCTCGCCAAAAACCGTTTTAACCAAGGACAGCACAAACAGTCACTGGCTCTATTCGTTAACTGTAAGTAATGAGGTGCATATGTATATCAAACCGTACTTAGTAACGAGTACATATGTCAAAGCGCATAGAATACAACTGTGTTCTTGCACAGGTGCGCCAAGAGCGTCGCCCTTTTCACCTCCAATAACAGAACTGAACAGAGCTCCTAACGACTCGGCTGTGTTTACGTTCACAATCATGGCCTATCCTGAGCCAAAATCTTCAGACTTCAGTTGGTACAAACATGTAGATGATGGATGGAAAGATGTGTCCAGTGACTCCAACAACTTTCTGATTAATACCTCGGATGACAATATGCAGACTCAAATGGTGATTTTCCGTGTGTAGTTTGGAGATTATGGAGACTACATGGTAAACGTTTCCAACACATTGTGTTCAGTAGCGCAAGTGTTTACCTTACACGCACAGTGTATGTATCTATAACAACGTTGAATTTGTTCGTTTTTTTAATTATGTTCTAACACAACACATAGTAACACTTAACTAGAGATATGTATTGATGAAGTTAATAGATTCGCAGTAATAATCGCGTATGTATATACATAGGTTTTATTATTTATTTGAGTACAATTATTTTAGCCAAACCGTATGTTCCGAAGGACTTGCTTATTGACCGAGTAGGAAAAAAGGACATTGTTATTACATGGGTTCCTGGTTTTAATGGCGGTCTAGATCAGAACTTCACTTATTAATACAAAGAAGTCGATATTGAAATCTGGAGAGATATATGCGTAGCGGTTCTGTTATAAGCTATACCTGGGCTATTGAAGGAGTAAAACCTGGCACGACTTACACAATAAAAATGCTGGCAGAAAACAAAATAGGCAAATCAGAGTGGACTACGGAAATAAGGGAAACAACCCTAGTTGACACAGGAACGGTGTTTACTCACTACAATATTAAATATAACTGATAAAACTCGATATTAGCAAAGATAAGTAAAACCAATTAAATGGTTCCATTGTCATATAATGTATATATTGAATATTTGATTTCAGTTGAGAGTAGCCCTGAAACGTCAGTTGTGGGTGGTGTAGTAGGTGGCGTCTTGGGGGTTGTTGTCATCATGATTGCTGTGTCCATCCTGCTATGGAGACATATATCGCATGGTGAATAGGTGTTGCATTGTATAGAGCCGTATAACCTTTGCAAATACACGTACATGCTCATTTCATGTATTGGTTTGTGGTTTATTATGTAATAGATGACAGTTATTTGTGGAGCAGCAGAACGAGTTTAGGAGATCTAGTGTTTTGCTGTTTATTGAATAAGTGTATTTGTGGAATTCGTACGTGATCTCAAAACTGGCTGCTAATGAATTATCAAATTAAAATAACAACATCGCAACCTGTAACTTGCATAACATATTATAAAACAATTACTTAGACTGATACTTATTTATATCAATAACAACATAGTGACTTCAATTATTTTAGGGCGCAACGAATCCAACACATACCAAACGCATACCAACTCGACTGACCAGTACGAAGATCTTGTCAGAGAACCGTAAGTCAATGTATATACAAACATGTGCACGTTGACATATCATATACATTATTTGACCAATTGCAAATATTATAACTTGTAAGTGTGTGATTTATCACTTTATTAAAATAAACCGTTGTCAACGGTAACTACAAAAACATAGGTAATTAATCACATCAGTGTGCGAGTCATACAATAACATCTAATAATGATATTAAAATGGGTGCATTTAGAAGAAACAACGATGCCTCAAACACAGATGGAAGTTATGAAACCTGTAGAATTGGTAAGGTTTCATATATCAGTTAATTATTGATGTCAACTATATCAAACCCGGATACATAATAAAGATAATACATCTTATGATTCTGCTTTCATATTTGTTAACAAGTGTCATTTTTAAGATTAAAAACAACACAACGAAACAATAAGTTGTTTCGCATCTACCTCGCCTCAGTTTTAATTAATTGTTCCCCTGACTGTCTGTGTTGTTTTTCTTGACAATTACTTTTTCGTTTCATGTTCTACCAGATTCTGCAGATTCTCACCATGATAATAAGTATGAGACACTTGCAGAACTACAATTCCGTGAATATTTGAGTCTAACTCCTTACGAAACTCAAGGAGACATCACATCTTCCACAGATAATCAGCCTAGTATGCCAGCATTAAGACAAACTGTGTCGTCAACTGATGATCGGGACTACGTTAATATGACGTGGTCAACTCTTTAAGTGTGGCACAAATGATTTGCTGAAAATTAACTGTTACGTAATGAGACAAGGGATCTTTGTTTTGTTGGCAAGTATCGGATTGTATTTGTAGAATTATGCATACCCGTATTGAATTGCCGGGATATATATGTAGAATTAGACATGACATTATTGAATTGTTGGGCGTTATATGTAAAATCATGCATTACATTATTGTATTGTCGGATGATATATTATGCATACGTGAATTGATATATATATATATATCGGCTGATATTTGAAGCATTATGTATACCATATGTTATACTTTAATAGAATTGTCGTGTGATATATAAAGTCCACATGCTTAATGCTTAAATATAGTTTACATTTATGTATATGAAACATGATGCATAACGTAATTGACGCATTTGGGTGATGCATACAATATCATACAATATCATACACAAGTAAATTGAAATATTGAGTGATATATTACGCATTTCGCATAGCATAATTATATGTTTCGGATAATAAATGAAATATTTTACATAATATACTTGCAGCGAAACATGATTTTTATTTTAATTGTATTATGTTAAAATCCTTGAATTGTATTGATTGTATTTTAAATTGCCGTATGTTGATGAACCAGATAAAAATGTACGAATACCGTATTGAAGATTGGGCCGAATTAATTACACCATTCACATTTAATTTATTTTCAACTTCCAAAAGCTGATGGCTATGTTACGAACATATGCTTACATAACATATATACCTATATTTTAATAACAATCACATATACGCTAGGTTCTTATCAACTTCAGTAAACAATTGAACGTGTATCATTATATTCGTAAGACGTATTGTCACAACCTCATATGATTTCTGTTAACATCGACGTTCGATCCGAATTTAATAGAACATAGCTACAGTGGGGTTAGGGATTTTGTTCCGCACATTAGGGCGGATTAATTTGCATGCCGATGTTTTATGTATTAATCTCTAACAATCCCGTTTTCAGCGAGTTTTTAGAGGTTGTTTGGGGGTTTTAAGGACAATTAAGGATTATTAAAGATAGATGGATTTATTTGCGAATGCGTAGGGGTGAAAAGGTGGGGCTAACGAAGGATGACTTAGTACTGCGCATGCGAAGGGCTGAACAGGCGGGGTTTATTGATTGGACAACGGTTGAATGGGCGTGGTTTATTTATGTGCGCAATCGACAATAGGCTTAATACAATATTATTGATATTTAAAATTTACATGACATATGCTGCAATTGATTGGCCCAACTGTATTATATAGCCAGTGATTAAATGTATACATACAACATTGTTATTCCCAAGATTCCTGTTTATTATATTTTTGTTTTAAGATCATATATATTTTTGATGATTTAAGTTTCGCTGACTGTTCAGCAATTATTTTTTTAAATAATAATGAATACGCAAAAAATAATTAAAATAGCTTTAAACTTCAAGAACTAACACATTACTTAATGTATTTTAAGACAGAACTAACTGAATTAATTACAAATTAAATATTAAAAATCAATAAATTCTTATTTAAAACATATTAAATATCATTAAGAGCATTACTAAATACACCCATGCACTTTACAGTTGAATTTATATTCTATAAACATAAGTAATTAAATTATTATTTTAAAATATGAATTTTACAGCCACTATTTTTTAACAATGTTACTGTGTGCACAAATGTCGCCTGCAGTTTACTTTCCCGAAATAACCTTTTTTGATTAATGCCGCTACTTTGAACGACGGAGCTCAATTCAAACAGATACTAATACTTTTAAAACGGGATTATTGTTTTGTGTAAGAAAATGTGTATTTCCTCATTTTCTATGTACGCAATGTATTACTGTTTAGGCTAACCAATGTCTACCCGTGATACCAGACAACTGCTTGAGCGATACTGTACATGTTGTGTCAGCTAGTTATAATATTAAAGTGTTAATACGATTATGCATATTATGCCTAATTCGAACGTCGATTCATTTGTGTCATCTATCAATCAGTAAATAATAAAATACGGTTAGTTTAATATTTAAAACAGTAAAGTTTGTTTCGTGAAACCCGAAAACACGTTCAAATTTGGAACAAATATCATCCCACTCAGTTGATGGCGACATTCAAATAAGGAAATGTACGAGTAATTATGTCTGTCATGTACTTATTGTTTTTCTATTATATATTTAATAGTCAAATAAAAATAACACAAATACCTTCAGATCTCTTGCAACATTTCCTAAAGTTTGAATAAGTATTAACGAAATACATGTATGTGAATACAGAAGCTAGATTTGGATCGTTTTAAATCGATTGCTGGTAAAAAAGAATTGTAAATGAAATTTTAAATTTTAAACAGTGTACACAAATCAATTTCTTGACCATTAGTTACAGCATATTTCAAATAACTAGAATTTGATAAATCAAAAATACGCAACAAAGCTGACCAGTTTTGAAACTTCATATGCCCGCAATCCCCGTTTAATCTCCATATAATTAAAAAGTACATGTTTAAAATCACGCGTATATCAGAAACCATCAGCACTTTTAAATTCAGTGCCTGTGATACCGCATTTTAGCTTAATACGTAAAAACATAAATAGCTCGAGGCCCGGACCTAATCAGACAGCCGTCGGAACCTAAAGCGCTCCTACTGGATGTAGCCCGACGCCTCCGTTTCCGAGAGAGTTAGCAATTGCGCAACGCTGCTATACTACCCATGTATATTCCTATTGATATACAGGCAAAATGTCTCCTGGCGCAATTTTTTTCAACGCCACACGGTTTGAGCATCGATGCCCTGACCTAAACAGACAGCCGCGAGAACCTAAAGCGCTCCTACCGGACGTGGTCCGACGCCTCTCGACCGCAATGTTCCCGAGAAACGCATTGATATAGTCTAAATACTCAAAACGTATCCTGGCGCACGTGTTGCGAAACACTACTTCCGGTTTGCATGCATTAGTATTAATATATTGTATATATCGAAAACATTATCCTGACACTGACCATTAATCCGGAACTGGGAAGTCAGCCGCAGGAGCTTCAAAAGATTGTATCTTACGTGGTCCAACACCTCTCCGCCGCATCGTTCCCAAGAAAGGCGCTCTGTTAGCAGCTGTACACCGCTGTCTTAATTACCGTGTATATTCATTCGTTTTAATATGTAGGCAAAAGCATCCTTGCGCACAATTTCACACGATTTGAGCATTATTTATGAAAATAGCATTATTAATTAAAATAATTGAGTCACAATAATCACTGTTTAGCTTAAATACACATGGTGATATAATGTACATACTTCCACGTTGTATCATATAACATATACATGACGTGTGTGAATGATTATATTTTGAATCAAATAACGTTAAATAAGATTTCAGCTTAATAAATAAAATATCATAAACATACAGAGTATAATATGAAATGTGATGGTATACCAATAATAATTGTACAACTACTGCTGCTGCTGCTGATGCTGCCACTACTGCTACTACTACTATTTCTACTATTACTACTGCAAGTACAATAACAACAATTACTACTTCTACTACTACTACTTCTACTACTACTACTATTACTGCTTTTATAGCCTGGTGCCGGGGTTGTGCTAAAATAGTACGCCTGGCACAAACCAATGAATGTCGGACGTGATGGTTTGAGTGTAGTAGTGCAATTTTGATTACAGAAGCCACGCTTAATATACCATCGCAAATTTAATTTCAGCATTCACATGTTGTGAGTGTAACATGCAATATCTTAACACACAAGTTCATGATATATTTATAAAGTCGATCCATACAACTGCAAACATCTGCTTAGGTCCTCTTTCATTTGATTTCTTTACCTACACATTTTTCTATAAAGCCAGATTGGCAGACAAGAATCCCGGTTGAATAATCCTGTGTTTAATTGCCAAAAATAAAAGCAAATGCAGTTAAAATAGCATTATTTATGGAAAGAGCATTGTTTATTAAAATAACTCAGTCTTAGCAATTACTTTTTAGATTTAATACGCATTGTGGTATACCCGATAAAATAATATACATTATACTTAACTGTATTGGAAACAAAATTTTTTACTAGTTACTATAAGAAATGAGTCAACTGAAATATTTTTGCATTTTTTTTTGGCATTTTTTAAAGTGACATGTATTTTTAAGTACAACAGATATGCATATCAATCAAGATATATTCAGTACCAATCAATTTGTTTTATATGTTTAAATTTGCAGTAGACGATGACCCAATTTAACATTTGACAAAACTGGATTTGCATTAGTATATATATTTATAGCATGTCAATATATTTATAGCATGTCATATTACTACGCACTTCTTATTGAACTATATGTGTTGACTTTTTTTTACTAATGTTCAAGTAGATGATTGAGCATACTTATTTTTAAGCAGATTGTACTGAACTAAAATATTGTACTTTTGTTCAAGTATATGATTGAGCATACTTCATTTTCAAGCAGATTGTACTGAACTAAAATATTAAAAATAAAGTTCAAGTAGATGATGTGAGCATACTACATTTTCAAGCAGATTGTAATGAACTAGTCCCAAATGTAAAAACTGTAATTGAGAAGTGTATCCTGAACATATTCCATGCTGACTTTGTTGTACTTGAAAGCTCGTGAAATTTGACATACAGTAAAGCCAGACACTACACAAAACATGCTTTATTTTCATCCTCAATACATATAACAGTATAATTGTACAATACTTGAAATTCTGTATATACTTGTAAAAAATGTATCAAAAGAAATAAATTAAGGTAACAATTATCCTTATATATTAAAAAAAAGCTTTAGTATTGTAAAGCATTGGTATTGTCAATTAACTAGTTTCCGTTTTGTAACTAGAAATTACCGATGCTCCAGTACTGCTACTAGTGCTTCTATTACTGCTGCTGCTGCTGCTGCTGCTACTAATACTTCTACTACTTCTACTACTGCTACTACTACTTCTACTACTATTACTACTTTTACTACTACTACTACTACAATTACTACTTCTGCTACTGCTACTACTAATACCACTACTACTACTTCTGCTACTACTACTACTACTACTACTACTACTAAAACCACTACTACTACTATACTAATAATACTACTACTACCACTACTTCTACTACTATTATTACTACTGCCTCCACTACTACTACTACTACTACTTCTACTACTACAACTACGCAACTACTACGCGACTACTACTAACATAAAAGGGTGCTGCCCCTGATCCTGTTTGGTTCCCTCTTGCTGCCGTGCTGGGCTGGTCAACACATTAATGCTTTATATCTTTTGAAATTAAAGATATATTTTGCAAATATTCAGTGGCAAATAAATATCCTATGTTAGCTGCAAGAATTAGACAAATAAATACCCGAGTAGTGTGCATGGGATGTGTTCAATAGGTAGTGTGCATAGGAATTGTTCAGTATGTAGTGTGCATGGGAAGTGTCAAGATGGTAATGAGCATGGGAAGTGACAAGTTTGTAATAAGCATGGGAAGTGTCCAGTTAGTTGTGCGCATGGGGAGTGTCTAGTTGTTAGTGTGCATGGAAAGTGTTCAGTTGGTAGTGTGCATGGGACGTGTCTAGTGTGTACTGTGCTTGGGAAGTGTCCAGTTGGTAATGAGCATGGGAAGTATTCAGTTTGTAGTGTTCATAAGAAGTTTTCAGTGGGTATTGGAGTGGGCCTGGCAATTTTTCAGTTGCTTGTGTTCATGGGATGTTTTAAGTTTGTAGAGAGCATAGAAAATGTCAATTTTGCACAGTGTATAGGAAGTGTCAAGTTAGAATTGTTCACAGGAAGTGATCAATTGGTAGTCTGCATAGGAATTATCCAGTTGGCAATGTGCATGGTAAGTGTCCAGTTGGAAGTTTCTTAAGACGTGTAATGTTGATAGGGTGCATATCGAGTAGCTAGTGTGCATGGGAAGTGTCCGGCTGATACTGTGCATGGGAAGTATCCGGTTGATAGTGTGCATGGGAAGTATCCAGTTGATAGTGTGCATGGGAAGTATCCAGTTGGTAGTGTGCATGGGAAGTGTACAGTTGGTAGTGTGCTTTGGAAGTGTCCGGTTGATAGTGTGCATTGGAAGTGTACATTTAGTATCGTGCATGGGAAGTGTACTGTTGATAGTGAGCATGGGAAGTGTCTTGTTGATAGTGTGCATGGGAAGTGTACAGTTAGTAGCATGCATGGGAAGTGTACTGTTGGTAGTGTGCTTTTGAAGTGTCCAGTTGTTAGTGAGCATGGGAAGAGTCCAGTTGGTGGTGTACATGGGACGTATTCAGTAGCTAGTGTGCATGGGAAGTGTCCGGTTGATAGTGTGCATGGGAAGTGTATAGTTAGTAGCGTGCATGGGAAGTGTACTGTTGGTTGTGTGCTTGGGAAGTGTCCAGTTGTTAATGAGCATGGAAAGTGTCCAGCTGGTAGTATACCTAGGAAGTGTTCAGTTGGTAGTGTGCTTGGGTAGTGTCCAGTCGATAGTGTGCATCGGTGTTATCCACTTGGTAATGTGCAACGAAAGTATGCAGTTATCAGAGTGAAGTTTAGCAGACAAGTCATTGCCATAAATATCTGTTTAACATTTCTGTGTCTCTTTCTACAGTATAATCATTGTGTGTGATTATAATTTGAACTAACGCCGACGTGTTATTTTTGTTGTAAACTTGAACTGTGTTTTTGATTTAAATACCCACTTACCATAGTGAAATGTAATATTTAAACAATAAATACAAATTATGTACATATATTATTACCAAGATGTTGGAATAAGTCGTGTGTTTCAATATAAATTTGTTATTTCCGTAATATACTCGGAACACTTGCAAGAAATACATGACATATCAACTGACTGGTGCATATCAGACACTTAGGTCAATTGCTTTCAAATTAATAACAAGTCACAAATTATTCACAATAATGGACTGTGTCAAAATTTTCTAAAGGTCTAATAGTACCATGCCAATTCTATGACCGTCATCCATTTGAATGAGACAAAACATGTTAGGTGTATCAAACATATACCTCTTGACATACCATGTCTAACACCAGACTGAAATTCATTCGAAAGATTATTATGAATAAGATATTCTAAGTGATTATAAATGGTCCGTTCGGGTATGCTAGAAACGATGCTTAAAAATGACTTTACGCTAAAAATGTTTAGCTCTACTGGCCAAAGGGAGCTAATGCGATAGCGTTTCGTTCGGCGTGAGTGCGTGCGTCCGTGCGACGGTGCGACTGTACGTCAGTTAATACTTGAAACATATTGTCATAAACTACTCCACTGAGCTCGACCAGAAATGGTTACACAGAAATAATTTATGGTAGATAGAGATTTGAATGTGTTCATATGTTTCCGGCCCATTGTATGATCGTATAATTAGATCACAGGAGCTAAAGTAGTTTTTGGTATTACAACTTCACAAATCTTCTTGTCTTCAATGCCTCGGCGCATAATACTTTGAATGTAGCATAATATATGGTCGAAATACCAAAATTGTTAAAAGTATGCCCCTGAAGTAAAAAATGGCCCCGACCCGGAACTTTAATTATATTTTGCTCAACTTCATTAGGAAAAACCTTAAAAATCTTCTTGTCTGAAACTATAAGCCCTGAGATACGGATAGTTTATATGTAGCATTGCCGTATTGTCCATTACCAAGATTGATATATGGATGCCCCTGGGTTTAAAAATGGTACCACTTCGCCGCTCAATGTTGTTTACATGCACTTAAAAAGGAAAATAATTTTTTTTCAAATCATCTCGTCTGAAACTACACGTCCTGGGCCTTTGACATTTGGTATGAAGCATTGTCTTATCGTCCTTTACTAACACGTGTTCTATTGATGACACTGGGCTAAAAAAGGCCCCGCTCTAAGGCTTTATTTTCTTTTATTTAAATGTACTTTAACAGAAAAACTTTTTTTCTGAAACTATAAGGTCTTTATGTTAGCTTTTGATATTTAGTGTGTGGCAAAACTGTTCATATGGTTCTTTGCCAAGAGTGTTAAACGTATGGGCTTAAAGAGTGGCACAACAACAGTGCTCAAATTCTTTACATTGATGTATTGTCTGATACTTCAGTGCCTACAGCTTGTATTTTTTTCTATGTACCATCACCTTCTTCCCCTTATACCTATTGTTCAAATGTTGTGCCTGGGCTAAAAAATGACTCCAACACGGCGGTCACTATTTTATAAACCACATTGATATTTGATATGTCGCATTGTCGTATATGACTATACTAAAGTTGCTAAGGTAGTACCCATATGCCAACAATGGCCTCCCCGGGCTCGATAATTACTTTTTAACTGAAAATACAAATCTTTTTGTCCAAAAGTACTTCATGTGCTGCAAACGAACAACGCGAAAATTATATGTCAATGTTGCAGAGCATTGTATTTCGACACAATATTTCCTTTTTGTAAACACAAGGAGGACATATATCGGCACCTTTTCCTCCCTGTTTTGTGCCCTTTTAGAATTTGATAAGAAGTACGCTGACATTTACCTACTAGAACAGGTCTATAATTGGCAATCGTTTGTGATACGTTTTCTTTTCAGCCGTGCCTGGAACGTAAATAAAAAAGTACTGGAGATTGCACATTCCCTGGTACACTTTTAAAGTCTGTATTAGTGGAAGGAATGTTTCAAGCTGATTCAAAACAAATATTGTCCGCTAATAATGTTGCGTTTCATTCTATTTGGTATGTTGAAACACAGTACATCCTGGTTTCTAAATGGTTTTAAGCTCCAAACATCGTTTAATATAATAATAAGTTTGAATCAAAATATGCGTTCTTATCTAAATGTTCAATATGAAAAGAGAAAACAAGTGTTTTGCCAACGATATAAAGTATTAATGTGTCGTTAATCAATTAGTCAATTAGTTAACATGAATTAAAAATTTCAAGTTCAATTATAGTTCACTTAACATGGATTAACACGTATGTTAAATAAAATATCACGTCTACACATGCTTATCAATTATACCCATACATTCATTAAACTATTGTTGAGATCTGTGCAAATCGGATGTTTATTTAATAATGTGCATATATTGCGTAGGCCGTATTTGTCTTAGGAAACAGTGACGACTAATTTTATATGTTTCGGTTATACTTAATGTGACGTGTAGTGGAAACCACTAAGTACTGTACAATCACCGTTGAACTTATGGGAAGATATGATATTCAATAAACTATTGTAATAGTAACGTGAACACTAGGCCCACAAAAGCGGTTGATACATGTTATCACTTGTGTCTTATTAATTAATCTCTGACAGATGCATTTAATAGAGAAGGTATAAACGCATTATTTAAAAAGATAATTGTATGCATTAAGATATAAATTAACACAACTTGTTAAAATGTCACAGTGTTTGTTTAATGCTTTCAGTAGTTACAAGTTGAAGACACGAAAGTTCAAGACAGCTACACTATGTACACAGTAAATGGTTTGTATATCTCTTATGCACACACCCGTCAATATAAATGAACCATCATCAACGATTGCAGATACATAACATCAAAACTCCAAGTGTGTGTCGTCTACCTGCCTTTCCTCCTCTTTCTCTTTATATAAACACATATTATATCGATAATATGGTGGCCATTTTAAGACACATGCAAAACGATCTTTGCCTGAGAACACTGCTTAACACTTAAAATGGCAACCGCATTTTCAGCATGTCAATGAATATAAGCCGGAACACTTTATATTGCCTTTCTCACCACACTGTGCACACGAATATGAATACTGCATCTTTATTTGTTAGCCTGTGCAATTTGCATAAAAAAATCGTTGATACACACACATCAAATGCCAGTATATCAATCAATATTAGAAAAAGTGTATCGTTCTTGCATCAAAACTTATAATGCTCATTGGGGAGTATCATATATAATGTAGCCAAACTTAGTATTCTTGCTGGACTCAATGTCCTAAGTCATAATAATGAAGAATCCCTTTTATATTACTCGAGTTGCAACAAATACCATACAATTAAACAGAGGTCATTCATGCAGAAAATATTTGACATTCTGAAAATTGTGTCTAAACTTTGGGCTCTTTCTCTGCACAGAGACTAGCACTTAACGACTTTTGTTTTGAATTGCGTTAAAACGTGTTTAGATATGATCTTCATAAGACGCAACGTGTGTGACTTTTCACAACACGCTTAAATCTCCAGTAAGTAATTGGTGAAGAAAAAAACTATTTAAGAGAGAGTAAGCGCATATGTCAAAGTTATCATTGTTTACACTGTTTACGTCGTTTCAATTTTCTCTACAAATATATGACAATCAATGACCGTGACTGATTTACCATTGTAGGCAGACGTATACCGCTTGCTCTCATTCTTCTCTGTCAGAATCTTCATTAATGGAGTTAATATCGACGGTATTATGCATAAATGTGGACATTTATTAAACAAGATACAAACTTAGTATCTCGAATATATTGTATACTTTGAAGTGTTAAGAAAATACACGTTTATCACAAGAGCAGTGGAAGCGGTGCTACCGCTCGTCTGATGAACACACTTAGTTTAAGTGACGTCACTGACTGTTGTTTCAAAACATGTTAGACAATAGCATCATACTGCAACACAATCAAGTTTAAAATTACATACAATACTCACTATGCACGACATAGTTACGATTCTTGTCCTACACTTTATTTTTGATAATACTGAATAAGTGTTTTGATCGTACAGAAAAAATATACCAAGTTTGAAGCCTCTATGTTTTATAGTTTTTTAAAACATTTGAGTATGTTCGAAAATCTTTGCCAAAATGAATTTCCTAACTTGATAAAAGGCCATTAAACAATCAACATCGGTGGAAGATTTAAAGTTATTGTTCTACACCCTTTACGTTTAAACATATTTTATTTCCATCGTGTAACTATATTTTACATCACCATGGTGCGGGTGAACACAAACAGCATATAGAGGGAAAAGGGTTGAACTAAAAGTTATTTCCACGTTACTGGGGGTTCGCCCCTGAATATATTGAAATACACAAATAAACAAACACGGTTGGTTGGTTAAACATAACTGAAAAATACATTAAAGAAATAACGGTATTTTTTAACAAACTAAAGTATACAAAAGGATATATTGAATAGTACGAATATAACATGATAATTGAAAAAAGAAGTAATATCCTTACTACATTTAAGAAAAGAAACGGATGTATGTGTTGCTTAGTCTTGTCCGTAATAAACCAGAATTGATAAACTGTTAATATAGTAAGAATGGCCACAAGTTAAATGAGATGTGTGTTTGAAGCGTGCTGTCGTCTTTTTGTAGATATTGACCCATTTAAATATGAATAAATATAGCAATATTGTTATCAGAACTTAATTCATGATTGCCATAAAGAAGCAGGCCGCAGTTGAGCATGTTAAAAAGTGTGTAATTCTTAGTCGTTGGTTTATGTATAGATGACAAATAAAAAATAATGATTGACATCTTCTGAAATGTTGGTAATGCTAACAGATGGTTTTGATATTAATAGAAATTCAAATTGCTACACAAGTGTTTGAGTCGTGCGTGCATAACCGATTCAAACATCTTCCCGATATGATGATACTCGGGAACTTTGTTACATTTGAAAAGCAAGTGTTGTATATAAACTTGGAATTTAGATAGAGAGTCAAAGTTACATAAATATATATGCAGTTTATTCCATAGATTGATAGCAGAGGGAATAAAAAACTGTGGGCAAAGATGAGGTCTCCTACTTACAGTATCATAATCTGAGAAATGCCTTAAGTTTTACCAGGACACCTGATTTACAGTGTTAGGTAAGAGGATCCCGAGAAAATCAGGACACTGATTTTGATGCAATGTGTATATCGTGACAAATTTGTTATAACGCCTACGATCTTTTAAACTTATCCAGTTAATTTATGAATACAATTATCTTAATGAAACCGATCTAGTTAGGCGAAAAACTATTATTGCAGTTTCCTTTTGAATGTTTATGTAACGTTTGTTTTTCATATAATTTGCAACCATCCCAAACCACACAAGCATGTTCTAATATTGGTCTTAAGTAAGAAAGGTATAACTGATTTACAGTTTTTTTCTGGATTCTGGGAATATAAGTCTTCTGATATAACCTAAAATGTTTAAAGAAGTAGTCGTAATGTTTTTGATGTTAGAGTGTCACTTACCATCATTGCTAAAAGTAATTCCAATGTGTTTACGTGTCTGTACTAATGTGAAGGGGATGTTTTCAAATAGCAAACATGGATTATTAATATTGGGTTCTAATGCAAATAAAATGGCGTCAGTTGTATGTAGGTTAAAGTCCACTAACCAGGCTTTCAACCACTGACTTATTAAATAAAGGTCATGGTTCAGAATGCCTTCTTAGTCACTTAACGTGGAAGTATTTCATGCGAAACAATGTGTCATCAGCAAACAGTCGTGTAATGCTTAAACGATTGTCAACTATGTCGTTAGCGTATGTGAGAAAAAACAATGGACCTAAAACATAACCTTGTTGTACATCTCTGTTTATTGTAAGTTAAGCGGATAATGCTGACCCTACGAAAACCTTGTGTTGGATTTGATAAGTATTTTTTTATACATTACCACAGAAACCAAATTAATGTAACTTGAATGTAAGACCACGGTGCCACACCCTATCAAACTTGTTAAACATCGCACAACACAATACACGTGAATTGTTTGTCATCGAAAAACGAGATAGTTGATCAAAGATGTCGATTAATTGGGCAATTGTTCTACACACTCACCTGTGTATGCTGAATAAATACACCAAGTCTTAAATGTAGGGGAACATTTCCCGAACAGAAAAACTGGGGATACCCCTGACCTGCTTATTGTGTTTCTAATTTTAGCAATTAGTTTCCCGATTAAGATATAATATAATGTTTGTCAAGGGGTTCAGCAAAATTGGTCGTTGCGCAGAGGTTTTTAAGTGACCTAGATGTATTGGTCTCAAAAGGTTCAGGACATATTGTTCTAAATTTTCACCGTTCGGAATTTTTTGAAAGAATGCCGTTTTCAAGAAAACTGTTACTTAAGTGTATGGTTTTTACACAAAAAGACAAATGAATATTTTTTTCCGATTTGGAAATCCATGTCTCCATCCGGGAAATATAGTCGACATTTCTCACTACAAGCACTCCAGAGTTTCAAAATATGTAAAGTAAAATACATAGTTAAACATACAAAGGTACATTGTATGTTATGCAATCTTCTATATAGTAAGGAGAATATGAGAATAACAGAGTTTAAAGATACCACTTTCTATTAAGCAGTCGTTAAGTTTTTGTTGACAGTTCCTACACGTCTATACCAGTTGGTATTTCTTGTTTGAAACGATATTATATCATAAAAACAACATCGTAATTGAAAACGGATGTTCATACTAATGCTGGGATTTTTTCGTCAATATTGTTAAAAACTAGATTTAATTGAATTTCAATGTAAATTATACTTCTATGAAATAGAAAAAAAATCCTTTTGAATATGCGATATTTTACTTAGCGTTTTTTTTCTGAGTGGCGAGATATGGGTTAACACAAATTAATCTTGATAATATGTATGGTGCACAGTTAATGTATAAAACATAACACTGAATTAAGTTTGTGATTTTCAATGAATATAAATTGATCCTTTAACAATAGCTGCGGAGGAGTTTACACTATCCGCAGCAAAACCCGGATCGGTCTATTGAATCTTGCTTACTTGAAAATGAAAATCATGCCAGTCAAATTTTAAGATGCCGAAATGAATATGCAATCATTACATAACACACAATTATAATTATTGTGTTTCTTTTTTACTTTGCAATTTTATTTTTATATTATTGCAATGCATAGCAATGTATCCAATGTTTTATCATAAATCACTATCACTTTGCCAATAGGAAAATTCATTGAGAATGTTCCGCCAATGTTCCGCCAACTGCTAAGTTACAACATGAAATAATTTGTTTTTTATAAATTATTGAAAGTGTAATCAATTCTTGTATGTATGACCAGTATATAAATGAATTCAATATATCGTTAAGCAAAATCAAGGTGACAATACTAAATGTTATATAAATTGTGTATGACATTTTATTGAAAATGTTTAATCTACCACTGTTGACCACATTGGGAATATTAATTATTATCGGGTGTAATATTCAGATTTATGCCATTCAACCACATGAATTGAAAAATAAAGCCTTGCTTGCAGCAAAACAATTAAATGATATAGTTCAATCGACCACTATTGACGACTTTGAATATTATTAAAAGCAAGCAGTTAAAAGAATAAACTAAAACGGGGACGGTTGATAAGTAGCACCCTGCCAAAACAGCAATCGCCCTGGAATTAAAACTCTAATCGTGCCGATGATTATACGCATGTTTTAAACTTACAAATGTACGTGGCTGTAAAGATTGCATAAAACATATATTTCCGACCAATCTTGCATTCAATACAACTTTTATTATGCAATCAAGAGGCAATAACTCTTGTGTAAATGACCAACCTGATGGGCAATAACTCTGACCCGATCTGATCTCCATTTATATTAGTCTTAATTAAAGTCGTATTAATATGTTTCTAAAGATTTGTTTAGTCCCATACATACTTTGTATTTTAAATTCATATTCCATTTATTTGTTGCATGCTTTCAAGTTTGTATAATTTACCTCCCTTTAACGAGAATATGAACCTAAATTTCAATATTAATAGCATTTGCTGATTAAAACCCGACTAACGTAACTGTTTAATACGTATACATAATTTATACAGTCATGATACATGTTGTTTATTGAAGCTCTTGACAAAATAATCTCCATCTTAAATACCTCAATTGCAACAAAAACAATACACATTTTGTTTTAGTATAAAAATTAAGACAAATTATATACAAGTTAAATCAATGGATTCATCAATCAAATAATTACTTCACTTTCTATAACACAAACAGATAGTTGTTCGTTCTCGCAAATGTAGATCTATTTGTGTATAAAATTATCATTTGAGTTATTAACGTTTACGTGCAACAACCTTTTTTCGAAAAAACCCCCACAATAATTCCTTACATAACGTGCACGCTTCTACACCCCCCGTTTCAGCCACCCATAACTAATAACATAATTTAGCACCCATAACTAATAGTTGACGGTAGACCCATGCTTGATTCATGGCACAAATGCAAATCAGTCGTCTATTTACCAATATTAGACTTATGAAATCAAAAATCTGTGCATGTAAAGCAGAACACGAAAACGGAATTCTAGTTGATATAGTGACATGCGAATATAGTTTACAATTCTATAGCACATGTTACATTAAGTACTCCTTAAACGACCATCGTGCCAGCAAATCTTAAATGTGAGCAGCCCATAACTACTTTTGTCGCAAAGATGCATGATTCATAGTAACTAATGCTTAAGTATAGGTCTTTTGTAAATGAGGTGTGTATTCAGCAACATGTTCACGTAAATCAAAATGCGTTAACGGAATTATATCCCAAAAAGTGAGCTACGAATATATATTGACAGTTCTATAGGAAAAGTGATATTAAGTGATCCACACACGTTTAAAAGTATCTAGTAAGCCTGAAACCTTTAAGAATAGAAGATCATATATAAACATGTTGATATTTGTTCATGAATATAAATAAACAAATAAGAAGAAAACATATTAATTGAAATAATTAAATATACATATTCTTTATTAATGTTGCGGGTGCTTTATTACTGCTTGTTCGTTACGTAACTTAAATCTAAACACGTTAATGTATTCAAACATGTAGCAATAAGCTACCCAATACAGTACCTTTGTGCAATTGTCACGTTCTGCAAGAAGAACAGTCAACGCAATCAGCAAGCAGACACCGATAGCTCCAACGACTATACTGAGAGTGCATACTGCGGTCCAACCTGCATTATATGGAGTATAACGACAAGCTTAATACAATTTAAATAATAAGAGTGATGTGATGTCACTAATCGCTCATCTGAGTACAGACTGTTGCTTAAATGTAGGTCGTAAGTAATAACAGGTTCGGTGCCAGTTGGAACAAAATATGAAAACTAAATGACATCATTACTAAGTATACATCCGGTTGATTGAATCTCCTACTGAACTTTATCCTACGCCTTGCCTTTGATTATTAAAACCAAACTTCAGGCTATAAACCGCATCGCTTTAAAACAAAACTTGTCGTCGGAAAACGAACGGGGCAACAATATAGCGGTACTGGTCCGATGCACAACACAGAGTTCATCCAATCCTTATTTTAGTAAACCATATATACCTGTTGACGCAAACAGTATGCTAAGCATAGGGTATGTTGCGAATTAGCAATGTATTAAGCAATATTGAACGGAAAAAATCAACAACATGTGCATCTAAAGCATAATGCGTAAATGGTATTATACTTCAAATAGTGAGGTACAAAAATACATTGCCAGTTCTATAGCACTATCTATAGAAAGTGATCTAAACAAGTCTAACGAATCATATATGTGGTAAGGCCGAAACATTTAGAGAACAAAATCAAAAATAAAGAATCACATGTTGATATTCTTATTACATGAATATAAAAAAATAAAAATAAGAATATAAATTCCAATTTGCATAGTTTTTATAAATGCTAGTGATGCTTTATATAAGTTCGTTCATTATGTTATTAAAACAAGAATTCAAACAGGGAAAAAAGCTACACAATACAGTACCGTTCATGATTTTTTCTTTAATCAAAAGAATAGTCCAGAAAAGCTTTTAGATGACACCTAAACATCCAACCTCTATGCTGGAAGTGCATTGTTTGGTCCAACCTGTTTTATATGGGCAATCAAAATCAAACTTAATTTATTTCAAATAATAATCGTCAAACAACGTTCCAAATCGCTCATCTGAGTTCAGACAGTTGCTAACATGTTGGCCTTTAGTAATAATATGTTTGGTGCCAGTTTGAACAAATGATGACAATTCAATATTATCATGACTTATTATACATCCAGTTCATTAACTGTCCTTATTCACTTCTATCCTACACATTTGGTTATAAAAACTAAACTTCAGTGTATAACGCACATCACTCTGAGAATAAAACGCCGTTGACTGAATGGGACAACAACATAGCGTTACTAAGTCGGTATTCACAAAGCTCCTAAGGAATATCTTAAATGAAGGTGAAATTAAGTGAAAATTCTATGTAATCGATGTAAAATCCAAAGATTTGTTTTCCAATTAGTAAAATATGAAAGACATGAACATTATTTACTAGTTTGGACCAGTTTTATGTAAAATGACAATTACATGAAACACAGACTTAAGGAGTTATCTGAATTTAAGAAATCTCTTCAAACTTTCCATAAGGAGCTTTGTTAATACGGGACATGGTCCGATCAAGGTCTGAACGCAAATGTTTTGCCATAGTCGCTCAACGTCATATAATGTCATCTCAACGTCAAATATCCATTACAAAACTCATTTCCCAGAAAACATTATTTATGTATCATAAATTATCACGTGACTTATTTTGTTGATTGAAATAATAAAACTCAAAAAAATGTCAATTTAATATTTCATTAGTCTGATAACTTGTATCAGTCTCGTTTACGACTTACCACAATCAACTCGACCGATACAAATTCTTAGAACACCATACTAGCACAATATTTTATACGCTATAATCTGCCATAAATTGGCATGTTTGTCCACTTACACATACGCTTGAGAATGGTTAAATATAAACGTGTTACCAAACATTTATGAATAAAAATGCTTCACAAAACAGGTAACTTTATGGGCATCCCATGGGCGACGCAGGAGATTTCCTGTATACAAATATTTCACCGTTCACTTTGTGTTCAAGTGAGCTTCATGCAAAATATAAAAAAAAAAAAATAATATATGTATATTTATTTTAATCACGCAATTGATAAACACGCATGTACATTAATAAAACAAATTTAAAAACAATATTAAAATATGTAAAAGTATTAGTGTAATCTATTAACAAAATAACATTGCATGTTTGAACAAGTGTCAACTAACGAGAAGAGAATCAATTAAGGACATATTTTTAAACATACGTAATACTATAACATTTATATTTATCACTTTATAGTTTATGCAACTTAAACGTTTTCTTCTTTTGTCTTGAACTAGACCATGCACATGAGTTCAGTTATGACTACGATTCCAATGCAAATAAGGGCAATAATACATATCTGATTATGTGTGTGCGATGTGTTGTAATGTCAAATGTGGTTGGTGTAGTTGTGGTTTCTGAAACGACACGAAATGTCGTGCGATTTAAAATAAGTGAAAAATAACGATTTATTTGAATATGTATAATTTTAATCTATATAAGAGTATAACAATAAAAAAACACTTAAATTAATGTGCGATATTATTGGCCTGGCACTCATGAATATTCCATGTATTTTCGTAAATATATTTTAAGCTGCTAACCCAGATAGGAGACTCAGACATGAACATGTATTGATTACATCCTAAATACGTAACAGTTAAACCTGTAGTACAGTGGTAAGTACGAAACGTTTGTTAGCGTGATGATTTGGGTTCAAATCCCAAACAGGCACTTTTAATGTATTCAATTTATTTATTTGTTTTAATGTATTTAATTGATCATTTCCTGCTGCCATGACACGGAATCTCATCACCCGATTCTGACACAGAAGAGAGCTGCATCGATACTGCAAACGAAACAAAGTCTTTGTGATTGCATTTTTTTGTAGATAAAATGATTGAACTATGAACAAAGGAAACAAAAATTGATCAGGAAAAAATGTCATGATAATAAGTGATGTTAAAGTAAAAGAAAATAATAAAAATCCTGAAAGATCTTGGCAGGATTCGAACCGCAGTCATTGTGATTCAAAGTCTAAAACGCTATCCACCGCGCTTTTCTTCCTGACACTTGTTGATAGGTTTTTTTGGTTATATGACTATGAAATCCGTGATTTACACGCAAGATAAACGTTAAACCGATATAAACAAAACAGCCGAGCATCACCGGAGATTAATGAGTGCCAGGTCAATAAAATTGTACAATACATATATATTATTATCACCATCATCAAAATCATCATCATTATTGTCATCATTATCATCATTCAAATTACTAATACTGCTACTTCTACTACTAATACACTTCTACTAGTACTACCGTAGTAATAATAATAATAATAATAATAATAATTATAATAATATAAAAAATAATAATAAAATACAAGAAATTGACAAAGAAGAAAACAAAAAAAAGTTACCTCCACCATTTTGGAGTCGATGCAGTTGTAGCTAAAACAATAACATATGTATTTTAGCAGCAATGTAATGGACATTCTGATTACAACGCATTTAAAAACATATAATTAAAAACATTTCCTATAAATATATATTTAATGTTGTTTCTACACCCTCGAAAGAAAATCATACATTATATTGCACAGCTTTAACCTCACCCGTGCAAATATCAGATGATATTGCACAGGACGTTGTTTTGTTCACAGATGACGTCATAATACAACGTCATTTACGAATATGTCAACACATTATCTTCGGATGGATTTGTGATGCTATGTTCAGTACATATTATTGGGTCATTTTTATTTATGATGGATCTTAAAAGCACAATACATCGCAATCGCCGACTGTTATTGTCTTTAACGATGGGGATTTTGCATAATAAAAGTTGATTGTGATAAAACAACTGTGGTAAAGGTGCCTCTATGAAGAAACGTAAACGGTAGTTAAGATAATCAATATAATTACTTGCTTTACTTGTATTTTTGTTTTAATATTATGATTGAAACAGTCAGATTTATGTTTTGTTACTATTTCATCAGCTGTCGTTTATTGTGTAAGTCATTTTAAAAAACAAGTATGTCGCCTCGTTCAATATGAATTTTGATGTGCACCATCACACGATATTGCACATATAAAAGTCCTTATTTGTATAATACGGTATGGCCATGCAGTCAATAACTGTTTTATTATATGATAATTGTATCTATAAGAATCAAATATGTGACTCATACATGCAGTTTTTGAAATCGAGCAAGTTGTTAACAATTGAAAATATCTGATAAACATATACATCACAATATTATGTCCCTGCAAGCTAGTGGCATACAGAGATACATGCCATCGGGATCAACTATTATGCAAGATTCCATATAAATGTAATGACCCGTATGTCACTAAGTGTTTGATTATATAATCACTGTATTCCAAATGTAAGTCTGTTTCTGAACTGTCTAGACATTTAAAATTCGCATTTAGTCCATTGTTAGACATGTACCCACACAGCGTACGCAGCACATCTTCTGCAAATAACCGCGGGTTGAAGTTTGATACTAAACTAAGTTGATTCCAATAGGCAGTTGCCAAAAAGACTAATTTCAATTCTTGAAAATCTTAATGACAATGACAAAATCTAAAAGCGATATAAGTGGTTGACGTATTCTCTGTTATAACGTGGTTATATTGCGTCAATTATACATTATTTTCATTTTGGAGAATGGATAAGAATGGCTGCAACAGGGTAGGTAATTTATTTTTACAACAATAGGTATGTTCCCGTTCCAGAAACGACGCAAATATCGACATGATTGACACTTAAATAATTACAAAAGATTTTCGATAAAATAAAGGTTAGTCTGTACATAAAAAAAACATTTTATAAGGCGGGATTATGTTGTGTAGTTTGATTGCTGAACGGGACTTAGTATTGCACCTTTACATCGCGGCACCAATATATGTAACTATCTATCTGCACTGTTTCTATACATCTACACTATGAAAATAGCTAATTACAGTGTACATATCTATACGTATGGAACACAAACAAATTTTGATACAGGTACCCGGGTAAGTTTTATTCAGCATTTTACATATTAGTGTAATTAACACAATTTTATACAAATGCCTACCACCTAGTTACCAAGCTTTTACCATATGTGTTTAGGTTTACCGCTTGATAAACTGTTAATACATGGCCGTTTTCTCGGCAAACACATAACGAATTATTAATAATAAATAATTGTGTGGAAAACCGGAATTTCATGAATACCCCCAGCATTTCGGTTCGTCGACAACTGCCTTTTCCAATGAAATGCGTATTTATCATATAATAAAATGTTTTAACTTATTTAACTATCAAAAATATTCTTATGCATCTCGGAATGTGCCGAGGGTTAACATTCTGAAAACAACAATTGGCTCTGTCTTTTCAACACTGTGAAGACCCAAATTAGGTCACTATTGACAAACAACGAGCTTCTAAAGCCTAAAAAACAAACAAATATATGACCTTATTGAACAAAAGTAGTCGCAGTATAAGAAGCAGTTATGGTAAATGTAATGTTTTAAAAATAAGTAGCCATTGGATTTTGACATGATAAAGCATTGTATAAAATGAAGTTTAAAACAATCCATATAGCTATATCGGGAAACAAATCCAATGCCTAGACCAATGAAAGTGTGCTTATTGTTTGATCCTTTGATTAATTGGTTTAATTATATTAAATGATCCTTTATTTACTGAATAGAATATTTATTTCTAAAGTTTCAAAAAACACACACATAACTTAAGTAAACTATATAATGGTGTATATGTCAGGAGGCGTAAAATACGATTAAGTATTTCAAAGTTATGTGTCATTCTAATCTAGTCGGCATGCGACAGAATAAATGAATTATAATTGAAAACATTCGAAGTAACCTGGTTTTAAATATGTATGTTTGACGTTCAATATACATCCCTAATTTGCAAAATTGCTATAAACAGCAAATATATTCGTTAACTATAGTGAAAATGCATCTGTCGTGACCTACGTGATATTTAAAATGGGGTGCGGATAAACAGAGACGAATACTAGTTATGGATAGCTTTGTGCTTGTCTTCATACTTTATATAAAAAAGGGCTATACTGGTTGCAAGGTAGATTTAAAAATGTTAATATTAATGTATACATATTAACTCTGGTTTGTGTATGGCAAAGCATTCATTGGTAGTTAAATATAATCGCTAATATATACTTGCATGAAGGACAAAGTATGCTCCATGTTGATGTCATGAAAATGCTAATGTATCAAAACAAAACCATTACTAGTTAATACAGGTGACGCAACAAGCCCGGCACTGAATGTGGATACCAATGATGTTTTCGTCAATAGCAGTGTATCATTCGCACGCGCAACGTCAACTCCATCGACTTTTGTTGCCTGGTATAAAAAAGATGAAGGTCCCACTGCAGAAACAATTGCCATTCATCAACGGTGGAAAGAAGACACAAAAACATGCTTTACAGACAATAATAATATGCAATGTTCGTGTAATTCTTCACAGATCTATAAATGTTATATTCCGTCAGTGACTTTAGCAAATGACGGTCAATTAGGGTATTGCAAAGCTGTAATCAATGGTGTATATGTTGTCAACAACATTTATACTTTCGGATTAATATGTAAGTATGTAATATAGTAATACATGTTTATTGTCGCAATAACATTTACTATTTATTCTGCTTTTTTTCTACTATTACTACTACTACTACTACTACTAATACTACTACTACTACTACTACAGCTACTGTTACACCAACTACTACTACTACCACTATTATTACTACTACTACTACTGCTACTACTGCTACTATTACTACTACTCCTACTACTACTACTACTAATACTACTACTACTACTACTACTACTACTACTACTACTATTACCACTACTACTATTAGTACTACTACTACTACTAAGAACTACCACCACAAATTGATCAGATGTTCGTCGGATTTGCCGCACCTTAAAAGCGTACATATTGACCTAACAAAAATATGTTGTTTTTTTTGCGCTCGCAGCTTCAGTTTTGACCCGCACCGGATTGTTTTGTTTGTTTCATTAATGAGTCTCAATTTAGGATAAACGCCGACATTTTCCTGTAACCATATCATAACCAGCAATTGGTACTGATATAGACGTGAATTAGAAACTCTTTGGACGCTAGTTTAAGTGCAGAGCACATTATTTATGACCCAAACGGTAAATCGCTAATAACTAGTCTGTCACATCTGCCATATGTTTTCGACTCATTTTTTATCAAACTATTGGTTGTGAAAACACAACGAGCTGTTTGTTTGTCAGCATTCATAGTCTAATTAAAGATGATTGTTAGCAAGATCTTGTAATATCAGCAGACACAACTGTGAGTTAAAGGATTATCTTGATGATAACGCATGTACAAATGGGTGTCTGGAATATATCAAATGGGGTGATTTTCTTTTACATTTAGGACAGTTTTGACCAGCTGTTTGTCCTTGATTTCCTACTCATAATATCCACACAAGTTGTTTTTGACACACAAGTTGTTTTTGACATGTCCATTTTATTTATCCAACGTATCTTTCTGGGGTATATTTTGTTCAAATTTATATATTAAGGTACATGTATTTACCAGAGGGCCAATTCATTATGTTAGTTATTATTTTTAATTTATGTATTGCCATATGTTGTTAACATTTGGTAGATATTTGAACAATGTATGTTGACATAAAAATACTTAGCCAAGTTACTGCAATGAACAATTCGAATCCGGTGTTGAAAACTGAATCCGCTAAAGTAGTATGCAAACTATCTGGTTGTCTCAAGCTTTTTTTAAATTGAGGCAACGCAATTATGATTTTAGGAGTGTTGAAATTATAACAAATACTTGGTCACGCACGTTCACAGTGTTGTATTTTGTATTTTATCAATAGCGATGCGATTGATTATTCAAAGTCGCTGCTGAAGTGTAGCTGTTTTATACCATGTTTTATACATGGTAACCGTCGAAAGTGGTATTCTGACGAATTTGTTATTATGTCTTCAATGATACCCGCCATCTAGATGGTTGTACCATATAGGCTCGCAGCATCAGCAACACTTTGTTTTTAGTTTGTGTTACACAAATACGTCTCACCTGTGGCACCGCTGCACAATAGATACAGTGATATATTTCAATATGCGATATTTAAGATGCATCGTGTTAATAAGCATACAGTTGCCTAGGCCTTATACAGCTTTTAAGCAGAGCACAAGGATGACGTGCTTGGGATACACTGTACCATTGTATGAGTTAAAATAAACAATATATACGTACGTACCGATTATACATCGTTGGATATAAACTTATTTTATTAAAGTTTCTATAGTGTGTTTTTTTAATATCGATCATATTTTTGTGTAATTGATTTACTTAAGTATTTTGAATAATGAATGAGCTGCATACACGTACAGTTACTTTCGGTCGTTCATTTATTCATACAATATAACCGTAATTTAACTTTGTGTAAGAGGACATACACGAAATTCTTTAAATTTACATGAACATGTGCGTAGCATTCTAGTGCTATAGACATGCATGTATTGGTTTAAAAAATTCAATACAAAATATATTAGCACACGGTTTTTGTGGTTTATATATCGGTATGTTTAGTACTTTTTTTAAACCCGCTATTTCACAAGACTGGACTACATTTTACGCACTGTTGCACTCAAGGTCAGTTGTGGTTACCATTGGATAAAATAAGAACAATGCGTATTTTGTCTGATACTTTCAAAACATTCGTTCGTTACCTACAACAACTGCATGTATAGATGCTGTCAAAATGTCTGAATATACAAGTCATAATATCACAATTGGTTCTAGCACAGTATCAACTGACCCGTCCAAGCTCCAGCCTTCCTTTATCAGCCTCTGACCTTGCCTCAAAGTGTTGAATTCATGGCAACAGGAAACGCTCACCCCACCCAGACACTTCAGCACTACGTCGCAGCAACATTCTTTCTCAAAGTCTCTCAAATTTGCCTCTTCAATGTTTGCTCTACATTTACTATTTGGAACTTCTGTATAATACTATCAGTTTGTGATATCCGGAGTTTATCGTTAGGTCCACCGAAATGCAGAACAAACAATGCTGGTAAAAACCACGAACTCTATTCTCGTTGTTAGAAACAGACAGTGAAAGCGTGTGCTTTGCCAGAAATGTAAAAATGTAGTTCCATGAAATAAACATGTATTTCTTTAAAACATCAGACATACTCAAGCAAACCATAATACAATCATACTCAAAGATAGAATATCGTTTAGCTTAACATCATATTGACGATTTAATCAATTAGTTATGTTTGGTTTTTTTAGGAACGGGGACCAATACACTGACCTTGATAATGGCTAAATTTAAAGCAAAGTAATGAAAGCAATGAATCAATTTAATACGTAAAATGCTAGATAACGTGGATAAATAGAATATTAGGTAAGTGTTGAATAAAGATCAAGTTTATGATGCTCGGCACGAAAATGAAAAACACTCGCCAAGACTCGCATGATAAACTTGATCTTAATTCAACACTAACCTTATATTCTCTGTATAACAAATGAAACAATAAGATATAAATATCCCCTAACATGGAAACACACAATGATGTCGCGAGTCGATTGCAAAATATGCTCCAGAAAAATAAGAGAAACGTGAGCCCTGGTTTACGGTTTAAATTTTAAACAATGGTGGCCACCAGTTGCTACGTCGTGTCGCTTAAAGATACATAACTGCAAACATTACATAAAACATAATACCCGACCGTTATGAATGAGATTAGTTTATATAGCACAAATCATGATAGCGTTAGCTATTGCAAGCCAGAACGCAGCCATACAGTACGAAATACCAGGCCAATATGGGGATGAGCAAAAATCATATAAACCGGGTAAAGTGATAAATTATTGGATTTGTCCTTGTCTAAGCATATACAGGAAAATGCATATTATTATGAATCATTTCAACACGATTTATTAAGTAACGTATATTGCAAATATTACCAAATTATAATGTGTGTTTTATATTCAGGCAAACTAGCAACGCCTAAACACAGACGGATGTTATTCAACCAACATATTGGGTAATGACAATTATTGTTGTTATTGATTTTAAAGTCAGTAAGTAAGATTTTAATGTTAGTAAAGTGTATTCACATGCTTCTCATTCTGATATATGTTTGGATGGACACAGGCATGTTAAATCGCTAACGCTTAATTCATTTATCCCTAATTACATCAGTAAAATGTCTGAGAGCCACTGTTTGGAAACCCATCCCGTCAACTATGTTGACTGTTGTTTTTTTTCTGGCAGATGCTCCAGCTACCCGTCATCGCAATAATTATGAGACACTTGAAGAACTAAAAGTCCGTGAATATGCGACTGTTTACTCTGAGGACACTCGGCGAGACATCAACACTTCGTCAGACAGTCAACCTGACGTGTCAGGACAAATCGTTTCGGTAGACGACGATCTGGAATACGCTAATATGAAGCTTTATGCACTGTATACGTTTTATTTACAATTCGATACTGCTGAACGACAGGAAACAAATCAACACATGTATGTATAGGCAAATGTTTTGTATCAGATGGTATAAGTAGTAATATTTATACACTAATTGCCAAAAATTACATTTTATACACAGCCTAACTGAATGGTCGGGTTAAAGTCATTTGCTTCAATTGATCGATTCAAATTCATGTTTCCTTAAATATAGAATTGTACGTGGTAATATATGCTATGAAATCAGTACAAACACGTCAATGTGTAAATTTACATTAAATAAGTTCATCAAATCAAAAAAAAATCATTATTTTTTTTCTTTCAATATAATGGACATTCGCTCACAAACACTCTACATATCACCAGTATTCACAATTTCAGTACACCAATAATGATTATAAATGCTAATTTACACCATGCTAATTACGAGTGCGATTACGTAGACATGTATCTGTTTATTATTAATGGTACTCGTCCAAAAAAGATCCAATGACAAGAACACAGCAGCGTTCATTAAACGATTGCTTCGTCTTTAACGCAATAACATAATTTGACTTACACCACTGAGCATTTAAGGCGACACATTTGTCATCATCAAACAATTGATAAAATATACTTAAATATAGCTCGGACACATTAACCTGACATTCATGAACTCTGGAGTAGACTAAGTAGCACTTCTACACGCCGCCTATATTAATATTCTGTTTTGTTCGTGCACGTTTCTGTTGATGTGATAACTGTATCTTCAGGAGAATATATCGATTCAGCTGGATTCCATTACACAAACCAAATTATATAAAGCATATGAGAATTGACATGTATGCATGCATGAAGGTCAGGTTACTGTGTCCGAAATAAGGTCCAACAATAACTAAACGCGGCCACATTTTGACAACATTTCTGGCATACACCTTGCATCATGTATATCTTAAAATAATAGTGCATCTGCTGACCATACCGGAATACGAGCATATATTGTACAATACCATTATTTGCGAAAGTAGTATTAAGACAAGTTCTCCAATTGAAATATGAGTACCCAATTTAATGCATGAGTTCATATCTAACACTACAAGTAGTTCATATTGTAAATCAACATATTAATCAAATCCAAGAGGAGAAATATTTACATGCACATCGGTATAAGTGAGTTCGGAATAACGCTGTCAGTGTACTTCGATTGGTGGTGAATTGTTCTGTTAAATGTCCAATAGCAATACATATAATACTGTGAAGCGATATTTAAATTTAAACGAGTAATTATAATAAAAACATAATTATGTTACTGCAATATATGCTTTTGGACTTGTATTCGCTAATACTTAAGGCCATGATTTATATTACTCATGTGACCAGGAAGTATTTACGAACATAACATATAACGAGCACTACATGAATGCGGAAGTTTAATTTCATAAAGATAGTCTACACACATTTATACACATTGACATTACCCAGTGCTTATAGGCTAATATCGTACAACGTGCACACTTGTTTAGGTGCACATCCATACAATATGATTAGTACAGTGGACTAAATTGAGAGTATATTCAACTATCGCAGTTCCTTCATTTATGTATGCCATTATTGTTCGTTTGTTTATAATGTATTGCGTGTGGAATTAAGCCGGGACGATGTTCTACTATCAATTGGTGTGGGTATTGATCTTGGCGAGATTTACAGGTAAGTTAACACGTTGTTAACACGCGTTGCAATTATCCGTTGACTATGCATACATCGTGTTGCTGTTTCAGATACTTATGAATTAAGCGCCTTAACAACATTGGAACTTACGCACAAAAGCAAGTGGCTATAAATAACTGAATAACTATATCAAATTCCACACTATGTGGACTTGTTAGACACGTTCGCTGTGTTGCGATATAATTGAATTCCAGGTTAAGTAAAGGTCTATGACTTGTGTTTTATTTACATGTAGAGCTAGGCATGAACACACGTATGATCGGTTGTTACTTATGATTATCATGTATGAACACACTTAAGATTGGTTGTTACTTATGATTATTGTGTATGAACACACTTAAGATTGGTTGTTACTTATGATTACTGTGTACAGATTCGTTATGTCTAAAATGTTGTTGAGACTGGTCTGTTTCATTAAAGCCGTTTTTCTACGAGGGTAATCTAGTAAACAAGGGATACTATGCCAAAGGAGTATTGAAGGGCCGATTTTGGCCTCATTTTGAAAATTAATGACATTTGTATCACTGAATAGGCCAGTTTTTTTTTCCAATTTTTAGGTTGTAGTTTTTTTTCAAAATCTTACAACCACACATATGTTTGCGCAACAACGTGTATTTGTTAGTGTGCCGTTGATGCTTACTACTTACTACAAACAAATTCAACTAATATGTAGTGATACAGATTATAAAAATGTACTGCATGTAAAAGTAACGATGTGGTGTTGCATGTTGAAAGGTCAATGATTTGCAATATTCAGCCGTTTCCGACAATCGTGCATGTTAGAAATAAAATAAATGTATTGTGTTCTTTTTACAACTCGGATCATTCTAAAACAGACAAGGATATAATATTTAATAAAATGTTAGGTGAACTCTTACGTACCAACATTTTTAAATGCGTATGTCACATTCAAGAAAAGAACAACACATTACGCAGTATCAAACTTAGACGCGGGCGTAGCGAGTGGGTCGGCTTATTTTGTATAGTATGATTTGTATTGTTGGATTATAGTGTAAGTCTAGTTTATGAAGTGTTTCGAACTGCATAAGTGCGTTGTCAATTTTTAAAGTAGACTCTGTTCTTCTAAAACCCTACTACTTGCGCGTAAATGGACACGACCAGACCTTCCTATTGTATTATTTAAATCTGCACTGTATTCAATACGAGTAAGCAAAGATAATGCCATATTTTAGTATATATTATTAGATATAACTATCAGTATATTAAAAGTATACTTATTCATTTCAAAACGAAACTATTTTAAATATAGTTTTCCTTTTAAATAACATCAGGTATGACAACGCGTATTATAGAACGGAAATCCGAAACGCATATCTGAATTTTGATGTTCAAGTGACATAATCACATATATTGACAGTTAAGATGCAATTTATTTAAGTAAATAAAATTAGATCTGCTAGAAAAGCGCCCGAAAATTATGCTGACACGCACAATAATATGTCATCCGCATGAAAAGCGTTTATGTTTTGCCCACGATTAATATTATAACAATTTTGTTGCTCAGATAACTGTGATATATCCTTACTTTTGTATAAAAATCTAAATTGAATGATGGAAAAAAACGTAAACTGTTGTGCGTGTGAAAATTAAACATTTTATGATATGCAGAAAATATCATTTTGCCCGTTTAAGAATGATATGCCTGCTCTATCAGCGAATTGTCCTACACGCCGAACTGCTCAAGGAGTGTCATACTGTTAAATGATCAATCGAAGAAATTATGCTGCAATGATGTAACACTTTATGAAAGCTTGTCAGTAAGTTTCATTACCGCATCCATGATATTAGAGTAACACGACCCGCATATATACCTAGCCACGACAAGTTTAAATTCCTTCCCAACTATTCTTAAAATATTAATTTTCATTCATTAATATCACAAACATAAACACACGTTAATTTGAATATCACAAACATTACCACGTGCTCTGTTGTGTTAAATAGTTTAATTGCTAAACATCTGATATCCAATTGCAATTATTGGATAAAATTGAAGATTAATTTGATTTTGATAGACATTTGTTGAAGTGTCCATTATATGCAGGACGGAACAACGCGTTCTATATGTCTGTGCACCGCGTGCTTAACAACAGTAAACGTCTTAGTCAACATTGGATAGATATAGAGCATTATTGCGCATTGAAACTTGACACTGTTCTCGATTAATCTTTTTCCCGAAAAATGTAAAACACATAAACGAAATGACAACTCACTGGTACAGTAAATCTTTGTATATTTATACTACTTTCTATATGAAAAAATGGTTCGGGCGCAGGGGGGAACCAGGATTTCGTGTTCGGGAGGGGGGCGCACACTTTTGATCCTGCAGTTATTACACCATGTTGCCATGTTGTCTTTGGGTCTGCAGTGATCTGCTACAGATCCGTATAAAATATATATAATAAAAATATGCATATCATCATCATCGTCAGCAGCAGCAGCAGCAGCAACATCATAACCATCATCATCGTCAAATGCACGTGTTTCACTTAATAAATACTTCTCTATATTATGCTTGAACGACATGTTGGTTCATCTGTATGTCATGCACCTGTTTTGGCGGTAAATTGCCCTTGTTTAATGTGCCTGACCACTAAATACATAATTGACATTCAACTTTATATATATCGTAAATATATTTAAACATGTAAAATCAGTAGCTGACTACATTCAAACGAACACGCGTCGAACATTATTTGTATTGATCATTTACCGAAGTATCTATTTTTGAAATGAACGTTTTGAGTAAATTAAGCGTACACACTCATGCTCATCAATCGTCTGCAAATGAGCTATAAACTGTGTTTGTGTTCATCGAAAACGAACTAACGGACAGGCAGACGAACATGTTTTTAAATGAAATATTATGAAAGATACTCGTGTGGTTGCGTTATGAACTAATAAGGCACTTGATGCCGACTTTGTGTCAATTTCGCTGAAATATGGTGCCGGCAAAAATATGAAATCGCCAGGATTTGGAGACAACGTTGTGGACACCCTTCTACTTTATAACGTTATATCTTTCTTATGAATGCAGAAAGCAATTTAAAACTGTGTATCTGTGCCTACGGTGTATTGCACCTGACATCTTTATAAAGTACATTAATTTATAAAATAAAAATAGCACCCTTGAATAAAGGTATATTTACCCACTGTCTTTAGAATTTCGTTTTCGCTAAACCTTGGCGCAGGTACAAAGTGTATGTAAGAAATCGTAGGCGGCGGGGCTATGTGTTATTGATATAATGTGTATATTTTACAAAACTGAGCGAGCAGAGCGCGCGAAAGAAACAAATTTAGCATATTTGTCCAATTTTGTCTATTTTATATATGCCCATATATGTATGGTCAAGAAGTTTTAAGGGGTGGCAGGACGCGCCTGGTGCGCCCCCCCCCCGGATCCGCTTGTGGAGCAGTAAAGTCGATGCGCGGTCTTTTTTAAACCATTTGGATCAAGTAAATAAACAACGATTTGGAGTTAGAATGCGTAAGGATTATACCACGTGGGCGCTACCCCGAATGGTTTAAAAACGCTTATCAGAGCAAATATGGTTATTATGTTACTGATAACGATAAAATCGAAAATTATTTCAAATCAAACATTATCTAACAACATAAGTTTGTTATTCGTTGCTCCGTAGCCCATTTTAAACACCATTTGCCACACATCGAGAACTTCTTTCATGTTAATGTTTGGTTTTCTTGATTTTTTTGTCACCTTAAAGGCGACGTATATGTGTTACTTTTGGCTGCGTCGGTGGCGGCATTGTTTCGGCGGCGTACATGTAAATATAAAAAAACAATGTATCAAGAACAAATCATAATGGTATTATTGAAATATAATTATTCTTTCGGAGGCAGAAAACTAGCATGTCTCTTGTTCATCGTGAATGCGGTCACGGACACAGGTAAAGCAGACAACGCGAAACCTGTCTTACAGCCAGACATAGGCGTCTTACTAAATGTATAACACACCTAAGTTATATATAGTAACAGTATGCTAGGTTAACTTTTGTTTACTAAATAAGGACTTATAACTCTACTATTAGCTGTATAGCCTACATTATTCAATTAATTATTCAACGGTGTACTTATCATGTATATAACATGTGGTCTTTACGAATGATACTAATTATGGTGACAGCTGATTAAGATATTTCGCGAAGTCTGATATATGAACACGAATGCGGGCTAAAAAACTAACGTTGGACTATAACCTACATTTTAAGCAGAGCTAGACAGTTATGTTTAAAATAAAAGCGACGTATTTGGATTGGTTTGTATATCGATCGCGATCTAAATAAAATTTAGATACAATTTATATAATTTTTAGAATAGTGGAAGATACTGTTGGATTTCCCGACGAAATATTCAGAAAGCACAGTCGTACAAGATCAACTTCTGAGACTTCTGATTGGATAGAAAATTGGGACAAACACTAAACATGAATATTACATAATTGAATAAGCATAATAATGTGACGAAACACGTTTAAAACGTGTGGGTGTGAGTTGTTTTAAGATGAATTTGATGAATTGTAAATCGCCAACTTATAATGAAAATGACCTATTTGCATCTTTAATACATGTAAGATAGGCACTTTCCATTCAAAGGTGGCGAAATGTAGTTTAATCTTTGAAAAAAATATTTTAGATATAAATCATAACATCATAACGTTTATATATATATATAGTTTATGCTACCACCATCAATGTTGTAAGGGGCATATTGTGTTGGCCCTGTCCGATACTGTATTGTCCGCGCTACGCCATTACAGTTATCATAGGTTAACTATGTGACGTAATAGAATCGTCACAATTTTGGAAAATGACTTCTGAAATAAATCAGAAAGAATCTTTACTCTTGAAAAAAAAACACGATTCAATCTTTCAATGTTTTAGAAATCATGAAATAACATGATTTTGACGAAAGTGTAAGCATGAGAGTATTATATATCTAAAGCAGAAAATTATGGACTATAATGCCTACTGCACGTTAATGTATAAATGTGTCCTGGTTAAAATACGCTGCATCATGGAAAATGGTATGTGGCAGTGCTGGTAAATACCGTATTTGGAGCCAGGAAAAGCACATAGGAAAGATTGTCAAACTAGTATAGTGTGTTACGATTATGATCAAATCGAACATAAGTTGATCTAATGCATTTTGGATAATTGATATATCAAATCAGGTAAGATGTTTTGATCTAATGCATGTAGCCTAGGAGGTATTTATCTTAAAATATAACCCGATAATGCCAAAAACGGTAGATTTATCTCTGTTCATAATTGTTTGATTTAGTAGTAATAACATCCGGGGAAACAACTGAACGACACGGTTGAATGCGTGTTAACAACCGTATTCTGTTGAATTACTGGTGTTAAGTGCATTAACAAAAGACGGTAAACTGCAAGTGTAGGTACATCATTCGGCCACGAATGACAAGTTGCTTACTAATCAATTAAGAATTTTTCTTAAAAGCCAATTTTCCCGAATGTCTAAATTTACAAAATTTTATTTTTTAACCAACAGCACATACGAGTACACAAAGATAATAACACAACACACAGGCTGATTAAAAGTACATGTCATGACGTCATACGTCCGCGCGATGGTTCGATATTCATGTCAACGTCAAGCGCACATAATGATCTAACTACAGGCATGATTGGTATTGCTTGTAAATGAAATTAAAACGTCTTAATTGTATGGGCCAAAATCAGCCCTTATCGACCCTAGTCCATTAAAATCGCAAAACTCCACTACTTCCCCCTTGGTCTTCTTCATTAGCCACTTCCACCGCGAATGAAAAACTTTTGGATTTTACAGGTTTTTGGGAGATTACTATGGGCGATTGGATATTTATTTTTCAGAACGTTTTCATTTTTTTATTATTAAGTACAACAATGCAATCATAACAATGGAAGGATGTCACGGTGTCCATGATTTTTCTTATGCTTGTCCACGATTTTGATTCGCGCCATGTGATCTGAATCTGGTCACGTGGAACTTCCTGCCGACAGGAATTTAAAATAGAGCTTTGCTCGGAACCTGTCCAGTTAAATCTCAATCTCATTAAAATCAAATCCTAACGTTCGCTCCATTAGTTGTCGCTGTCAGCGTATAGTATAGCAGCGTCAGACTGGAGATGATTTTAATGAGACTGAGTTAAATCTCTGCCCGGAGGTTGTGAAATCGTGTTAAAAACTTAATTATCCGACCCTACTTTTGAATAGTTCATCAATATGTATTAATATGTATTAATATTTAAACAAACCTGAAAGCGTGTTTACAGTAATGTAGTATAGTATGGTAATGTGTAATCATATCAGTTTAGTAGCATTAATAGAATTACTCAAAAAATAAGTTCAATAAAAATTCAACATTGCGGTTATTCAAAGGGCCTTATTAAGTGATTGAAATAGCGACAGCGTAAACGGGCAACTTTAAATGTGTTGTGTATGTTTGTGTTGTGGGGTCTTTTCTAATTACATGGCATAGGTAAAACGACTGTTTGTGTATACGAGGGTTGTCCAAAGAGGTTGTGTACTGCCTGAATTACTCTCACATATTAAGCCAGAAACATAAACAATAAATATACATGGAAGGCTCAAACTGCCCTCTACAATTATTTGTGACATTTAGTATGTTGCTTATAATTACACAATAACATATAATAATAAAGCACGGACACAACAGCTCCACCGGAGCAAGTCAAGTCGAAATGTAACTTCATATATTTACGTCAAAGACGTCGCTCTTGTTTTGCATATATAAAATACTGTCATAAAAGACACTTGTGTTTATAAATCCACTTTATGTTATTCACATGACATTACAAGCCGGTTGAAATCTGCAAATTAACTGAGTTTGTTTAAGTCTGCAATTCCAGGTCTCTTCTTCTGAAATGTGTGAACTAAGTCACTACGATTACACAATATACAACAGTATTAACTAAAATTGAAAAAAAGTTCTTGCTAAATAAATATGATAGCTCAAGTCATTACAATATCTGAATTAATTCTTAATTTAAACTGGATTTAATATATACATGATTTTATATAGCATTGAAATCTTCGTAGTAACTTTAAACTATAGATCCTTTAAAACGCAATTGCTAAATCAAGAGGTTTTCCCGAAAAAAAAATGATTTGAAATTGAAATTGCTATTAAAATTATATTCTTCAATTGTCTGCTGTGTAGTTATATGTGGTACCTATGCTATATGTTCAGACAGTTCTGACAGCGTATGGATTGTACAAAGTGTCTCAATAACGAGTCTGTTTTTGACGTCTGCATATTTCTGACCGACGTTAATTTTCTAGAATATCTATTGTCTTCCAGACCCATTCTTCCTTCACTAAAACGTTTGCGCTGCTAAAATATCAGTTTCCGTGACACCGAATACTCACCTCGTTCTTGCAGTATCATTTAATAAGTCAGACGTGGGTGAATTCCAATGTTCCTACAAAAAAATTGCATTTGTCATCGTTTAGACATAGGACAACATTTCCCTTAAATCTGGGGTTTCTATGTATTATATACTCAATCTTATTTGAACTTGAAAGTTTGTGTTTCAGCCAACAAATAGCGTGCTCCGGTACAGCGTTACCGTGGCAACTCAGATGTTGTTATTACGTGCATATTGAATGTTAGCATTCAACTATGTATAGAATTAGTGCAATGGGCTAACTAAAGTATGAGTTGGGTAGTGGATGTGCGTGTTTTTGCTAATGGTTCTCAAATCAATTGTCTTGCTATTCTTACCTGACCCGTTTTCATTAAGTCATTGACAATTCTGGAAAATGCACAAACAGTAGATTTTGATGTCTTTTTCGCAAACAGTTTGTGAAAACTAGTTGAACTGTGATAATTGCGATGGCTGTGCTTTAAGGTAAAGTTTTGCTTTTTCTTTGATAATTTTCTTTCCAACGATGATACATGACCTTAATGCAGACTCTGAAGAATTCAAAGTTGCATGTACAAATAACTGCATGCAAGTCGTGCAACTGTTGGAGTTCAAATCAATTTTTATGGTCATGCGCAAAATGTGCAAGTTATGTCAACGTTGAATCAAAAATCGTGTGTGCAAGCCAATCATTGATAACTTGTTGATAATTCTTTTCAAAAAACAAGGGGCAATAACTCTCGTGTTTCTGACCCGATCATGCTTATATTCGCCTTCACCTATAGTATTACTTTCATAGACAAACTGTACACGATTGGTGAAGATTGGATGAAAAATGAAGTCTCTATCCTGAATAATGTCCATGTTTGCATATTGTTTCACAAACAAATGGCAATAACTCTGGTGATTCTGGTCCAATCATGATTTAAATTTACTTCACCTTCAATATTTTGGTAATAGACAAACTGTGCAAGATTGGTGAAGATTGGATGAAAAAAGAAGTCTCTATCCTGTATAATGTCAACAATTTTGTTGTTTCTTGTCCGATCTTATTTTCGACTTCAACTATAATTTCATGGTAATAGACAAACTGTGCAAGATTGGTGAAGATTGGATGAAAAATGTCTCTCTCTATCCTGAATAATGTCCTTTTTTTAATATACAAAGGGCAATAACTCTGTTTGAAACATGATCTTGTCCATTTTTGGCGTCTCCTAAAATCTGATAGTCGTACACAAACGATGAAAGTTTGATTAAGATTTGATGGAAAATAAAGGCTATACGTTGCAAAAGGGCACTTGTGCACTCTTTTTGCATGAAAAAGGGGCACAAACACTAGTGTTACTGGTCTCATTGGGCCCATTTCGTCCAAGATGTCATAGTCATACACAAACTGTGCAATTTCAGTCAAGATTGAATAAAAAATGTAGTCTGTATCGCGATAACGGTCCAAATTGTTGACGGCATTTTGACGACGGACTACGGAAGGACGGACGACGCCGGAGATGTCCCTTATACCAATAGCTAACCGAGCACTTCGTGCTCAGGTGAGCTAATAATCCATTATTTCTAACCATTAGCTATACGTGAAATTCGTTTTGCAATTTCAGTCAACCAAAGTATCAGTACACATACATTGTGGACACCTCTCGTATGTGTGTGGTCTAGCTGTGCAAATCAGCATACAGACATCTCTTATTCCAGAAACACTTGGAGTAATTTGTGTTATTGAGAGGTACATTCAATAGAAATTAATACAAAAACGAAAACAAAAAGCTGGATGTGAAAGTATTGGAACCACGGCTAAAATTGTCAGTCTGAAACGTTAAAAGGCTATTGGCTAGCCCTAATGGACACATTTTATAGGAGTTGTCTTGCGTGTGTGTAATACTTTACAATTTTGAGGTATTTAAATGAAGAATATTAATTTATCGGCCGTTTTATACATTATATGTGTGTTTTAGCAGGGTCAAACATCTAGTTACTTGGTAATTCTGTGTTATAGTTCGTGACAAAATAAAAAAACGACATTCAGTCCATTTGTGAGGAAGCGCCTTTAGTGAACTGGCCTAAATTTATAAAGTTTTGAAACTATTTTTTTCCAGATGTAAATACTAGTAATCATGTCAAACAAATAGCAACCGGAAGGCGATGCAATTTATAAGAATACGGGATCTACCAAACCTTTACTTATATCAGAATTACCAACATACTTGTATTGTTTTCAAGTTTTAAGTTCATAACTTGTTGATAACGTAATTGTGACATGTGTTATTTTAAGATTAGAACCTGAAATAATTACACATTCCGCTTACGTAATTATGTGCATGTGTATATACAAGAATGTGATATAATAATGTGTAATAAATTATAATACTATGTTGGGACAATATGAATTATGTCAGTCTGAAAGAAATAACCTCAGTTTATCTTGCATTGTTTTTTTTATTTTAGAGACTTTATACTAATCAAAGTGAAACTATATTAAAATGTATCATTACTGTATTATATACAATGTCATTTCTGTTTGTTATGAACTAAATTTAGGAATATTAATTCTCCGATCAAGTATTGTTTCCTGATAATCGCTAAAAAGGGGAATGTGAGACTAGTCTATTAGAGGTTGTGGACTTGCAAGTACTGTTGGTGGCAGTATAACTGATATTGGAGTTTGGTGAAGGTGTTGTTGGTGGCAATATGACAGTTGGTTGAAGATCTGATTAATCTGATTAGTATGACTTATTGTGGAAGACTCGGTGAAGGTGTTTTTACTGATGCAGTATAACTGATGGTGGAAGGTTTGTCGAAGGTGTTGTTGATGACAACATGACTGATGGTAGAATAGTATGACTGATTGTGGAATACTTGAAAAAGGTTTTTGTATATGTCTGATGGTGGAATATTTGATGGAGGTGATTGTAATAGCATGACTGATTGGAGAAGATTTGGTCAACTTGGTGGTGACACTACGACTGATGAAGGACGAATATGACGTAAGTGTACCTCATACATGTAGCACATTAGTAAAAAGGAGTCAGCTTAAGAATAGGCGTTCTAAATAAATATTACATAACAATTCAACAGTCGAACAATATAGATAGAGAATACATGGTTGGTGTCGGGATGGAGAAAGTTTATCCGGCGAGGCTTTGAAAATGAAAATAGGGCGAGCTTTAGCGAGCCCTTATTTTGTTTTCGGGCCGAACCGGATAAACTTCCTCCTTCCCGGCACCTACCGTGTATTCTATTTATCCTGATTTCTATCTCCTTCCCGGCACCTACCGTGTATTCTATTTATCCTGATTTATATTCAATTAAATTAAAAAGCACCAAACATTTATTAAAGGTTTAAATTAAAAATATATATATATATACCGGCCTCGAACCTAATAACACGCTTGCATGTATGCGTACTACCCGAAAAAAAAAGTTCTCTATTTCTTAATCACCTTTATCAAAAAGCGAAAGTAAAATATTTATAAATCCTATTTGCTGATGTCAGTACGTCACGAAAATTACGTTGTACATTTGCTTTCGTTTTAAACCAGACTATATTGGTTTTTAAAGAGTTCAATTACGTCACACCAACTAGGTCATTCAATTCATTTTGTGTTGTAAGTTTACACAATGTAGTCAAACCAGAACGCGTTTGTTTTGCAGTTTAAAATACATGAAATCGGAATAAATATTTAATGTTTCTGTGTTTTGGATTTATTATATTATGCAATAGGATTAAGATAAAAAGTGTATGGAATATTTTCCTCGGATGACAACGATGAGATTGATCCCTTTTCAATTTTCTACGATTTACTCGGATAGTTGTGGGTGGAGGACAGTGTAACTGAAAGTGAAATAAATCTAATTCAAGTTTTGTTCTGCGTTAAAATTACAGATGTAGCCTTTGATGACTTTTTTCATTTCTTTTCATTGGAAATTTATATACAGGGTTATTTCTTGGACGAATATGCTCTGCTGGTTGAAAAAGAAAGTCTATCCACAAAGAATAACCCGCTTGCATCAGATTCAATTGTGTTGAAATGGAATGGAACTGGATAGAAGTTGTTGTTTACAAGTTAAATGGAATGTAAGGACAAACAACTCATTTCTTGTTTAACTCTGTTAAACTAGACAACAAAATGTTTGTATGGATGAAAAACTCTGGTAAGTAGACTTTATGCTGTGTCACTTTCGACAATGTTGTTATCCGGCGCGGAGGAATACCTATTGACGGTTTATCACAGTCACGTGATCTACTGCCGGATATCAACACGTTTACACGGTCACCGCTTTATTAGGTCATTGTTTGGGTTAGTAGCAGGATAAAATAAATGATGCAGTCCATGTATACGACAGGGTTGACAGAGGGTAAGGACTCACCGGTTATAAAACAGAAATCATGGAAAGAGACTATTGAATAAAGGTCAAAGTTTCATATCTTCTTCCATCAGTCGTTAAAGGTATGTTGAAATCGTGAAATCCTATGGTTATTTGTATGTGTGGAACGAAACTAATGCAAAAAGAGGGTTTTTGTGCCACAGCCTCCATTCTTTAATTAAGAAAAAACGTCGAATTTGTTGCAACACGTTTATATTTTATTATGATGACTTGTTTTCACAGAACAAAACTAAGCAATATATATCCTATCTAGGTATGATTTAAATTAATTTGACCCATCTTCTATTGAACACAAATATTTGCGGACAGGTCATACCGTCGATGAGAATGATAGTGTTCATGCTGCAATAGCGTTTGCGTCGAGGCAGTCGACGGAATCATCCATATATTGCCTGTGAAATGTTTCTAGGTGATTTATTTTACTTTTAAATTGTTAATTGTTTGAAAACAATTAGCTTCGATTACGGGACAGAAAAAAAATGTATATCAGTGATATAAGGTGTCTAAAGTTAATAAGTGAAGAGCCAAACACGTATCCTTTGTAAGTATCTCTATGACACAACTTACGTTTCAGTTGTTAACCAACATACTAGGGTAAGGCGTACAACTGACAGCATACCCGTGCACAACAAATGTCCCACTAACAGCTCAGGAAAGATGCTATCCCCATCTGGTCAGAAAACTACAGTTATCTCATTATATTTGTGTTGTTGATATAATGTTAAACGCTCACCATATATTGTTTGCACTGTTTCCTCGTAAAAATAACTTTTCTTATATTTTGAATCAGCCATTAGTCACCTAGATATGGAATCGAGTTACTAGGAAACTACGATTTGGATAATCCATTACACATTTTGAGATGTTGATTTTGAACTTGTATTGATAACACTGGATAGTACAGTATATGATACAGATAATTTACTAATGATGGACAGTGAACTTGTTATGGAAAATAAAATTTTATTTTTTGTTATGTTGTGGTGCAGTGTGGTCGAGTTCGTTTCTGAAACGATATAAAATATCAATGATTTTAAAGCCACAACGCTGCATTCCGTTGATTTATTTCAAGTTACTGCTTACACTACACGAAGTAAGTGCTAACTTTCTGACTATTCAAGACGGTTGTAGAAGATACAAAAACTATTATGTGGAACAGCCCGATTATCCCATTACCAGGTCAATATTTGTAATTGGATACATGTGTGCATGGATTTGCATATTATATCAAAATTAATTTAAAATAAAATGCACTTTACAATTGCTTGTTCCCTGCGGGTTTGTTGCTATAATGAAACATAAAAAAATACATTTAAACCGTACAAAAAAAAAGATATTTCATAATAAATCATGCTCAGAAAAAAGTATATACCTTTAAAGAGTTCAACAAAGTAATAACATTCTTGGTCGTTTTTGAAGTATATCATAGCAAATAATGACCGTATTTATATATATGTATATGAACAATCTACACCTAAGTAACAGCTTACATGTGATAACTAGCTGACACGCATTTAATAATACATCCGAAATATATACATATATTATATATATTATAATCTAAATATCATGGAATCACAAATAGTTAACTTACATGTTATATTAATCGTATATGTATTGCTGTCGATTAGCAGAGTATTAATGGTAGCTGAGCATTTCCATATTTGACCGTTGTTTGATAAAGTTACTGACATGATAATATAGGAATACACTGTAGTTTAATGACAGAAACATTCTAAATATTCTGAAAAATCGCTTCAAATTGGGTAACACACGCCATTGGCACACTCTTGAGTCACGACCGTTAATATCGGTGCGCTCTTGGTATCCTGCATTGCCCAAAATACCTTGAATACTTCGGTTTAAATACGGCACATACATGGTAATCGGTCATTAAGCATGATCTTTTCTGTGCCGTGTTCTAACTGCACTGAATCTGCTTCGGCCACAGAAAGAAAATTTATCAGTGTATAAATCAACGTTGCGATAACAGTTAATAAAACATAATATTGCGTTAAATATTTATCTAAACCCATGTTTTTATTCCGTAATACCTTTTAAAGATGCCATAAAAAACACATGCAACACAGACAAATGTTACTGTAACTCACGAAACCATTTTTACAAGTACACTTAAACTCCGCAATGAGGTATACAACTAAATTAACTGGGCAGTTGTCGATAACAACATACTTGACTATTTGGGTTGCAACTAACTAAATTTACAGGTATCTTTGTGAGGTGTCTCGCCCGTTGTTCAAGTATTTCTAAACACTTATATTTTACCAACAAAAAGGCAATTTATTGAATATACTGAAATAGCGGAAATAATAAATGATACTAAATTGCGTCTATGATTATTATAACAGCTCTAGAAACTAAAACACTGATTTTAATAACAAGTCAGTTTGACTGTAATTATATATACAAATGACACATCAATAGTTAAACGGACTTAGTCTACAAAAAGTGATCTCTTGCAGCAATGTTAAGTTTATTATATTATAAAAAATGAGCAATACAAAGGCGTTTTAAAAAAAAAAAACATTAGATCTAGTATGAATAATTAACAACATTATGAGATTTTTTATAAAGACTGTAAACACAAATGCAAGAAAAATGTAATCCGAGAATGGGTGTCGAACTTACGACGTCGGAGTCGTAAAACATATGAAAATTGACAGTGCTCTAACCATCGGCGCTATTCTGACTTGTAAGAATAGATATGCGTTTGTTGGTTATCAAAGATACTCACAATTCTGAAGTAAAATGTAAACAAGAAAAGGACCAAACAAACAAGACCCAACTAATAAAATGATTTTTCTGGATTGAACGATTGTTGATGAATACAGTTGAATCACAGGGATCTTAAATGTACAAAACTAAATATTTACACATTTCAATAAAATCTGCGTGAATCAATAGTGTTGTCCGTGCACAACTAGATCAAAAAGAGCGTACCGTTAAAGTTATTGTATGCACTTCCATATCTCTCCAACTCATGTTTGTCACACAGCATTTTTATTGTATATGGTTATTTATATCTTAAAAGCGATGTGATTGTTTTTCCCCAAAATGTGTAGTATAAAATATTTCATCAACAATATTACGTAAGTTATTTTACTTTTTTATGAACACAAATGAGGATTAGAAATATATGTCGCAGACCTCGGTGCGAAGACATGCAAACAATAAAAAGAAAATATGGTCAAAATAATACCAGTATATCCTTTTTTAGTCATTTGAAATATTTTCGGCACATTGGGAACGTTGAGAACATTTAGATAAAAAATAACGGACAATGTATTTGTTAGTTCAAATTTAAACACACACCGGTACCTGTTTTCATGTTTATGTATAGTTGATGCTGTCGAAACACTATCGACATGTTAGTCCTTTATTAACATACGCGTTTTGGTAAACGCTGCGCAACCCCAAAACACTATTCATAATGAGATATAACTGATTAAAAATGAATTGGCTGTATGAAAACAATCGCAATCTTGTGTTATAATGTTTTGACATGTTCATATGTCAAATACTAGAAGAAAAGATAATATATCGTTACTTTAATATTATCATAACCAATACAAAATCTTATGTTATGAACAATACAGACACTAATACGAATACGCAAAAACACAAATATAAGTTATTAAACAAGCCAAAATTAATCAGATAAAATACCTTAGTTTTAGATACAATTTACACTAATGTGCAATGGCATTATCACAATGTCATAACCATGTTCACTGTTAGGATTTGGTTTGAACAGACCAACATTTTCACACGACAATCTTTTACCAAACAGTATACATAATTACAAATTGTTTGGTGTTTCTTACCTTCTCCGCCTTTTTTCCAGTGGAACTGTATGCCCTTCAAATACAAGACGTAAGGTAGTAAATCAATAATACGTAAACACAAACACATCACATGTTCGATGTTATTTTTAATTTGTCGTACAATAACCATATAGGCTTAACGTGTAAGTTATAACATCGGAAACAGTATAATTATGACTTATATAAGTATGCTTCTACGCGTTCTGTTTGTCCGGTGATTATATCCTATATATATTATCACTGCGGCATCATGTTTGGTGTTTCTTACCTTCGCCGCCTTTTTCCGGTGTAACTGTCAACCCTTCAAATACAAGTTGTAAGGTGTTTAATGAATAATGCCTAAACACAAACACATAACTACATGGTTGGTATTTTTTATTTTTTGCACAATAACCATAAAGGCTTAAGTTGTAAGTTATTACATCGGAAACAGTATAATTAAGACTAATATAAGTATGCTTTTACGCGTTAAGTTTGTCTGGTAATTACATCCTATATTTATTATCACTGCGGCATCCTGTTTGATGTTTCTTACCTTCGCCGCATTTTTCCGGTGTAAACGTATAGTTTAACTGTAGACCCGTCAAATACAAGACGTAAGGTATTTAATGAATAATGCCTAAACACATCACTTGTTGGTTGTTATTTTTAATGTGTCGTACTATAACAATATAGGCTCATTTTGTAAAGGAAATTAAGCTGTAAGACGATTCATCGGAAACACTATAGTTTTAACGAATATGTACGATTTGTACACGGGTTTTTTTGTAGCTTTGTCTGATTATTGCGTACCTATTTCGTTGAGTCCTTGCTCATCGGAAACATCTGTGCTATGTTGTTGTATTGTTTTTGTACTGGCGTTTAAGGTGTGTGTCATTTTATGAGTTTCACATATACAAATATATATATATATTACCGTTGCAACAGTGTTCTTTGCGAAAGTGTTTACACCTGGCAATATAAATGCAGCAAAGTGGCACCCCAACTCCCACAGCAGCTAAGGCAATGCACACGCAGGCCATTGCGATGATTTGTCCGACGGTCAGCTCTATATTGGGGAATGATAATGGCATGACAATGGCATGTAATATAAAATAAATGATGCATAAAGCGTCCCTGTCTTTTATTAACAACAAATATTTATCATTCATTTTGATATTGGTGCATGCACAATCAATAGATTATTTATTAAAAATGAAAATCGTTGGTTTATAATCACAACATGAACACACTTATATTTACCATTAAAATACTCAAGTGTCGGTGTTAAGTTTATGCTACCAAGTTATATTCTGTGTCATTGTCAAAGTATTTGTTTTATTGGTTGTCGTTTAATCGAGTTTTATTGAGTGTTCTACACCACGGGGCATGACGCATGTGTTTTCACACAAAAAGCATAATTTTTAAAACTAAATGTGATACAATTTTAGGCACTACCTAAGTTGGGAAACCAAACAGAAATAGACTTTAATACTTTGTGTCGATATTACAGAACAATATTTGTAAAGTTTGGGGTTTAAATATTTGTAGTATAAGTATTTATTCAATGAAATGGGCCCCTTTCGTGCGATTCTTAATGGTAATATGCTAATGTTAAATATAAAAAATAAATATAATCTGGGTTTATACTGTTGTCAAAGTTAGCTGAATTAATAAAAACACCATTGTTATGTGTTTGTGCAAATGTTATTCTCTTATTTACATATTATTAAGATTATTGAATTCACAACAAACAAACACAGTTTAAATGTATGTTCAAAAGAGGAATAATTCAACTAATCGGTATCTGTTTAGAAATCATATGAAGACAAAGCATTCAGTCACGGTGCATTCAGTCATATGAAGACAAAGCATTCAGTCACGGTGCATTCAGTCATATGAAGACAAAGCATTCAGTCACGGTGCAGTTCCATACACCAGCTACAATTTGCTACATATTATTTTTTGCATTTAAAATTAGCTAAATACATAAATTATAATTTATGCAACATTTATGGGGCAAACATGTATTAAGTAAAGACAATACTGAATTATTATTTGCCCCATTATTATTCCCCATTATTTTGCCCCATTATTATTTAATAAACTCAATGGAAAATACTTTTTTCTAAGTACAGAAATTCTCTTACACAGAGTCCAGAAACACAAGAAAAAAACATAAACAAACTATCAAAGATTAGTATGTGGGTAAATTATTACACACACCAATGAAGTCATACTCTTAAAATATATGTTCAAATTTTAGACCTAGCAGATTCTATGTGGCAAAATTAGTAAACAGTATCCTAATTTATAGCATGGCATATCGAGGGTTGAGCGTGAAACTGTTGTACATGCTTAATATGTCTATATAATATACAATAGTTTCACGCTAAACCCTCGATATATCTCAACCTTTTAATTAAGTTTATGTGGAATAAGAGGTTGCGGAAGCTTTATTGCTGTTATAAATATTGTTGTTGTTGTTGTTGTATTTGTTGTTGTGAATAAACAGACATTCAACATGATAATCACTAATTTTCTTTAGACAAAGAACACAAAAACTAACCAGAAAACATCGCAAAATATTGTTCCCATTCTGATCTGATCACCTTGAAA